>CM035591.1:29355793-30102434 GCA_020423425.1 Chrysopa pallens
ACATGACTACAGCTTTGAAGACATCAGTATGAATTAGTAAATCGTCATAATTTTCTGAGGAGATGTTGATACGGTTTACACGACCGTCACCAAATTAGCAACTTATTAATACTGATAATGACTACTTTGTAGTCGAAATACATATTTATAAAACAAAAAAAATTTTTAATTTAAATTTTTTATTTGATTTGGAAATTGAGTCAAAAAATAGACATTTATCTTCTAAAACAGGTTGTTAATGAAATTTTTGGATTCTAGTAATAAACAGTATTGAACTAGAAGTAATAATGTTAGTTTGCTCTGTTATCAAAATTTTTACCTAAAATTCATATATTACATAGGCAGCTAGTTACTTTATAGTAACTTTGTTGAACAAGGACAATCCAAGACATGCTTGCAAAGTAAATATAAAATAAATCTGGATCAGAACTGTCTTCCAATTGTTTTGAATGAATAACCATTTAGCAAAACTTTCTAATTGGAAGTTCTTGGTCCATTACAAATTGTTTTATACAAAATTAATTATAACTACATATTGTACAAATTGTATGATGCTATGAATAAAACTTTGTAAATTATGTGGTGTATTAGTAGCAGGTAAGACTGGAAATAGGTAAGTATACTTTTTCAGACCTTTATTTCATAGGCGTTGTCATTTTTAACCGTTAATTATTTTCACGCTTTATCTATTTTGAGAAACTCAGTTATTCGAGGTATTTGTTCTATTTGACTATTGCAGAAAATTCGGCAATTATAATTAATTTTAAAATAAATTTTCAAGTGTTGTTCCAATTTCCAAGTTTATTTTTGGCAGTATGCACCTGGTATCTAGATGATCTGCAGTGTCTATCAATTACGCATTTACCAAAAAACAATTTTCCGGACCGTCAAAAAATAAACAAAATTTTATTCTAGTTTAAAAATTATTAAAAAAATATTAAAAATAAATCTTTGTTTCTGTAGATTTCGAACTGATAAAATTAAATTTCATTGCTGATTTAACCAATTTTATTTATACTTCTTTTTTCAAATAATTTTAAGTGTTATTGTAATCTTAAGGTGGATGCTGATATCTAAAAATTAATATATTATTTAATTGTTTTGTATCCGGACCTATGTACAGATGATTAGTTTATCCATATAGGATACATTCGCTTCTGTATATGAATATATCTGCAATGAAATAAATTGAAATTGAAGGAAAGATCGAACTATCTTATCCCATATCCATTCAAAAACATTATAAATGAACACATATTACCCTACTTAACGTCAACAAAAATTAGGTTGAAAGAGCCAATTGAAATTGAATCAAGTGAAAAAGAAAAAAAAATCACTAGATGTGTAAATAAAATAAAACTTTTATATAATTTTTGTCGAACATCTCGACACACATATGAATAGTGAAGTGTTCTAATCTTAAATGTAAATATTTATCCGAAATATAATTGAATTTTTTTTTATGTTAAGAGTGTACCTCAACAAAAAAAAAATTATTTTTTCAATCAAATCTACCACCCTAAACAAACATACAGAGATATTTATTATTATGTATATAAAATATTTGAGAGGGGTTGAATTTTACTATTAAAATTTTCCTACTAAAATAATGTATGTACAGAATTCATCAGATTATAACAAACTGTATTATTATATACCATCTAGTTCTCATTATTGAATTGGATGGAAGCGCTGACAAGTTAAATAAATTAAATATGAAAAAAAAAATAATAGTAAAAAAAAAAAGTTTAACGAACTACAGCCATTTTTCTAGAATGTGGTCTCAAATGTACGAAACAAGAAAATATTATTTAAGTTGGTCAAACAAAGAACAAATCTATAAACACCCAATTCATCAAAATCTATTCAATATCTTAAATCATTTCAAGTATTAAGAGGAATACGAACCGTAAAAACAGGCATTTTAATAAAGGTAATCTCTACTCAATATGTATTCTACTTTTTTCAATTTTCTCGTTCAAAGAATTCAAAAATAAATTAAACAAATGCTATGAAATTTGGCAAGAACAATTTTGAAATTAAAACGGACGGTTTTCGCGAAAAATATTTTTTAAATATATTAAAATAATATTTGATATTTAAGAAGGTTCTTTCGATAAAAACTCTTTAATAGCTCATTTTCAAGCCACTCCGAAACTAATTGTAGTTATTTATGCGCGAAAAGTAATGCAATGTTTATTCATTACACAAAATAACATATGAGCCGAAATACTTTTTATTATGCTACTGTGCCTTTGCGTTGAGACATCAAAAAGACTTGATGTTTCTTGCTAGTAGAAATTTAGCAATCATGAGACAGTTAGTTTTAACTTAAATGGGAATACGGATACAATTAAACTATTGTCCACGAGCCAGTTGCTTCCAAAAAATATATAAAAATCATTCTTACACCGTATAATTTTTTGCTGTTACCACCAATAATGAATTTACACCTTTATCCGTGAGTCCCCAACCAAATCTGCATGGTTTTAGGGCTGGAAAAAATTTCGTGATCGTTTTGCTTTAAATTAATGAAAACTTTATAAAATAAGTTAAATATTGTATTTGTCTTGTAACTTGTCGATGTAAAGTCAATTGTTCCTTAGATCAATATTAGCCTTTGTAAACAATAACGTCCTGAATTTTAATATTTATTTTTACGTTGACACTCTTATCTCATGCTCATTACTCTTAATATATGGAAATTTTCGAACATATCAGATATTACTCATTCCGCATTTTTTATTTTGTGCAATTTTCATGTTTTAATTCACACAAAACGATTTTCTTGTGACTATTAGTTTGTTGACTATTTTTTTCAGTATTTGGTGGTGGCAAATGTGTCTTGACAAAATTGATACTATTTTTTTTTTGCACGATTTTTCCTTTTTTTATATGACAATGGTTTTAACATAAGAATATATCAGCAACTTTTGAGCAATTTCATTTTCTTGCAAACATATTTCAATTTAGCGTGATTTAATAGTTTTGTTAATGATTGATTTGAAATATTCACAGTTAATTCAGTTTTGCCGCTTGAGCTTGAAGCTGGAAAACCTGAGCCAAGGGTTCAAAATTTGGAGAAAGACAATTGAGAAAATTAAATATTTTAAACTTTAAAATAAAAACTATTAATTTAAATTCTTCATAGTTAATAAAGGCGACCTAAATCTACTGGTAACTGGCAACTACATAAAATTAACATTTATTCTGAAACATTCAGTACACATTTTTAATCAAAACAAGACAATTTCAATATTATTTTGACGATATAATTTATTTGTAGTTTGTTAATTACATTTTTCATGTAATTATCATTTTTCACAACTAGATAGATAGGCAGATATATTCCCTAGTTTTATTCACACTGTTCATATATGAACTATTTTTAGTGAGGGTGATAATAATTTATGAGGGTGAATTTGAAATTGATGAACTTTTAATTATTAAAATATTAATGTGTTTTTTATTGTAAATTTCCCATAATTTGCAGTAAAATTAAACTGGAAATTAGCCAGAGATTGGTAAAGTGTTTCTTAACATTCCAAAATCTTAACACAATTATTTTCTATTGGCCAAAGCATTTTTAAACAGAATGTTTCAGTTTTCTCTCCCTGTTGTTTCAACTATTTGATCCACAACGTAATTTAGCTCTGATAGTAGGTATACAGTAAAATATATCAAATAATATTCATAATTTTTATTTTTATGTTATCTAGTATATAAATTGAATAATTCAATGAAATATGTAAGTACAAAGTTAAAATAAACATTAAAACTCATCACGCAAAAGATGAAAGCAAACATGAAATAAATGAAATAGAGAAGCAAAAATTTATATGTACAGTCGTAACCCGAGGGGTGATTCAGGATGAACGATGCACTCGTAAGTTGTTTTACTTGACAATGCTTGCTGTCACCAGGTTAATTTTTTATTTTGCGGGCTGGTAGAAGTATCGTATAACATTCAATATAGACTTGATGTTAGCAAATCTTCATAAGTTTATTCAATCAACAATAAATTATAATTTATTAAGTGAAGTTAAATAAAAATATAGAGAAATATTTCTCTAATAAAATGTTTATTAAATTAATATTATTATTATTAATTTTCAAAATAAAACAATAACTATAGGATTTGCTCATTAATTTATATATTACAAGCAACAATGTAAAAAGCACCCACGTGGACATACTCAAGCGTGTCAGATATTTACAGGGTATAATTCCTAGGTGCCTCTGAAGGTATGTTAATCTGCCGGTTTGCATGGTGGTGATGGCCATACGGAAGGGATTAAAATGGGTTATAAACAAATTTACATGAACGTGTCTGATAGGCGATTTTATGTGAACCTAAACGACGGCTCCTATTTAAAAGACAGGCAATTCGGATGTGACGGAACTAACTTTTTTTGTTTGAAAATTTATAACATTTCCCACCCCCTATTGTCATATTATATTTTCTCCGTTATTCTCAAATTGTTTCCATCAAAATAAACAATTCAAACTCGAGCTTTCGAGCGCTCGAGAGGATAAAAGTGTATCTTATCCCCTTACGCTACCCTCAAATTGTTGAGTAATATTTCTTATTCCTTATCCTTATTATTTCAATCAAAATAAAACTAAAATCGACCATATTTTTTCTGTTATTCTTATTATTTACATCAAAATAAAAGAAATTCGCAGACGCTTCACAATGTCCAGATGGCATGACCCTCCCACTTTCTTGCGTCACGCTTAAACTGTCAGATTAGTAAAATGTATACTTCTTATCAACTAACCATATCTTAATCTAACGCGTCGATTACGTGGCACCATTTAGGGGGCTAAGATTTTGTGGATGTATTCAATTAGGAGTATACACAATCTGACGTGCTCGGGTAAATACAAAAATCCCTGCTTGTGGTCCCTTACCCCTCATTTCAGTAGTAGCACTAACTACAAACTAATTAGATAGGTTAAATATGCACCCGTTAACTAAGTATTATAATATTCCTGTAAATACGTCCTGTTATTCGTGGGGGCTTGGAAAATCGAATATAGTTTAAATAAAATAATCTTAAAATGGTTTGATTTTTAGTAGGAAATATAATTAACTGCTCAGTAATACAAGTAACTATTTTGTAGATCTAATCCAAAGGAAGTTTCAGGTTCCTTTCTATTAACGACATAAACTCCAAAAAAAGAATCATAGATAGCATTTCATAGAGGGAAATTCCTTAGAGCAAGTGAACTGAGGAGGCTATATTCGAAAACCCCAAAAAATCGGATTTTCTCATAGTCATAGTTTGAAAAAATTTTTACTATTATATGTATATATATATATATATATATATATATATATATATATATATATATATATATATATATATATATATATATATATATTACACAGTTTTGACAGTGAATGAATAGTGTCAAAATTTGCTCCCAAGGTGATAATATTTTCGTAAAAAAACTGCTAAGAGTCATATAAGTAAATATAAATTTTACATTTTAAATTTCCGTGCGTTTTTTGACTAAGACACTAGACGCCTGAAATAAACAAATGTGCTGTTATAGTAATAATGATTGCAATTGAAAAATGAGTTTGTATCATTATCAATATGATTTTTTATTTTTTAAATTCGATTGAAACTACAATGTATACCATTCAAGTTCGATTGTTTGTTGATTTGACGTTGATTGATCAGTTGACACCTGTGGTACCTTATAAAGAACAGATAAGAAAAATAAAAACTTAGAAATGAATTATAAAATTTATTTTAACAGCATAGATAACTTTCTATATGAATTTCTTTCATATAATTGAATTCATAGAGGGAAATTCCTTAGAGCAAGTGAACTGAGCAATCTATATTCGATAAAGAATGTACTTATTAATCTGTTTGTTATGTAAGTTAAAGATTCGTATACACAAAGAGTTCTTAAAGTTTTAAAGTTGTTTTCACGCACCTACATAAAGCATCCACAATAACCACAATGAATCATTCAAAAGCAGGGTATGAATATAGAAAACTACCCCGTTTATACATATGTGGGAAATAAAAATTTATATACATGATATAGTAAATAAACAAACAAATACACAAACATACACAGATAAACAACAAAATAACATATAATGTACATTAACAGTTGTTTTGTTTTATTTACCTACATTCACCTGAGGGAAAATATTCACATTGTGTGCTCGTATACTTGGTACGACGTTGGCCAGGTAGGTTGCTCTGTTTTGTTACTGTTTTGTTTTTTACGAATTTCTTTTTCAAGGATAATGATATATTGATTTCGTTCCAATAATGAATTTTGCAAATATTTGGTTTTATTTTAATTAATATAATTTTATATGAAACAAGTCAAATCAAAAATTACTTAAAATAAGTAGTACACGACGAAATGCGATATTTTGCACAGTAAGGCGGATTTTAATCCGGTTTGGATAGCTGAAGCTCTTTAAACTTTGTGAACTAATATTATTACGAAAAAAAACCAAATTACATTTCTTCATAAGAAAAATGTCTTTCAGAAGTACATTTTGAAGTAGACAATTATTAGAAATATGTCACTTGGTAAATAATGGTGAACATGCGTCCAGTTTTGATACTTGGAGCGTTTTCGCTTAACACGAAACCTACAGAATTAAAACCGAGTATTACATGATAAACCGCCATAATGTTCAGAGACGGGCGATTAGAACACCCACTGTGGGAACAAGGTACTCTGCAGGCTTTCACCGACCTCGTTTTTGTATTCAACAACCATGAATTCCCCCGAGTAACGAATTTAGGCAAATTACATGATAAACTGCTATTATACTCAAGGGGAAAACGTTTATAATACCCGATGCTTTTACCAGGTACTCCGTAGGCTTTCGCGTCAAATTCGTGTTCAGCGAACCCAACTATTATTTTCAGGCTTTTATATTTTTTATGATTGTCTACCAAAAATAGCACTTCTGCAATTTTGTTATGCACAAATGCAATTTGGGATTGCTTCATAATTAGATTGGTATATAAAGTTTATAGGAATTCTCACAATTCAACGCACAAAACCGCAAAAAATTGATAGTAAAGCCTATTTTTATGTTTCATTTCTTCTACTATAAGCAAATCTTGGAAATATTTTAACATATAAACCATATTTTATTATGGTGACTACGCTACCACTAAAAAAGTTTAGTAATGCTACCATACTATTTATATTATTTTATGCTATAATATTTGATTACCATCGAATTGTCTACCATGTGTAAAATATTCAGGCGCTTTCTCTGATTTCAATTATTTAAAATCAATTACAAAAATCCGCCCCAACAGATACACAAGAAAGTGAAAAAAATATTTGTATATATGTATATTTGTTCCTCTGTCTATCTTTTTATTCGATCGTACAGAATCTTTAATGAGGTCGCATAGGTTTTACGTTAACGCACAAAGGTTCCTGACCAGTTAATTAGTTTAGGACACCAGAAAGATGACTATAAATGTCAGATTAAATTTGAAAAAACCATAACTCTCAAATGAACACATTTTTTTCCTTCCCCTGTCATAGTACTGTACAGACCAAAAGGTAAAAGTAAAAAGTGAAGCTAACAACTAACAGAGTTAATTGTTTAGTTCCTCGGCATATGATTGAGTATCAATGTTTTTAATCTTTAACATTTATAAAATATCCTAAATATCCTAAATATACAGTTGTTAAGACATATAATAATAATAATATGTATTGTAGTTTATTTGAGCTTAAATTGTGGCAAATTCAAACATTTTACGAAAAAAAATTTCTAAAAAAATGTATTAATTGTTTGTTTTAAAAAAACATACATTTTTCGTTTTCAACTTTTGGGTCTAATTTTTTAACATTACACCCAAATTACCCATTTTGCTCATTTATAAACCAAGTCAAATTTGAATCATCAAAATTTTAACTTGCTACCTCATTTCGGTTTTGACTCACCTTGTAACGGTTAGACGAACGTATAAACGGAAATGGATTAATTAGTTGATTCTATGAATACCTATATCAAAATTTTGTTTATACGGTCAATATTTGCTAGCGTTACAAACTCAAATTAAAATAAATATAGTCCAACATATTCTTACTGTATATGTCGAATATAAAAATATTATTCACCTACAAAAAATATTTCAATAAACTTGAAAAATAATACTTTTACGTAGGATTTTAAAACATTCATTTTATAAAAAAAAAATTTTTTTTTAAAATAATAAGTAAACGATAAATTATTCATTGTTATACATTTTATATATTTATATTTATAAATATATAGGAGGATATTTATTATTTATAGAATAATGAATAACAATGAGTAATTAATTAAATAAATGATGATGAAAATGATACCAACTATTTTTTAACAAAGTTTTAGCTGTTTTTGTTTTTAACTATTCTTAAAAGGTATTTATTTAGTTTACGCAACTCCAGCATTATCAGCACTTTTTTCCCCATTGTTTTATCCCTCATATTATACCTAAAGGAACTCCTAACTGATATAATATGTATAGTTTTAATGAAATTGTATGGAAATACCTTTGGGATTAACAATTTTTTTTTTTTTTTTACATAAAAGTTATTCTAGAAACCAAAACCAAAAAAAGATATAACATAATAACGTTATTATTATTTTACAATTTGTTGGTATTTTTTTTTTTTTTTTGAGCACTATTTCTATTACATTGCTTGACAATTATTATATTGCTTGACATTACTAAAGAAACATGATCAATTTTTTCATACAAATTGTAGATATTCACTGAAAATTCTTTCCCAGTTTCCATTTGTATTTTCAATTAAGTAACATCAGCCTGCAAAACGCTGTAATTAATTTTTTTGAGTCTAACTTTCCTTTGAGACCCCGGACAAATGTTTCCATCCTGATTCGATAATCGGAAAATGGTATACGTGAGGGATGAATTCACCGTTTTATATGTTTGTATACTTCATAATTGTGGATTTGCTTGATACTGGATTAGCTATACTTCGATCAAAATGAAACTTCATAACAAAATTAAAATTGATAAAAAAAACCAAATAAGCTGTAAAACTATCAAAAATTATTTTCCATCTCACTCTTGAAAACGATGGAAGACACATGCTTTACATGTAATTAATATGGAAATCTGCAAAATGACGTCATAATGCATGTATTTCCATCCTTGTTTAATTAGGAATTTAAAATATCCATATCTTGCTTATTTTTAAATATTTAAAACTTCAAATCCATGTTCGCGAAGTAAAGACGTTTCAATTGAAATAATAAAAATAGCAAATCATGCAACTCCACAATTAGTGTCCAAGAAAATATCCTTTACTTAAATTATGAAGTAAAAAAGATCAAAACAGTTGAGGGCTTGAAATCATTAAATATATTTTCTTCTAGAGTGCGCATTCAACAAATTACCAATTCCAGTTATTTCAGTCCATGATAAATACAAGTGCATTAAAATGAATCAATTACTTGAAATTAATTTGCGTGAAAATGTTTCTATCCAATTTATATGACGGCTTAACTACTCCATTGATCATCATCAAATTTTTAGGGGTACGTTATAAGATGTACAGAAAAGGAGTTAGGGTATCTTTCATTACAGATAGGGAATTAAACTATGTATGGTAATAATGTCTGAAACGGTTGAACTGATTTCAACAAAACTGCTTCTCCGACTTTCAACGAATAATTTCAGTTTAATTATTCTACAGGAGCGCGGGTCCTAGTTAGTTTCTATATATTTAGTTGAACTTACGAATAAAAAAATTTATAACAAATCATATAGATATTAAACTTAGTAGGTATCTTCATATCACGTGACCTTTTGACTATTGAAGTTTTTATTTTTGGGATGTGTACCACCTAGAACGAATATGATAACGAATACATAATTTAAGTAATGGTATTCGAAATAATAAAAAATATCTATTTTACAATGACATTTATTGTTATTACACAGGCAAACACAACTTAATTTTTATATTAAAACAATTTTCTACAACTCTTGATGTAAAATCAATTTAGTGTTATTGTTTATCAGGTCAGGCAAGAAAAATAATCCCATTTGGATCAATTTTTGACACAATATGCCCTTTTCAAATAAAGTGATACAAAATTTTTCATTTAAATTAAAAATAGTATTATTATATTTAGACCAGTGTCGATAAATTTTGAAACCAAAAAACATTATAGTAGGATGAAACCCATTGGAAATGGAAGAGAATATAACAAAAATGAAAGGAAAAATAATTTAAAGGCGTTCTGAGGTCGTTGAGTAGAAATGGGAGTTTAAGGGTAAAACAAGGTTTATCTCGATTTCCGGCAAAACTACTAAGTCCTATGAAAAAAAGTTGTTTTTGGTTTTTTATTAGTTTTTTATCTTTTACAAAAACATTTTTTCACGAAATTTGATTAAATCTTATCTTTTTATGTCCCAAATACACTGTAATTTTTTTATTTAAAATATTTATTTTTTACCTTATTTTGAATAAATATCGAAAAAAACATCACATTATTTTTTTAAGTGTAAATACAAAAGTTGTAGACCTTTTTCTAACCGACAACTAGATCATTTAATTTTTTTCTATAGACAAGTGCCGGAAATCGAAATAAACCGTGTTTTACCCTGAAAAGGTCACCCTACTTTAATTTTTTTTCACTTTTTACCATTTTTAAAAGCTTCTACCCTGATCTAATTACATACCAAGAATAGCTATATAAATGCGTATCAAAAATAAGTGATTAAACGTGGTGAGGTGATTAAAGAAGTAAAAAACACTGTTTCTTCAAAAGAGTATTCTGATTTTGCAGATCTTTAACTGTACTAAATAATATGAACCCAATATATTAAACTGTAATTTATAAGTTGAAAACTGTACTATTAAACGTATGAGTGTACATAATAAATAGATTAATAAACATGTATTTAAATAGTATGTTCATTTGTTTCAGATGTTCGGGTATAAACCATTGCAGTTATAATTTATTATTTGATACACCGGGTGGTCGAAATTGGGGTGCCGGTTTAATCACATTCAAATATGTTTGCATAGCAGGTAAAGTAGGATTACTATATAAAACTAAAACAGATTTTCATTTTAATAATTCAGATTTTAATATAAAGTGTACAAGAAAATAATCCTCATATACAAAGTGTCCCAATAACATATGTGTAGATTAAAGATATCTTGATACCTCTCTCATAATTCATATGAGACTTCATAAAAAAGTACGCAAGCATTTTCTCAAAAAGCACATCTGTAAATATGTAAACATATCAAAAAAGAAACCAAGTGGTATGTCTTATTAGCAGGATTAAAATTAATGTATGCCAAATAGCATTTCAAAAATTGATAACCCATCCTTCCAAAAAGTTTCAGTGCGCGGCAACGACCCCAAAGTGCTTTAAAGATCCCACAAAAATAATACTACGTATATTCCTAGTCTTGATTTTTATGTATGATATTTATGAAACTATTTCAATACCGATGAGACGTCTATGTACAGCCAGATCAATCGTACGAATTTAACATCTTCCCACAGGCAGAATAAATAGCGTTATAAATATTAGTGTGAGTGTAAAATTTTTATTATTATAAAAAACATTATATTATTATTTATTATTATAAAAATTTTTTTTATAATATACCTTTAATAATATAGCTTAATATTCCTTTATTTTTGGGAGCTTTAAAGCGTTTAAAAAGGTTGCTGCCCGGAGGAAACATCTGGCAGTGTATATTGTGAATTTTTAAAATATTTTTGGCCATTAACATAAAAATTAGCCTTAGAGGCTATGAGAAAACTGAGCTGTGTTTTTACCTACCATTATTGTTTTTAACTGATTGCAAATGTGTATACAGTAAAAGTACATAGGTACTAGCACTACTTTATCCCATACATTTTAATTGTGATAAAATAAGTAAAGTCTTACTGAGTCCCTGGGAATTTAATCTCTGAGTCCCTGGGACTATAATGCTAACATTCGTTTCAGCAATACTGCTTTGCAGTAACACGCGGTAAAAAGCAATTCCATGCCTAAATTCAAAATAATCAAAAAACCTCTGTAGATAATGCAATCTGAAAGTTAGATATAAACTACCCTAAATCAATCTCAACTACCTAAAAGTTGGTTCATATATTGATTTCAACTTTATTTTTGTTACATTCTGTAAATGGATCGTATTAAAACCATGGTTTGTTGTTAGTTGGAGTCTGCTAATAAAATATTCAACAAAGAATATGTGTTATACGTATAAGTTGATACATATTGAAAATGACCGAATAACCTAAATAAGTCTTCTACATTCTTGATTCTACTATCTATGACTTAATATTTGAACATTTTCTTTTTATTTAAAGCTCAACTTTATATACGGCTGCATGTATGTATTCATACGTTATACAAACCTAAATTATTTATAAATATTTATAATACGATTATATATATATACCCAGTGACGGAAGTAGGCAGGGAAGGCAGAATGCACCAGGTGCCAGATGGTAGGGAGTGCTAGTTGTTGATTCATGCATTTTATATATCATTTTTTACAGAATATCTCATCAATTCTTGATTGGCAACTTTTCAGTCGGTTTTTTTTTTCTTTATAAAATGTATATAAGTTATACTATTAGGTACACCATGCTTTATTTTCGATTATACGGAATTCATATCCTAAACAGATACATATAAAATTATTCACTTTACAGTTTTGGTTCAACGAAGCTTTTGTGAAAAATTTTTAATTTCCTTCGAAATAGTCATTTGTGTGTTCATATTATGTTTTTTAAGCTTGCCCAATTTTAAATAACAAATTTTCATAAATTGATAATGTTTTAATTAATATTTTCAATTTTTATTCAAACAATAATATTTTTAAGTTAATTAAAAAAACAATAATATTCAGTATATGAAACATATTAATAAATATATAAATGTACACACATATATAAAAAGTTTTAAAATTATTTAAAATAATTAGATTAACATTTGTTTTAGATAATTTGTTCAAAATGAACAAACAAACAAAACTAGAACAAATTCGTTTAAAATATATTTTTAAAAATTATTTTTATCTGTTTTTGTGTACAAACTTTTTTGTTACCTTTAGTTTTATTACGAACTTTTACATTTTGTTACAATATTATATATTTGTTTGTGGTTTTACAAACACAAAATATACGGTGTGATTGACAATATTTGATAAACTATTTATAATTATTACGTCTATACGTTCTACTATAGATATAAACATGTGGTCTGGTTACGACCCGCAAAGTTCACACGATGAGCGAGCTTCTCAATGAAGATATTTAAAAAACAATAAAGTGGTTATTATTCGCAATACCCGTCCAGGTATTGCTAATAATAATCAATTTATTGATTAAGACTTGCAAATTGTAGTTATAGTTAATACAATTATTTATTTTGATTATATATTGAATAATATATTTTAACATAATTAAATAAATTGATATACATAATCATAGTCTTATAATTTTTAATTAATCATAAACATAAATTACTCAAAGTTGGATTAAATATGGAAGATACAGGTATCTTATCGTAGACTTTCTATTATAACTAAGGCTTAGAATTTTACGTATCTCAAAGCGTTCACAACATATGACGATAAAGAGTCAAAGCAGTGTTTTTCCCTAGTTAGTTCAATAATATTAAAATTTTAAAGTGTTAACGAATGATACTTTTTAGAACCAGTTTAGTAGCTCTAAGGATTATTCACCTACAATAATAAAAAAAATTTAATATTATCAAATAGAACTATAGGACTTGTCGAACCTTCGATTTTCATAGCCCTCAGCTACGTATAGGAATAAATGCTGTACCTTAATCGAAATTAAAAAATTCCTCTTCCCCCTTGGAGTTGAATTTCAAAAACGTTTCTTTGGTCTCACCTACGTTATAAAAAGAATCTCTGGTCTTAATTTCAAATTTTTCTCTGGTTTTAATTCCAAATTATAGTTTATGCATAATTAGCTACTTGGCTTAATATAATCGAATGTGCAACATACTTCAAGTGAGAGTTTGTAAAATAAAAATTTTATTTATATTAATAAGGGTTTAAAATGGTCGGTTTTTTTATCCTCAACAAAAAACGGCTAGGCTAGTTTTGCTGAAAAGTCTTTCAGTTCTAAGTTATATAATAACACATCCAATGAAAGTAGTTCTACGTCGATATCTTTATTTGTTCTTAAGATAACCGAGACGAAAAATATCTCTCTAAAAACGTTGAGTTCTAGTGATTCTAGTGATTGTAAAAATCCGAGATTCGCAAAGGTTCGCGATTATAATAAAAAACTGATAGTCAGCAACTTTTGAAAAACTAATAGAATATTAATTAATTATTTCTAAATTAGAAAAATAAAATAAAATTAAAATTATTTACCATTTTGTTATTAAGGGTTTAGCAACTGTGTTTAACAATACGTGAGAAAACATACTAGTTTAAGAGTTTATGTGATATACATATTATATATGATTAGTGTAGTAGTGTGTGGTTAACCTATTCAAGCACTACAAATAGTATAAACAGACAGTATTGTATCGGACATAAATTATATTCAGTTTTACTGCAAGCTAACCTACTCTTACTGTGCGTAAGATGCATATTACATTTTTACAATATTGTAGCCGAATAACTTAACCTTAATGAAATAAAATTCTTAAAACAAAACATTTTTTGTTATTTTAAATGTCACTCACGGCTTAAAACTTGGAACATCTGTTGGACCCACTTTTTTGTGTTTTTAAGTTGTTAGTCCTAAATAAACGATAGATGACCAAAAAGCATGTTTTATAAGATATTTGATGGTTTATCAAATATCAGTTCTTTCAAACACTTTCAATCAGTATTTGATTACGATATCATTATTGGATACTGATAATGCTGCGGCTTTACACGTGTAGTGTTGTGTTTTTAAAAATAAATAATACTTTCTATGGCATATTAATGGGCTATCATCATCTGCTTATATTACCAACCAGATTGCTTACAAAACTGACTCTATAAAGCTCCATATTTGCCATTTACTGCGTTTTCTCCCGTGGTTTCACGTATATAGATTTTTACCTTCATAATTATATTTAGAATATGATAAATATTTAAATATAATATCATATTTTAAATTCTTAATAAAGAAACCGATACTTAATTACAAAATTTCATCCTTAGCCGGACACCTAAAACAACTTAGTAGTTAAAATAATTCATCTGAAGTCTGAAAAAATTGACTGTATGCATCGACCACATCAACTATGCAATTATGCATTATTTTTTAGTCTAAAAGATAAATATACACTAATTTGTGATTATATGATATTTTGAGTTACTACTATACACGCAAAATTGCTAATCAAAGAACGACCAAAATTACATAGACACATACTAAAATTCCGAATGCAATTTTTGGCTTTTTACATCTATTTTTGCTTTCAAGAAGTAACATAAACATTCTAATTCTTCAATTTTAAATGATGGTTATTATAAATAAAACCAATTTCGATGTTTGTAATTTTCTTTAATTCGCTTGTCAAAATTTGCATACGCCCCTGTTTATAGTTCTATTAAAAATTAAAATCTCTTAACTAAAAATATCATTTGTTAACTAATTTATTTTAATAATTAATTTTATGATTAATAACTATTTGTTTATTTATAATATCTAATTGTTTATAAAATCTTCTGGAAACAAGTGTAAATTCTATGTTAATTGAATGAATTATTTCTAAAAATCTTTGGATCAAGTAATGTTTAGAAAATTGGTGCCAAATTTGTATAAACAATTATTTTTTTAAGCACAATGTCTATGAGTTCAGTAAAGTTTTGTAAAAAAGAGAATTTTTTTTCATGCAAATGAAATCTAAATTTTACCAAATTAATTGAATTCTTGTAATTATTTTAAACGTTTTATTGTCTACTGCTTCAAAATATTCGTTGAACGTTTTGAATTGACTTTAGGTGTCGACTATTATAGCATCTATCATTATGTTAAAAAAGTTAAGTCTGATCTCTATTTCAATGTATATTCGAAATAATCTAGAAATTTCCACATTACATTCAAAACGGTTTCAAAATAGCTAAATGTTTGGTTATTATTAGCTTTATGCACTTTTTATATTTGACATACATAATATGTCAAAGTATATTAATCATAGTCTAAATTTTGTAACGCTAGACAATATTGATACAATAAACAAAATTTTGGTATAGGTGTTCATAGAAACATCTAAATAGTCCATTTTCAGTTGTCCATCTGGGCATCCGTCATCACGATAACTCGAAAACAAAGAGAGATAACGAACTGAAATTTTGGTGACGTATTCTAAACATAGAAAGTGAGTTTAAGTTCATGAATTAGTAAAATCGGTACATTGGGTCAAATGGATCCTTGACTCAACTTTTAAACTGTAACAGGTAGAAGAAAAATTAAAATGTAATATTTTTTTGAAATAACAAACTTTTATTTAAAAACTTTTTTCATTTAATGTTAGGATTCGCCATAACTTAAGCTCAAATTTATATTATTATACAAATATATATAACTGAATATGTATAGTATTGTATGAATGCAAATTAAAAATAATGGCATTCAATCAAATGTCTCGAGTGCATAAATAATTAACTTTATTAGTAGTTGTTATCTTCACTTTTTAGTATTAATGTTTTTATATTTGAATAAAGTTATAATGTTTGAAGGAATAAATGATTTGGGGATACCCTGAATAATCTGCGCGATGCATAACATTATGACAGGATTCTAGATAATTACTATTACACTCGTACGGTGATAGAAAACAAAACGCAACTGGATTTTTTTGTTAAGGTGCTAATTGAATATTAGAACAAAGAGTTATTATTTAAAAATAAAGTACCTATTTCATTATTTTATAAAACTCAATGGGATAGAACAAAACTTAGTTCCAACGTACACCGTAAGATTTTCTGGTCAGAATATGATGTTCAACGTGCGCCATATGACAAAAATCTTAAGCAAGCGCATATAATTGGATATCATCGGATTCGTACAACGAAACACAATGAACCAATGGACTTTCAAATATTTTAAAATTATTACAAACTTTTTTGACTAACAGGTGGCATACAGTCTAGTTCCCGCTATGAAAAAAGTGACCGAATAATGATTAATAGTGTAATACTCGTTGTTGTTCCATAACTGCAAATATGGTTTTTCTGCAGTTATGTATTTTTATTTTCAGTTGCTTGTGTCCCATTTAGTTAAATAGATCACCTTTTAACTGTTTGAAACAAAGCACACCAGATTATTATTATATAACGGGTTCAGTAGGTACTTACAATGTACATTTTTAGTTTGTTTATACTAGCAGAACATAAAAAACCAAACAAAAACATATTATTATTAAACTAACTTCTGACTCCAGTTCTACCTACATCACTATGATTATATTTATCTAAGTTTTCTATACAGATATACATTTTATAAATGTAAGTAGTCTGACTGTAATGTCAATAGTACTCCTATAGTCTAGCTGGAAGTGTAAAACTTAATCTTAATTAACAACTGATAATTAATTAAGTTTTCATAAAAAACTATAATAACTACACTAACAAGGGAATATATATATATTGATATATATATATATCTCTTTATTTAATTTTTTTATTTAGCTTATGAAAATAACAACTGACGGTGATGATTGTTTAGATACTCGATATGTTGATTGAACTATTCAATGCTTGAACTATTTTTAGTTGTAAGAAGCATTCATAAACAATTCTACATATACAGTCCAGTTTTGTGCGACGTAAATTTATATCAGAAATCCCGCTTTTCATCGATGTAAGCACAAACAAAATCCGATCACAATTTTTTTGAGAACATACAGACAGATAGGCAAAAAAATAGGAACTACATGGTGGATTTATATATGGCAATTTTTTCTGTAGGATGTGGCGTTTTCGAGTATTAGTGAAAAACCAAGAAAATTGTTAAAATTTCGAAGTTTTTCGGATGAAAAAACTAAGCTCATCACCCACGATGGTGTAAACTCAGATTTCATGTATTTGGTACCATTTAAAGGGATTAGAACCATCTTCAGCTTTTCGACAGTAAATTAATTTCAGTTTATGAAAACAATCAACTTGATGACATTATACTTTTGCAGACTTGACGTTGAGTAAAAGAACTTGTGAAATATCCTTTTGATTCCTTCAATTTCGACTTGGCTATATGTTTATATTACCTTCTAAACTGTAACTATAAAATGATGATTGAACTGATAAAAGATGAAATTTGTGTACGTTTATTTGTATGTAATATAAGATTATTAAAATATTATTACTTGTTCTATATAAAAATAAAAATAATATCTTTGTTTATTTTTCATTGCAATCATAATAATAATAATATGTTTCTTCTCTCAACAAAATATTATATTGAAAACTATTTTATTTATCTTTTATAAAATAAAAATTTCCCCTTTTGTAAATATTTTCATTTATTATATTTATAAATGTTTTATATTTTAGGAGTTTTCCAATTATACGAGCGAGTGACATTAAAAAAAATTATATTCACAAGGGTTGGGGGAATTTTATTGTTATACTGAAATTGCTTTTGAAACAAACACAAAATGGTATCCCATACAAAATGTAATATTATATTTAGCTGTTATAAATTTTATTAGAAATAACATAATATATGTTATATTATTCCTTTGTAAAAAAATTATTTATAATTTCAACGTCAATTGGGATGGACTACCTTACATTATCTTGGCCGAAACTATAAAAGATTGTTTTCTTTCATAATTTTGGCCTTACTACACACGATATAGCGACATGCAAAAATTTAATATCATTAGTATTGGACAAATGACAATGTTGGGTATTTTGATTCGATTTAGAGGCGTGTTCTGCTTGTCGTAAGAAAATTAGTGTATATAATAAGTAAATTAACCCCAATGGATCGCCTTAAAAATTCAAGGCAAATGATTCTTTCAAAATACTTGATTACTACAAATGATTAATTCATTTAATTTTAACTCACTTGCTTAGCAAAAAAATTGAATACCGAAATGATTTGGTTATTTCATACTAAAAATATGAAGTGTAAAGAATACTAGCAATTGCCTCGTATATATTTGTTGAAATATATAACAAATATAACTTTTTTCAAATTCTGTGAATTCTTGACTGAAATGTTTTTAATTGAATAATAGAAGATTCAACTTCTTAAATTATAATTTTTTCAGATTACTAATCAAATGTTTAACCTCATAACTTACTGTTTTTTTGAAAGTGTAGTAGTGATGACTAAAATTTTTGTGTAATTAATGTCTTTTAGTGCTTAAAAGTGCATTAACTACTAAAATTTCATAAATTTTTGATTTCTAAAAGTCTGTGAATTACGTAAATAAATACTTAAAGCTTAAGGATGATTTATTTTTTTTTGTTTAAAATTTTTCAGTTTTATCCTTTAAGCTTTGGTGGAAGATTAGGGAATTTTTAAGTGATATTGCACACAATGTTAATGCGTCCCATTGAATGTACATGAGTCTCCACAAGAGCCAAGGTTCGTTCTCCTAGCCCTGAAGTGCTCTATATATATGAGCATTTCAGGGCTAGGATATATAAAATATTATATATAAATATATAAAAAATTAAAAATAATATTATTGAGAACACTTTATTGAGTATAATATGCTTGCGATTAATTCTTAAAATCCTAGCAATTGTTCACGATTGATAAGCTTTCAAATCGAAAATTAAAGCGAACGATGACGGGCGAATATGTACTACCTGGAGTCCTAGAAGACCCACTTCATAGTTTCAGTTCTTTTTTTTTCTTTTATGTAAACAAAACGCTAAAAAAATTTTGATTTAATAAAAGCCTTGAACATATTTTAGGCACTCTGTTGGCCAGATTTTCCTGTGCTTAGTAAAAATAATTTTCATTCGGCAAGTGTAAAGATTCGTTTTCTTCTAAGAGGGTCAAAATAAAATAAAAAAATAATTATTTTATTAACGCAATTTGTAATTTCAAAAATTAATTAAAAATAAAATAATAATAATAATAATAATAATATTACCGGCTTAAAAGTTTCTTTTAATATAAAAAAAACTTTTATGATCAGACTCATTTGAATCAAATAAATTTAGATTTTTTACCCTAATTTCCTAGATTAAAATGTTTTATATTTTATATTTACGTATTTCGACTACACAGTTGTCATTATCAAAAAAATATTTTAATCTAGGAAATAAGGGCAAAAAAACGAAATTCATATCTAAAGAAGCGATCCCATTATGCTAATGATCTGATGTAGCAGTCAACAGATAGCACAGTGTGAACCTTAACATTGGCTATTAACTGTAGCGACTAATGTACTTTAGTAGCGACTAGCAAGTCTGTTAAACTTTACTTGGGCTGTTAAAAATCATATAAATGCTATTAACAACTTCATTAATTCCATTTTCATTAATTATTCAATATTTGGTTAAGTTTTTATGATTTAACAACCGTCAGCTAGTGTTTTTACATCTGTTTTTACTAGTCCCTACTAATTAAAAGCAATCAGCGGTTAATAAAGCAGTTTCTTTCAAACACTGAATAATTCGTATAAGGAATAAATTTTGAAATCAAATGGTTTTATATTTTCAAGCTAATTTTACTTTAATTATGAGCTAATCAATGAAATTGATTATAGCTCTGAATTATGGAAATGTATAAAATAGGTTTACAATTATCTCAAAATTACTAGATAATTTTAATTCTTGCATGCTTGCTATATAACTACCATACTAAATTTATTATTTGGGGAGGTGGTAACTCTATGTAAAGCATGGTTATACTTGTCGCACATTATAGACAATTTTGTTAATATTTAGGATTTTCTAGAAATTTTTATATTGCTAAACTTTGTTTTTGTAATTCGAGCAATTTGAATTGAAATGAACTATATAAATTAAAAAATAATACTTTCAAACATATTCATAGATAACTACATAGAAAGTTTTCAAATTACATTAAATAAATATAACGAAGTTCTAAAACACATGACAATTATTATTACCTTTTTCATAGAATAACATAAATAAATTGTCATTTAAAAAAATGTTGTCATATATTTTGTTCAACACAAAACAGATCGAGAAAATAGTTTTAAAATCTAATAAAAATCATGTTAGAAATTATTAACAAAAAAAAAAAAAAAAACTAGAAACAAAAAGTTTTTATTATCGTGTTGAATTTTAATATTTAACTTAGCAACATCAAACAACACAAAAGTATACTATAACTAAATCTTATATAATTTTATTGAATATCATCTGTCCAATGATGTATATCATAGAATCCAAGCTGTTTACCAACAGATAATTCAATAAGAATATTCTCTATTCGGTTTTATTTAAACCAGCCTATAGAATTAATAAAAAAATAGATTGAAATTAAAATTATTTAATTTCATAATCCATTTTTAGTTTTGTACGTTCAATTTTTAGTTTGAGATTTTTTAACTGACAAAACCACGTGGTCCAATACTTCAATATCATTGGCCGAACACTAAACACGTGATCGATGCTGATTGGTCGACGTAGCAATTTGATAGATATTTGAAAATTATAAATTGCGCATATACCAACAAACATGAGTGCAAACCGTCACCAGATTATCAACGAGTAACATCTCCTCAGAGAATCATTACAATTAGCTAATCATACTGATGATGCCTACAAAGTAGTCATCATCAGAAATAGAAATACGTATTTATAAAAATACAAAATAATTTGATCGAGGAAATTGGGGCAAAAAATCGAAATTTATTCGAAAAATCCTAGAGTTCTCATTAATAGTTATAAAAGCAGTCTATAGAAAATCAAAGCTTATTAATTTTATAATTATTAATGAGAACTCTAGGATTTTTCGAATAAATTTCGAAACGGTTTGCACGACCGTCACCAAATTAACAACGAGTACCATCTCCTCATAGAGTCATTACAACTAGCTAATTCATACTGATGATGACTACAAAGTAGTCGAAATACGTATTAATAAAATACAAAATAATCTGATTCAGAAAATTGGAGAAAAAAATCGAAATTTAAAGCTTATTAAGATATATAACTTTTAGATAAGAATATGACACAATAATCAAGTACTTATAAAGATATTTAGACACTTATTTTTATAATTGATTTTACTCAATAGATAAACCATTACTTAATTTAATTTAATGGTTAAATGTCTAATTTAGAAAATAGTTGCCTTTAATAAAATCCTAGGTCTAACAGAAATACAAGACGAACCAATTTTCGAAAACGTCTCTTAATTTGAAAAATTATAAATACTCTAAATTTTCTATTTAAAAATTGAACTTACGTTTGTTTAGAGAACCAGAACATTAATTTTTCAATTAACCAAAAAAACCTTCTTTAACTTTTTTCGAACGTTTTTCCATTAAATATCATTACACTTATTTCTAAACTAAATCTTAGGAGTAATCAATACTCATCTTTAAAGAAAAATTTTGACTTCTTTTACATTTTGGTATGATTTCTAGGAATAAGTAACCCAATAGATTTTGATTAAACTTTCGAGCCTCTATATACCTACAATACGTATATTTCTTGAAAATTTCTCAACCTTTGTGGCTGTTCATTTAAATATCTCAAGGATTTCCAGCGAAGTGATCGCACGACACGAAAAATATAATACAAATTCTTGGTGAAAGTCGGGCATTTTCCTATCTTATTCTGACACTTGGTTTTCCTTTTTTAAAAGAGTTATCCACAACGATTTATGAAGTTACAGACAAAGCCAGCTCTTATTCAAAATGCCGAAGTCAAGCCTGTATACCGGAGTAAAACCCCATTCATCAGATAATCTATGTATATATACGGATTACGGATTTGATTACGACCCTTTTTCCAATATATCTATAAAAACATAGAATTAGCCCAAGCTTGAATATGTTTACCTCTTAATATGTGAATATGTGAGATAGAATTTCTGCAAGTTTGGCGTGTCTGTGAATGTGTGTGTATGTGTCTGCCTGTGTTACCGTAGCACCCGAATGGATGTAACTGATTTTTTTTTTTTTTATTTTGTTTGAAAGGTGAATTTATCAGGAGAGTTCTTAGCTACGTTTGATAATATGATGGCGGATTACATATTTGTACTCTCTCAATATGGGTATCAAATAAAAGAGCTTGACTTGTAAAATACTATACACTATGATAATTCATACGTGTATAAATAATATAATATTTTACTATCTTAATTTTCATATTCCTGAAATAATATGAAATGCTGAGGTTTGATTTAAAAAAAAAAAAACGGATAATTTTCAACAGGCTTTCTGATTCGTTTAGTATAAAAAGATTTCAATTTAAGAAAAGAAAAACTTTATTTTTTCGTATTTATTATTATTACATATCTGTCTAGAAAAAAAACTTTTTATTCTAAATTGAAATTTTATGTGCAAAGAATCCTTAAAACAAAATAAATTTTTTGTCTACACAATGATACAGCCACAGTTTTTTGACTTTTTATAATACTGATACACATTGTATCGACATTTCTTTTGTATTTTTGACGAAAAGAAAGTATTTTATTATTTGTGTATGAATGAATGAATATTGTGAACGGCGGTAGTAGATATCGAATAAAAAGAAAATGTATTGATACTTGTGAAATACTTAAAATAGTCTACACAATTGAAGAATGTTATATACTTGTTATAATACTGAAAGACATTGGAAATAAGAACTTTTGAATTGAATTACAAACAAACCTCAATGGTAACTAACACCTTTAGTAAAATCACAAAATCAGTTACGGAAATTAAAAATATTACACATAAATAAATATAATTAAATATTTAAAAATAACGGAAAATAGTGCAGACAAAATATAAGGAAAACTAAGAGACTATAAATAGGATTACTGAGTTTTAAAAGATCACCAATTTAACTTGTTATCCAATTTTACTTCAATTAAAACGTCTTTACTTCAAGATCATGCATCTGAAATTTTTTGTTAATATTTAAAAATAAGTAATGAAAAATACATAATTAAACAAGGAAAGAAATAAATGATTTATGACATTTTGAATATCTCCATATTAATAACATGTTAAACATCTATTTTCAAGAATGAGATGGATTTATCATCTTTTATAGCTTAAAACTTTATTAATAAATTTTAATTTAATGTTCAAGTTTTGATATGCTGTTGATATTACATGTTGCTGTTGATATTACATTTTGATATTACATGTTGGTGAGAAATATACGAAATTCAGTATCTGTTAACTATCCTATTGTACCCCAAAATATCTATAAGGATAAGAAAAATTTCTATAAAATATTCGTACGCATTCGATATGAATGCTTATATGATTTTAAATTATTGACTTAACTATGCTATATTTCACAACGGTTTGCTTATTCATCTATTTTTGATGTTTGTTGATGTATTTGTAAAAAAAAATAAATATAATGCAATGATTTGGTGGGTAGTAATGCAAGATGAAATCCAATATAGTACGTATATAAAGTATTGCATCACTAAACCCCAATATAATACCAATAGTACCATTATAGTTTCAATAGTTTTGCAATGATAAAAATGATCTATAAAGTATATGGTTGTGTAGTAACAATGTGTGTACATATATCTTATTGCACAATACATTATATAGCAATTGTTCAATAAAATTGATATATTTATTTATTTTAAATACAGGATACTTCATGAAACATTCCATGGTGAATCTACGTTTAGATATTTCTAAATCGCATATTTACTATTTCCTATAAATATTTCAGAAACTATAATTTAAATTGTCTCCTATTATTAAATGAAAAATCTCTTTCTCCGCATGATAATGCACGTGTGCATATGAATTGATAGATCATCTACATTTACAATCTAATCCGATCATATAGTTTCAACACTTAGTAATAATTACGCATTGTATCGTACTTTCAGGCTAACTGTAGATTTTTTAAACACATTCTTTTCAGACTTTGAATTTTTATTTTACCATGTTTAATATGAAAGTATGAACTTAAGGTAACGTTCCCGAACTGGTGCTATAAATTTTATTTATTCCAATAAAATTATAGCTTTAAATGAGATACATGTGCATCAAATGAAAGGTGTAAATTGGTATGACGTGAATGATATATGTTTGTCAAATATAATTTTTCACTATGTTACTGTTATATCAAATTTAACAAACCTTGTATAACAAAGTCCACTATTCTTAGATGATTCATACCAGATTATATCTACAGAAAGGTACCAAAAACTATGAATTAACATTGGATGGTGTTTGGTGAGACGTTTGTTTACAAAATTAAAGTATGTGAAGTATTATATAATATTATATATTATAACTATCGTTACATTTAATATATATATATATATATATATATATATATATATATATATATATATATATATATATATATATATATATATATATATATATATATATATATATATATTATATATATATATATATATATATATATATATATATATATATATATATATATATATATATATATATATATATATATATATATATATATATATATATATATATATATATATTATTTATATATATATCTTATATATATATATATATATATATATATTATTTATATATATATATATATATATATATATATATATATATATATATATATATTATATATATATATATATATATATATATATATATATATGAAATTAGCTGTGTTTGATTAGGAATTATGGCGTCTAAACGATTTATAAAAAACTGTTTCAATCAGAAGTTGTTTGCTTTTTAAGAAACATTGTTTGTGTTTGAACTTGTCTTCCATCTCCTAAAAGATGGGTCGTGTAACTATGTCAGGTATAAAAATTAGTGTTTTTTTAGTTTTTTTTAGTAATAATTAGCCCTACTACTTTTAGAGATTAGTACAAAAGCTTCTTCGAAAATATCGGAAAAATATGCATTTTATCAAAATAAGTGAGATAACTTTTAATCTAAAATGTAGAATATTTGAACTTTTTTAACTGTAGAAAAACTAAATTCCAGACATAGCATTTTAGAAAATTTTTGCGCAAAAGATTCAAATTGAAATCAAAATAAACATCAAAAAAGTCTGAAATTCAAATACGATTAGTTTTATCTTCTGACTGTGTCTTTTACTATTTTACGACTTTTAGACGCTTTTCATAAAACTTATAAATAATTTTAGATAACTCTTTATTCACACTTCTTTTCGTCACAAAAAATTTTTAATTCCTCTTCTTGGATTTACATAATAGAATCGTAAAATTGTAATATTAGAACTTGACGTAACGTAATTACCAATCCGAAGCGATCACCAAAGTTAAGTAACAACAGACCCAGTCAGAACATGGATGGGTGAACATATCTAGGATTGCTGTGTATTCTTGTTGTATAGATTGAATATATTCTCACTATAGTCAGTATATAATTTTAGTAGTAAATAAAAAGAAAGATTATAATGTTCACAAATCTTTCTTTTACTTACAATGATGATTATGACATCGTAAATAATACTTTTGTCCAATAAAAAAAAATATATTAAGCATTTATCAATAACCTGGTATTTAATAATAATAAAAATGAATAAATAATCTACATGCAAGGGCAGGTCGTTAAGTCCTCACAAAATCCCGCTCGTACTGTCTGTTTAATGTACGCATCATTTCTCACTTGATATCTGTAAAAGTTGCAACCAAATTCATTTGTATAAAAAATGGAGAAAAGTGAATGATTGAACATTTCTAATTAAAAGGCAAAAGAGCAAAAAAATAAGCTGCGTTGGATTCGGTTCATGTTAAATCTGATGTTGTATTTATAACAATTTATACTTGACCATATTTAAACTTTGAAGAACAAAAACAGAAGACGAACATCGTTCAAGACGTTCCGTAGGCGTGAGTGTCTCAGAAATGATCGATAAAAATCCACAATAAGGTGTTAAGTGGCCAAGGAATCAAATTTGCAAAATATTTGAGGCTACAATGGTTTTAAAAGGTACCGTCGTTTCATTTATTATACATTATAAATTGTGAAAAAATACCTGCAAGAGATGAGTTTCGCTTTTGCTCTCAGTTGAGAACAAAATCAGTCATTCAGTTTTTTCTAACTTTTTGAGCACATACGTCGCACCACTGTACTCCTGAGATGAAAGGTCAATACAGTAATTAAAGAGCGAAGGGGCTTGAAGGAAAGCAAAGAGAGTGAAATCAGCTGTAAGAAGCTAACTGGATAGTATTATGTGCCATTATTTGGAGAAATCTAATCATCCAAATAGAGAAAATAAAAGAAAATCGTCCACATTTGAAAAAAAAACAACTTACCTTTCTCCAGGATAATGCACTTGTGCCTACATGAGCAGTTTCGATGGCTACAATTGGGCAATTGATTTTGAATTGATAGACCATCCATCGCATTCATAAAATCTATTCCGAACTCACTTCTATTTATTTTCAAATTTAAAAATAATATCTCGACGAATAATTTATGCTAATATGCTAATTTTGAGGAAGTACCAAACTTTATAACTTTTCAGAAGACCTTAAAGAGTTGGAGTGAAATCTGTCAAAGTGTATTGAACTAGAAGTTAAAAAATAAAATAAATTGTTATCTAATTTCTTTTTCTAAAAACTTATTGACCTGTCCACAGATATATAATATAAAGTACTTACTTCGCCACAAAAGGAAAATAAATTGTGGGTCACCACAATAATAAATACTTACTATATTCATCGATATTTGTAATTTACAAACGCGCTTTATTACAATACAACAATACTTATTATATTGTATACACAGACACATAATATACACAGATATTACAAAGGAATATTTATTTCCAATAGATATATTGTTATATCTATCATCGGATATATTGATTTGAATAATGTTGTAAACCTAGATTATATTATATGAGAACGGTAGGGCACATGAGAATTGGGATTATTTGCAACAATTGAAAATTATTTGTAGATGTTGCAAGTCGCATATTTTAGGGCCGTTCATAAAATACGTTTGTCATTAGGGGAGGGGATGGCTCGTTTGATGAGACTAAACGTGGCAAAGGAAACGGGTGAGTAAGTATACAGGAAATATAAGGTTTGCAATTCATCACATAGTTCTTATGTTAAAAGTCATTCGATTTGTATTTGTAACTATAAACTATTTTTATATATACACTAGCGGACATCAAGCAGTTTACCCGCGCAATTCCTATTCCCGTTTAAATACAGGGATACAAGGAGCCTTTGTAACATACAGACAAATGTTTTCTCTTTATAATGTTAGTATAGATTTTTTTATATAATACTTAGCAGGTTATTATATTTACTCTTCTTTGGCTACGTCCAAATCGAAAGGAAAAACATGTTTCGGAAAGTCCATAGATCGTTTCCATAAAACTGAAAGTCCATAGAACTGAATCCGAAAATTTTCAATTAATAAATAGTGAAAAATAAGAGAGATTATTTAAATTATGGATTAATTGATTTGTTCAATTTAGAATATTGAAAGTATTACAACATTTCTCAAAATCATCAATTATTTGTAAATTAAAAAATAAACGTGATTATATTTTTTATTGGGGTACACTGGGTCTATCAATTCATGATCATTTTTAACTTTAAGAGATAGAAAAACAGATCAAGCACAAAAAATTTTTCTCTCTTCAAAACAAAAAAACTTTCGTTTGAAACATTGTTTCAAAGCGTGTTTAGATTCGATACAATTCTATCTCAAACTCAAGTTATAATAGTTAGGCTATAATATTATAATAGTAGTTCATTTTTTTTTTCGATTTTAGTCTATTTTTTAATGCTAATCAAGCAGCTGTAATATACTATATCTATTATAGCTTCTTGATGGTAATACTAAACAAATAGTTCTGTTAATTATTGTTATCGTCAACATGTTTTTTATAAGATTTATAATTTAGCAAATAAAACTAATACCTAAAAAACAATTTTTTTGATTGCTGGAAACTTCCTAATTAACTTATACAAAATTGCATTTAAAGTTTAATTATTATCAATGTATTAAAAATTATAGTTTAAATTTATTTATTTATTAATATACCCTTGAAGTGGATTAAAAGCTTAAGAAAAAAATACTCGACCATTATGAATTTCAATATTTTAAAATGAAACCATAGTCTTTAATGTACCTGCGATTCATATGCCTGTAACTAGTAAATTCAGTTTTTTTTTTTTAGAAAAAAATAGAACTGTTTCAATATTATGCATTGGAAAGTAAAAAATAAATAATTATTGAATTCAATATTTCTATTAACAAATTTCACGTATATAATTACTTTTTGAAGTTGACGCCAATCATCGAAAGATGTTTGGAAAGTTGGTAAAAGCCAACAATACAAATTTCCCGCAATTTGGAAATAAAGACTACCAAAGAAAAAGCTCCAACCTTTTAAATAATATATTTATATTAATAATATTATTAACGAAAAAATTATTATAAGCTTCAATTATTTTTGTCCAAATTGTACAGCACCAAACTAAGTGAACTTTACACTATACCATACAATACAACAGTGCCAATGATAGTTGTAAGCACTTTGAGATAACAAATGAAATTGTCAAATATTTCTCTCAATTCCCAATACACACAATAAATACACATACATGCATTGTGTTATTAAATGCACCGAACAGTTAAGTTAGCATTCAATGAATTATATTATAGCTACTGCTTTATTAATGATTCTATATGTATAATAGTATAAGGGGTAGCTAGTTTTTAATGGGTATAGCTGAGGGAGGGTGTTCAGGGTGTTTTATCTATTTTATGTTGTGGGGTGAGAGAAAGAGAGATTTCTACGAATATAGAGAAATATTATTATTGTTTATGTAGATGAATGATGATTATTATGATTTTGATGAAAATGAGCATATGCATACAGTTAACATAAAAATATTATTATATACATTGACAAATTAATACATTCTAGATTTTGTTACGTCTTTTACATCAACCCACAATCCACATAAAAAACGTCTTGTAAATCATTAAATGATTATATTCCGAAAAGTCAATTTTAATTATCATAGTTATTTTGAGAATAACAATACGTGGTACTGCAATAATTTTTCTGATAAAGATATGTACTTAACTTTTTTGTAATTAACAACTTTACCTAAATACCTAATAGATTCTCCGAATTATAATAATATAATAGAAGCAAGCCGCTCCTGTTTAAAAATTTGCACACTTCTGTAAGAAGGCCGTAATATTTGCTTAAAAATTTGCACACTTCTGTAAAAAGGCCGTAAAATGCTGTATGTATAAATGTTACTGAAATGAGGAATGGAACTGTTCCATTTTTTCATGAATTTATACAAAAAATACTGTTTAAAGTTGTACTTATAGACATTCAAATCAAAAATTCCTTACCAACGAAGTCAATACACTGTATTTAGATTCAAGGTTAAACATAATCGATTTTTCATAGTATTAACATAGTTTCAGGAAATATACTTTTTAAATATACGATTTAAATTAATTCGATAGTTTTAAGGATAGTTTAAATAGGAAATATCCTTAAACGAAAGATGAAGTATAATCTAGGAAGTAATTATTCCAAATCACTAAATTACAGAAATATATACAATGTAAAATCGGATTAATTGAATAATGGACGAAAATAATTAAAACTTCTTTAATATGTTTATAGAAAGCATGCGATTTAGAAATCCACGCGGAGTCATTAAAGGGTACATTTTCACAAGTAGTTATTAATCAGATGTCAAGGAATGTCAGTTAAACTTACTTCCTTGTCTTAAGCTGGACTTTGAAAGGTTGTTGAGTAAAGTGAGTGCAGGTTGGAAAACTTTGAATAGCTATAAAAGTGCAGGTCAAGATGAAATCGGGAATGTTTACCTAAAACTCATTGGTGATTTAGTAAATATATTGACATCGGTGTCATTGAAACTTTCATCCATTTGTCATATATACACGAAAATTGATGGTTCTGAAATTATAGATCTATAAGTATAACTTACTATGGCATTCACAAATTTTATTAAGTCGCATTCATCCCTTTTTAGATTCTCATCAAAGATCAGAACCAGCAGGCTTTACAATCGGCTTCGCTTCTAGTGATCACTTATAAACTATTAGTCAGATTATAAAAAAAAGTACTATACTATCAAACAATGGCGAGACAAACTGGTATCCGTTGCTGGTGGTCACTTGGCAAGAAAAACTTTAAATAGGCCTAGAAGAGACTTATGGGATGAATGGATTCTGTTGTTTATTACGTTATTTATGATTCTATTAAAATAATACAAAATATTTTATGGATTCATGCTTAATTTCTTTTATTACTGTGTAATAATATTTTTTATAATACTGTAAGCAACTATAGGCTTCTGTTTAGTTAATAACAGTACACAGTCCCATGTACAGTTTATGTTTGAACTGAATAACAAACATATAACTTGCATGAGTTATTTTATGATAGATATCTATTATTTGAAAATTGATTGATTGAATATTTTTGTTAATTAGTTTTCATGAATATTTTATTTCATCAATGTTCATCATTTATTAAATTTCTTTGTAACTGTGATGATACAATAACTGAAACCACATTTTGAATTTTATAAATAATCAATCATGTGACTTGATGTTTGAAAACATTGCTTGATTTAACATATAGCACAAAGTTTTACTAAATGATCGGTATCTGAATAAAATACCCAAGGGTAGGTATCTATAAATTAATCGATTCTTTTCGCCTGATCAAACTAAGACAAGACCCCGGACTGACGTAACGTTATGACATGCATAGACCAATCAATGAAGTTAAGCAACAGCAGTCACAATCTGTATTTGGATGGGTGACCACCTAGCAGAACTGTGTACTGTTGTTGTTTGTATAAAAAATAATAATAATAATAATCCCCTTTAGTTAATGGCTGTATAGCTGAAAATAGCTGAAGCCAAAAAAAAAACTAAGACAAAACTATTATTTATCATTTGTGTGATATTCAATCTCTAAAAATATGTTTGATTTTGTTTCTCCTTGGGACTAGAATTTAATCATTCAAACAAAAAAGTTTATTAAAATTGAACCACAACTGACGGACTATCCAGGTAAACCGATTAACGAAGTCAAATCATATCGACCTACCACTTTATTACCAACATTCATTCCAACTGATCAGTTTGGTTTTCGTGAAGAACATTCCACCATAGAACAAGTACCTCATATAGTAAATACGATAACAAAATGCATTCAAGAAATAAAAATATTGTGCATCATCATTTCTTGACGTTAGCAAAGGCATTTGTTCGATGTATTTATTACTGCGTTTTAAAATCCTACATACAAGACAGATACTTTCAAGTTAAATTTCAAAAATAACTTTCTGATTAATTTTCTATCCAATCTGGTGTACCGCAAGGCACTGTTCCAGGCCAGGCTCTTTACGTAATTTATACCGCGGATCTACCAGTCGTCAATACAAATATAACCTCTGCATTTGCAGATGATACTACCATTTGATCTATGGATGTGGATCCAAATGTAGGTTCCCAAAGACTACAAAATAGTATCGATAAAATACAACATTGGTGGCATAAATGGCGTATCCAAGTCAACGAGACGAAATCCGTTCTAGTAACGGTGTTTTCACAAAAGCAAATGATGTGAAATATCTGGATATTCATCTAGATAGAAGACTTATATGGCGAAAACATATTTGGTGAAATAGAAAACAGTTATACTTGAAATTTCCTAAATTGGACTGGCTTTTAGGACAAAGTTATAAGTTATCATTAGACAATATAGTGCTAGTTTATTAAACAGTTCTTAAACCAGTGTGAACTTATGGCATTCAACTATGGGAAACTGCAAGTAACAGTAATATAGAAATTATCAACAATGAGTGAATTCCCGTGATATGTACGTTAAGACGTAATTCATAGGAATCAGAAAGTGTCCACAGTGCGTCGAAATTGCGTTTCAGTGACAGATACTTGTCTCGTCTCGAAAGGCATCCAAATACTGAAGTGATAAATCTTTTAAACAAGTGTGATAGTTTAAATAGACAAAGATTAAGATATAGATTAAGTTAATAACATATGCTTTTAGTATCATATCATTAAGGTGGCTACCAGTGGGTAGATCGCCGTTAAAACCCGTATATTAGTCATTAGATCTATTTATAGTTCTATTAACAACTGATAATAGATACTAGGTATAAGAAAAAAAAACATTTGACGGAAATATCGGTCAACATATTCGTATTGTTATACAAAAAAGAATCATACCCCCTTCATTTTCCTTCTTATGTTCAATCAGGATCTATTTTCAGTACTGTTTCAATAAATTCTTAGTTACAAAGGTAAAAATGAATAAACTAATTTTAACTCTGAAACGATAAAGAATTTAATTTACCGCAAAACTGCATAGTATTACTTTAAATAACTGTTGGAATAATAAGACAATCCATAGTTTTCTATATTTACTTATTATTTAAATAGATCGTATTGGGTCTTCTTTATAAAACAATCACAAAATTATTCGACTTGTATGTTTTTTTTCGAATAAATCAGTTTTGAGTTTGTAAAATTCCATGGGCTCGAAATACTTAATTGGCAAGCTTTTCATAATTTTTATTTATGTATTCTATATTTTAACATTAAAACTATATGTTGAATAAAACAAAAAGCAATTTTTTAAAACGGTATATTTTCAATAATAATTATAGAATTCATAATATTCAAATTTCATAATAATTATAAAACACATAATGTTGATATTTATACTTTTGTGAATACCCAGCCTACTTTTGTGAATAAAATGTTTATTATTGTACATAATTTCTAAGTAGTTATAGCATTTTTTTAATATTTTGCTGCACATTCACAATTTGATTTTCATCTACAGTGATATGTGGAACAATGCCTGCCATCACTTGGCGATGACAAATGTATATAATAAGATCCAGAGTTATATAAAAATATTTTACTAAACTGCGTGTATTTGAACCATTAACATATAAAATTATTTGTATTACTGTTTATATTGAACAAACTGGATTTAAAACAACAAAAAATTCTAAATTTTAACATAATTATAGAAGTGCTTCAATGTTATTGATGAGTTTCTTTGTAAACAAATTTATTAATAGGTATAATTTTATATTTAATTCTATGTTTTAATTATACAATTATTTGATAGGCCAATAAAAGGTTATGTGCAGCACGATGCAACCTAGATATAAAACACTATTAGAATGTTCAAATGGAAGTTTTAGCATAATTTTCTCAAAATTCGTGGCCAATTTATTACGTATATGGCTTTTTTATATTTGATCGAACAAAATAAATCTTATGATTTAATCTATATATTAATATGATTGTTCTAATATAACTACCAAGCGCGTTGTTCGATTTTGATGAAATTTGATAGACACCCCTTTTGAGGAATATTTACAAAAATACTTTTTTTCTGCATACTTAAACGATATGGATTTTGATATGAAATGACATGGTACAGTTAAGTGAAATAGTAAAAGCTATCTATAATTTCTTATAGCATCCCCCTTTTGAGACAATATACAAAAATACCTATTTTTTCTATGTAAAATAAAATGATTCGGTTTTTTACAATACGCAGGGAAAATATTAAGGGTCTAATGTTATTACTAATTGGCAAAACTGTCTAAAAATACCAACTTTTTTCTAAGCAAGATAGAAAGAAACAATCTGAAATGAAATGATTTGATCAGGGCCAAATAAGAATATGTATTTTTGATTTCAAATATCACCTTTTTCTGCAATCAAGTAAGATGCGATTTTTATTTACTTCTGCGTGAGGTGTGCAGTTCACAGAGCTACAAGTATTACCTTCTATCTTATCTATGTTACAACATATTCTAACTTATAACATATTCTAATCGAAATATAATTATCTATATTGGTTTATACTATCCATTTAATGGCTTCTTTATGTATTTTTTTTTCTTATATTATTTTAAGTTAAGATATTATCTATGTTAAAAGAATATCAATGCATAATATGAAAGTGATCTTAGAATCTATCCTTTCAACATCAAAAATATTTTCACATATTCTCTTGTGTCATAAAATCATTATTTTCTAAAGTCGAGTATATTTTTATAACTAGAAAAATATAATCTACAGAGAGTAGAAGTAAATATTAGCAATCAACTCATTTATGATCCACGCCTTCAAATCAGTATAAATTAATTATATAACTTTTTAATCGAATAGTTCAGCAATAGGTCAAATTATCTTGTATATTATTTTAATAAGCGACTTATAATTTTATATTCCGGGAGATTATCAACTGCGCGCCCTCCACTAGCTATGCAAATAAAATCTACCCTATTAGTAGCTTTGTTTTTTTTATAATAGTATTTAAACTATGCAAAAATTTGTCATGCATTTACTTTACAAAGATTCTTACATCCAGGATCTCTTTTCATATACGTATATTGATCGAAGTAATAAGTCTGACACACTCTAATTTTTCGTTTTTCGTGCAAACCGTCACCAAATTAGCAACGAGTAGCATGTCCTCGGAGAATCATTACAACTAGCTAATTGATACTGATGATGACTACTATGTAGTCGAAATACTTATTTATAAAAATACAAAATAATTTGATCTAGGAAATTGGGGAAAAAATCGAAATTTATTCAGGATAAAATTGTATATGTGGGAATTTTTTTCTATTTTTTAAGTTTGCAGCTTTTATATTATTTTTCTGTCGAAGTTTGGAAAAACTTTTTTTTTACATTCAACAAAATATTTGGATGTTCTGGGGAGGTTGTTTGGATAAGGCATTTTGCTGATGTATATGAGCTATAACGAAATTCGCTTGCAGCTTTTTAATAAAATTGCAACATAAAAACTTGACGCTGACTTAAGGATAAGTAATCCTTAAAATATAGCTTAATAAATCATTAATCACCCCTTTTGTGACAATTGAGCAAAACTATATTGATAATTAATCTTTACAAAAAATTTGACGTAATACCAATGACAAAATAAAGAGACTTTTGACACCATAAAACTATAGTTTATTTCGCGGGATACAATATTTTAAACAGTGATATTTTTTAATCATTTGTTACTTTTCATTTGGCTACCTCCCTATGTTTGTTTATAGGTAAGTTACGATGATGATGCATCTTTTTAGTATTATTTGTGACAAAGAATTTTCAATTTTCTGTACGCTTTTATGTAACCGTCTGTATAAGAACACCATGGGAAACATTATTATATTACATTATAAGATGTATTCAAAAGTGTAAGAAAATTTTTATAACAGAAAATGAATCTCTGAATGAAAAAAGAAAATTATAATATTATTGTCATATTGAATGATTGTCAACTCTGTGTTAACTGCAAAATCATGTTTACACATCAGGGGATTTCATCTCAACGAATACGTAAAATTACATAAAATATTCTCTTTCTAATCTTACTGCTGCTATATTTAAAATATAAATTCTAGTAGGTTTTCTCTGCGACTTAATGTGATAAAAAGCTGATATAAAATATAGTAAATATTTGTAAGAAAGCTCATAGTAAAATCTCACCAATTATACTTAATAAATTTAATATAAATTCACTCGCTTTTGTTTGCTGCTTTGCTCACGCTAATTTTAATTTTGATTGTTAAGTTTTAGTTTAAGCCTCATTAGCGATATAATTTTATGTTTATAATATATATTTATACTCTGTAGCATTATTAATCGGACATTGTTTTCATAGAAACAATTTTTTGTATTTTATGTAAGCTATGATTTTTTCCTTCTGTTTTTTTTGCAATATTTAGAAATATAGTTTATTACTGTCATTTAATCAGGCAACGCTGCATTCCTAATTTTGTAAATAAAATAAAATGTATTAATTTGATGCAATTTATTGTTTTGAATCTACAAATCGCAATATTTTACGATAAAATGTTTCAAATAAAAGTTGTTTGTTTTAAAAAAATAAATATTTTTAGTTTTTGACGTTTTATACGATTATCTATAAAATTTTTAAAAATTATTTACCTAAATTATTAAACAGGAATGTAAAATTATTATGTAATATTATATAACAAGAATTAATTTGATAATTCGCTGGATTTCTTCTGTGAACATATAAATATACGCTTGTGCTTTTCCAAAAAACAACTTATCATCTAGGAAAAGAAGTAAATAGTCTAAATGGATGCCATTTTAAAGGATTGTCAAGCCGTTGAACACGAAAATATCAATTTTGATATTTTCAAAAATGTACAATGCAGTACAGTTTAATAGTCTTTGACTTTTAAAATTGATTTTACATTTAAAAATTCTATCGATATCTTAACTTATATGAATTCTGTTTAAAATTTCTGTTCAAATAGTAAAAATGGTAAATTACAATGTTTTTAAAAACCAGGTCAATTTTACCACTAAGCGGTACAAATAAAGGTAACTGACTTTTTCTTGAGATTAACCCTCTTTATCTTCACTGACTTTTTACTGCGGAATAACACTTTTTTGGTTTGAAAAGAGGCGATTACGAAAATTGATTCTCTCGTAATAAATTTTAGAAATTATGTCATTATTAATAAATGTATGTTGATTTCCTTATGCGTATAAAGCTTCTATTTTTGATCACTGTAATAGTGTAAATTTTTTGCTAGTAAGGATGGACATTGTAATTTTTGAATGTATGAATTTGTAATATAAGAAAAAATAAAGACAACAACTAACAGTGTTAATTGTTTAGGTTCTCGACATGGTTTCAAATATAAATACATTATAATAATACTACGAATTATAATTAAAAATATATTTATTAGCTATATATTTGATATGAAATTATGAGGTATCTAAGTAATTTTTCTTCTGTCTCTTATGGTTTAAAAGTTAGGTGACGGAATCCATTGGCTATTATATATTTTCTTAAGGATAAACAGGCGGACCTGCTACCGAAAGAGGACTAATTAGATGATTCTCTGAACATCTATACCAAAATTTTTTCGTTACTACGATATTTAATAGCGGTACAAACTTTAGACTAAAATTAATATAATCGGCATATTCTACATATGTCGGATATAAAAATACGAATTAGAGAATATTTCTTGCTCTTTTTTATACAAATTTATTTCTTTAAATTTAATCTGTACCATCTTTTTCTTACAAATATTCTCTACTTAGAGAATAATAATAATATTCTCTAATTTAAATATTTATGAATAATAGATTTAAATACTTGTAATGATATTTATGGAAAATACAATTTATAGAAAAACTTATTGTTTTTATAAAATATTGGGTTTATAGATGATTATTGGCTTAAGTATTTTTGAAATATATTATTGGCTTATTAGAAAATATCGTCTGCAAAATGAGTTTTCGACATTCTACCTGTGCTAAGGCTCAAGTACAATGGATTTTATTCTATCAATTCTAACTGCGCATACTTGTATAACCATTTAAGTTTTATCAATAACTATGTCACTACACCGAATAGATTCCTGAAATGAATAACAAGTTAAGCATACTATTGTCGAATCATTTGTATTCCTAAAATTATTTTATTCTTAAGGTCATGGAAATAAATAAACATATTTCACATTTAAAATGTAGCCCTTATAAAATTTATCAAAACAAACAAAAAAACTAATTCTATAGAAAAATTTACTTTAAACGTGATGGTTAAATGATAATATTAATTTTATTGTACGCGATGGAAATTATTTTCTTTTACTTTGTTTTTGGTTTTGTGGTTTATTATTTTGTTTTATTATGCGTAAATATGTATATTTAAAATTTTTTAATATAGAGTACCATGTCTCAAATCACTTTCATATAAATAACTTTGTTTTGAAAAGCATTATAAATTTTCGTTGAACGTGTCACATCTCCTCAGAGAATCATTACAACTAGCTAATTCATACTGATGATGACTACTTTGTACTCGAAATACGTATTTATAAAATACAAAATAATTTGATCTAGGAAATTGGGTAAAAAATCGAAATTTATTCGAAAAATCTTAGAATTCTCATTATTAATTATAAAAAAAAAAAAAAAAAGAAACATTATAAATTTATATTCACAAGCTTACCAATCGATATGTGAATGAATTCCAATTAGCCTTTGAAACTTATTACAATTTTTTGGGTTTAATTACAATGAACATTTATTGAAAATCACGTTTAAAACTTACTTATAAAGTTATAAAATAAACTTACTTATATAGTTATAAGTAAAAATATATATTATAATTTTCAATTTTTGGTATTTCGAACCAAAAGTTATTTATACGGTTTATCAATAGTTACTTAAATTACATGTAATATACATTGTATTTCTTTCAATTTTACAGCACAAATAACTCAAAAGATATTTATCCAAATGTTATGAAATTTGGTACAATATTGACATGAAAACCTAGTGATTGTCAATGTTTGCCTCAAAAAAAAATTTCTAAGGTAAAAATCAAATTTTAATTTTATTTTTAGAAATTTTTTTCAATATAAACTCTTCGGCAAGCATTAGATTTGCATGTCTATATTGTGCATACCAAATTTCATAACATTTGGAAATTATTTGTGCTGGAAAATTGTATGCGATTAACAGCTGTTCATAAATTCCCTTAAGAGATTTCTTTTTTATAATATATTAGATATAATAAGTGAAAAATGTACAATATTTTGTTTTAAAATAAGAATGTTCGTTATTCCAGGAAAATGATTGGTGTCTAAGTACATCACGTAAATGATTTTCACTTTATTTGTTTAAGTAAAGAAAATATAGTGATTTAAGTTAAATATTTTAATATTTTTTAAATAATAATTTCAACATAATATTTTCATTTTTCTGTATACTACTGTATAACATAATTTTTAATAAAGATAATCCTAACCTGATAATAAAAACGAAATACTGAACTTATATAATGCACGAATTATTGTATGTTAATTTTGACTTTCATAAAGTTCTTTATAAAAAAAAGAAATCGATTGAACAAAAATGATAATCACATGAAACTAATGAAAATCAAAAGTAAAATGATAAATCTGATAATTTCTTTATTTATACTAAAATAAGTAAATTTTAATTCTGTTTTTAAAAATACATGGTAAATATTTTGATAAAAGATAATTAAAATAATTTTAACTGTTAAAATATTATATTTTATCAACAAAATATCAAACAATACCAACCCCTCAAACCATCAAAAACAGCAACAAACAAAAACTATACTTTAGATAATAATCTATGGATATTTTTCAAAAATATATATATATAAAAATAATGCCCCAATTTTGCTGCTTATATCGTAAAATCGACTGCCAAACCTATTATATTCTGTAAAATATGTTGTCATTGTAACATTAATGTAATGCGTTCCATTATTAAAATGTGTCGAATGGATATCGAATGGATGAATGATTTTTAGCAGCTACATACGACAAGACCTTACTATACAAAACCACCACATCTAATTTTGTTAAAAGACTAAGTGGAGTACACTGTGCGGCGGGGGTTGTAAAAGAATAATTTTACATTTAAAGCAATCTTATTATGCATGGTATAGTTTCGATTTAACATATTTAACCCCAAGTATAGACTGTTATATAGTTTTTGGGTAGTAGAACTGTGCATACAAAATCCTAAATATATAGGGTGTCTAGATAGTTTTCCGTACATTTTTTGCAAATAAAATACAACGTCACTAAATTAGTTCTCAATAATGGACTATAAACTAAAAACAAGCTTTTAAATTTTTCTTTCAAAAACTTACCAGCATTTGTTTATAGTATGTAGGAAAAATGTTCCTTTTTTTACTTGTCAAATGTTCCTTAAAATTTATATTTCATTCAATTTTGTTAATAATTCAAACATCCATATCACCAAAAAACTATTAATTGCACCACCATATTTAGCCCGAAATAAATAAAACAATGTTTACAATTTCTATTGACATTGTTTATGAAAATTAGAACCAAATATTCAATATTTATTAGAATCGAAGAAATAATTTTGAAATGAAATACTTACGGTCGTATAAAGACACGTAAATAAGGTCAACTTGCGTTTATTTCTCTAATTTTTAAATGTAAAATAAATAGTTGCATATATGTTTTGATTCTATAGGTTTCATTTGAATCATTTTTGTTCCATGTTTAATTTTCTTAATCGAAAAGTTCAAGTACTAAGTGATATACCCAACATCATGAACAAAATAGAATTATAACACCATGATAAAATTAAAATTTAGAATAATACATAATTAATGATTTATGTGTCGTAATATATTCCTTTGCGTTGTATCTTAATTACTTTTAATCTTCGATTACATGACCCATTAATTTAATAGACGTTTGAATAATCCCTTATGTTTGATAAGACTTACCGAATTAGATATTGTTAGGAATATACGTTAGGATTACACGTTAATTTTTTCGAATAAACATAAACCACATCATGTCCGTTAATAGTAGGTTATTAAAATTATTCGAATATTATTAAGTATAATACATTGATTATAAATCATTAAAAAACGTCTCATTTCATTGCACCCTTTTATTAGCTTCGCCATTATCTATGTCACAGTATCTTGTAAAATGATTTTCACAAACTTAAAAACGGCAGATTAACTGTAAACCACCAATATTTAGTACCACCAATATAATCAAAAAATTTTTACATTTTCCTGGAATAAAAAAAATCAAAACTATAACTAAAAAATCGGAAATAATTAATAGTTTAAAACACTACAGATGTCACTAATAGAAAACTAAATTAAAAAGTAGAAAATAATTGCAGTAAGTTTAAAATAAGAATAGAGTGATTAACAGAAAAATTTGTTTTATTTTTAATAAAGCTTGGGGTGCATTGCTCCATGCCAATTACTGCCAGTTATCGACAAATATCGGTAAAAGTAAAATTATAAAAGTATCATGAAAACATCCCAATTTTGTTTTTTAAATAGAATAAACTTTATTATTAATTTCTCTATATTCTTATTTTAAACTGAAATTATTTTCTACTTTTTAGTTTGGTTTTCTATTAAATGGTATTTATTTTTTTAAACCATTATTTATTGTTACCTTTAATGGGGATTCTTTTCTGTTAAGCTCGAAGCAGGCGACAGCATCATAGATGGATTCCGTACCGCGCAATTATTTAAAAGTGAAAATATCAGACATATTTGTAATACAATATTAATAAAATAAATAATTACTTTATAGATTTGTAGTTAATAGAAAACCAAAACTAATAATTTAGCTTACGTGTGTAATATCTTTTCTGTTTTGATAATTAACTTGTTTTCAAAATGGTTTAACATGCAATCAATCAATTTCAAAGTATGAGATAACAAATAATATACGTATATAGTATATTTGTGATCCTCTATTGACAATATTTATGAAAAAAATACTAATAATTTATTTTAATTTAAAAACATTAATTTTTTTAATTTTTATTCATAAATAATTCAAGAAAGAATTGTTTTATCTATGTTTGTCAAAACAAAACCCTATTGTATTAAGTTTAACGTCCAATTATTGTTGATGCTTATCGCTAATTATTTTTATTTATTTAAACTTCCAGAAAGCTACTTCTGCGAATATTATTTGTAAGACAATTTATCATTTAGAAATCTTATCTACAGTATTAATGAAATTATTATAAAAATGCGGAAAAAAATGCAATCCTGTAAACAACATCTAGCTTTCTTATTAGTATGATACTGATTAGAAATACAAACTTTCGAACCTGCAGCTAAATTATAATAATACGAAATAATATTAAATAGTACGTAGTTTTAAGCAAAATATTGTCAACTCATCAAAATATTTTCTGCGACATCTCACAGAATTTTTTTTAGTATTATATACAGTTTATGTATACAATATTCTCCTCTATTTGAATTTTCCACCCAGAGAAATGTTTCAAATAAAACTTGTCGAGATTATTAAATTCTGGGTACTAAGTTTGAGAAAATCGTTAGAGCCATTTTCGGGTAAAATGAAAGAGTGTGCTTTAGAGCACATGACTGGAGTAAAACTTTTTTATTATGTGTATATATATACCAGGGTCTTTAAAAATAGTAAAAAGTGAAAGGATGCAACCCCTTGACAACGAAAGAGAATATGCAAACCGTTACCAAATTAGCAACGAGTAATATCTCCTCAGAGAATCATTACAACTAACAAATTCATACTGGTGATGACTACTTTGTAGTCGAAATACGTATGTAGAATATACAAAATAATTTGATCTAGGAAATAGGGGCAAAAATCGAAATTTATTCGAAAAAATCCTCATTAATAATTATAAAAAAAAGAAAGAGAAAATAACAAAAATGAAAATAAAAATTTTTTACTGGCGATCTTTCTGAGGTCGGAAAGAAGAAGAGCGTTAGTAAAAAAAGTGTAAATAAAAATGATGCTATACTATAATTTTTTTTGGTTTCAAAAAAATACCCTGATCTATTTGTAAAACCTAGTTTTTTGCATTCAGAAAACCTCAATACTAGTATTTTCGATGAAAACGGTATATCGAAATTTCGAGAGAATTACAATTTAATTTTAAATTATTTCACTTATATAGTAAATAAAAGCAACAAGGCACACACTGTATAAGCATGTATAACAAAACCCTTAAAATATATCTATGCTTGGAGCATTAATTTATGTTAGAAACGAGGGTGTGCGTACTACATAATAGAAAAAAATATGGATCGTAAACAGTAATTCTAATAGAGTATATAGTTTGATAATAAAATTTTTGTACAATTTTAGTTTTCACAACACTAGTTATTACATATACTGATTCAAAAATTTTGAATTATCCATTCGGTAAGCACCCTTTTATCCCCATGGAACACCAACTTAATAATGGGAAAAGAATAAATATCAGATGTGTTAATTACAATCTTAATTCATTGTCTATAAAAATTCAGTCAATACAGATATGGATAATTTACGAGCGTCAAAGCATGGAAATGAATAATAACTGAAATCGAGAAAAATATTCAATCATGAGCTACTACAAGCAAGAAAGACTAAATGAATTCTGCTCCAAGTGCTTACACTCAAACAATCTGTTTAAAACCATATTGCGAGGATCATTCCGATTAAAAGTAGTAGATAATTAATAATAGTAGTAGTACTAGATAAATTCGAGCAACCATTCCGGAAACCATTTACGGAAACTAGTTATAAGCGTTGAAATTGGTTTTGAATGATTGATTTTAACTGTCGAATCAAGTTTCTTGATCATTTTCGTGTTTATGCAAGCAAGTAACTCTATTTAATAAGTTTTTATCGAACTATGTGTTTGCTGTAATTTAGATAGTTACTCAGTGGATCAAATCTTGATAAGGAGATAATAATGGCAAGTTCCAATACAAAAAATTTCGATGAAATATAAAACTAAATATCCAATACCAAACTTATAATATTGTATTTTTCTGCAATTTAGATCTTATTGGATTAAAATACAATATTAGAAGTTTGGTATTAGAAAACTTTTTGTTTGTTGTTGGAAAAAAGGTATTATTGTGCAAAATTTACAGAAAAGAGAACCACAATATTACATTTTTTATTGAAATTATTTTATTTAAAAAAAAACTTGTCTTCTGTTTTACTCCAATAGAACTGTATACGTTAAGTATTTTTTGTTTAAACTTCTATATATTATTTTGCATCATACTTTTACTTTAATGAAACACACATCCCTCTGTGAATATTAGCATCTTAGCCATAAAGATACATTAGTTAGAGCGTTAAGATACATTGCATAGCTTCATCTTTTGTCTGACACTGAAAAGGTTAAAAAGTAATTTTATTCTTGAAAATTGTCTTATAAACAAAGTAGAAATGTCATAATTATTGCAAACAATAATAATTTACATTTGGAAAATTCTGTAACTTATGTCGTTAATGTTTCTATTTGTACAGTAAAAGCCAAATGTAAAAATGGTTACCTTTAAACTGTGATACTAATTAGCTATAGGTATATATATTATATATATGGGACGTTACCTCTGTTTTTCAGACATAAAACTCTGTAACAGAGTTTTTTATTTTACAATTAAATTTATGATGTGGATGGAGTAAGAAAATTGTAGCAGGTATATGATTGGCTCAATTCGAGTCGAAGCCCATTTCAGACTAACGATTAGGGACGAGTTATGCCCGTAACTGACATTTCTTGCAGTTCCATTATGGACTATAGAATATAAATTAAGAAATTAAGTATGGCATAGAGAAATTGAATATATTTTAAGGAACTACCTGAAAATATATTCAATATAGAAATTGAGGTAGTTCGTCCGAGACAGTCCCGCGCTAAAGTATTAGCATAGTATCTACATTTTGCGGATACATAACACACATACAGGACCAAAACTGACGACTATATTTTTATTACGTATTGTAGCTGTAACACATACTATACACAGTTTATACAAACAATCACTCATTATAGTATATCCATACTTGTAAATAATATTTTAAACGTTTACTTATTTTAATTGTTTATCTAAACGACGTGGTCAATTCATCCCATTTTTTTGTTTGAGATTCTTAATTTTCTTTTGCATAATATATTAAATATCGATTGAATTTTGTAGAATAATTTTAACTTTACGCGAAATAAACCATATTAAAATTTAATAAGAGCCCATGTTTAAATTAAAAAACTTTGATCTTGTTTTTCTCAACTTTGGACAGATCAAGTTCAATCGGACAATTTTTTGTTATTAGAAAAATCAAGAGAAGTTTTATAATATCGATAATATAAAATATATATATTGATAATATAAAATATTAAAAAGCGTAATTATCAAAATACAATTTGAAATGCAAGGAAATAGTAAAAAAAGGAATTAAGTTGTATTAAGTAACCTTTTATTTTTGTTAATACACTTTTATTAGCTTCAGACGTATGTATGTTAATATGTATGTAACGGAATCTTTGAACATGATTTTGACCCCCTTCAAAACGTCGGATTAACTCGAAATTTGACATACTTATTAAGGACCGATAACAATTCAATATTTTAAACTATTTGATCCGTTATCCTTACTGGGATAATCAGGATTAGCGATTTTTCTTACACTATTTTTAATTCAAATTTATTAAGATTTATTTTCTATTTTTTAGTGTGATTTTCTATAAAAGCGTATAATTTTAGTTTTTTTAGAATATTATTTATTTTATATTAAGCCATAATATTATATTGTCATCTGATAAATATAAAATATTAATAAATATGTTATAATATGTACTCAATTTAAATTGGAAATCGAGAATTTGGTCAAATTCGACTTGCAAGGCTGGACTACAAACAGACACCGGGGCTGTTGAAATTATATAAAAACTTAATCATTATCAAACTATAAATTCGGACACTAAAATTTTAATTTTAAAACTGTGTCATATGATCAGACCGTCTCGTTAATACACTAGTAATGGATCATTCGAGAATCTTATACATTGGAATCCTATGTTACGGAACATATTTTTACAATAAATAAATATTAGTTTATTTTAAAAAATATCAAATTTATGTTCTGGAACATTTTAGAAATATTTGATATTTTTTAGTCGTTACAATTTTAATATCAATTGACAATTTTTCGGTTATTATTTTTTTATAAAAATATTTAATAAAAAGCTTTTAGAATTACTAATATTTTTATATCAAATTACATCAAATACATTACCTAATTCTGCAAACTACGTCATTAGTGTCTTTCACTATACACAGTGAGATTATACCTACATTACACCAAAGAAACACATGTTTCAAAATAATAATAATCATAATATTATCCATAATATCGTTAAGTGTATTTGAATACAGATGTATTCAATAAAATTGTGTCTATAACTTTTGATTCTTATTTCTTTGAATAAAAAATAGTTTATTTTACATAATTATTATTCCAATATAATCGAAATACTGGCCAAAATATTTCATTATGAATATTAACTGACAGATTCAAAACCAACCTTTAAAAATCAACCTTTTTGTGCTGAGTGTAAACTATTAATATATTATTATTATAAAAAAACTGCCAATTGAACCAAATTTTGATTATAAAAGTCCGCGCGTAAGAACTACGATATTTCAGCGAATTTTAAACTCTTAAAATCAAACTGTACAATAAATTTGATTATCTAGTAATTAATTTTATTACTAGATATAGGCAAGTAGGTAATTAACACTGTAGGTACTATACTCGCCTTAGCAAATTTTTAAAACTCCGTTTTTTATTGTTGTTATGTTTACAGAAAATTATTTAAACTCGAAAAATGGTGACGAAATTAAAATTTTGCAATATCTTTCAAAATCCATTGCTTCCTCAATAACACCTCTGGTAATTAATAAATAAAATTTTTAATTTGTTGCAAAGATTTGCTAAAAATATGATACACACAGTAAATACTTTTATTAAACTCCTGTTTTAATAACAGAGTGCAAGAAATAAGGTAAAAAAATACGTTATCCATACAATAAAACTAAATATAATTAACTGTCTAGTTGCACTATTTATCGTGTAACCAATAAACGTTACTCCAAATTTATTTCTGAGCTTCAGAGCTTTTATTTGTTTAAGTTGTACGCAAAGATATGTTTTAATAATAACCAATAGTTTAAAGAACTTTTACGTAACGTCAGTTGTCTACTGGAGTTATTTTATTTTTCTTAAGATTTTTTAACGCAGATCCCAAAAATTATTTAAAAACCAAATAAGTGGACTAAGTGCGACCGTATTTAATTATAAGTGTTACGAATATATGGGTATGTTTTTTATTTTTTTTGTTTTTTTGTTTTTTATCCACAACAAACAAGTACATTACCGATCATTTAACTATAAGTTTAGTAATTACGTATCGAATGAAAGTGGTTTAATTAAAGATAATATAATTATCCATTTTCGAGATTGCTCTGAAATAACGTTGGATTTGGATTATAGTGGCCTTTAAACGTATAAATATGTCAAAATTTGTGAAATACAAAATCGACACCATTACAACTTTCCTGGAAAGTTAAAAATTTGTTTATTTTCTGAATGGTACTCAAATTAAGTTATACTCTTTAAATTTTAAATAAATAATAATAAAAATACTGTATTTAGAAACCCAAAGCTATTATATAGGTTATTGGTACAGTAACAAATATTTAACAATTATCAATGATTGCAAACAGCGATTTGACAGAATTTCAACATTTTAACAATCAATAATATTTTAATAATAATAATTTCACAATTAAAATTTAAGAATGATGTTTAAAATATTAATAATAAGTGTATTAATAATCGTTGATCAAATTTTTAACAATAACATAATAACAAATTTGGAAACAAAAGTTTAAAAATTAAAATATAATATTTAAAGATTGTCAACTTTGACTCTTCGATAATAAATTTCCAGATTTTCAAAGCGTTTATGCAGTACAGGTACACTATAATTGATGAAAATATGGGACACGATAGTATAAATGTTCAAGTGTATCATTTTCATTGGTGTTGCATAGAGAAAAATTTTCTAAAGTGCTCCATCTGTACAAATTTCCTTTGCAAACAAGCTGAAATTGGAGTTTTCCCATAAGGCGTAGTTGTGCTATCACTCTTATTTTATCGATACACATCGGTAATTTATAATATTCGTTACCACCTTTATAAACAGTTACAAAGTGTTTAATTGAATTTCTATTCTTCCCTTTTTCTAGAACATTTGAACTACCGAAACAAAGGGAATCTTTAAGAAAGAAGTACGCCACCCTTCGAAATTGTGTATGGAGCAGGACCTGTAGGTACTTGAGTGTGGACCTGGGAGTGTGAAACTTTTGGATGCAGAGTTTGCCGCAGTACAAACGTATTTTTATTTGTTTTTCAATCAAATCATCAAAATGGGATTCCTAAAAAATATATCCATGGCCTGCCCAATAATATAAATATGCGTATAAGAAATTTAGATTTTGAAACCAAATACAAACTGCTTCATTATATTATTTATGATTCATGATTTCGATTGTACATAGTACATGTTAGTTTACGTATGTGTACTATAAAACCAGCATGTTTCCAGCATATTATTGATTCAGTCTCTCTGAATTGACTCGAAACCAAGAAGAAAATACATATCACTGACAATAATATTTTAAGTAAAATATAAAACAAATAGACTTATGAGCAAGACTTACTATACTAAACGACTGATAAATAGGCAGATAGATAGATAGATAGATAGATAGATAGATAGACTTGAAATGAGTAAACTTTGAGAGAGTAGTAAAAATACAGAGTTCATATAAAATTAGTTTTTTATTACACCCGAAAATACTATAAAAATTGTCTATATAAACTTATATGTGTAATACGTTCTGTATACAACATAAATTGTATGTAATATTTTATTAAAAGCACCAAAAAATATATTTATTATTCAACTTGAAAGTCAAACAAAAAACATAAAAGAAATGACAGAAAGCTTTTTTATTTGAAAATATTATTTCATATTTTATTTACTTATTTATATATATATTGCATGAAAATCGATTTTCATACATTTTTTTACTTTCTGTTTATGAAAACTTGAAAATTATAAGATATATGAAAATTTTTAAGTAGATAATCAATTAAAACCAAGTTTGTAAACATAATATTTAGAATATTAGATGTAAATAAATTATAAATAGAGAAAAAACTAGTCAAATTATTGTTTAGGTTTTTTGTACATTTTAGTTTGGTTTCTTAGGATACACTTTGATTTCAAGTAACTATAAAATACAAGCCAAAATTTAATTTCAAATTTTTTTAATTTTATTAAAACTCTTCAGAAATAATGCTATATAGCCTATATACACCAAATTATATACTTTGAAAAAAATGCATATATAGTAATAGAAAATCAAAAATATAAAATTTAATTCAGAATTTGTTACACTTTCATAAATTTTATTATTCCGTACGTAAACAAATTTCAAAAACACATACAAAAATGTTGAACTTGGTATGGGGAATCTTGACATGAAAACGGAGGGGGAATGCCGAAGAGTTGTTTTTACGAAAACCATTTCTAAATATAAACTTAAATTTTGATTTTTAGTCAAAATGTTCTCCGAATTACATATTGTTCATTTGCATTTTAAAATTATTTTTGAGTTATTTGTGCTCGAAAATAGTTTATTTATTATAGAGGTGTCTATCAAAATCACAGCAAATCAATTAAAAATCAATTTGTTAATTTAAATTTCTACTTCACACAAATTTAAATCCACCAAGATTGAAAGTGGCGTTATGAATAAAGTATGGTGTGAAAATTATATTGTTTTACAATATAGCTTTATTTAAAAGTTTAACAAGTATCATGGTGGGGGGGGGTATATTTGGTACCTACGATTGGTCTTGTTGCTCGTGGACGATATTGAAATAGTTCCTTGAATATCATAGATATAAATCAAAAATGAGAAACGTTTGTTTCTTTGGGAGCGTTAAATCGTCTGAGAAAGGTTATCGCCGACAGAAAGTATTTTGCTGTATGGATTACGAATTTTAAAATATTACTAGGCTCATACTTGCAAATCAGCCACGAGACTATAAGAAAAGTGAATTTGTTTTTACCTACCTTTAGCACTCTGTATACATAAATTTGTCATCGGCACAATATTGCAAATATGCATACTTAAAAAATACAAATAAGCAAGGTCTGGTGGTCCTGGGATCCTGGACGATTTATTAATATATTATTTTCAAGGCAATCATAGAAACACTGAAATAATTTTTATATTCAAAAATAAATTTTTTTAATATTTTGAAAATTTTCGCACACTATCAATATTGTTTATTATAAAGTATTAAAGTTTATTGAAAAATTGCATAATTTTTTTACTCAATTATTGGTAATTTTCATGGTGATTTTCATTTTAAGTTGGATGCGCAATTCATAATTCTAAATAATTTATAGAAGAAAAGTTACTGGTTATGCCTATACGCATCACAATGTGTATGTATCAACAGAATCAATCATCTTTCGGTTTTTATCTTCTATAAAATTATCGAATTCTAAACTTAACATACCATCCAAATATTACTCTAGGGCTTCAGCTTTAGAAACAAGTTCATGAAATATGATACTTATTGTTTACTCCTCGACTAAACATCGTAAAATCGTTTTCAACAGAGTTTTCTCTAAAAAGGGTTTCTGTTTTTATATAAGTATTAATTTCAGATAAACTTTATTGATGTTCGATTATAACTTCACTAGTAGCACTCTGTGAACTGTATACCTAACTTGAAAATAAACCAAAATCCGCAACTTTACTTGATTGCACGTAACTATTTAATTATTTTAACGAATTTAAAGAAACTTCTAATAGTGCATTTTCATTTTTTCACCTTTGTTCATTATTTAATTCATTTTTTTTTCTCAGATATTATTTTCTTTTGTTTTTATTCTAGAAAAAATAATTTTTTTTTTATATAAAATAAATAAATAAAACCCAGTATTTTTTCATAAAAATCTGTATTTTATTAGTCTTATAAGACAACAACATCTATTACCTATATGTATGTTAAAACACTAAAAGAAATTATTTTGTAATCAGGTTTGAGTCTTTAGTATGAGGTTAAAAATCATATCTCTATAGTAAAAATAGCATGATATTCGTAACATGCATCATATTATACATTGTGAGTATAAGAAAAATAACCATGACTACCAATCCATATTTCTTATATCTTGATGTTCTGATCATTTTTTTTTTCACATTGGTTACAATACAACCGCACCATCCTAGCTTGCATTTTACGTAATTTTTTCTAAACCAAGGGGCTGATTAAAAAATTAAAATTTTTTCTTTCTAATTATTTCACAGTTATGCAAAAACAATTTCAAATTTAATTGATATTTTTGGAGATTTTCACTAAACGGAAGGGGGGTGCAAAAGACAAACTATTGTTTTTTATTTCCCATACTTATGTTATTTTATTTCGCATAAATTGCAAAAAACCGCATTTTTGCAGTATATATAGAACAAAATTGTCAAATAATTGTTATGATTATTGACTGTTATTATTATTTTTTGAGATTTTCCCCGATAGTTGGAGTGAAATTATTCCAAAATACTATTTTGCGTCTTTCTAGTATGTAATGTGTAAAAACTTTTGTATTTTTGGAGATTTTACGAAAAGTGTGTATGATATTTTCCCAAATATTATTAAGTTACAGCGGAACAAACTTAGATTGATACAGACAAACGATTTGCAAAGTCGTCTAGTTATATCATAGCCCTCTCACTACCTTCAGTCAACAAAGATAATAGAAAATACTTATTTCTTCTTTAAACTCATCTTAAACTATTTAATAATAATTAGTAATTACCTTTATAATACGAACTCGAATCATATAATGTATATTTATAATAATATGAAGTACCTTTATAAAATTAAACCTTTATAAAACTATCAAAAGTATTGATTTTTACACAATAAATTGAACGTATTTTACAAAATTTTTGGTTTTTTCAAAATTACTAAAAAAAAAAAACAGGAAAATATATTCACATATATTTTTTAATATAAATGTTTTTTTTTTAATTTTATTTAATGTCACTTTTTAACAACTTGACAATACCATTAGACTACTTAGACGAGAGGTTTCGAGCTGGAAACCAGGCAGCGATCCCAGTTAATTAGGGACACTTTCGTTGCTTGGATAAGAACGAAGTAACCAGTTCCATCAATAATGTAAAGACGAATTGTCACAATGAAAGTTTGAATAATATGATAAAATAAGTGACTAGCGGACGTCACGCAGTTTCAATCGCGTGGTTCTCGTTGCCGTGGGAGTACAGGAATTAAAAGAAGCCTATTTCAAATAGATCATGTAGTTTTTATGTTTATTTGTTATATACAAAAATGCAAATGTTTCCTGTTATTATATTATTATAAATAGTTGATGGAATTAGAATAGGTGTATTTTGTGATTCGGTAGAAAGTGTGAAGCATTTGTCCAGGAACTACCGGTAATGAAAGAGAGGCTGTCTATTATATAATTTGAGCTATTTACAACTACAGCCATCCTTCAGTTTAGAGTTTATAAATCCAAAAATGGCATATCTGCGAAACATATTAGAAAAAACGCAGTCGTATCCCTTAGTTATCGATACAAAAGTTGTAGATCTTTATATTATCTACTACTTTGATACTTTTTTCCATAGGGCTTGTAGTTTTACCGGAAATCTAGAATAACCGCGTTTTACCCTTAAAAACTCATTCCCTTTCACTTCCCTACCTCAGATCGCCCGTAAATTAATTTTCTTTCATTTTTGTTATATTTTCTCTTCAGTAACCAATGGGTTTCATCCTACTATAATTTTTTCACTTTTTACCATTTTTAAAGGCTTTTATCCTGGTCTATTAATATTAAATGTTATTTTCTTTATTATTATTTTTAATTTTTTGTTTGTTTATAAAAAACAAATCATTTATTGTAATGTGTTAGGAGTTTTGTACTTGATTTATGTCGTATAAAATTTATAAATTTTTACTTATATTGAATTCACATAGCTTGTTATCACCTACATAAAAATATAATAAAAAATTTGGATTAAAAAGATCCGTCGTTAAAAAAATGAACTAATAAATAAAAAATAATTTTAACTGTTTTCTTGTGACTAATAAGCTTTCTCCAGCGTAGCCAACTAGTCACTTTTTTAGCTAAATATAAGATGGCACCGACTTAAATTTGACGAAATTTTGAATAATTTTTACTTTTTACTCTCTCTAAAGGGAGCGAAGGGGCAAAACAATATTTAGTGATTCAATTGAAATAACACTCAAAAGTAAAAAATAAAAAATGATCCCTTTCAAAAAAAATGAACTAAAAAGTAAAAAATAATATAAAGTTTTTTCCTTGTGAATAATTATCTTTCTCAGTCGATGCCAACCAGTAAATTTTTTAGCTAAAGATAAATTGGGCACCGACCTCAAAGGTAATTGGTCACAAGAAAAAATTATTTTTTACTAGTAGGTCATTTTATAATTCTTTATTTTTTACTTTGAAGTGTTGTATACAACCACGAAAGATTTTTCATTTGAATAAAATTTTACCATTAAAAATTGTTTTTGCCCCTTCTCTACCCCAAGGGACATTAGGCCTCGACCGACCATATTACGAACATAACGGGAAGCTCTAGCTCTACAACTGGAACTATACGGGAAGCTCTAGCTTTCAAATAAAAAAAGAATCATCGAAATCGGTTTACCCAGTCGAAATTTCTGAGGTAACAAACATTAAAAAAAAAATAAATTCAAAGTCGGTTAAAAAATATCCCAATTCTCTTATCACTTAATGATTGCATATAATTAGAAAGAAAATAATTTCTTACCTCATAAAATCATAATGTAAAACGAAACATTCTGAAAATACTATTTCATAAAAAGATTATGTTTCTCAATGTTTTTGAGCTGTATGGTTTATATAAAATTTGTTACATATAATTTCATTAAATTTGAGTTTTACTAAACGTACTTTTATTAGGCCTATTATAAAACCCAAGAATTTTAATGAAAACAAGGGATGAATTTATGATAGAATTAAATGATTCTAACACATACTCAATGTCTCAGTATGTGTAATGAAAAACATTCAATAAAATCTCATATAAATGAGTCATCATAGTTTCCCATATTTATAAAAACTTTAACGATTATAATAATATTATAATACCTATTAGTTATCGTTTAAACAGTTAAACAGTGAACAGTGATGTAAATGGGTATCTGTACGTCTGTCTCTGTTTAATAACAAATACATTTTAAATAATAACTATTAAAATATTAACATTAATAAAAAAGCGTTTATAAAATTTGTACAGCTTTCACCAAAATATTATGGAATGTTAAAGAAGGAATGGAAAGCAGGGAAATATGCTGCGACGCCGCACAGAACTTTCTTTTAATATTATCTACCTACTTATTAGATAAGGTTTTATATGTGTAGCTAAATATGATTGATTGAATTTTTTTACTTTATTTGAATTTTCACAGCGAAATGCTTCGATTAAAAGTTGTAGACCTTAATATGTTCTACGAGCATACTAAGTTTAAAGACAAACATAAGAACCATCAACATTTAAGTAAAAAACCGTAAAATCACATGAAAAATGTCGCCATCCGGTAGTTTTATTTTAACCAAAAGCTTCGCGGCAAAGTATAGGTTATATGAAGACAAAATTTATAATAAGTTTGGATAAAGCGCTCGATACGATATTGTTGTCACACACACGCAGGTCAATTTCTAAAAAACAACTTTATGGATTCAATAGACCACAAAACATGTATTCTGGTGAAAAATCCACATTGAAATTTTAACTGGATTACAATACCCTTTTACTAGTATAAGTAAAATAATGTAATAAGTATAATGGCAAAATTAATATTTTTGGCTGAAATTATATTTACTTACCAATTTTAAAATATCACTTCTGTCTATATCAAAGAGTTTTAGACTATATAAAGTATAGACTATATGCAAAATAGTATGCAAAATGCAGAAAAAAAACCTGCTATGGATACAAAGAGTATTTAGGCTGATCAAAGTTGTGAAACAAGTTTTGTCTAAATAAATGCCTAAATATGGTTTTCGTAACACAAGAAAATTATGAAAGCACTTACTTAATTAGATATAGGTATTGGTATAATCCATTATCATCTGAACGTATGTCTTTCGGTCTTCAAGGTAATCTCTGAAAACATAAAAGATAGTGTGATAAAATTGAGAATATTTTAGACCTACAAATGAGTTAAATTTCGTTTTAAACCATAATACAAAGTTTAAAAAATGTTTAGTAAATTTAAAGTTACTTTCATTTTGAACATTTTTAATTAGCTGTTTGGATTCGACATATTATCTACTGAAAATCAGCTCATTAAAACACACATAATATGTATTACATAATTATAATACGTATATTATTATATAACTGTAAATACTACATATGTAGTGTATTTTATAGATTATAATAATTATAAATAACTCAAAAATTTACAATCCGCTATGTGTCGGTTATTAATATAGATAACATTGTTAGCCATTATTTTCACGTCTTTTAACGCCTGTTACGTGAGAGATTTTTTAATATTTTCACAATGTAAACTAAAAAAAGTCTTTAAATAGAAAACATTAATTAGGAGTTTAATTATAGAAATTATAACGTTTCTAGGTAAAAGCTAAGAAACAAATGAAAATTTAGCATTGGAAAAGATATATCACTGTACCTCTTTATGTGCTGGTATACCTCTTTATGAAGTATACCGGCATCTCTGACACAAAATTGATTGTCTATCAGGCTTCCCGGACGGTCCAGTTTCCTTCTGATCCTTTTGAATATACGATTTTCGTGTAGTTTACCTTCAACATTCAGGTGTCAAGTTTATATAAACTAGAGTTTTCTACTGGTTTATCCATCTTTTTCAATACACCAATATCCATTTTCCATTCCTTTGGAAACCCTGCTATTGAGTTCTATATTTCTAGCATATATTTTAGTTTGGTTTGCGCAACGTCTTTTAGTATTTCAGGTGGAATGTATCTGGGCTTGTTGTTTTAGGGTATTACAATAAGATAAACTTAACTGCTATGGGTACAAAGAGTTACTCACCAACATTAAATGAAATAATTTCTTCATATATGCAAAACTTACTATGTGAACTATTTAATAATATTTTTATGAATGCTGCTAATGTTTTTTTATAATCTGTACTAATTATTTGATTTAAATAACAGCAATAAAATTAAAACATAAAAAATAAAGTTAAATCAACTAAAAAAGTCGTTAAATCTGTGCCTATAAATAATAATAATATTTTTATTACAGCAATTTTATATGCCAGCTAATCATTATACTTTAACATTTATATAAACAAAACAGAAAATAATTAAATCATACGAACATTTATTTCACGACGAACGACCGAATAAATAAAATGTAACATTAAATTTTATACAAATTTGTTTTGGATTTCTTCTCAATAAAAAAATTACAAAGCAACTAAACTAACATAATAGTTATATTAATGCAAAACTTTCGACAACTATACTAAATCCATCAAAAAAAGTCCTTTTGGATGTTAACTGAAGTGACTTTAAATTTTAAGCCATTACAATTACTTTGTATTTTTTAGTTTTTAAAATGCTATATTTTAAACCCGTTTTTACTTGATTGCTTTATCGAATCAATATTATATATTTTCTCGTCGCTTCCACCCTAATTCAATTAAGTAGTATAAAAACGAAATTACTATTAAAGGCAAATTTTTGCTATTGATTTTGTTTTATGAATTTTGAAATTTGATAAGCTATTGTCTCTCTCGTTTTAAAATCGTTTGAATGACGAAAATGTAAAAACTTATTTTTAATGGAGCCTCTACGTACGAAGATATTTAGCTTTATCTACTTTTGTTTAAAATGGATCCCAATATTTATAAAGTGGTATAGACTGCTAGAATTCAAATAAATTTGGTTCATAAGAGTGTTTTACTTCATATATTTTCAAACACTGCCCAATTATTATAGTAGTCAAATGTCGTTTTATTCACATACAAAAAAATTTTGTTTAATTTCTGACTTTAACTTTATTATAAAATACAAAACTTGTGTATTTATGTGAATCGGTGAAAATATATAAATGATGTTGTACTCCAACATAATTTCTTTAGAAATAACTTAATCCCTATGTTTAAATAACTCTAATTATTTGTTTGTTTGTCAGATATAAAAAGTCAATTATTTCCATTCAGGCTTAGAAAAATTTGTATGGTCCTTCTTAGTTTTCCAAGGTCACTGGCAAATTTTAGCAAACCATATATTTAATTTTTTGAATCATACCATTTGAAAGATTAGTAAATGGTTATGGATGAGTCGCGAAGTTGAGTCATCTTTTTTGTACGAAATAAGAGAACGTGAGCATTTAAGATCCCTAAGGAACAAAAATGATAATTCAACCTTCGCGACTCCTCTTATGCAAACTGGCCGCAATGCGTGAAGCCGGATGAAAATCCTACATTTGGTTAAAAAAAGGCTTAAAAATGTATATTTGGAAATCTTTCGAAATTTTTAAAAGAAGAAAGAAAGGGCGAAAAATCTTAACCGATCAACTAGACATATATAATTCCTAGTTGCTCAATTCAGTTTAGTCAAATTTTTATAAATATTTTATTTTGTTATACTATTTTCTTTTATTCACAATTTTGCAAATAATAAAAATAACATCACCTGATTTTTATTATAATTTTTGGTATAAAATACTGTTGTTTTTTGTTATATAAATATTGTGTTGATAAAGAAGATGGATCATCCACAATTATTTTTGATAAACAATTAAAAAATGTTGGTTTTTTTCTAAATTTAATTACGAACAAAATGAGCCATGTTTGATCAGAATCTATTACTTTGTATTTTAAAAAGGTCGATGTTGAAAGGACTCAAGGAACGTACTAATTTTATAGTAACGCCAACTTTGCCAGGCCGTATATCTAAAATAGAAAAACACAAAATTTTGCCATTAAAAGTACTACCTTCCTGTATTCTAGCAATTTTTATACATATGGCTTATTTTAAAAGTTGATTTTTAGGAAAAATAATATTTTAATGAATGCCAAAAAGATTTATTCTACCTATAACAATTTTTTATTTTTTAAGGAAGTACGAGCACCAAGGCAACTTTTGATAAAAGGCTTGATTTTTTTTTAATACAAAGTTTAAATATGTCTAAACAAATTCCAAAAATTTGAAGGAGATTGCCCATCATTTAAATAAATAATTAACTTTAAAGTTGAGCAATTTAACATTGGTCTTATGGGGTAACCTTCAAACATTGATACATTTCTGTATTTTTCTCGTAAAACTGTCGGTGAATATTTTTAAAAAACTTATGGATGAAAGTAAATATATTAGTGATAAATTTAATTCAAAAACATTTACACTTGCCCGACTAATTAAAGTGTATTAATTAAAAGAAAAATAAATGCCGCCACTAGCCAATGTTAAATGTATATCTATATATTGAAAAAAATCATTTGGTTACTGCGTTCCCCTTACCGCGCTAGAGTCGATACCTATCCCCACACCGCCTGGCGCTCGTACTTCCTTAATAAGTATTTAAACACTTTTGTATCGTATTTTTAATTCCAATTAAGGTAATAATGAGAAGGGATTCATTGTTAATTTTTTTCGAAAAAAAATCGAAATTAACCTTGTGTTCGTAATAGCCCCGTTGTTTTTCATGCTTTACTTTTTTAAGATCGCATTTAAAATGTCTTTCTTTTCTTTTAAAAATAAAAAGCTTTTATGGTTTTTTGTTTTTTTTTTGAATTTCTGAATTTTTTTGTAAATAACAATTTTGGTAATTACGTGTTTTTAATAAAATCAATAATTTTTTATAAAAAAAAAATATTTTCAAACACGAATCACTCGGAAAGTATTGATTTATCAAAAACCTTCCTTAAAAAATGATTTACTTAGGATTATATCCTTTATTAGAAATCTACTTTCGCATTTATGAGGTTGGTCAAAATTATTATATTACGAACAATTTGAGGCATGTTTGATCAAAATCCGTTTTACTTCAACAAAATTAGATATTTTTACCAAATTTGCTTCGACTATTGATATATAAAAATTTTACGTTTTGTGATAAACTAAAGATTCAATCAATATAAAAAATAAACAATCCAAAATATACATTTAAAAAACAAAATTATTATTCAATTATTGTTAATATCAAAATTAAGGATTTTTTTTCATTCAACTTACAATTAAATTATCATTTAAATATCGGTTTTGATACATTTATTGCAATTGACACCAAATCAACGCGATCATCTAATGCTAAAATCACATGATAGATCTATCTGACTGCGCAATCTTTCAACCAAATATAATCATTATGAAAAATTTTGTTTGTGAAGCGAAGAATTTGTTTGTTCTGGCGTCTCATTTATATTGTTACGAGTATTTTTTTTATTTTTTCGTACCTTTATTAATAATATATTAAGCAAAACATTATTTATGCTTTGTTTTCTATACAATGTTCGTTTTATTAATAATAATTTTATTATTATTACAATGTTACTTACAAAGAAACAACAATATATAAACACCTGGAGACACAAATAAATCGATTTCAGTTCTTTTTCTTAGTATTCAGTTCTTTTCCTTAGTAATTTACAAAATGTCCCATAATGTTCCTTACCTTTCGTTATGAATTTAAATACATATAAAATTAAATTCAGAAAAGTTTAGTTTTATTTCAACTTTATGAATTGGATTTCCAAAAACATCTTTTGTAGATTGTATTTCACATATCTACTACATCATTAAGTTATATTTCAGAGAAATGGTGGAATAGGGTTCGTTTCCATGACGCCCTATATACATGTAATTTTCAAATATTTAAATTAAATGCTGAATTTTTTAATTAAATATAACTTATCGATTTACATGTAATTTTACATAAATAAATTATTTCATTTTTTGTGTCAGATACTACAAATTCTGATATTTTAAAAAACTGTTGTTATATTAACGAATTATATCTATCAATTACAGTATTCAAAATGGCACCTCAATGCAGATTACATTTAATTATTAGACTATTACGCCATGTATAAAAAGTCGGGCCATTTTATGTATAATCTATCATATTTCATAGTTGAAGTGAAGATGTTCTTCACTAATAATAATCATAGTTGAGTGACAAGATAACAGTATTGTGGGTGGCTTTACAACAAGTCAGAAAGGTCCGATGTAACCCGATAATGAGGGGAAGGAAATCAGACGAATGTTCTAATCTGCAGCTCAAAGGGATGTCATAATCATCCTCAAAAGGTCCGTTACGTCCTTTCTCGGCTCTAAATACACATTTATCCTCTCCTTTAAATAGTTCGAATTGTACGAAGTAACACGAATTTGTTATTGCCATAACTTTAGATGTCCGGAACTTATTGCGTACGTAAAGACTCATATTTGTTAGAATTGGATCCAATAAAGTTAAATAATAATTTGTTGGCTGAAGAAAAATTTCTCAGCAAAAAATTATCAAAAAAATGTTTTATTTGTTTTATTATTAACGAATTATTATCCAATAATTAATATGTACTATAATTGGGAACGAAAAAACATACATTTTTAATTTATTTAAAGATTTAATTAGAAGCTTCATGCATATGTAAGTTATTTTACAAAATAAATACATAAAATTGTAAATTTTGAACTAGACACTCTGTATATATTCCCATAAGGATAATAATAACAAAAGAAAAGAATATCTACACAAAAGGAAGTGAGGAAGTATGAAAATGTATAATTTATTTATATATTCTGGTGTTTCTGGTGTATACCATAATTACCTAGTTTATACGTAATAATGAAAGGTTATTTTACAAACCATTATATTTTCTTTTACTTGTTGCTAAAATGAAATTTTCCATTTCACTAGACATATTCTGGTTCATGTTAAATACCGTATTTTACAGTGGGAAAAATAGTATATTTTTAATTCATTTTTTTTAAATATAATAATAGGGAAGATGCACAGATATTTAAGAAAGAAATAGAAAACATCAGATTTAATAATACTTAATTTCATTGTCAACTATACTTTTGCTGGTTTTTCTTCAAATGCTTACGATTTTTCTTAACCCTTTATGTCTATGGCCTGGCTTCGGCTTTCGGCGTCAACCTACCATCAGAATTTTTACTACCAATTTATTATTTTGTACTGTATGTTCTGAAATTATTGTGAACGTCTTCTCAAACAGAATTCAAAATATTACATCACTTTCACCAAATCAAACAAAATTTTTCATTTAATTTTTTGTCAAAAAATAATGCATCTTTGTCGAAAAATACTAAAAAAATGATTTTTAACACATTTGCTTTCTTAACAAGTGAAGGCATCAATTAACAGAGTTAATTTCTTAAATACTTGAAATATGATCTATACGTATATATATATATACTTGTATAATAACTAGTGGACCGATTTCAGTCATTCACGAGCTTAACTTTTATGTTTAGAATACGTCACCAAATTCAGCTCGCTATCTTTTTACGTTTTTGATTAGGTGTTTCTAGCGTTACAAACTTAATACTAAAATTAATATACTTTGTCATAGTATGTATGTCGAGTATCAAAATTATTTAATTTTTATTTGTATGAGTTGATAGTCATTAATAACAAAACACAATCGTAAAATTAATAAATTAAAATGATACATAATGTGGCGTTTAAAATTTTGTATTTTTTTTTTTAAATTCTAATTAATTTTAATAATTTACTACTGTTATCATAGCCTATTTTTTACTGTCTTAAAAATAGCATCGAATGATGAATAAATGCTTAAAATCGGTTGAGTAGTTTACCTGGAAAACATAACAGCCAAGTAAACTGACAAAAAACCAAATCACTTTCGAATTTATAAGTAAGGAAATATTAATATGTACTTATACTGTAAGGACTGCATATTTATTTATGTAGTATTTTATGAATGTCAATGATTAAAAATAGTTCAGACATTGATACTCAACGATATGTTAAGTCTATAAACAATTATCACTGTTAGTTGTTATTTACACTTGTATTTAACAAAACTTAATATTCAGTTTATGCATACTTTAATATAACAGTTAAGTAATAAGAGTTGCCTAATCAATGGAACTGCAATCTTATCCAAAAGTTGTATTATGATTTCTTCTCTGAATTTTTTTTAATTGTATGAAAATAAATAATTTACATTTTAACAATATCTTTGTTATTTGTGTCAACTTTGTAGCTTTATACTTAATAATACAGTCATTTTCAAAATAACGGTTGCTTTACCTTACTTAAATTTTTTTATACACGTATTTCATGAATGAAAACTCTGTAGAAACTAAATATTACGTATTACTTTGAAAATGCTGAAACAGCACATTCCCATAGAATATAATACGGTATCAAGTTACTTGATTTTTATTTAACTCTGTGAAGTAATTTCACTCAATCCATGACAATACATCACTTATTTCAGTGATAGGTATCTCACAGTCAATGAAAATAATTTCTTACATTTTATTATTATTATTATTTTTTTGGGACCTCCATCTGGATAATCTCCGAAAAGTACAGTCTTTAGAAATCGTTTCATATTAATTTTTTCATAATTTTCTTAAAAATCTCTCTACAAGAAACACTGTATTTAAAAATATGATTATTAGAAGCTCCTTTAAACGAACTTTTAAGCATACCTATTTACTCATAGCTGTTATGCATGAAATTTAAATTATTCCGAATTTAGAAGCGGTATATAAAAAGTCCATGCTTACTACATTTCTTACTAAATATAATATAATAGTATAGTTGACAAAATACAATAAATCTTAAACGTATAGTTTGTTTCCTACGCTGAAATTTAATAAAAATATCATCTCATATTTGAAAAAAATGAAAATTTATAATGAAAGAAGGATGGTAACAACTAACAGTATGAACTGTTTAAATATCCGGCACCTGATTGAATATCAATGTTTGAAGCGCTTTTTTATTATTAACATTGATAATATACACATTATACGTCGCTTTCACCGCCCGCTACAAGACCATACAGCTATGAAAAATTTATTATTTAATAATGTGCATTGTAACTTTTTTTTAAAGCACTTTTCAACTTTTTCAACTACTAAAGTTACATAGCGACTACATTGAGTATATATTTAATTTATACAACAACAGTACACAGCAATCCTAGATGTTCACCCATCCATGTTCTGACTGTGTTTTGCTTAACTTTGGTGATCGGTTGAGATCGGTACATAATAACCTTTATTGTATTAATTATAACACATATTTTACTAGCAATATGTATAGTAATTAATGTGTTAATTAGCTGCATTTAGCTTGTGTTGTGTAAAATCTAAAGAGCTACATTTTAAATTTAAATTTAATATGATATATTTTAGTGAAAATCCTGGAAACATATGCTTTGTAAACAAAAAATATTCAATGAATTTTCTATCTCTTCATACATTAAATTGAAGCGCCGTGAATACTATCATTTTATTCTTAATATCATTAAAACAAGAATTTATAACCATTTACATAATCCTATTTGATTTTATTAAATAAAAAAAAATTAAATAAATAAAAACGATAAATTAAAACTTTATTTTTGAGATTATCTCAAATAATTAAATACTTACTCTAATTATTTCTGCTCGCGGTTTGCACCTATAAGACATCATGCCTGAATAATGATTTATAGACATGATATCAATGATAAAATTGAGGCATTGTGTCAAACGGTATGTTGAGATTGAATTTCTCTGGGGAACAATCACAAAAGATTTGTATTCTTTATAAATTGGTTAAAAATATAAACGTATTTGATCAATAAAATAGAAGACTGAAAAAAGTTATTTCAATTTTTTGATTAAATAATGATTAACTGCCAGTTCTGGATCTGACCAACTTATATAAATATTAGTATACTAGTAACCCGTCCTCACTTTGCTTTGTTATATGTCATAGTTCTAGTTTTTGTACATCAATCCAATAAATTTTCTTTAATGAAAAAATTCTGCATAAACAATTTTTTTGTTCCATTTTGTAATGCCATCACGATGAATTCGTTTTTAGCATTTCCTGATAGAAAGACCAATATTTAAGTGTTCATGTGACAATAATAATAGCAAATAAATTTTCAACTGAAATTGCAGATGCTTAAATTGAAATGGCAAATCTTGAAGAATCATAAACATACCTCCTACTATAAGTAGTTTCCACCCTAAGTTGATTTTGAAAAAAAATGGGTGCGTGTACATGTACATGCGTCAGAAGTTATACTTCTTTGGCATCATTATAAAACAATTTTTATTTGCATACCAATAATTAATTACAATAAAATAATAAAAGGACTGGAGAAGCATAGTCAACACAGTCAATAAAGCTCAGATTAAATTTCAAAAATTCAATAAATAAATATATATTTTCTTACATTAAGTGTAACACATAAATTCTCTCATCATACGAAAGTTATTTTTTTTGTTCACTGCCATAGTATCTTCCGGTAATGATTGAATAGGAACTCGAATCAGTTTATCATCAGTGGCTTATAATTAAAATATGATATTTAATGAGTGGACAGCTTCTACCTGTTAATTTTGTGTGACAGTGATGCACGTGAATCTTAAAATTTCACTCTTATCATTTTCATAACGTGTCTAGTATGTATAACTTATGTATAAAGTTCTAGTATGTACTAAAATATACAGCAAAAAAGCAAGTGCAAAAAATGTGTATCATCCATCATCTTTCTTTCTTCATCAAGCCTATGAGAGTGAAAAATAATTACTATTTGTATCAGGAGAATATGATTTTTCAATACTTATAAATATATTATGGGTTCCTAACAAACCTAATAGTCATTTAAAGAAATAAATCTATTCTGTAGCCACCAACTTCATCATGTTGTTTTTATGGACTAGTGCGCGCGCAGGTCACAAATTCACTCTCATCCAAACGCACCAAAAGAAGTTTAATTTCAAAAAAAATTTTATAATATAAACTTTTAGATTAATTTTTAAAAAAATTTTTATATGCAAACATATATCTTCAGTACCTACCAGGTTCAAGACTAAAGTGCAGTTTTTAGTATAGAAAAAATTAAGTAATTATCGTCAAAGTATACAAAAAATGTGGCTTTTTATATTAGGGAAAGAATCAGATTTAACCCAAATGATTTCAACATAAAATCAAAACCAAATCGAAAAAGCTATGCGCTCATTCTTGTACCGTGTATTTCAATTAGAGAAAACTTTAAATATTAATACAATTTCTATCCTTATTCCTGATATTTATATTAAGAATATTTTTTTATAAATTATGCATAAAATAAAATATTAAATTATTAATTAAAACACAATGTTTTTTTTTTGTTTCATGTACTTCATCTGCTTCCTTCGGCTACATTGTTATAGCTCACCGAATTACAAGATATTGTAATGTTAAAATTTTGCTCAATAATACTTCCAATGAAGGTTTTATACAATCTCCAGGTTATCCTAGATATTATGTAGGTGATATAAATTGTAATTGGAAATTAATAGCACCTGAGGGGCAACTAATCCAGCTTATGCTTGTAGATATTTCGTTACGAAGTAAGTTATTTTTTATATAAAACTTTTTTTAAACATTTTATTTACAGGATTTATTAAAAATATTGGTAGAAATGATAATATTTTTTTTTCTCATTTTGTCTAAAATAAAAATTTTTTCATAGGATCGCAAATTTGTGTGTATTAAGGCTATCTTTTTGTGTCTATAATAATGTCACAAGGATTTTAAACTATTTGACACCTAAATGCTTACGTTATTCGACCTCTTTCTTCTAAAGCAAAATGATTCTTTTTTGTTAATTACTAAACTTACACTACCTATTCACAGTCTCAAAAAAGTTCTTTTGTTAAATAGACAATAACGAATATATTTTAAAAGCTGAATAGTAAATATTTTACACTTCCTAAAAAACGACATTAAAATTTTGATCTACACGTAGTAAAAAATAGAATGGTCATTTTATTCTTAAATGGCAAATTTTATTATCGACCTGTAAATGTTAAGGATGTGCTCATCATATGATGTAATGACTTATGTTGCAAATAGTTACTTATTATAGACAAAATTTAAGTCTTATGCTGTACATTTTGTCTATAATTGAATGAAAAATCGGTATTTTTTAAAGATTAATTTCATTTTTACATCTTTTTTATTAATACCTTTTAAACAAGTTCCAAACTGCACGAACAGTACTCATTGTACATACCGTCTATCAGCCAGTCTGCATATAAGATCAATGTTAAAAATGCCTGCTTGAAGTTAATTATTTCTTTAAATACTTAACCGTACCTCAAAAGGTTTATCTAAATGTATTTAAACTATAAAAAAAACCATTGTGTGCAGTTCAGACGCGATTGACGTGGAACTTCAAAATAAAGAGACAAGTATGGAGTTCCAGTAGGATAATTGTAGGATTTATTTATGATGATATTGATAACAAATAAATGATACGATAGACTTGCGATAACTGAAGTATGAATATAAATACTTTAGTGTTAATCTGATAATTAAATCATAGATAAATATAGTATGTTTATAATATTTTTTCTACTATTTTCCGATAATCACGACAATGGTTAAAATAATGAAACATTTATACTTATAATATTTATGATGTCTTTACATATACATGTGTACAATACAACACGGTTATAAAGATGTCTGAAGATGCCCGCATACACATACTAACCCCATAATAAACACTATATAATACCGTCTACCTCATGATCTCGCACGTTAAACTCTTTAGATACTTCTATTTCATGCTCTCGCACCATTATATCTTATAGATGTATATCTGTCTTTTTTACTGTCGCTATTTCGTTTCATCGAGTTTGAAATCATAAAAATACTAAAGAATATTCACTTCAAAACCTTGTGTTACCATGTGCGGTTACCAACATAGCAGGTACCATAGTAACATAATCATCTTTTTATCCAACAAGATAGTAAAGGTTACCGTCAGGAGGGTTTCCTACAATTTTATTGTCATTTTGGCTAATAAATTCAAGCCCAGGTGACATAATTTTATCGTTTGAATACTGATAGCGAATTTGCCGATATTTGGGTGTGTTTATTATATTAAAAAAATATACTCATTTCAGTACAATATTTTTTCCGGTATTCCCATAGGTTGCTTTTTATATGTCTTTATGCCTGTGTGACACCTGTGGTTAAAGGTTAAAGACCTGCTCACTGCTGTGCTCTCTATCTTACATACAGTTTATACTTGAGGCTTGAGACTGGCAACCGAAGACTTGTTTGGTGAATATTGATTAGTTCTTGGTCCAGAAGAAGCAAACCAAGACTTGTTAGTTGAACATTGTGGGTGGGAGCTTGGGACAAAATTATTTTGCCAATTTCGGACAGGCCAGTATGGCGTCAAAGCTGTTCCCGTTATCAAGATTTTTTTTCCTACTAGGGATATTTAATACATACTATCTTGACTATCTATACTATCTATGATATGTTTGGAGTCATCATACACATTCATACATTGCATTCAATTAGTGTTATATAAACTGTATCAGTAAGAAAAGGATTCGGCGATATCATTTTTTGTTACTTGAACACCTTAAAATGGAGATGTTTTTTATAACTCTCTGGCAGTCCTGGTTTAGGTAGTTATCTATCTACTAAATCACTATCTAGTAAAATTAACTCTTCTTCGTAATATCTTAGTTCTGTTCTTGTTTCACGCAACCACAACGTAACAATAAATAATAAGTATCGCTGAATATACTGCCTCATCTAGTCAACGACAAAAAAAAATAGTGTAGGCACAAGTTTTAACTGCATGTACAGTATAAAATATTTCATATTTACACAAACGTTGCATCAAAGAAATGTCATCAGAATAGTCTTTGTATTTATAGAAAATGCAAATATTTATATTTTATGTTACTATTTTTAATATTTATTTAAAATTACCCAGTATCTAAAAAGTATCTGTAATTTTTTCCAGTTAATTACACACAAGAAGGATATACATGTGTGGATCAATTATCAGTAATTGATAATAATCGCTCAATTTATAATTCATGCCTAGAAGAAGTATCCTTACAACCAATGATGTCATCCAGTTCACAAGTTGATATCAATCTAGAAATTAAATCGAAAACACTGTTTCCAAAACGAGGTGTTCTGCTGTATTATAAAGGTAGGCTTGTCCAAAAAATATTAATTTTGTCGTCTAAGTAATTCTTATTCTACCCTACGATTATTTAACCTTTCTAATATCCAGCCAATTTTTTTTAAATGTTAAGAGTGTACCACATCAAAATTTAGATTAACAATTACTGTTCCATGTAATAGTTTATTAATTAATAAATCATCTTTATGAAAACTAGGCGGTAAGGAAAACTACAAAACAAAAACTGTAGTAGGTATATTTACTTTTAGATAATTTTTTTTGAAGGTTATACTATGTGAATACCTTATATGACTCAAATAATAAAGGACATGATCGTAATATTATCCTCCTGATAACTACGTAAAGACCTATACGGAAATACACAATGTCACAATGGCTCTAAAAAATGAGCCAATTTCGATGAAAATTTTATAATGTATTTTACTTATCGTTAATTTCAACATTTTAAATATAATCTAAATAATACAAAATTAATTATATATTATCTGATATAAGATATGGAACCATAGCACCAACACATATCCCATGTTTTTTAGACTAACTTAGCGCTTTAATCAAATACTATTTAATTTATTTCAGTATTGTTGTAAAATCGAGGAAACTTACTGGTAGTGAGACAATTGCTTCCCGCTTTGCAAATGGCATTTTTTTAGATAATTTACTGTGTGAAATGAATAAGCTGACCTGAAAATTTTACTTCATTTTTATTTAAAAATTGTTTTTGAAAAAAAAAATTATCCATTTTTTTAATGAATTTTCAAACTTTATAATAAACAATATTGATTGAGTTTACGAAAAACTTTAAAAAAAATTTCTTTGAATTACTAATGAACACTTTAGAAATGACAAATTTTAAAATAACTAAAACGCGCCACGGCGAAATAATGTTAATATAATTTCTGTGTGTCCCTGATATTCTTATAAACAATATTACCTGAATATTACCTGAACATAAAAATTGTTCATAAAGTATGGTACCTTACATCATACCGTCCAATATATCCTTTTTCGGCAGATTCATCAAATATTTTAAAGTTTTACTAATAAAGAACTCTTTATAAAAAATAAGCAATATCATTTAAAACTATATAATATACAATGTAAATATAAATAAGTTTATTAAGGTATGGAGGAATAAGTAGATTCCTATTATAATATAAACGGGCAAAAAAAAAAATTTTTTATTATTCCAAAAATTTTTCTAAATTATTTGTGCACTTTTTTTCAGGAATTGGTTGCCCAACATTAGACCCACCAATCGATGGATATTTAATAGATCGTAATGAAACCGTAGCTGAATATATGTGTAACGTTGGTTATATATTTCATGAAACACAAAGTCGTATATTTATTTTACGCTGTGTGGGAGGGAACGCATGGCATACTGAACTTCCTGATTGCATTAGTAAGTGAATGTTTCAGTAGTTTTAGTACATTATAGTTTAAAGTTAGTTCGTTTTAATGTATATTATTAGTGTCGTGGTCTATAGTGAAGAGTTTCATTTATAAATTTAAAAATATATATATATATATATTACTTTTTTCTGTCTAACAATAGATTGTTTCTTATTATAAAAATAATTTATTTTTCAAGTATTATATACTAACCAAAAAGAAAATTTTTTAGAAAACATAAGTACTTTAAACTGTAAGTATCAGCGCACTTGAAACAAATTATACTTATATTATTAAATTAAAATGCATATTTTTTTAATTTTCTTTTCTGTTGAATAATATTTTATTTTATTATAAAAATTTTTAAGGCTTTTATTTTCTAAAAACTGCCAAACAATTTTTTATAATGCACGTGGCTTTTGAATGTGGATCGTTAAAGAGCGTGTGTGCAAAGTGTTTTCTGGAATGAGGAGTAAGAGTATAACTATTTATTATTGTAACTAGTTTCCTTGGTAACAATTATTAAACACAAAGAGTTATCAATAAATGCTGTTCCCATAGAGCTTAAAACATGAAAAGGTGTGAATTCTACTACAGTGAATATATTTGTATGAAATCTTCTCAATTATGTTTTATTTATTTATTTAATTTTTCAACGAAAAAATTCATGAGTGAAATACTCAAATTTTTACTTATTTATTATGAATGCTACCTAGTGTGCAACGCCCATCTGACAGGCAATATATATAAAGCAAAAATGTTCTTTAAAGAGAGTTAATACGTGTTGAGGTATCCCTAATTAAAAATGTCGATTTAACAAAACCGGCATGCTTTTAAAAATTTTACATGAATAACTAGGAAATCTTACATCGAAAAAGGGTAAGGGAAAAGAATATATCTTATAACTTATTGCATACCAAGTAGTAATATTGGTTTTTCATTCCTGTAGATGCAACATTAATCGAATTATAGTTCGTTAAAGGTGATGTTTCGTTCGAGAAAAATTGAATTAATCACATTAAAAATTAATTAAAATTTATCTAACCTAGACCAAACTACTTAGAAAGACCTTTCAAATAAGTTATGGTTAGTTGAAGTTTTTTACTTTCACTGTTTCCGATAAAATGTAACGTTTTCGAGTCATTTGTTGAAACCCGTTTCAAAAAACATTTGAAAATTGACATTTTTAATCATGAAGAACTAAAAACTTATATTGAAGAACTAACCATGAATACTTAAAAAATATCGAAAAAACATTATTGAGCATTTTTCGCTTAAAATTTGTATTTTTATCACCCCATCACCAGGGATGGGTGGAGTGTGTGGAAGGGAATACTTAAAATAAACTAGTAAACATTCTGCATATAAAACATACTCCAGAATGTTTGACATCAATTGAGTATCTTTCGAATTATTTATAATCTGAATCTCAAATAAAACTAAAGTAATAACAACGACATGCAGTTACCATTATCAGTTACAGTTACAATTACAATATGAAATTATAGTAAACCAAATTTTCCAAAATTCCGGGGAAGGAAATTATACAAAATTTCTCTATAAAAGTTATTCAAATCTTAGAAATACCAATATCAGATAACATTTCAACACTTTTTATCTTCAAAATTAAAACAAAAATTTTAATTTTGTGCTTTGGCCGCATCTCTACCCTTATTTATACACACCCTGATTATACTTATCAACAAACTTGCCCTTTGAAATATCAAAACATATGTATTTTAAATTTTTAACAAATCGAACACATATTAAAACAAATTGCATGTAGAAAACGTGCATAGGGTGTGTAATAATTTAAATACTATCACAAAAATTAGGATCAATTAAGAAAATATATTAGGCAATAATTTATGTCGGAAAATAGCTCATGTCTCAAATATAGTTTCATAAAAATTACTGTACTGGGTGATACTAAATTGTTTTTGTTGATTTAGGAGTAAAACGAATATACCAGAATTTTGAAACTCTAAGTATCCATAAAAAAGTACACTATTTACAGTAAATCACGTATACACCGAATATAAATCCCCCTCCCTTGTTCCAGTCTACCATTATGAAAAGCAACTCAGCATTTACAGTAAAACTCATATAAAAACCTAGAAATTTTGTATATAAATGAAATTAGAACAATATTGTTAGTAATTCACACAATATGAATTTTGTTAATTCAAAAAACACCGTAATTTAATATGTGATTTCATTTTATTGATAATAAAACGCAAAGATACACAAAAGAAATAAGTAGGTATAATTACTACTTAGTTTAATCGATTAACTAATCTATTTAATAATTCATAATTAAACATATAAATGGCGCACACTACAAATTAATCACACAATATATAGAACAGACGCTGCAGGACATATTATAGTATGCAAAATTAGATAGATACTCGAATTGACTTAAAATAGCTTAATGATTTAAGATTTGAATGAGGTCGAACCAATTTTTGGTTTAACTTTCTAACGAATACTGCCTTCATCATTTAATTGTTTTTTTTTTTGTGTTTTTTTTTTTTTTGTTTTTGTACATATAAGAAAAAACACTTGTCATGTTTTATAAAATTAATGTAAACGATTTAACATCGATCTACAGTAAAAACGCTCACAAAAAAGGCAGGTTATCAATTGGATCTGTATGTATGTATAATATTATTGGAATTACTATAATAATCTTATAGTCCAGGAGATAGCGTTGCAAATGACACAATCATTTCAAGTCGATTAATTCATGTTGGACTTGAATGTTTATTAGCAGTCATACAATGTTATGAAAGTCAGCAGGCTCCGAAAGAGTGGACGGCCGGGATAAAAATTTTTTCTGCTGAGTAACCATGCAATCTTCATCTAAGGCAATCAAATGTCATATTCAGCTGACAATTATTCTACCCTTAAATATTCTGCTGACTATTTTTTTTATTTACTACATTATTGAAAGTATCTCTATTATTAGGCGACCTGAAATATTATTTATTATTCCTCCACCTTGTTATTAGTTCGCCTTGGTCGCGCCTGCTGTACCGCCATCCGGTTATCAACTTCATATAAACTTTCAATAAAATCGAAAATTGAGCGGCCTCAGATCACCATGAAAAATGCAACACTACGTGTATACATCGACTCAATTTCATAATAAATAATGTTTTAAAAGCAACTTTTTCTTGAATTCATTTATCGTAAATTTTATTGAATTTCAATATAATCAAACCGTTTTTATTGAATTTCAATATCAAAAACTAGAATTATTTATGTTTCATTCTTAAGTGATATATACGTGTCTCGTGTGTTTTGTTGTGTCGTATGAAAACGGTTTGGTCGATTTTGCTAATTTAATTCTCGTAATAAGACGGAGAGCGTGATTTTTAATAGTCAAATGTAGTCAAATGTTGTAAAAAAATAGTACAGAGAAAGTTGTATCGAAATAAAAATTATCTGATACATTTGGAGTAGCTGAAAATGTTTTTCCTAAAGGATGAATATGCTCAATTTTTTTTATTTTTTTTTATTTACTTTAATTTTAAATATTTTGTAGAATGTTTAAGCTGCCTTTTTAAACCAGTGGGTACTGGCTGTTTATTCGTAAGCATAGATGAGCATACTATATGCTAATTAAATAATAATAACTAACAGATCCGGTTACGCGTTGCTGTAACAATGCTCACAGAAAAAAATTTGAAAAAACAATTTTCCTATTTTATCAAAGGATATTACATCGTTTGCATGCAAAATTTCAAGTAGATTGCACCAATTGGAATACAAACTTTTTACACACCCTTAGAAATAGAATTTAAGAAAATCCTTTTTTATCAGATGCACCCGGTATTTGGTGGGGGACACGGAAATTTATTATAGGCACACGGTATTTCGTATGCACCCGCTACCTCCTGATGTGGGACACTCGGAACTTCGTTTGTCATATAATAAACAAATATTTGCAATAAAAAAACGTTTTCCCTACAAGGAGGGAGTTTAATATAAAAATTAACAATTTTCCCATTTCCTCAAACCATTTTAATCGATTACAAAAAAAACACATTTTCCTAGCTAGAATAGAAAAAAAAAAGTTTATATTTTTATCGCTATTAGAAAAACGGGTAAGGAAAAAACAAATTTTCCCTATTCATTTCGCAACGAATGCAAAAAACTGTATCTTTCAACTGTAAATTTCAATAATTCAATTTTTAATAAATAAAATGCCAACTTTGATGTTTGAACGGAAATTAAAAGTTTTGTTAATAAAGTCGATAAGTAACGAAGGCATTTTCCACTTTTTATGATAAGAATAAATTTTAATTATTAAAAAAAAAAAGTAGGTAATAGAAATACAAAAATAAAAAATCGCAATATCTCTATTTGTTATACATTTTTTATCGTTGTTTATGCAATCTCAGCATTATAATTCATTGTACGAACTTATAAAAATGGCTGACGTGTAACATATTTTTGAAACTTATTAAAAATATTTAGTTAACCACATATTTTTTGGAAAAATAACCAATAAATTTCAATGTTTTACTTTATAAGCTATCATATGTATATACTTTTATAAATTAGGAATTTTTGTTAATGTTGGCTACTAGCCTATTGTCCTCTATTTGACAGCTATCAGTACCCTAACAAAAATTATGTATTATTTAATTGTAACTTCCGTATATTATTCAAAACAGTTCAAAATTCAAAAATGTAATCATAAATACTAACGATAATAAATAAATATAATGTTATCAAAATGAAATAAAATGTTATCAAAATGAGGATAACCAAAAGTTTAATTATTAGTACTTATTTATAATTGACACACAAAATGTAAAAAAATGATAGATACAAGAGATTCCAAAAATTGATAGCTTTTTATGGCTATATTTAATTTTTATGGCTATAGATACAAGAGATTCCAAAAATTGATAGCTTTTTATGGCTATATCAAAGTTTCGATTGACTTAGAAAATTATGTTGCTTAGAAGTAAAACATAGAGGAAAACAAATAACAGACAAGGTGGAATGAATTTAATTTGTACATCTTTGATTAATTTTGGTTAATATTATGCAAAACTTTCAATAATATGTTTATATTAATCAAAAAATTCTCAAAATTAAAAACTATTTTTTATAATATGAACCGTTTAATGACATAGATATTGAGATCGATAATTTGATGATCATCAGATCATTGAAAGAAAAAGAATGTATATTTATTGTATAGGTATCATTTTCTTGGTCGATTCTTCGAAAGTCTTGTTCACAATGATCAAGTAATTTAGTCAGGTAGCAAGTAGTTTAGTTATATTTTAGTTATATGTTTATTAATGTTCTTTATCAAGCAATTTAGGAACCACTAACAAAATAAAAAAATTAAATAAATGTTTGACATTTAGCTGTGACAGTTGTTAGGTTTCATAAAATATCAATCATATTTATTCTGATGCAATCCAATAAATATGATTAAAAATTTACTATATTTAGATTTTTATTAGGATTTAATAGGATTTTAGTATTAAACCATTCTGCTTAAATAATCTTTGAAATAAACAAACACATTATTTTAATCCGATTAGAAGCTAAGACTGGCTGATGCCAATAGTATATTGTATTAATGAAGGAAGACATATCTGCCCGCGAGTTATCTTTTCTTGAACTTTTTACTGACCCTTATAATAAATTGGAAATTACTTCAGCTACGCATGTATTTCAAAAGGCTAAGTGAAACAGTTTTTTGCTCTCCATCTGTGGTAGAGTATTGCATTATAGTAGCCCATCTTACAACTAGCCCTCTTTTTGTTGGAGATCTTGAAAGAAATAAGAATAATATTGATTAATAAGTACTTACGTTTCAACACAGTAATAAGATTTTATTAATTAACATTATTAAACCAATTACAAGTTACTTTAGACGTCTATAACTGTATAACAACTTTATAAACATACACATGGCATAGAGTTATAGACCTAGAGATCATCGGTCAAATTTATTGATTAATTAAAGTTGGTTGTAAACATTATTAAGTCAATCATTGTCTTGTGTAAGCATGCATGAACACATAAGCGTCAAAAATATCGAATAACCCATTGAAATCGATCGATGATCAATAACAAAAAAGGGTGTAGTACATTATTCATTTTTGGAAAAGAAATCTACTTATGGGCTTTTAGGGTATATATGTTTCAAAAAATAAATCTATAATAATTATTTTAAACTAACTGTACCCATTTAATTAAGCAAAGTGTCATATATATATAAAAACCATGTATTTTGACATTTTCATTGATATCTTGAAAATTAGGCTCTTAATTACCAAAATAAACTAATTTTCTTTTTAATATTTTAAGTCACTTTTCAACTACAAGGTCATACAGTGACTACACTGGGTATATTCTATACACACAGAATTGCCTAAAAAGAATCTCTCTAATTGCTAATAATAAAATTTTTGCCATTAAAAATTAGATATAATTAAATTGAAAATTCAATAATATTATTTGGGAACATTGTTTTGGGCGATGCTGTACCATCAGTTGAAAAATATGAATAATAACATAGACAATAAAAAAAATTATTATTTTATCACAGGTATTTCAAATTTGATATTTTTCATTGCAATATTTATTATACACGACATATATACAGTATTGCAGACTATATTAAGTTTAGTCCAAAGTTTGTAATGCTAGAAAGCATTGAAGCCACTAATAAAATTTTAATACAGATATTAATAGAATCATATAATTAACCCATTTTTGCATGTCCGTCCGTCCGATATTAAGATAACTCTAAAACGAAAACAGTTATCAAATTGAAATATTGATGATGTATTCTGCATATAAAAAGTGAGTATAAGTTCAATAATGAGCAAAATCGGTCCATTGGATCCAATGAATCCATGACCCAACTTTTAAACCATAAAAGATGAAAAATTCGAAAGCTAACAAGTTTGAATTTCCACTCAAATTTAGCTAATTAAAACATATATAATTGCAATACATATTATTATATATGTATTAATAACTGTAATATTCTGGATATTCAGAGTATTTTATGAATGCTTATGATTAAAACTAGTTCAATCTAAATAGTATCTAATAGTATCAATAGTATCTAAACAATTAATTCTGTTAGTTGTTATCTTCACTTGTTTTTTTAACAGGTATTCAATTCAATTAAATTCTTTATTCATTATTTGTTTTAAACAATACATAATTATACAGAATAAGTCAAAAGAGGATGGGGTATATGATGGGAAGGGAAAAGTATGCAGTTATGGCAGACTTTATAAGGAACTATCACAATATTCACTTTGTGTAAAACAAATGTAAAACCATAGAAAACCATTGATAATGATAGCCGACATCCGATACTAATGATCAAATGCCTTCCGAATATCACTGAGAAAGTGATTCGGTTCAGAATGTGGAATACACTTAATACTTACCTTGATGAAGTACATATAAATAAATGATTTTAATGTAACCTGTAAAATTACAGCAGTCAAAAAGTTAAGTTGAATCGACTCAAAAACAGAAACAAACAAAACATTCATTTATCAATCTAAATGAAATAAACATAATTAAAATTTAAATCGACTATTTATTATCGATTCAACCTGAGTCCAATTTGTTGGGAGAAATATCCTTACAGAATAAATATAAATATAAATAAGTATACATAAATCTATTTTTAATACAATTGGGCAAAGCACATTGTAAGTCACTCAGCGAACAAAGAGTGCTTGTCTATAATTAAATTTACAAGAGATGGAAAATCGTGTCCAAGGCTCACAGCAAAACTCTATATTAATATATAATATACAGATCAATCTAAAAAATCTACTGGGACGCGTCACAAAAGTTTCTTTTACTGCTCTATATACTTTTATTATGAATATTTGTTTTTTTGTTTATTTAAACAAACAAAACAAAAAGCAAATCTAAGAATACAAAAAATTAAAAAACCAATAATCTCTAACCCCCATGCACATAATCCCTTTCATTTCAATTTTCCACGGAAATCTTTTAGATAAAAGTTGTAGGTATTGATGAGTCTAACAAACGTACTAAGCTTAAAGAAAATCATTAGCCATTTCGAGAAAATCATTTGCCCATTTTCGAGAAAATTAGAAAATAAACTCTTGCCCAGAACCTCCTTTATTTAAAAAATCTTATCAAAAAGTTTAAAACAAAAGTTTTTAAATATTAATAAGTTTAGTATTTATACCAAGTTTAAAGAGAATCTTTACCGCTTTTTTTTAATAATTACAAAGCGTAAACATTCGAAACTTAAATATAAAATGTAAGATTGTAGTTCTTTTGGCTCAGAAGATACCTTGACTACAGGCAGGCCAGACCGCCTTTCTAAAAACTTTTTTGGGCTCTGAGAACATCAGAATTCGTAATTCTAATAAAAATTTGATCCGAAAACATTACTTCGTTCTACTATTGTAAGGTATTAGAAAGTAAAATTTAATGATAAAAGTAATAAACGTTCAATCGATGTGAAATACGGATACCTGCGTTACTTATATGATAAGGATAATAATAAATTGAAATATTTCCATAGTAACGTCTTTTTTAATTTATTTTTTGATAAACTCAAACTGCGATAACTTTTTAAATGCTTTGTACATTTTCAAGTAATAAATTTTAAAAAAAATATATATATTAAGATTTATTGATGAATTCACACAGTTGAAAAACGAGAAATATATTACTCAAAAATGCGTATTTACAAGATATAGAAAATAAAGGGGATCTTTGTGTATTAGTATGTATGCATGTTTATTTGTACATTGTAGTATTTCAAATGATAATAAAAGACCTCACATCCATCAATTTAATATAATAATCGCTCTAAAATTATTTACTTTAGTCATTCTTTTTTTCAAAACAGATACAACGATTACAATATTTAATTTGAACAACTTAACTTCAAACGAAATACTAGTTTTAAATAATCATTCGACTGACTTAGCTACAACCAATCACCACTCAAACAAAATGCAGAAAGCAATGCAAATACAAGGTAGCGTGGAATTTTTATTTTTTTATTCAATAAAATTAAAAGTGAAACAAATGTTTGAAATTATGTTTAAAATTTAGTGGAATAATTATTTCATCAAATAAAATAATTGGCTCATTTTATTGACATTTATAATAATGATTTTGTAAACTGCCCAAATTTAAATTATTAATAAAAAATTTTAATTTTTTGTGTTTTAGAGTATGTGATACCAGGACTGATTATTTTGACATTATTTTCAGTGAATGCACTTATTGTTTACTTTATACATAGACAAAGGAAAAGGTAAGAAAATAAAAATGTATTGTTACAAAAAAAAAAAAAAAAAAGTTTAAATTGTGATTTTTTGTATTAGTATTCCGTACCGAATACTTAATATTATACACCGGTAATGGTTTATTCTCAAATTGAATAGGGTATAACCATAGAATATAACGATATTAGGGTATAACCAAACGATATAACCTGTGAAAGTAAAAAGAGAGTAACAATTTAAATTGACATATTCATAAAAGATTGTTATAATTTTTCTTATACCATGATATTTTTTATAAACAATTCAATTTTTACAAAGTTCACTTTCACCTTTATATGTAACTAATAATTCATATTATTTGTGAACTCTTTGTCAATAACTGGCATTCAAACTTACGATATTTGCCAGTTACCATTTAAATACGCAAATCTTAAAACTTGATCAAATTTATATATTACGCTGTGAGTTTGACTGTTTCAAGTGGCGAAGAAAAAGCCATTAGCTATACCATTAAATCGAATTTTTTTTCACTAATGTAGGAAATAGTTAAATAATGCCGTAAAATAATTAAATCACAAAAATCTTGCCAAAATGACAGCTGAAAATTTTCAACTTTTAATACAAAAATTTATTTTTTTCAGAAATAATGCACATTTGGCAGAAGAAGAGTTGGCAGTAATAAGCTGAAAGTAATGCAGAGTTAAAAAAAGTAAAATCTGCGGAATAAAATTTTCAAAATGCACAGTCAATAAATAAAAAAAAATACAAAAATTTATAATTTATTTTTTTATAATTTGAATGATTAAAATTTTTACATTAAAATTGTTTTTATTTCAATTCCAATTTTTTTTAAACAAAAAATGGCGTCCATTATTAATAAATAACCTGATATCAAAATAAATTATCCAAAATTGGGATCAATTTTGCATAGCTCGACGCAGATGGCAGCATCATAGATGACTATGTGTCGGGCAATTATTTAAAAATCAAAATATATTTACAATACAATATTAATTAAATAAATAGTTTACTTATTTGTCGTTAATAGTAAACAACGAAAAATAAATCAATTTGCGTGTGTAATAACTTTTTTGTTATAAATTATTAATTTGTTTTCAAAATGGTTTAACATAAACACGATATTTTTGATGTTACACATGCAATCAATCTCAAACATAAGATAACAAATCTGTATGTATAAAGTAAATTTAGATCCTGTAAAGTTGGCAATATTTATGAAAAAATAATATTCATAAATAATTCAAGCAATAATTGTTTATAAATATTTTTTTAATATTTTCGATTTAAAAAACAACCAGTTATTCAGCGCCATGTGGCTAAATTTGGCAAAACGGAGCCCCATTTGATTTATTTTCAATTTTTTGTAATTAAAAATTCTAAAGTTCTTTTTAAAAATTATCAAAGGACTAAAAGGAAAAATTAATCATTTCTTTCTCCCTTTTTGCTTATTTCTTCTTGAGCAATACGGTATTTCACAAAATTTTTTAGTTACATAAATTGCAGCGTCTTTACTTCAGGAACATGGATCTGAAGTAATTTTTTTTAAATCATTAAAAATATCCAAGTTTTGGACATTCAAAAATCCTGATTAAAAAAGAGGGAAATACATGCTTATGACGTCACCTGCTAGTATCTCCATATAAGTTACATGTACAAATCGTTTTAAAAAAAGAGTATGAATTAGCTAGTCGTAGTGATTCTCTGAGGAGATGTTACTAACGAGTAACATCTCCTCAGAGAATCATTACGAATAGCTAATTCATACTGATGATGACTACTTTGTATATAAAATACAAAATATTTTTGATCTTGGGAAAATTGGGGCAAAATATCTAAATTTATTCAAAAAACCCTAGAGTTCTCTTTAATAATACGCAAATGGAATGGGTGGGTTTTTCGTAAATATATGAGATATGGCATTTATATTTATACCTCGTGTTGTTTGTTTAAATACAGTTTTTTTTTTTTTTTTTTTTTTTTATTAAATGAACAAAAATTTTCTAACAAAATGTTAAGAAGATTAAGTTCTTATGTAAGGGTATATTGAACCATGAATTATATATTAGACTTACACTAAAATGGTTTTTACAAAAAATTTTTTATAAAGAAACAGGAAACAATATTGGTATCTTCGTAATATTTTAAAATATATACAGTTAAGCCCCAGCGCTCACCATCGGACAGTCTTATAAGAAATTCTTATACGAAAATCTGATCATACATCAGAAAAAAATATTAAGCAAGCGCATATCATCGGATACGTACAACAAAAATGAACTTTCAAGTATTTTAATTTGATAAGTTACTTTTTTGACTAACAAATGGCCTACTTCAGATAACATTGTAAGATTTTCTGTTCAGAAATTATGATGCTACTTCAGACAGCATTATATGTACACGCATACCTTCGTGTGCGGGATCTAATATAAAATACATGTTATGACTTGTGACGAGTTTTACAGTAAAAGATTATTATTGATAGTTAATATATTTATTCCACAGAAAATGCTTTAAAATTTTTTGTAAAGGCAGCCCCCAAAGTCTTTTCACGAAAAATGAAATTCAAAATTTATGCTAATTAGGAATTATTATTGTAATATATTATTAGTTTATCTGATCATTTTCTTTTAACAATTAAATAAGCGATAAATGTGACTTTCATAATTTATAAACAAATTTTTAAATACACATAAAATTAGAAAGCGTTTTTCGTGAAAAATAATAGCTCTCAAATAATTTATTTAACTTTTAAACGATTGTCTAACGGTTCAAAACTTTTTCTATAGAAACTTTTAACTCTCAAACGATTTTTTTAAACTCTCGCAACTAATGCCATTAACTGACTGATGCCACAATAAGGAAAGAGATTCATTCTAAGATTTTATAGAAGCGAAAATATAAACCAAGGACAATTCGGTAGAGCACAAACTGCGTATTAACTACACCCATGTATTTTTACGTATTGAGTTTCTGCAACATCTTTTTTTCTCGGAAGGGCAGGTGAATCAAACAAAATAATTTTCATCTGATAATTTTCATTTCTGTTAAAATAATTAGTACCCTCATATTTAGAAAATTAAACTAAAATAAGCGCGGTTTTTTTGAATTCACAATTTCTGGTTTTGGTTTTACAGCAATGAATATTATGTTGAAAAAAATAAAAAAATTTTCAAAAATTGTTAAATTTATTTCATTTACTACACAAGAATTAAGAATGGAAATATAATTTACAGTAAGTATAATATAAAATATATTTATATATAATATAAAATACAACAAAATGAATTCTAATTTTTTATTATATTATTTTCTTGTATTTAAATGAATATTTAATCTTTACACAATACGGCGAGATTGAATTTGTAAATTTTCAACTGCTTTCTTTTGGAAAATATTGGAACGAAGTTCCTTACAGCAGGCTTGGAGGGGATAGGGATTTTGCTGCGCGACCGAACTGAAAAAAATGTGATAGTAAAACCGTAAGAAAAAGTGCGTGGAATAAAGACGTGCGCAGGCGCGAAAGTCGCATACACAAGCGAGTAGTGTATAATACCTTTCTCTTTCCCCTCTTTCTTTTCGTTCTCTCATCCCTTCTCTTTCTATTAACACTCCAACCCGCCAATGCATAGTATATACTCATGAATTCATGGACAAGCACATTTAGTTGATAATTTGAATTACGATGTTTTTTTATTTTAAGTAATTTATTATTTCCTAAAATACTGAATTTCCTAAATACTTTCTTGTACTTAAATAAAAATTAATCAGCAAAATTTAAGAGAAAAATCAAGAAAACCTACATAAAATTGAGCACGATTTTTTTTTGCAATTTGTGTCGATTCTACATTAGCCGAAGGAACTTCGTTCCTACCTGGTGTCCCACGACACCACATCATTTTTTCATTTAGCTATTCAAATGTGTGTGATAAAAGTATACAAATGGAAGAATATAAAACTATTTTATTCCTCAAATCGATCATCTTATGAGATATACTGATGGTTCCTTTATTGGTGTATAATTAATATCTGCTGCAGCCACATCGTTAATCTCTAGATTTATGATTAAAATTTTTCTTTGCTTCAGCATGACGGTTATTAAATGGGTAATGTACGTGGATATTTATTTATCAGCAATACGAATTTCGTACGTTCAAAAATACAATCGGTGAATTTTATTCAATTTCAACTTCCAATTAAGTTGTATACCTTCGTAATTATTTTATAAACAGTTTTTACAGCTTAGGAAGGCAATTTAAAAAATAAAGTTTCTCTCTATTTGTTACTTCTTCAATAAATTTACAATTTTGACAGCATTCAAAATTATTATATCAACTTAATGAATATTTTACTTTTCCTTTTTAATGTATATTTTTAAAATTTTATTAAAATTAGGACTAGTACACATTGTAAGATTTTCTGATCAGAAAATTTGATGATACTCATAGTATGTATTTTATATTACACCCCACAATACGGTAAGAATTCTACAAAAAAACATCAGATTTTCTGATAAGAAAACTATACGGTGTGAGAATATACATACGACTGTTTGAAATAGCATCAGAATTTCTTAGGATATTATCTGAAGTAGGTAAACTGTGAATCAAAAAAGTAATCAATAAATTTAAAATATTTGAAAGTTCATTGGTTCGTTGTACATACTCGATTATATGCACTTGTCTAAGATTTTTGTCTGAACTAAGATGAAATTTTCTTATAGAATTTTCTGATCAGAAAACCTTACAGTATGCGCTGACCCTTATTCATAGTTTTATAAACGTAATGACATTAAAATATTGATGATTGTTGCTATTGAAATTCATTAAAAAAATTTCAGGCTAAATGGTTCATAAATAGAATAGAATAGAACGATGGGTTAAAACACCAATTTCCGTCATTCCGAGTCAAGAAATGACAAAATAAGCGACATATGCTTAGTTTTCATTCCAGTTATATTCTCTTTGATATAAACCACTCATCATACACTCAGCGACTATTTTTCATATACAAAAATGCTAATATTTATGGTATAAATCAAGACCGTGGTATGTAATATTGAATTGATATTCCACCAGATATTAATAGGGTATAATTCTCAGGTGTCTCTGAAGGAGGTATGTTAATATGCCGGTTTTCGTGGTGGAGATACGTACGGATGATTTAAATATGGGTAAGAAAAAAATTTACTCTAGCACATCAAATATTCTTCATAGGCGATGTTAAGTGTACCTAAGCGAAACTCTCATTTAAAACACTGAAAATTCGGATGTGATGCAAGCCCGTGGTAGTTGTTGAAAAATGCAAAAAGGTCGCCTCTTTTCTTTTGGCGGAATTTTATTTTCTGACGGATTAAAAAATTTTTTCAGGCGACATTTTTGTTTGCAAATTTGTAACCCACCCACTCCATTGTTTCACGCTTAGAATCGTTGTATACTTTTTCCGAAATCCTTAAATCGTTTCCATCAAAATAAAAAATTCGAACGCACTTGAAGATACGTCTAATTTTTGTTTGCTTCACAATTTTAGCCATAGAAATATATAATACTACTCGAATGATTATCCTATTAAGAAGTGGGACACATTTGTTATGACTGACAGCTCCTCGCAGAGAATTTTTTTCGTAAAATCTTTGGATTCGGCACAATTTTAACTAAAACTTATCCTATAAAAACATAACTACAATACACTTTATTATACATGCATTTATAACTGTGTAAACTGGATATTTATAATATTTTATGTATGCTAATTAAAAATAGTTTAAATAAATCATTTGTCGAGTATCTTAACAATTAATTCTGTTAGTTGTTGTCTTCACTTGTTATAATAAAAATACAACATTTATGTAATAAATTGAATTTTATTTTTTCTAAAATTATAAATTGATTAACATTTTTGACAAGGTTATTTTATAATTACAAAATATATATAATTACAAAATTTACTAAAAATATTTTTGTAACGGTTCACCAAGAACTTTTTCTAATTCTTGTACTGCATTTTTACATGCAGCTTCAACTGCTTCATCTTCATCCTCTAATAACTCGCTCAAAAATGGTATAGTTTCCGGTAATAATGGTAAAAAGTCTTCACCTAATTTTTTAGCCATTTCGCACAAAGTTTGTAGCCCAGCTAATCGCACTAATGGTAAATTATGTCTCGTTTTAAGTAAAACTTGGTAATTTAACTGTTTCCAAAGTGAATCATCGGCTGTAGCCACAGCAAAATGCCCAATACATTCAACTAGTATGTTATCAATACGATATTTTAATTTATTTTCGCCACCGATTGTATTTTCTAACTGATCTACTATTGATTGCATTAGCAATTCGAATCGATCTTTGTTAATGAAATTTTGATTATCGTATAGGAAAACATAGTTTAGAGTTTGTAAGACATAATTAACAAGAATGCAACATTTTTCTTCGTCCATTTCAAAAAACAGTTGCTCCGATTTATAATTATTACATTTATCTAATAAACTTGCTGCATTTTTTAAAAAATGTCCAGCAAATAAAACGAATAAACCCTTCAAATTATTCGCAATATCTCGAGACACACGGTAAAATGTAATAGCACGATTTCTATGTTCTGAATTTGTATCGCGGGTTGCCCAATCAAATATTTTGAAATATAATGGTTTAAATGATGATTCAGATAATTTTAAAACTAATGAAACTAAAGCTTTCACTGTATGACCTTCCACTAATGAAATTTGATTTTCCTCTATTTCATTTTCAATATTATCCGATCGAAACTGTAATGCGGATAAGAAAAAATCACTTAGCTCAATTTGGACTGTCTTTAAATTAGGTCCATCCAAAACTTTAATACACTCGGCTAAAATATTCATAGTATATGCAATTGCTGGTAATTGATTCAAAGATATTAATTTCCCATAACTTTGAGCAATAGCTGGAATTAACACACGATGTGGTATAGTCTGAGCAATTTTTTGTACAATAGATTTTAACTTTGTTATGAGAGGTTCATTTTTTGGATTTACTGACTCAGATGAATCCTCTATACACCATTTAGAGCATAATATGGAAATGTCAGTTATAATTTTTTCTAGGAATGGATTTAAAAATAACGGTAATGTATCTAAAATTTTTTGAATTGCTGTTACTGTACTTAACAAAACTAGATCTGGTTGTTTTTTCATTTTTTGTGTTGATAATATTTTTAAAATCACAGGCATGAATTTATTCAGACTGTATAGCGAGTGAACTCGTAAATTATTACAGAGTTCTGCAAAACAAAGAATTAGAGAAGCTAGCACATTGTCTTGCATCTCTTTAACCTTTAATAATACCACAATCTGATCCAAAATTGGACGAAATTTCTCAGGATTATTTGTGGCTAAACGTTTTGCTAATAATTTTAGTGAGAATAGTGCTGTTTGTTGATTTAATTCTTCTTCAATTTCTTGTGAAGATTTTTTATCGATAGTTATAATAACACGCATTAATGGTTCAATTAAATTAAATAAATTTTCATTATCTGTCGTTTCCGTAATAAAGTCATTTTGCAACTGTAATTTTGAATTAAGCAATTCCATTGCCTTTCGTCGAACAGCGGTTAAATTATGTGACATTAATCCGCGTACAACCAACAAAAACATGTCGGAGCTAAGTAACGAATTAATATTATCTAAAATATCAAAACAATGATGGAGCATTACTTTCCAATATTTACCCTGAGGTTTTCCACTAAATTGTTCAGCACATTTCGATACACTGTGAATATATGATAAAATAGTAATAACAAATTTTCGATAAAGAGGCTCTAAATTCTGTGATTTATCATCTGGTAACAAAGCAATATTACGAACTAAATTTGGTGCACTTAAAATTGTTAAGACACTCGTCACAATCGTATATTTAAAATGACGAAATTCTTTTGGGGTACGCTTTTCGATACCAAAAAATCTATCAACAGTTTTATTAGTTTCATTATCAATTGGTAAGTTTTTAAGATATTCAATTAATTGTATGCAAGTAAATAAGATTATATCTGGCGTAAATTGAGAAATAATGGAATTCGCAATTTCTAAACGTTTTGGCAATTCATTCGAAACTAACGAATGTTTAGTCTGCGGTGGTTGAATTTCATTTGCATGAAGTACATGAGACTCAAAAACCAGTCCTAAAAATAGCCATAAACTATTTTTCTCCCCAAATGTAATTAACAATTTTTCAAACAGCGGGACACGACGATGTACGGGTACATCGACTAGTACATCAACAAAAACACGTAAAATTGGAATTATATGTTCAAAGCTTGCATCCTGTTTTTGATTTTCGTTATTAACTAAAATCGGGATAATAATGTCAATAATTTTTGTAATAATTTGAAAACTATACGCATCATCATGTCGTAAAACACTCGATCCCATGAATGTAAATATTGCTACAATGTGGTGTAAAACTTGTTCTGGAAACATTCCAGATATATGAGACAAAAGTAATAAAGCATGATGATGTGTTTGTGGATTTTGAGTAGCTCGAATGCATTGTACAATTAATTCAATATTAAATGCAGTTGCAGGTAATAATTTCGTTTGTGTCCATTTCGTAGGTTGTGGAGATAATTTTTGACAACAATTTAAAATACATGATAATATTAATTGTTTTGGATATTCTAATGACGCTTGTTCCTCAAAATCTAAACATTTTTTAAGTATATCGAATAAAATTGGTAATATTACATGCATGTTATGTAATTTTTTTTTATTTTGCAAGAATTCTAAAGCTGTGATACCACATTTCCATTCACTCTTGTCCAGTGTTTCAATACGAGGTATCACTGAAACACGTTTACGCTTACACGTTTCATTTTGTACTGTAATTTCATGCATTTGTTCAAAAATTGTTTGGAAAAATTTTGCATTTAATTCGATACGTTTAAAAAATTTCGCTATTGCACTACGAATTTCAGATATATCCAAATTTGTCGCTAAATTTATAATGGAATATATCAATTTAATTTGTCCTTTTTCAGGTAAACTTTCATAAACATCCTTATCGAAAGTGTCCAACATTAATTCTAAACAATAATTAATTTTATTATTTAAAACATATTTTACTTTAAATTTTTCAAACATTATCATTATTAACTGCCAAATATTTGAATTACTATCTATAGATATATTACCTATGGTATCACTATTAATCTTTGATATTATAGCTACCATTATTTCTGATTGAAAACCGTTAAAAATTTGAATTTCTTCATTTTCTTTTAATAAATTACAAGCCACAAGTGATATTTGATTTAAGATTTCTTCTGAATTTATCAGTGACAACATTTTGAAAAATGATGCTGTTACATAAATTGGATAATTCTGATTAACTGATAATGCAAGTAAATAATTTAAAGTATTTTTTGAATTATGTTTATCATGTTTTGCTAACGATTTTTGTACAGAAACATCAGGGGATAAAATTGTATATAAAATCATAGGTAATTGCTCATGGTCCAAGAGAATTTCATTTTGACGATTTAATAAAGATCGTACTAAAAACGAGAAACCATTTTGATTCTTCTTAATTAATTTATGAATATTGTCTAAAACATTTAAAGAATTTCTACGAATTTCAATATCTTGAGACATAAATAAAAATAAGATCGAAATAATTAAGTTATTATCAAAACTGAACTCATTTAAACAATTCATTTTTTGTGGGTTTTCTTTAATAACATTATCGATAGTTTTTAAAACAGCAATTTGCATTTGCTTATCTAAAATTGCTTGTGGAGCACATATTAAGTTACTTAAAATAATTAATTGATTTTTAATTTCTGGGGAAATTTTATTTAAAAACAGCTTGACAATTGATTGGTAATTTTGGTCGTTTATACCGTTCTTAAATAATTTTCCACAAATTATAATTTCGAAACATGGCAATAAATTTGATAATTCAGAATTTGTTGTAAGGTCATATAATATAAATTTTAGGTCAAATATAGTTTTTTCGAGAACTGTTTCAATACACCGGATAATCAATTCGATTGATATGACATTATTTCGACCTGATTCAATTAAATTTAAAATACTTCCACCGTTTTTAATACTTTTTGCATTTAAATTCAGCTTCGAAAGTAATTTTAAAATATTACACAGAATTTCTTGAGTACACCCATGTGATAATAGGATAGAATTCATGTACGCTAATGCTACACTAATTTGGAAAGTTTGCTTCTTTTCATTTAAAACTTCAATAATATCTAAAATTTTAGAAACATCTTCTGTTTGATTTTTTGAATTTTTAAATATTTTTTCAGCAGAAATTTTGCAAATTTCTTCTGGAGAATTATTGCTTTTAACTTTCAAGTTAGACAAAATTGAATGTTTTTTACAAAAATTGGACGGTAAAATTATTTTTAATAAGATGTTTAATTCAACATCATTGTTTGGGAAAAAAAATGGCAAGATAGTAATAAATAAATGTGTTTCACTTTGAATTGCGATTTGACCAGAAGTTAAAATACCTAATATACGTTCTTTTATTCGAACTGAGTTAACTGTTGATAATATTTTCGTTAATTTTGTGTATAAATCTGTACCAAGTAATTGAATTAACGAAGTCTTTGAAAATTCTAATAAACTATCAATTATTTTTGTATTTCCTTCATCAAATCGTTGAATTATCTGCGGTTTCAAAAATTCTTGATCTTTTAACGGCATTTCGAAATAATTCTTTGTTAAATAACATATTGCATCAACACGTTGATTTACATCATGGTGGCATAATTTGTCAAAAATACTAAATGCGTTTTTACTTAAAATTACATCAGACATTTTCGATCTCATAAATATTTCTAAAGTTTGTTTTTGTTTCGCATTTAATCGATTTTCATCGTTATACGAGAATGTTATGATTTTATTATAAATCTCAGGATAAATTGAATGTACTTCCTTTAAAAAACTACAATACCATGACGAATTTGATGTGGAATCGTTTTTTTTTGCATTGTATGCTTCCAATATAGTTCTGAAAAAATAAAAATAAAAATTTTTAATTAAAATTTAACAATTGTTATAATTGTTAATTAAAAATCTATCAATTTTTGTATAACTTCCTTAGCAATCCCCCAAAAAATGCAAACAAGCTGAAAACACATAGTGTTTGATATATGTTACCAAATAAAAAGTTACTACCTGCACAAGCAAATTTTGGAATTTTGAAAAACTATAAAGGTGATTGAAAGAGTTCAATTATTTTTCCACATGGTAGCAAATTTTGTTTATTTTTGTATTTATAAAACCGTAGTATTCAAATTTTTTATTTAAATGAACTGTAGACACCTCACTCAGAAATAAATAATACGCACACAAAATTTAAAAGATATCTTACACAATTTAATATTAGATATATTAAATAAATAAAATACAAGGTTAAGTAGCGTAGTGGTGAGACAATCTGCTTTAGAAACACATGGGCCTGTGATCGAAAACGGTTAATTTTTTTTTTTTTTTTTGGAAAAACAGTACATTTTTTTTTTTTTAGAAAAAGTGATTTTTCCAGAGGGTAAAAATTGAAAATTTTCCAAAAAGTATATAGTAAATTTATTGTTACACCATAGATCTCACTTAGTTCAGCCAATAAAATCAAATTGAAGAAACAATAAAACATTCTTACGAATATAATTTTTAGTTTCTTGTTGCACTAAAATTTATTATAAGTTCCGAATTTAATTTTTACTAAATCGGAAATAAATAAACAATTTAATAAATTTTTAGAGAGAATTAACAACTCAGTTTGATTTAAAACTTAGTAAAATAAAAATACAAAAGATGAAGAAATGAATGACTTTTCGGTAAGTTACTCGATTCAGGATCAATTACCTCCGATGTCCATTAGAATATATGTTCATTCATATGTTCCTCTAAAAAATTTGTATATGTCTTAACCATGGTTAATGTATAAACTTTTACCCTACGAAAATTTTGACCCTGATAAGCGGAACGTCCTTTCACATAGCCTTAAAAATTTTCCATTGCTCTCACAACCTCTATGTACTCTCATGTTTAATTCAATAACAACAAAAGCAAAAACTCTTTTATACGAATAATAGCAAAACAAAATATAAGCTGGCCGGCAACCCGAAAAGTGCTTCTTTTTTTTAAATTTTCACGATGGTTTTTGCATTTGTTATTGAATGATTTTCGTATTATAATAATATTTATAATAATAATACTATTTTAGGCCTGTGAACTGAATTTTCGTAGAATAAACTTAACATTGTTCAAATATATATTTCCAGAGCAGCGTTTGTAAATGAAATGACGAAACTAAAATTTTTTATTATTTTTTCTAATCATATTGAAATCTTAAGATGAAATAACATATTCACAAATCATAGTAATCTAAGCTATTAAAATCAAAAGAATAACAAAAAATCAGTAAAAATAATTATTGTTAATTGGCCCTTGAGAAAAAAAATTTTCTTTGGCACACTATTATTATTTCTTTACAATTAAAGTTAAATTATAATAATAACAACTAAATTAAGATTTTCTAAATTAAATCTGCCCAAAACTTATATTCTATTTCTTCTGTGAGACAACAGCGGCTATCATTATCAGTAGAAGAATGTAAAAATTAAAATCTTTTTGGATTTAAATAGTTTATTACCCGCTAGTTAAATATAAACAAGATTTTTTTTTGATAACAATTTTAAACATATTATAGTAGTTACTACAAAAGCAAATAGACTTACCGCAAAAGCTCTTCGGCATCTACATCATCTAAAATAATATTTTTTAGCAAGGTTATTATAAACCCTACAACTTGCGTTTTATCTTCGGAAGAATCCAAATTTTGCAAATACTGTATACCTCCCGTACACAATGCTTGAATTAAAGATGTTAGCTCAACTCCTGAACTTGCTAACTCTTTCAAATTTTGTAAAAACCACGTTTGTGTTGATAAAATTTTCAGTGACGATTTTGGAAATAATTTTATATCTTGTGTTTGATACATTAACACTATCAATAAACAAGATTTAGCTTGAATGTCTTGAATCGATACATTAACCATTTTGGATAAAAATTTTTCAATTAAAGGTAATTTCAGTTTAGTTTTTACTAAGAGCAAAGCCAAAATCATGTAAGCCGACGAAACAAAATCGTTAACATTCGATGACATTCCTTTTAACAACGATGGTAAAATGGTTGAAATTTGTTCCTCGCTTATAATTTTCGAATTCTGTAAAGCTCCCATAACTGTTGTACAATAAAATGAATATTCAGCAACTAGTACTTTAGCTTCGGAACTATGTGCTTTAGTTTTAAAAATAATATCCTTACAAATAAATTTCAAAAATGAAATATTACTCGCACAATGATTTAATACTAATGATTTTCCAAGAACAACGTTAGCTGTTTGTGTCCGGTACATCCAATGCCATGGATCTGACGATTTACTGAGATTCAAAAGCTGTAAACATCTGATAAAAATGTTCGTTTCATGATATGGTAAAATTAGCGCTATGAATTCATTCTTATTATATTCATGAATTCGATAACGATTGATTAACCATTCCAAAGATTGTTGAGCGGGTTTGAGCAAAAAATATGGTGATATAAGACGGCAAAAATTTGTAATGATTTCATTTAATTGATCATTTTCAGTTTTAGTTTGAACAGCTCGTTCGAAACGTAACGAAGCTTGTGAAAATATATTTGTTTCGAAATATTCAAATTTAGGATTAATTTTGATAAGGTCTTTAAGGCCATTACGACCTATATTTAGGATAGTGGAACGTTCAAATGTAGCTGCCTCTTTAGGATCGAATAATAAAGATGGTTTTTTCTTGTCCCGTTGATCAAGGATCGATGTTTGTGGTGCGGCTAATCGGCGCAACTGTTCGGCAAGTGATGTAGACATTTTAGGATCCTAATAATACAATTATTAATAAAAAGTCATAAATTCAATTACAAGTATATTAAAAATTAAAAGCTTACTATTAATATCCCACTTTATATTTATTCTTCTTATACGTTAATTTTATTCACTTATGTTGACATTCTTCAACATTGCATGGGCACGTGTTAAATTTGTTATTGTAAATCAAAATGCAGGGTTCCCAGCTCTCAGATATTTTTCTCCCTAAAGCTCCAAACAAAACCTCCTAAAATCCCTAGAAATACTGCGAGATTCCCCTAAACACACATTATTATAAATAAATAAATATTATTACTATGCCGCTATGTTAAAAATAAATGTGATTGGCGAGATTTAGTTGATCCCGGGCCTATAACATTTCATCTTTACTGGTTTGAATTTTTAATCTAAAAAAAGTGAATATTCGAAGTTGAAAAAAAATCCCTAAAAATATAACACCCCTAAAATAATCCCATTCGACTTTTTTAACCACTAAATTTGGAGGGAAAACTCTTAAGTTGGTAATATTGAAATTCAAAATCCGCTGTTGTTTTATTTGAACGATAGAGTCACTAGTTTAGTGACGGTAAACACTGTTTCTCGTTACAATCATTTCAAAATTCATATTATCATATCAAACGACGAGTGACAACTTGTCACTATTAAGTAAAGAGGCGATGTGACAACTACATTCCAATAACCTAAATAAAATTATGATTAGTTATAGACGAGCCTTTAAGGCAATCACAGATTTCATGTAGATCATTGATATGTGATTGTCTCAGTACCTCATAATTAGCTCTATATTTATGGACAAATTTAATTACAAACAATAAAATACAAATTAAAGATAAACATTGTTTATGGAAAATTTGGGCTCAAATTATCGATTCACTCGAAGACGAATATTATTCTCATTTGTGATCTCATCAATGTTTGCTCATCACTAATTGATTAAACCAATGATTCCAGCATAAAAATAATTTTAGTGATTTTGTTGATATCTGATACCAACATTCGAGAATAAATAATTTTGTTGTGAACACAGTAATATAATAACGTTGTGAACTGTCAATATAAAACAAATTAGAATTATCTAGAAACTAACGGTTATTTTATTTATAAAATCATAGAAAAATCTACTATATTTAAGTGAAATATTTATCTTGGGAAAAATGGTTGATTACAGCAAATGGAAAAATATTGAGGCAAGAATATATATATATTTTTTTAAATGAATTTAGTTGTGGAATTAACAAGACTTCGTTCAGTTATTCAAATATTGAAAGTTCTTTTATTTATAAATATGACTTAATTCAAGTAAGAAATGCATTTATCAAAATTTTTGTATCAGATTTCAGACGATGAAGATGAAACACATCCAAATATCGATACCGCATCATTATTTCGATGGAGGCATCAAGCCCGTGTCGAACGTATGGAAGAACATAAACGGGAAATTGAGGAATTAGAAAAACAAAAAAACTTACAAGAGAAAAAGAAAGCAGAAATCAAAACAAAATTGTGTGAAAAAGCAACAGATCCGGAAATTCAAGAAACTTTAAAGAAATTAGAATTGGAGGAAAAACAATTAAAAGAAAAAGAGGAAGAAATTAAAAAGAAGGAAAAGGTAATGCCGTGGAATGTGGATACGATTAGTAATGAAGGGTTCACGAAGACTATAATTAATAAAAAAGATCCTTTACCCGACGAGGAAAATCTAACAGACGAGCAACGAGAAGAAAATTTAAAAAAATTCATCAAAGATAATGAGAAATTATTAAAAAAATATGGTATGCTGCGTCGTTATGAAGATTCACAAGCTTTTTTACAAGAACATGGCCATTTAGCGTGCGAGAATACTGCAAACTATTTAGTTATATGGTGTATTAATTTAGAAATGGAAGAGGTAAGTTCGAATATAAAATATCATATTTTAGAAGCAGCATAAATGATGCTAATCCTAATACTCGTAATTTATTCCGAACAGGAGGATTTTTAATATTCTACTCAGTTTATAATAGATTTTGGCATGGGAGAGGGAGGCTTAAGGCTTAAAAACACGAAATATAACATGAGTATTATTTTGAAATGGGTTGATATTATGTAGAAAATAACATAACTTCAACGAAAGCTTACAAAGGAGGGTTAAGAGAACTAGGCCTTCACTATCATCAATTTTAAAGTTTCAAAAGTATGCTTCTTGTATATAAATAAATTTTTTGTTTGGCGTTTTAGACTTTGCAAATTCGATTAAAATTTTGTTTCTCTATTACAAAACAACTTTTTTTTTACGCTTTTTAAAAAATTTAAAATAAATATGAACAATTTTTTTTTTTTAATTATTGATTTTTTACAATGCCTTAATTTTTTTAATAATTTGATGCGCCATTTCAAAAAGTTAGATTTTAAAAATAAACTGATTAATTCTTTTAAAAATATATTTTTTACAAGATAGTAGAAAGGACGACATTGCAAAATATCTGACAGTTTTTTTTCTCCTATCGTTTGGCCTCCGGAATTGGAATATTTATTTCATATAGCCAAAAAGTATAAATAATAAATTTAATAATCATGGTTTTAAATTCTATATAAACTTCTATCTACTATTTCATCTTCTTGAAAGAAGATTTTCGTTATAAAAAATAAATTGTCTCCTCTGAAAAGTTTAATATCAAACGCAGACTATTCCATTCTTTAATTAAATAGATGAAATAATGTATTCTACTTTTATCGGATAATTTTCTTTTTAGAAACATGAATTAATGAGTCATGTGGCTCATCAAACAATTTGTATGCAATACATATTAGAATTGTCGAAACAATTAAAAATACATCCTCGTGCATGCGTTAGTAGTTTCTTTACTCGCATCAAAATTGCTGAGCCTGAATATAAGGCATCATTCGATGATGAATTAAAACAATTTAAAGAACGTATACAACGTCGTGCTCAAGAGAAAATAAGAGAAGCGTTAGCTGAAGCCGAAGAAGAAGAACGTAAAAAACGTTTAGGTCCCGGAGGCTTAGATCCAGTTGAAGTCTTTGAAACGTTACCCCCTGAACTACAGAATTGTTTTGAATCAAAAGATATTCAATTATTACAAGAGACAATTGCCAACATGGATGAGGAACAAGCTCGCTATCATATGAAACGTTGTGTTGATTCAGGTTTATGGTTACCAGATGCGAACAAAAGTAAAGAAGAGGAAAGTGCTGCAAATCCAGAGAATGAAGATACATCAGATAAAACTGAATCGTAAAATTTCTTTCTTGATCAATTTATTGTTTGCTTATTATTACTGCCCTTAACTATTATTTTTTTAATTGTTTTAAATAATAATTATAAATATATATGAGTATTAATATTTAATAATATAGCATCGTTTAATTATGACCTTAATGTTCTTAGAAATCAAACCATCAGAAGAAATTATAATTACTTTTGTAAATAGCACTAAAAATATTTCTTCAAAAAAAAATTACAATTTGAATTTATGACTAACACAATTAAACAGCTTATTTCCAGAATTTGGTTTCTAATCTAAAATGTTCATCCTTATCAAGATAAAAACTCAAAACCGCTTCTAGTAGATAGATAGATTTCCAATAATCGTTTTAATTTAAATATGAAGAAAATGCCATTTGTCTTAAGTCTACTATCAAAAGAAATGTGTTGTAATATTTAACAGCACATGGCCAACCGTTGCTACGCCTTGAAGTTAGAAGCATGTCATATGTATGGTTAATGTTAGTATATGGATCTCCTACACATTTACATACCGAAAATATTGCAATGCGAGCAGTAGAAAAGATACGACCTCAAAATTACACACAGTTGATCATGAGCGTGAATTGTACTTTTACAGAATCATTATATTCCAATATTAATTATTAGGATTTCTTCAAACAATATTTCTTGCCTATTCCAACAATTTTAATTCAAGTTTAGTTTAAAATATAACAATTTGAAATTTTTTTCTTCAAATTTTAGACGCCGATTATTCAATTTAAAACTGATAAATGAGTGCCAGTTTTAGATTCTTTATCACTGGTAAAATTTTTGTTTGTTTGTTTTTTTTTTTTTTAATAAATTTAAATGATAAAATAGACTAGAATTATTTAAAAAAATCTTTAAAATCGATTTAGAATCAGAATCTTGTTACACTTATCGGTCGAGTTAAATATTTGTCTCTGATATACAGAAAAAAATTAATGAGTGAGCCTCACAGACATAAGGTCACAATAGAAGTGAAACTTCTTTAAGCCGCTTTAAATAAATAAACAGATCAATATATATAAATATATATTGTAGCATTTCATTTATTCTCAAACAAAATAAATGTATTGGATTAATTATTCGGTTTTTAAGAATTAAAACAATTACACATTTTTTAATAAATATTTTGAGTTAAATACCAAATTATATAAAGAAATTAAACACTTTAATACTTCAAAGGCAAACGTTTAAGTGATTCTCCAACCGTTTCATTTATATTTATATGAAATTTATGAATTTTATTGTAAAACGCTATTGGTCAACTCTAAATATGTAAACCAATTAAATTTAAGAGGCGTGGCTTATATTTTATTCAATTCTTTATATAAATATATAAGGCTTGCTCGTCTTGCTATACAAGCGATTCCCCCACTCGCTTCCCCTCTAGCGCTACTTCCCCTTTTCCGCCTCAAATCCTTGAATTTTAACCTCCGTAAAGAAGTTTCACTTCAAAAATGAACCATAGTATGAAATTCATTAAAAAATGTTTTAATATGAAAATAAATATTTATTAGAATTGTATTCTGATAAAGTAATAAAAATGTTTAATGTATTTTGATGCAAAATAGAAATACGTTTAATAACTGATGTATTAACGTTATTGATATCAATGACTAATGAATGCAAATTTGTTAAACAATTCGGTAGATTTCTCAATTGTTTAACATTTAACTTTGTACAATATGCAACATTTAGATATTGCAAGTTTGTACATTTATCAAATATGTTTGTTATGTTTTCAATATTTTTACAATTTTGTAATATTAATTTCTTTAAATTACTATTACAGCATTTTATAATAGTATTTAAACCACGGTCTCTTAATTTCCAACTACCTGTAAACAAAAATTACTAATTAATCTCTAATAATTGATGATTTTTAGATTGCTCATTTCGATTAATAAATCCTAAAATTCTATCGTGTCGTAAAAAAACATTGAGTCGATTTGGAGCACTTCAAATAACTTTTTAAAACTTGTCGATTTGAGAGAGTGGGCTTTATAAAAATTTTAACTTATCATAAAAAAATATGTTGCCAATTTATGCTCAAAAACCTTGAATTAAAGATTTTGCTAACCTAATGCACGTAAATTTTCAAACTATTTGCAAGTCTATAGTATGTTTATTTAGCTCAAAAACATTTTTTTTTGTTTAGCTTTAAAACTAATCTACTAAGCGAAGCTTTTTTTAAATATATTTTCACCCATGATGGGTAATATTAAATTAATTTTTCGAATTTTTGACAAAACTTTTCTGAACTGCGCCTAATATTCCGTGTCTGTCAATATTTTTCCATCACTTTTTGATTGTACTATTGCGGTTAAGATCAACTTTTTTTCGCTGGTTTTTTAATACCTGGTGTGTATACAAATTAATGTACCTGATATGTCAAGTACAGTTAAATTCTTCATCACATCTTCTCCTTCGGTAAATAAATGAATATAATCACTATTTGTTATCTGTGTAGCTTTTAATAATTTTAGACCTTTCAAATTTGGTAAGTAGGCCCATAATTCACGAAACAATTTATTAGGAAAATTTTTAGCATTTATTAAACATAATTTTTCCAAGTTTGAACATTTTAGTATGCTCTAAAAAAAAATATTGTTTCAAACATATTATCTCTGTTCGTGCAAAATTTCAGTTTGTGAAGTTTTTAACGTATGAAGTATCTTTGATAGGCGAAACCAAATTAACAATATATTAGTCAGGATCAATTGAAGTAATATTATTTACTATACTCCTGTTATTTTTTATAATTATTCCTACGAATTAAACGTACAAGTACTAACTTCTTGTCTAGATCAAGATGGTAGGTAATCGATGTTCGGCATTCCGTGTTAATTTGGTTTTTTCACACAGGCAAATACACATACACAAGATATAAATTAACAAGTATAAACAAATCCTAGTCTAATTAAATATTATCAAACGCTCGTGTTACCGAATACATTTCATTTCAATAAAAGCTAAATCGTTCGTTTTATGTTTTCTCAAACTGATGTCAAATCGTTTCAACACTAGTTTAACATGTACCATTTTACACAATATGGAGTTGAAATGAACTTTAAAATTGGCGTCTGTTTCTACGGTGAAAATAACGCTAGCGACAAGTAACCTGTTGTAGTTGAATCGTACCTCGAATCCAGTAGTTGATAATTCGATACAATCAATTTTTATTACTTTTAAAGTAGCTTCTATATTCGAAAATAAAAGTTTTGCATCTTCATTTGTAATTGTTAACGAGCTCTTTTTACATTTTTTATTACTATGTTGCAATTCTTCAAGCGAATGGCAATTAAATACTAGTTTAAACAGATCATTCACATTAACGAAGGGGTTTTCACTGAGATTTATACATTTTAGTGTTTTACATGTCGACAGTTCTTCGTAGAAGCGTTTTGAATTAAATTGTGTACCTAGAATACAATAATTGTTTCAAGAGATCACGTACGTCAATCTGACAATTTTTATAAAAACTAATTTTAGCATTAAACATTATTAATCTCACAATCAGTCACCTGTTTAACACGTGTATTAAAACTATTCTCAGGTTTAAATAAGTCGGGTCTATTGTTTTATTGATGTTGTGATCGATCAACTTTTCCTACACATTCATCTTTGTCAAAGTTATTTTAATACAAATTTAAAACACCCACTAATCACAGGTTCTAGCACATATCTGGCCGAGATTGTGATTTTAATGTCTTAGGCTGAGTACATATATATCAATTGAAATAATAATAGTTTTGCCAGCAATTATTTAATATTTTGAAGCTATCTAAAGTAAAAATTTTAATGCTTTCATATAAGGTTTTACCCGATGAATTCGTGGTAACTTGTGCTAATTCGTTTGAATTCTATGTTTTTATTCGTTTAAATAGAAACGTATTGATTTGTTGTAATTATTGGGTTGGCTACCTTTTAAATCCAATGTTTGTAAATCGTGACACGACTTTAGAATATTACACAAAACAGTATGTGGCAATATTTCATTTCCATTACAAAATCTTAATGTAATATGTTTAACATTTTTGTTACTTCGACATAATTGTCGAATGATTATCTGCACGTATGACATGGAAATTAATTTTAAGCATTCTAGTTTTGGTGAATTACGCAGTAACCGACAAATAACTGATGTATTGACTTCATCATTTTTAAATGATAATATTTTCCATAAACTTGAATCTTTTCCAGCCAAACGCCAATGCCTACATACCTAATTTAAAAAATAAATTTAATCCAGTTTTTAGTAATTATTGCCTATTTTTAGTTTAACTATTAAAATATCAGATATAAATCTCATCGACTCACTTATACAATAATTTACAAGGATGTCCGTTTTTATATAATATACAATACACACAATTCTAGATAACACATGGTTCATTCCATTTTTAAAAAGATGTTATAATATTCGAAAATGTTTCTATAAGAAGATATATTATAGGTAAAACTTGGACACTAAATAATAATTTTGAGATACCATTTAATTATAATTTGTAAAACTGACGATAGGAATTCACTGATTCTAATTTAATAACTTGGAAGTTCATGAAGACTCATGGAAGTTTCAGTTTAACATATCTTTCCTATTTGTTGATATGGTGTTAATAGACAGATGAAAAAATATTTTTTATATAATATTCTCTCACCATATATCATAATCATCAAAAGAAGGATTCAGAATTACAGGCCTCTGTTTAAGGTTTGGGACGGATCTGGGGAACTGTCTTCCCCGGGCGCCAATGGTCGAATGCATTAGTTATATAATAGGTAGTAAAGAACCACCCATGTTTTAAGTGTGTTATCACATACATAAAAAAACCGCCCATGTTTTAAGTGTGTTATCACATACATAAATGAACACGAAGTTTCTGTCTTGTATTTAAAAGAAAAATTCAGAAATCGGACGATTAATTTTGATAAAACAAGCCAAACTAAGACGAAAATGAAGAATACCAATTTTCGCCTATTTTTCGAGTTATCGACACTTTTTTTAGATATTATCGTGTTTATGTCACAAATACCATAATTTAAAACATTTTACAAAATTTAATTATTATTTTTTGTTAAATGACTATAATTTAAACACAAATAACCGAAATTTAATGCGTTTAAAAAAAATGAACACTTGTATATTTAATGCAACTATTAAAAATAAATGTATTCTTCATTTTCTACTTATTTTGGCTTGTTTTACCAAAATCTATAAAAAAACCGAGGCGCCACGGATATCGTAATCGAGCCCGCAACAACTATCTCTTGCTGTATCAATAATGTAAAAAATTATTTTTAACGAGCTCAAGTAATGTGGTGAGCTTATAGAAACCTTAGTAGAAAAGAAGCATCGATTCGTCGTGCCAAATGCTAGTTTCCTTTATACGATGACTATTTTCAACAGTAATAACTGAAAATTTTGTGAAATGGGTCACCATTTCGTAAAATGGTGACTCAAATGTAACCTATATATTACACTAAAGTGATAATTAAATTCTTTGACACTACGTCAATTTGAATTTTTTGGCTGTATGACGCAAATATTTTTGCCCCCAAACTGTAAATTAAATGTTTCACTTACCTGTAGAACACATCGACCGATTTCTCTTTCAGTAAGATATGAAAATATATGAGTTAGTATATTTTTTGGTAAAGTTGAATAATCATTTGGTATTAGTTGCCATACAGAATAATTACTTTTAATGGACTTGAACGAGTTTTGAGACGACGTGGAAATTGGTAAAGATGGTAATGTGAAATAAATCTCATTTTCTAATCCTGATGATATATTCGATAAACTTAAAGAATTTTCTTTGTCCATAGTCCACAGCTAAAGTTAATTAAATTAAAAAATAAAAACATCTAGTAAGTGTCAAATTTGTAAAAGAAAATAAAATGTTGTTAATTAAAATAAATAATGTTATTTCTAGATTCAATGTGTTAAAATTATCTCTTATATCCATAGAATAAATAATACTTTTATTTAAAAATTTTTTCTTTTTGGATATACAAAATTTTATTGATGTTGCATAAAAGCTTAGAAATATCATATATTGCATTTTTTTTTCAAAAAAGAAAAAACCCAGATCTTAAAATAATATGGATGTGGTCACGGTGGTAGAATAAAATAATATAATCTACCACCGTGGATGTGGTATACCAATAATTCACAGAATGGAATGCGCATTCAATGATCAATATACAGGTTTTTAAAATTAAACTCTCAAAAAAGTAAGGTATTATAAATTATGTAACTGTCATTAAAATTGATAGTTTTAATTATTATTGAGATAAGAAAATAAAATAATTAATATTGTAAAACAATTGTTATTAATATACAAAACAATGAAATGTGGTCACTATGGACACTTTTCATTATATCAGCCAGGATGTGAACCTTGTATATACGTTAGTCGGTTTGTAATTATATTCTACCAACGTGGTTAGTACCAATCAGTACTTTTGACACACTTGTGGCAATGTTACATTTTGGTGCAATTCTCAGCATCCATTGCTGGTAAAAATTTTATGTATTTTGTATTCATTATGAAGAACCCAGCAATGTCGCAAAATGTAGAAGTTGTCGGTCACAGACATAGATGTATCTCTTATGTCTGTGGTGTCGGTAGTTTAAAAACAAAATTTGAGCCCATTTCTTTTTTAATTTTTTTTTTTTTTTAAATTAATTAGTTAAATAACATAGTTGAACTTATGACGACTGTTAGTACTTGGAGGAGTCACCGCCTGGGAATACTATGTGAAATTGTATTCTATAGTCATTAATGAGCCATGTACTTAAAAAATGTCTTAGTAATCAAAAATTGAAGCGACACCAAATACATTATTATAAACAAAATACGTATTAAACTGTTTTATTTTTCTTTTCTTCAATCACAAGTTAAAAAAAGTTTTTGAATGTTCTGCCTCTGAAAGAATCGTGTATTTTGAAAAAAAAACAACTAATATTTCATTTATACGTTAATATATTTGTGTAATAATTTCTGTTTTTACAATAATTATATTTTTCCTACAAAACAAATGACATTCTTAAAAAAAAAACCGGCGGTCACTGAATTTATTCGTTTATAAAACACGGTTTAGGTACATCTGCAGTTATAACCATAAAGATCTTGGTTAGCCTAGTTAGGATAGTCAATTAACAGAAAATTAGATCATTTTATTGATAGTATATTAGACAAATATTTCCATAAATCAACTTCGATAAATACTTTATAATAGTTTCATCATCAAAGTCGAGCTTTATAGACTCTTCTGAGTGGCATAAAAAATCACTGATAAAAAACAATAATACGCTACACGATTTTCTGAATTTGTTCTGCGTAGCAGTAGAAAAGCATTAATAGCTTTGTTAGGTGGGTAAATAAAAACTGGAAAATTAAGAAAAAAAAAAGAAATAAACTAATTATTTATCGTATTCAAAACATCTTTCAAACGTTATTGCATAACCACAGAATAAACTAAAATATTATATATGTGGCTTCAAATGTCAAAGCCGGACACAACCTTGCTTGATCATTTTTACATACCCAATTAAAGCCGGCTACCGTACAGCCTAGGAACAAAAAGGTAAGAAACGGTATATTAGTACATTCTGTAGGCTCCAGACTTACGGTTAGAGTTTTAATTTTTTTTTTAAAACTTGATCAGTAAAAATATCGAAAGCAATTTTTAATTAAAAATGGCCATTTTTTAGGCAATCTATTATTGATATTTTTGTAATCATTTTTTATTTCACTAAAAATAGATATTCCTTTAATCGATCGGTGAAAATCGTTTCCTATACGTATCCTGAACTATGGTAAACATTTTGAAGATCAGAAACATGTTATGTGTACAAACTGCGTCAGATCTATTATTTCAGTTTTCGTGATAACGAAAATCTACAATTTATTATTCCTGTGTAATACGGGAAAAATAGTTTTCATTCTGAGAAAAATACCCAAATATCACCCACAATTGTAGAAAATTCAAGACAATATTTAAGTGAACAGAATTATGGGGAATATTATATATATATATATATATATATATATATATATATATATATATATATATATATATATATATATATATATATATATATATATATATATATATATATATATATATATATATATATATATATATATATATATGTGTGTGTGTGTGTGTTTATATATATATATATTTATACAGCTTAAAATTTCCAAAAATAATAATTACTCAGCACAATATTTTTTTGTAACATACAGTTAGTTTATAGAATATACAAAAAAAAATATTCATGGCAGAAAAATGTATGAAAACCTTATGAAAATAACAACAATTAACTTGCACAAGATGAAATATTTATATTGAACTAAAACGAACTTTTTTTCTAAACCGAAAACTAATACATAAAAATGCTTTCAATAGAAGTTGCTGAGGAAATATTTCTTACAATGCATGCTGAAATTCACCCAGTTTCTAGCACAATATACATTTCTCTTCCTCTCTTCTATATTAGCAGGTATCAATAATTCAATTTTAAATTTATTAAACTATTACATATGTAGTTTGTTTAAGTAATAAACAGTCATAAATTTGCTATATCATTAAACAAATTCTGGTAACGTGAGTTTGTTAAAAAGTACGCGAATAAATTATAAATCAGTCTCGGAATTATTGTCTTGGATCTCTAGCTTTACTAAAAATATTTTGATACCACCAAAATTTCAGCTCACTATCTCTTTTTGCTTTTGAGTTACCTTGATGTAGGACGGGCGAACAAAGGAAAATGGCCTAGCTAGGTAATTCTAGGAATACCTATAACAAAATTTTGTTAGTGCCTTCAATATTTGTTAGCCTTACAAATTTTAGATTAATACTGACTTCTTTTAAAATAATTTAAACATACAAAACAGTACAAAATTATTAAAAAAAATTTTTTTTCGCTATTTTCACGCATGAATGATAAAATTATCCGAATGATATAATTATCCAAATGTAATGAAATTTGACATGAAAAATCTAAACATGAAAATGGAGAATTTGCGAAAATGTTAGCCTCGAAAAAAATTCTAAATATAAAATAAATTTTGATTTCTATTTTAGAAATTTTTTACTGGAAAAATCTTTTACAAGCTATTTCTTTCATATCAAGATTTTACATGTCTAATGTAATGAAACATTTGAATAATTATATTTTAATTATTTGTGAGCGAAACTGGTGTATTTTTAAAGATATATTATTTTTACTTCGTAGTTCGCCTTAATTAAAGGTAAAGGCTCTCTCATATATAGAAATAAACCTGCTTTTTTAAATATATTTTTTAATCAATAATACACATCTGGTCAATAAATTGTTCTAGCCAATTTTTTTTTATATAGGATTGTAACTTTACAAAAATTAAAAGTTAACTTTTCAAATTCAGTTTGCGAAGTTCTAAGCATAATACCTTTGTTCATATGTTACTTCAGTTATTCTTTATTGACATTACCGTAACATTTTGGTTTACATGTATATTTTAATGAATATAATAGTAGCTATGTTTCGAAGCATGATGGTGGTTACTGGGCAGAAAGGTATGATGTAACCATGGATGGTAATACGTTTCAAAAGTTCTAATGTCACGATACTTACAACAAGCAATAAAAACAACGCATTATAAACAAGAATAACCAGACATCATACACTAATACCGTCACTGACACTGGCTACCACTTAAATCAGCACAATTAGCGACGATGGATGACGTCTACATTACTACCCAGTAATACCATCATGCTTTCGAAACATAGCCATTTACTATATAACCTTAAATGCCAAATTTGAATTACCTATATTTTAGCCTCAGAAATTTTTATGTTAAAATTCGGTATTGCAAATAAATTTTCTCCCAGAAATATTTGTTTCCAACAAAAAAAAAAAAAAAAAAAAAATCATATACAAAAATGAATCTTGAAAAGATACATTTGACCATCCAATGAAAGCATTTTTGAATATCATATTTTGTTTCAAATAAAACTATTTCGGATCAAAACAAATGTCTCATTATGTACAATAATATAAATAAAAAGAATTTATGATAAAACTTTTAAATGTCCTGAATTAGTAGCATATACTAAACCTTGTCCAGGTACTGGACTCCATCGAATACAATTAATACTTGTTGTACCTAAATTACGTGATTTCTCAATGTCACGTGCCAATAATGTTCGACCATCCGTTTCTAATTTATACAATTGAGCCATTATACAACGTTCACTGCCGGGTACCAATGATGAAACTCGCCTTGATGCTAAACCAACTGCTAAATATCGTGCCGTTGTTGATAATGATACAGACACAGCATTTTGTTCGAAACTTGCTGTATACAAACATTGTCCTAAATTGTCCCATTGTATACTGAACACACCTACTAAAATCAATTAAAAATTAATTCATTATTTTACGTTTTTCTCATAACAACAGAAAATTTCTCAAAACAATTATGTCATATATTACAAAGCACTTGAATTAATCTGAAATTTATATAATTTCAAATGTTTGCAGGAAAAGATATTATCGAAAGGTTTTGAATTTTAATTCAATGTTTTAAAAACAAAAATTTTCTAGATTTGTAATAAAAAGTTCAATTTTAGATAATTTCCGAATATGAATATGGCATATTTACCTGTAGAGAATAGTTACTTGAATAATTTATTTTATTTATAAAGCCCTTCCCTAAATTTCGACATAATAAGAAGAATGAAAAAGCATTTATTTTATTAATCACTGGAAGATTTCAGTTTTGAAATTATTACTTACGCTTGAATTTTGAGCCAACGACATAATTTAAAAATTCCATGTTTGTTAAATTTTGTGAACGTAAAGGCTTCTAATTTACCCACCTAGAATCATCAAAACCCATAGTTCCACAGATTTCGATTGGAATAAAATTACAAAAATTTTGTCGAAAAACATAAATGGATTTGAAAAATTCAGTAATATAATTCATTAATTGAATTGAAAATTATTATTTTGAAAATTGACAGTAAAAATTATCAAAATTGTGAGATGAGAACAATCTTCTGTGAGTTCTAGGATTAACGAAATCAATCCTATTTTAGAATGCTTGAGCATTATTTTAAGTAAAAGATTGGTATATACGACATCATTGCACAGAAACATTTCATTGTCATGAGACAAACGTATTATTTCTTAAATTATCAATGGTCGTGTTTAGATAAAGAAACGATTAGTTAGTTATTATATATAATTATGTTTATACTGAGCTGCATTATTTTGTCTATCCAGTAAATTAGGTTTGCATGAACGGTATTAGCTATCCAGCTGAATGCTATTTGCATTGTCATAATTAAATCCGAAAAAACAGTTATGTAAGTACAAATTGCATCAATAAGAAGCTAACAAGCTACGCTCGTATCTTATTCTAAACATAACCAATATGATCGAAAAATAAATACTAACCTAATTTATTTGTAATATTTAAATAACCACCAGACGGTAATAACGTAACAAGTAAATTGCCGTCTTGTGAAATATCGACACTCGCATCATTGTGAATTTTACAATCCGAAACTACCACATTTTTATCAGCTGAAAATAAAAGAAAAAATTTAAAAAAAAGCTTCAAGTTAAAAATTTTTTTAGATTGAAATATGAAAATAAACATTGTAAAAATTAAAATACAGTTATAAAATTTGGTACGCCATATCATTAGCTTATCATGCTTTGAAACTTCAACTGATTGAAGTAATATATTTACAGTACTGATTAGAGTGAACATTACTCTTAAAAATACGATTGTCATATTTGCATATTCAAAATAATTACTTACGATTTGTAATACTTGGTATTTTTCCATCCGCCATATTCCATATTTGTATCCGATGGTTTGGACACGCAGATGCTGGAAAATCATCACCCATACCAAAAATTTGTTCACGTTGAGTGTCATCAATATCCCCATCAACCAATACCCCTCCACCGCCGCCATATAGTGGATGTAAAAATCGTGGTCTAAACATACCCGAAGGAATACGTTGTTGCGACAACGGCATTGGTCGTAAAGGACGATTTAGTACAGCATCACGGTTTAGAACTGTATCAGATGGTATACGTAACTGTGGTAATGGCATTGCTCGCACCGGCCGATTTATAATAGTATCATCATTAACTGGTACATCATTTACTTGTACACGTGGTACAAGGGACCGTTGCATGCCATCTAGAATGTGATATGCACGCATGTTATTATTTATGCTTCGTCGCAAGTTTCGTAAATTACTAATTCTTGTGTTAAAAAACTCTCGAAAACGAGTCTGTGATTCTCGCATTCTTGATAACAATGTTTCAGCGGACAATGGAACTAATTCTGGTTCTATATCCCAATGCCGTGTTGTCGATTGACCAGTCGATGAAGTAGCTTCACTATTACTACTATGTGTTGTCGGGGATGATGATGCAACCCCTTCAGGTACATTTTCATTTGAATCATCATTTACAGACATTCGCGATAAATCTTCAATATAATAATTACTACGCTGCGATCGATTATTTTGTAAGTTACGTCTTCGTTCATGGGCATCAATACGATCGTCTATTGCACGAAAGGTAGATAAAATATACTCATGTGTATCGGGCATATCTGGGGCTGGTAATCGTTCAATAACATTTAATAAAAGTGTATCAGTTAATATGATCGATAAGCGTAGCATAAATGCCAATCTTTCAGTTAAAATTCTTGGCGTAGGTGACGAATTATTGTGCTGATTTTCATAATATCGCATTAATATTATTAATATGATACTCAAAACATGTCGGCCTTGATAAACATTGTCTATGTCTCTTCCTCCACTCTCATTTTCACTTCTAATAACAAGCCGATCATCCCAAAAACTTGAAGATTGATCTAATTGAACTCCTAATCGTCTTAATCGTGAATGTAGTGAAAATAACCTTAAGTGAATTCGACGTTCGTTACGTCTTGTTCTTACAGGATTTGTAACTCTATGTTGAGAGTCCTGCGCCGGTTGTTGTATATGTTGTTGGCGAATCAAATCTTCAAGACGACGAATAATGATCATTATCGATACGGGAGTAATCATCATATTTTGGTTGATATCATTAAATTTGCGTACACTATCCAGCGATGATTGATTATCTGAGGACGATGAAGAAGAACTTGTACCATTTTCTGAGGATGCTCTTCCAGAAAAAGTACCTGCAGAATTTGATGTGGTTGTTGTAGATGAAGATGGAGGAAATAATCGTAAAAGCAATCTGAGGCGAAATGGTGACAATGGGATATGAGGATGATGAGGATGATGTCGAAGATAGCGTCGTATTAAATTTGAACGTAAATTTGTGTGCCTGAGATTTGTGGTGCTACATGATGGTTCTGCTGGGTTAGGAATTTGCGAAGAACTTTGACTATTTTCATTGTGACGCAGTACAAAATTTGAACGTAAACTGGAGGTAGCGTTTGAAGGTAGAATAGAAGACTCATGTCGGTCGTTACCTCTTCGAGGTAAAGTATTTGTGCTATCCTTTTCAGTAGACATGACAGGAGTTTGAGAAGAATTCGAATTATTTTGACTATTATGGTTAGAATTGGCCCGCTCAATATTTGAATCTACTCGTGGTGAATTTATTGTATTCTCAATTTGTATTTCAAAAGATGTGGCAGAATGTTCAGCAGAATTTGGACTACTTTGGCTATTTTCACGTTGAAAATTTTGTCGCACTAGGTTTGGCGTACTGCATGATGGTTTTACTGTACAGTCTAATGAAGTTTTCATCATTTTCCGAGGTGGACTATTCTGTTCTCTACCACTTTGAGAAGAACCCATATTACTTTGACTATTTTCACGTCGACGATTAGATGATATTTTTATATCATTTCCTCGAGATTTATTTATTTCTTGTGATCCGCTGGTGCCGGAAGATGTTGTAGGAATTTGTGAAGACTCCAAATTACTTTGATTATTGTCACTCTCTAACCGCGAATAATTATTAGGAACTGTTTCATTATTACCTGTACGCCTTAATAACATTGAAGATAGAAAATTGGCTCTACGACGTATTTTTAACATATGTTGTGATCCACCTTCACCAGATGTAGAAGCATCCAAATTTCTTTGATTATTTTGTAATCGTGAAGAATTGCTAGACACTGCTTCGCTACCATCATTACGCCTTAATAATGTTGATGTAAGATTTGCCCTGCGTCGAGATGTCGATGGATTGTTACGTTGTAATCGACGAATTGCTTCAGTAATTGTTATAGGATTTGTATGATTTCGCTGATTACGGTCATCCGCTTCGTTGGACACGGTTGCTGTGTCTGTTCTTGATAAATTTACAGCATCGTTTTGAGTTTTCATGTGTGAGAGAATACTGCCGAATAAATGACGATTTAACCGATATTGATGAACGTGCAAACGTCTGCTACACCATGGAGATGTAACACTACCTTCTGGTTCTAAATTTGAATTTCTCATCGTTAAATTCGAAGGATTACTGTTCGCTGTTGTAGGTTTTTCGGCAGTTTTAGTACCCGCCGTTGTAGTAGTAGGATTTGGTGTGGATGGATTTTGTGTACTGTTACTTGTGGATGGAACATCTACACGAATCGATACAACTCTTGGAGGATTTACAGGACTATTTGGATTACTTGTTGAAGGGATTATATCATCACTTCCTGGACGAAATGTCACACATCGGGGAAATGAATTTCGGCGACGTAATTGAGCAGGTGAATTTCTTACTGACTCTGTATTTCTTGATGTTGTAGTATTTGCACTAGACGATTCAGACGATGGGTTACTTTGGTTTGTATTTAATAAATCTTGAAATTTATGGCACATATATCGTATATATTGTAATTGGCGAAATTCTGCTCTAACTCTTTTATCTGGTCGTATATTCTGGCCACTTTCACCACGAGATGAAGATGGTGTGGCAGAAGTTGCTGATGAAGACGTCGATGCCATATAATTATGATCGACATGAGGTCGTTGTTGATTAGTAGTTTCCTCTTCGTTCATTGCGTATCCATTTGATGATAGATCAACTGGGACATCATTATCACCATAAACATGAAAATATTCAGCTCCTGTTGATCCCGAAGAAGTTGATGGTTGATCAGGTATGATTTGATATTCTGGAGATAAGAGGTTATTCGATCTCCATTGACTCGTATCTATTTGAATAGGTTCGGACGGATTTGGTGAGAAATATGGATCAACGTTCATTCTTGGTAACTCAATTCCTGAATAATCAAGAACACCACTTTCTTCAGGGATTGATGAAATATATGACACAGCAGAATCTGATGCTGATTCAGGATTTGCCATCGTTTGATACATTTCTACATTAACATCCGGGACGGTTGTACCTGATTGCTCATTTGGTTGTTGTATAGGAACTATATCCTCTTCGTCTTCGCTTTGGTCATCATTATCTTCATTTTGAATTACAAAATTTAAGAGTTTTTTCTTTTTTCGTTTGGAAATTTTTTTTGTACGGTCTTCTAACAAATTTTTTATAATAGATCGGTTTGATTTTGTTTTACTTGTTGAAGTTTGTTCATCTGATGTGTTGACACGTTCACGTCGTTTAATATGTCCCAAAATTAAATTCATTAATGGACCTGTATTCGAACCATCACTACTTGATGACGATGAAGTATCTGATGATGATGAAGAATCTTCATCATCACTTTGCAATGAGTTTCGGCGATTATCTTTTTTAGATCTAAAACGTTTATTATTCGTCGCTGTTTGTATACCACTTGGACCAGCTTCAGGTGATTTACAACTCTGTGTGGTTGACATTGTAGGTTGTTCATTAGGTGGTGCGTTCGTTACACTTGAAGCTGTTGTTCCAACTGATATAGGTGATGTTGTTGTGGTTGATACTGAGGTTGTAACTGGTGCTGCGCTCGTTGTTGCAGTTTGAGATGTTGTTGAATTTAATGGTATGGGTTCCATTGGATCTGTTCCACGATCCATCTAAAAATATGAATCAAATGTAACTTTTTTTTTTTTTGTAAAGTTAGTTACTTTCCCAGTTATTGGCAGTAATATTGCAAAATGTATGTATGATGAGATTGCCGTCGACATTTGACAAAATTTTCAATAATTATATTTCAATATTTCAAAAAAGTAATCTTCTTTTGGTAGTCTTAACGATGATGTAATATTGTTTTTGAGTTTAACCAATTATTAGAAAATATACGAAATTTTGTATTTTACAGCCTTTGAATGTGAAATCTTTGGAGAAGGTATAATTACTATCAAAAGTCGCTTCAAAGAAAACAGTCTTGCTAATCAAGAAAAGACTCTGTTTATCTAACTCAAAAACCAACAAAAAATCATAATTTGCAAGATATTCGAAGTTCAAAATGGGTGGTATTAGTTGCAGTAATTGGTTGATGGACATCTTCGAAGTGAACTATTTGAACTAAACTAAAAAAATAACAGAATTTAACAAATTTTTTACTTACAGTACTTGTGACTCGTGTACGATATACTTCTAAAAAACGTTGCATTAACGATTCATATAACTCAATTATTCGCCGTTCATAAAAAGATATCGATCCATCAGTTTCATTTTGATTACTAGCAGTATTGTTATTACTATTACTATTATTATTGTTACTATTAATGTTGGTGTTAGTGGAAGATGTTGAATTTATTTGGCGAGCCTTAAAATTTTAATAAATAACGAAAATAATTATTAAATAAACAATACAATCTGAGAAAACAAAAATTAATGGAGATTATAAACACTTTACCGGTGATTGAAACGCAGATGGACGTGGAGGACGGTTACCACGCCGTGTATACCATGCGTGTGTATTTTGTCGAACTAAATATATATCTGGCTGTGGTATTCGTGTTGTATTCGTGTGTATTGGTATTGGTGATGGAAATAACTGATATGAATTTCGAATGCGCTCCCAGGATCGCGAACCACTTGCTTGCATATTAGCAATTCCTGTTATTAACTTATGACCTAATCGATCAAACGCAACATACCTGAAAAATTTAATGTATCTTTTTAATTTCAGTTGCAGTTTATATCAACGATAAAGAAATCAGAATTGATTTACAGATTTATATATATTTTAATAATATAAAGGCCATTAATCAATATTCTTTGTAAAACAGATTCCCCGTCTATTTTAAAATCTTGAATAAATAAATAGCTCATACTTCACATTTAAAGCACTTCCAATTGCGTGTTAGTAAAACAGTGAAACAAAAAAAAAAAACCTTTAATCGTCGTATATCAAAGTAAACATGAAAAAGAAATAAGAAATTTCAATCATTTATTTATGTCTCAAATGTTCATTTTTCAAGTAAATATCAGTTGTTCTGCCATTTAAAGTTACATTTTACATGATTACACTACAAACTCGTTTAATTCTGAAAAAAACACTAATTTAACCTCTACCTCTATCAAATAAGGTGTACTCACACAATTTTAGTAAAAAATTGCAAATAAATTTGAAAATATGTATTATTTCATTATTGGGATTTTGAAACAAAAATACCTATCCATTTTTTAATGATTTTTAAAACTTGATAGTAAACAATATAATTGATAGAATTTGCGAAAAAGTCAAAAATTTAAAAAACAATTAATTTTTAAAACTTTAAAGGCGGTTAAATTGCAAAAACTAAAAACGCGCCTTGATGTAATTATGTTAAAATAATTTGTTATTAAAACCTGCATAAGTTTTAATAACCTATATACATTTTTTTTTTCAATAATTCAAAGAAAATTTTATAAAATATAATATTTACACAGGTGAATAAAGTCTTCGAAAAAAACTTGACGTCAGATTACTGAGTATTAAAAAAAGTTAAAGAAGTTTTTTCCTGAAAATTTCAGATATTTGGCATTTTTTTAAACAAAAACTACTATAAATTTTGAACGGACTAGGAATATTACCATTTTTCGAAGAATCAAGTTACCTGTGGGAATATTCTAAAAAATTTTCATTAAAGAATTTCTTAATTTATTTTTCAGCTGGGATTACATTATTTGCGTTCAATTCATTGTTAAGCTTGTTACGCATCCCTTAAGCTTTATTTTTTTTAATAATCCTGAACTTCTATTATTATGTAGTATATATATTATTAATATTATAACTTACCTAACTTTTTCCTTAGCATTGTTTGTACAAGTTTGCATGAATGGTTTTGGTTGACTCCAATCCCAAAAATATAATACATTGTATGTAGCAATTACCAATAATCTATCATGAGGATGAAACGCCAATGATGCAATTACTGTTTGACATTCGGTTGTCCACACTTCGCTTCCTCCCTGATATATAAAACGGAATAAATATCTGAAATAGTTTTTACTTAGCACATACAAGAACACAAATAAACGCAAAAATAATGTAAAAAATTCGATATCGGAATAAAGTATTTTCTTTTCTATTTTTTTAATATATTCTTAAGACGATAAAAATTGTTTGTTTTTTTCGTTTTTACAAGTCTTTTAATTGAATTGAAATTAAATCGTAAGAAAATTAATATCGGAAATCTTTTTAAGAAAATAAACAACTCTGCTTTGACCGTATCTACGCGAAAACTAAAATATGCTTTAAAAACTTACACTTAAATCCCATATTCGTACTTGACCACCTAAGCATCCTGTAGCTAGTATCTGATTTGACGAGGGATGAAATGCAATACACCAAGGTGTACGCGGATGTCCAATCAAAGTATTACAGTTTTTGCCTGTACGTAAATCAGTCACGTACACATTATGATTTCCATGAGTTGATGCAACTTTTGTCCTACAAAATAGCAAAATTTTCGTTCGTTGTATTATAAATTTTTTCTAAACTGCGGTAATCAACACAGAGAAAATAATGAGCTTTGTTAAAGACAGGAAATGTTTTAAAGTAAATATTAAAGAAAAGTAGTAATTAGTTTTTAAAACAAGATAGTGGTGGTAATCTCAAAACAATAATTACAGAGACGTATAGCTAAATCATAACCTAACCTACCAAAAATAACAGGCTTTTCACTTGACCTTGTTCCGAAAAACTAGCAAGAAACTTTTACAAGAATAAAATTTGATGAAACATTATCATTTTAAATCTAAGAGCAAGATTTTATTAAAGGAGGGTAAACAGTGAATCATGTCCCACAGTGAACCTTAAGTATTATACTATATAATTGTAATTTCAAATCTATATATTAAAAACATTGATGAAACGTTTAGTGCTTGCGCCCTGCCCTAATCCAATTTGGGTGTTTAATTGCTGAAATGAAAACTCTTGAGTCGCTGAGTGCTCTTAGACCAAAACGAACTTTCTATGCTCATTAGAAGATTAGATATCTATCACAACACTTGGAGAAAGAAACGCTGGATGAGTTGGAGGTTGTTGAGAGCACAATACACATTCATCACCTTTTTCTGTGTGATTTGAATAATTAATACTATCAGGTCTGTTTGCAAAATGTCACAGTTGTTTAGCATTTAAGAATGAAATTTAAACTATTAAATTACATATTATCAACATATTATTAAATTACATATTATCAACATATTATTAAATTACATATTATCAACATTTAATGTTTTAATGGAGCAGCAACTAGGTCCACTAGTCATTTTTTTAAACATTACTTTTAATTAAAATATACAAACAACAAAAGGGGGAGCCGACAAAAAATAGAATTATTTATCGAACAAAACCTCGAAAGACTTTTAATTATTAAAATAAAAAAACAGATCTGTATGAAGTTTATAAATTTTTTATTCCTTTGCATTTCTATCGGAAGTTTTTCCGGGCCTTACAATTACAGAAGTAAATCTTATTATTTTAAGGTAATGTAGCGTCAATTACTACAAGGCGCAATTTGTATTAACATATGCGTAATATATAATAAAATAGGTGAAATTTAAATAAATATTTTAAAATAAAATATCAATACAAACCCGTCCGGACTGAATACCATCAGAAATGTTGAACGCGGCATTCCAGGCATTTCACAACTCTAAAATATAAACATTAGACAAGAAAAATTCTCTATTTTTAGATTTTTATAAGCAAAATACAAACCAATTCGTCATGTTCTTTGGAAACAAGACGATCTTCAGCTGTAGCCAATAACTCTTGTGTTATATGATGTCGATTTGACATTCCCATTTCTCGATGATGGTATGCATCGAGAATATTTAATTTACGATTTTTATTTACTCGAGTCATTTTTTTCCACTTTGAAAGTGAGAAATAAATGTACACTATGAATTATGAGACGACTTGTATAACATTCTTTTTGTCTATCACAATCTTTTTTTCGTACATATCTTTAAAAAATTATTTAAAAACTAACATATTAGACTGATTAAAAAATAAACATTTTATTCTTCTACATCTGATACAGTTATTTATGATTACTTTACACTTTATTTTATTATTCACTACATTATTATTTATTTTAATAATAATATTTATCTAAATACACCTCTGACGGAGTCAATGAAAACCAAATTCAGTTACAATGATAAGGTGAGAATATTATGAGTTCGGTACGTCAGAATAAGCTGATGTTGTGGTGTTTGAATTGCATTTATAGTGTACTAGTATTATCGACTGAACAGTTTCCATTAGTTATAAAAATGAATAATGGAGTGCGTTACTTTACTAATATTGTAATAAGAGAATCTGAAAGACAAAATTTAAAATTTCGATTTCAAACTTTTTTCCTGCGTAGGAAATTTTTTTCGCATGAGTAGGTGATATGCTGTAGACTGAGCTCTCAAATCCTATAGTTCAAAAGGAAAAACAAATCAATTTGGAACTAATGAATTTATATTTCGTTTTCGTTTAGATTAGCTGTCTTTTATTGAAACAACAGTTTTAATTGTAGTACTTAGCTGCCTAAAGTTTAGTGGTGACATTAATAGGTACGCCTCCGTTCAACGAGTTGTGAAATTTAAACCATGATGGTGATTGTCGAAAATGATCATTATATGGAAACTGGTTGGCACAAATCTAGTGTACAGTAACAATCCTATCAGAAATAAGCGTCCTTTCGATGAGGAAATACAAATTCAAGTAGATGTGCATCAAAAATTTTTTTAATTATTGGAAGATTATCACATATTTTAGAAGTAATTGATAAGCAAATAGAACACTTCAAAGAAATTAACAAAGGTTCATATGAAGTATGCGTCAGATATGATATCCAAATTCCCATGAAGGAAAATAAATATTTAGTAACCAGTGAAGTTGGAAATTTATTTTTTTATTTTTATGTAATTGAAGTCGATATAGAGAGCAAAGGAAATTCACAATTATTTTTAAAAAAAGAACGACTTTCATCGATGGTGGATGCTTATTGCATAAAATCGTATGGAACGCTAACGAGTATTTCCAAAAATAAGTATGAAAGTTAATAATTATATGCAAACTTTTAACAAAGATTTCACTGTAGTTGTTGACGAATATCCTAGTGCCTCAAATGTTGTTATGGAAAGTTCAGAAAGGATGCGTCGAACAATTCAAAGATGTTTAAAGCTATTAACGATTACTTGCTTTTCTTTTCTATATCTTGAAAACGATGACATAATGAGTAACGTTGACATAATGAGTAATAAGGATAATGTGTTTGAACCTGATGAGTGAGTGATGGCTTATGTCACATCTTCAGTTGCGCATGTGTGCTACTATTTACAAAACACATGAAGATAACAAATAACATAATAAATTGTTTAGATACTCGACATATGACTTAATATCATTGTTTGGACTATTTTTAATAAGCATTCATAAAATACTATAAATATACAGTCTATTCAGTTATATATCCTTGTATATATGTATTGTAATTACCAATATGTCAACATTAGTTATATTTGAGCTAAAATTGGGGAGAACTCAAACATTTTACAAAAAAATGTTTCTAACAAAAGTTGTTTCAAAAAAATTAATATTTTTTGTTATTAAAATTTATTTTATAGTTTAAAAGTTGGGTCAAGGATCTATTACAGCCAATGGTCCGATTTTGCTCATTCACGAAATTAAACTCACTTTTTATATTTAGAATACGTCACCAAAATTTCAGCTTGCTACCTCTTTTTGTTTTTGAGTTATCGTGGTGGCAGATGGACAATCGGAAATGGACTAATTACGAGTTTCTATGAACAACTATACCAAAATTTTGTTTGTGCGGTCAATATTTCCAAGCGTTACAAACTTTAAACTAAAACTAATATACTCTGACATATTATGTATGTCGAGTTTAAAAATAATTTATAACTGTGTATAGTATTTATTCACTTTAAATATATAACAGTTAAATGAAAATCGTTTAATAATTTGAAAAGTGGATTATACTTTTAAATTCGGATATTTTAGTGCCGAATTGCACAAAATTTCACATCCTTATTTTTATTTTGTCAAAGGTAAGATTGTTTTTTTTTATAATAGTTTTAATTTTAATATAATTACAAAAAATGGATATTTTTGTAGTTATTCCATTAATGTGGTCTCATTTTAACAAAAACCATTTTGATTAAGTAGGCGCACAAAAGTGGACACATTTTATCAAAATTAACAATTTGTTTTTTGCAATGCATATAGTTAGTAAAAATATCGACCACTTTTAAAGATTTAATAAACTTTTAGTTAATTTCATGATTAAAATTAAGAAATTGTGAAATTATAATATTGTTTTGTTTAATTTTATTTCTGATTAATTATTTAATCAAAAATTAGAATGTCACGAGAGTATATAAGGTAAAATCCGCATATTAAGCCCATATTATAGACAAAGCAAAAATGGTAATACGACAAGAAAACAACAAAAAGTCAACAGCTGACATTGTTGGAATCAGTGAATCATACCTTCGGAAAACATTACAACTGGGTTGTATAGCATCGTCTATGGGTCGTTTTAAGCCAACATTTAATGAAACACAAGAAGCTGAGTTTGCATCACATTTTCAAGATATGGATGCAATATATTTTTGATTGGCCATCAACGATTTGAGACGTTTGACTTATGAATACGCTACGGTTAATAAAATAGATAACCGTTTCAATAGAATGTGTAAAATGGTAGGCTATGATTGGGTTGCAAATTTTTTGAACCGAACCGATATGTTTAATTTGCCAATCGTTTAATTTGCCGAGCAGTTAGCTCGGTCCATCGGCTTCAGCAGAATACAAGTTGAACGCTTTTATAATAATTTATTGGAATTGTAAGTAAAATTTATTTTTAAACCAAATCGAATCAATAACTTGGAATGGGGATGAGCACTGTACTTACAACACAACCTAAAATTATTACAAGAGCAAAAAAAGTTGTAGGTGAAATTGTGAGTATGCTGAACGAGGCATGATGATTACCGCTATATGTTGCATGAATCCCAATGGTCATTACGTTCCACCAGCATTTCCTCGTTAGAGACTTCGCGATAATTTATTAAATGGTGGTCCAGCAAAGTATTTACATGGTTTCCGGTAGTTAATTCTGTATTCTGAATACAGAATTGTTTGTTAAATGGTTACAACATTTAAAAAATTTTCTTCATTCGTCAGCAGAAGGTCTATTATTACTTATTCTCGATAACCGCTCGTCACATATTAGATTAGAAGCAGTAACATATGCACGTAAGAACATTCTCGTAATGTTAACACTTCCGACAGATGGACGTTATAAACTTCAACCTCTTGATAGAGCTATTTTCAGTCCTCTTAAAGTATAATATTATATATTAGGAAAAGGCATCACACAATACAACGTTGCTAGTTTATTCAACGAAGCGTACAAACAAGTAGTCACGATGGGTAATGCAGAATATGGATTAAAGGTAATGGGAATATATCCATTCGAAAATAATCATTTTGAGGAAGCTAATTTCGCACCTTCGTTGGTCATAGAACAAAATCTTTCAGGTGAGGTAATTGAAAAATCAACTCAATTAGTGGGTGTGAATCAACATGGGAATGATGATATTGAAAATTTACGTACTGTGGAAGATACATCGATCGATGAATCTTTCCAAACAGAACAATTTTTACCACCGACTCAAAATGTTTCCATATCAAGTTTGATGCCTTTATCACGAATGAAAGAGAAAAGGCGCAGCGGAAAATTTTCAATGAAATCTCAAATTATTACATATAGTCCATTTAAAAAACATCTTGAAAATAAACAAAACGACCATTAAAAAGATATTTAATAAAACACAAGACTTTCCATTGAATACTCCCTCCTGTTAAAAGCAAGAAGAAAAGATATTCTGTGAAATTAAAGGAATACTTTTTTCCTATATGCAATGAAAAATAGATGGATCTGCTAATCGAAGCCTAGATATTGTACCTAGCTTATCATCGTTCAACCGTTTCAAAGGGGGTTTTTATTTGTTATTTTTTGTACTAAATAAAAAATTTTCATCTTCATATTTTATAAAAACAAAAAATATTATTATGTGAATTCATAATTGTCTTGTAAATAATATTAATAAAAGCAATAGAATTCCAAAATTTTGTATACTGCTTTCAAATTATTGTTATAATAAAGAGAATATAAAAAAATTATTATTTTTTTATTACCCCATTTAGTAACCCCGTTTAAGCGGTAAAGTATACGCATTTCACTTAATCGCGTTCACTTAAGAATTGGTGATTAAGTAAACGCGTTTCTTTACTCCATATAATTGCGCAGCATTCTCCGTTAAGTGAATGCATTTGGCATGTTTCTACTGTTCATTATTGAAAATTGAAAGTGTTTTTTTTTCTTATTTGAAAGAAATTTTATTATGTAAATTGAAAGCCTAAATGAATATGATTAAAAAATCAAATTTTTGTATTTGTTGTTTTTATACTTTGTACGATGAGAGCCTTCAAATACAAAAGTAGACAAACTTTACCTTACTGACTCTAATATATTACCTATTTCAGTTGCTTTTAATATACGACCAGCATCAATGTTAACATTTACAGGTGTTTTAAGAACAATTGATTCACGAAAATATTCATCATTATTGACAATATGGATAGAACACCTACTATCTAGTAGCCATTATACTTTATCAACGCTCAATTGACTATCGGTTCATGAGATTCAATCTCTGTACAAAACCTAATTGAATTACTATATTCCGTTCTCTGATAGTTTTTTGCTGCCAACCGCCACTACGACGATTTTGACTAGAGCTCCGAGTTCCTCGACTTTTGCCTCGATAATGCCAATTTTGTCGGCACCTGTCTACTTGCTCATATACGTCATCTCTTCGCCTCCATGAATTGCCACTCGGCTTAGTACTCATATACTGAGGTTCGAAATGTACATATTTTTCACAATCAAAACAAGTTTGATAATGATTTTTTTTATTTTTAATACACTTGCACTATTATTGTCATTGTCCGCTTTTTCCTTTTGTTCTATTATTTTAATTTTAAAATTTAATTTCAAAACATCAACAATGCCCCCAACATGGCTCAATGATTATTCCTCCTCATATTTGAAGCGAAGTTCATTCTTTCAAGCACATCTCGTCGAATTTTTTAATGATATCATAGTTCGATTTTTTGTCTCTAATAAATTGTAAATAATCGTTCGAAATTCCATTGTGTATTATATTTATAGTTTTCAATTTCGTTTCATTCCATTCGTCCTCTATCCCTGTCTCTATTCGTCTTCTATTTGCAGCATCTACACATTTTTTCATTCTTTGTGATTCTTCTCTTCCAACATTCATAATCTTTCTCATCAAAATAGGAATTTTTATTTTTTTATCCATTTTCCGTTCAATAACTGATACTTTTATTCTTAACACAACAATAAATTTATTCAATCAATTCTTGTCCTTTGATAAATAATTACTCTAATTTTTTTAACAATCATATAACTAATGCGTCCGACCAATAGAACTCCTACGGGCTGACCGGGACTGCCTGTCCATGCTGCCCCTCCCCCCAAGATCCATCGCTGCTAGTTCCCACAGATCGATGAATCATCTTTTAAGCAATAAGACATAGAAGAATGGTTGAAACACCCAAAATTTAATAGTGAATATGCGTGTGTCTACATTTCTAATGTGCTTTTTAAAAGTTAATAATTAAAAATAGCTCAACCATTGATACTGAACTCAACCACAGATTTAAATATTTTTGATTTATTATATATAATCTTTGTACTAAACCATATGGCAATTTAAAATCTTAAAAGTCTTAAGAAATTCTTAAGGTATGCTGGATCTAATATAAAATACATGTGTAGAGTTACATCAAATTTTCACGATCATAAATTTTTATACTCTGCGAACAAACTCTGAAAAATAATGTACAGTACGTTTTATCCAGTGTCGAATAAAATAATTTTTGATTCTAATATTTGCCAAGTAGTATAATTAAAAAATAAAAATAAAATAATAATAATAATAAATATAATAAACAAGTGTAAATAAGAACTAACAGTTTAAATTATTTAGATACTCGGCATATAGTTCAGTATCTATGTTTGAACTACTTTTAATGTTAACTATTCATAAAATATCCTTAATATTGAGTCCAAATAGTTATTTATTAATTTTATATATAATATACACACAGGGGCGTAGGAACGAAATTTTTACCCCCCCCTAAATTTTCGATGATAATAATTTTGTATGAAAGATGTTTGTGATTGTTAATTAATATTATACCAGAGTTTTTGTTAGTTGTAAATTTTTAATCTCTTCAACAAAGGGGCATGGCCCACCCAGGGAAATTCCTGGGTGGGTAGCTGCCCACCCTGCCCATACGGCTCCTACGCCCCTGTATACACATATGTACTATGTGTTGCAAATATATGTACTTATTATCTAAATTTTTGCTGAAATTGTGGGGAATATTCACGTTTACCAAAATATGTTTAAAAAAAGTCGCTATCTCTTTTCGTTTTTGAGGTATTTTTATGACGGCAGGCAGGCGGACGCACGGAGACATAGAGAACTAATTACATGATTATATGAACACCTATAGTAAAATTCTTTTAGTGGCTATAACATTTTCTAGCGTTACAAACTTTAGGCTAAAACTAATCTAACATATTCTATATAAGTCGAGTATAATAATATGTACCAATTAAAATTATGCTAATTAGATAATAATGAGCTGGAATAGTGGAAAATCTAAGCACGTACTGAAAAAATATTTCTAACAAAAGTAGTCTAGTCTAAGGTTCCTAAAGCTAGAAAACATTGAAGGCATTAATAAACTTTTGGTATTTTTGGAAAAAATAAAGCGAAAAATATAATGAATTTTTTGTTTTTTTTTTTTGGTGTATCTAGACCTATTATAAATTTGTGAATGAGTAAAATCGGTCGATTGGGTCCCATGCATTCATGAACCATTTTTTCAACCACAAAAGATAGGAGGGAAGTTCAATCATAAAAATGTTTGTTTTTTAATAGTCAAAAATGAAAAAAATGGTTCAAATAAAACGTTAGATTTGCCAAAATCCCTGTTAAAATTCTGCCTATGGTTATGTATCCTCTTAATTATCAATTACAAGCAGTTTAAAAATCGATATTCAGCCTTATGTTGGATATTTACACAACATCGTCTTCACTTATTATATTATAAATTTTTAATGGATTGACCATATGTCGTGTATTTAAACAATGAATACCGTTAATTATCTTTTACTTGTTAATATTAAATTTTTAAACATAATTATTATAGAACATTTTTCGAATTTCAATAAACTTTTGCAAACGAATAAATGTTTGGAAAAAAGGTATTTAAAAAAATAAACTTTTTATTTATTTAAACTTGAGTAGATATCGGTTACGAATAAGATTCAAAATACGCGTTGTGAATCCATAGAACCTATTTGAAGTACGAATAACATAACTATGGCCCAAACGAATTGTAAACGCAACTATGTGCTATTTTATACACAAATTTATAGATGTGTTTATTAAGCCTGTTAGTTGTTGCATTTATAAACAAAATTATTTTTAAACTTTTTTTTTTTATCAAATAGAAAATAACTCATACATACCTAAAATATGAAAAATTATGTTTTATTCCAAATATGCCCTTCATAAGACATTTACTTCTGCTTACAATATCGATATATATTCGTGTTGCTAGTTCAAATCAAATAAAAGTGTTTTATGTTTATGTTTGAATTGTTCAAAGTGTATTTCACTTTATTGTTAGTTTGCATTAACATTTTGAATATAAATATTATATTTAAATATTAATTATTCATAACAATTTATTTATAAACTTAAACAATGTAATTTGATTTTAAATATTATATTTATATTCTTAATTGTAAGTACATTTTCTTTTAATTGTTAATGATACTACATTTAAAATAATGCATCAAACATATATATTATAGTAAAATGTTCATCATCCGCACAGCGTCGGCGCTCATATATTACTTGTGCATTTATTTTAATGTACACTGTAATATCTATAGTAAAAGAAATGAGAAACACAAAATATAATATAATAGACAAAGATACATGCAATATATTCACTTTGTTTATAATTCTAAGTGGAAGAATTTCGTAGGGTTCTGTACCGCATATTTCCTGTTATAGCATCATAAATATACATAAATGTATTAGTTATAATACATACGTATATACAAATAATATGTATTATAATTATAAATGTGTTTTTTAGCTAAATCTAATCTAGAACTGTTAACCGAGTGCAATTAAGGTTTTACCTCAGAAGCCAATTATAGAGATTAGATTTCAACATTCGATGGTTTTCTAAATTCTTTATACTATTAATATTATTTACAATTTTCCGCTTTTTAATTTTTTTCTGATAGAGTTTTCCATAAAAATAATGTTATTTCTAATATAATACAATTCCTTTTATAAATAAATTTTATTGATTTTTTAACGATTAATTACTTAAGCTTTTCGTTATTTAATCGAATTAAAAAACATTTCGCAGAGAATTTAAATGGCTACACGTACATCTAAAATAAAATTGCTTTGAATTCTTAATTTTTGAAACTAAAAATCATTTTTGGGGAAAAGAAAAATAATTTTTAAACTTAATAGAATTTATTTTTTCTAAATTGAACACTTCAAAAAGATTATATACTTTTAGGATTTATTTTTGGAATTTTTTTTTCTAAATTGAACACTTCAAAAAGAATATTATACTTAAAGAATCTATTTTTGGTACGAAGATAAAATAATCTGAACATGCTTTGCTATAAATTTCAACATTTGGGGGACATTATTAGGTAATATACTATTTAAGGTACAAAATTGAGAAAACTAAATTATTCTCATAAGAACTCTTTTATCTGCCGAAGTAACGATTTCAATGACAATTTTTATGTAAATGACATTTATCGTTACTTCGAAAAAGTTCAGAGAGTTTTCCCAAATTATAACTCGTGTCTTTGTACTAGATATCATTTGCAACGATTTATAAGTATGGTTAATATTGCATTTACTGAAATGAAAAAAATATTTATACTATTTTTTATATAAGCTTCATTTTTTACTCAAATATTATTTAATAAAATGTTTTTGTAAGGGACATTTTTCTTCTTTTAGTATACGGCATTGGAAAATTAACAAACAAAAAAAAAAAAAAAAAAATCATTCCAATCTATTTACTATAACTGGGTTCCGTTATTTAGCAGTCTTAACAACTAATAGCACTCGACGATTTCAATCTTTTAACGAAAAAATTTTAAATTGTTTGTTTTAAAAAATAATTTTTGTCTTTAAATTTTTCTTCTATCTTTAATGAATATGCCACCAAATATTAAACTTTTTATATCTTATTAAAAGATATATTGTCGATTTTGAATTATCTTTATGACGGACGGACAAAAGGAATTATATTAAACAGATGGTTCAATGAACACCTATAGTAAAATTTTGTCTACGCCGTCAATATTTCGTAGCGTAACAAACTTAATAGACTCTAACATATTTTATATATGTCGAGTATAATAATAATTATTATTATTTCTAACTTATTTCTATTTTCTATGTTGTATGAAGTACCTACCCTACTATTATATAATTATGATAATATCATTACCCAGCTTTTCCTTATACAATTTTCAAGGTCATTATAAGGTTTTATTATTATATTGTAGATTTAATGCACTAGGCACTAGACACATGCATTTTGGACCTCATTTGTTTGATATGTTACTTCCGACTTCAAGTATTTGCAGTATCGAAATTATAAGGTGGGATAGAATGTTGAGATCTGAAGCTGTTAGATTTTTCTTGGAACGTATAGTAATGCACACATACTGAATTTGAAGAAAGGTTAAGATTAAAAATGAAAGTATCTGATTAGCGTTTTCAGGTACACTTTTTTTAACTTCTTGGGAAGGATATCTACAGTTTTCTAGCTGAATTATGAAAGTCTAGACCGATTAAATATTATGCCATTAGAACATAGGTGTACCACAAAAGTTTTATCTTTAATAACCTGGTTTGTCCACTTAGTAATTTAATTAGATATCAGTTGAAATTAATTTATTTTCACTTTTGTTTCTATGTAATATCTTATTTCTCTTAGTAGGTGAAACGATATATATTTAACGATATATATACACCAACAAGGATTACAACACAGAATATAGGTCAGATCAGCCTCGATAGATTAGTTGGCAATGTCACCAATTGCAATGTTAGTAGTTTAATAAAGTATAATAAAGTGGGTTTGATTTCCGCCGTTGCCATAAATATATCTTGAGAACGCCTACGAGACTTACTCGTCAGGCATATGCCTCCCCTCTGTTACTTACAACAACAGCAAAAATTAGCGTTAGCAACATATACGATATTTAATTTTTTTTTTTTTTAAATGAAAATTTTCAAATGAAATTGTTTAAAAATGAACATTGCAAAAAATACAAAACTGAACCTTCAACAATCATACTTTCATACAGTATCGACATTTATATGAAATCGAAATATTACATCGGCTTGGCAGATCTCCGTAGTGTGACGCCATCGCTGGCTCATAGTGGAAGTGCTTTAAGGTGACGTTTTTAATAATACGCTTAACGTTTTTGTTGTTATGTTTATAATAAAATATCATTATTATGAATAACTAATAAATAAATATTTATAATAATAATATAATTTAAACAATTGTCAACATGGAAGCTTCATCTTATGTAATTTTACATAGTGCGGTGTTTTATCTTTAGTTATAAGTTTTAATAATTTGTATTTTTTGTAAAAAGTGGTGTTTTTAAAAAAAATATTTTATTTCTGAAAAGTGTTTAGTTTTTTCTATGTGATTCGATTAAAATTTCATTTTGGATTATCGGAAAGTGAATTAAAAGTGTTTTGATTTGTCCTGAGAAATTTGTGTTTAAAAATATCTTTTAAGGTAAGTAAGTTTTGAATTGTTTTGGATGTTTTGTGTGTGCGTTTGTTTTTGAAATGTCAAGTGGGGTCATTAATTTCAACACTACCTTATCAATGCAGTGATAGATAACACATTTTGTTTACAAATGTTAATACGGATATTTTTGCAGTTTGGTACAAAAAATTTTTATTTTTGATTTACAGATACATAAAACATTTTAAGCCACTCAACATAAAAAACATAATTTTTTCCTAAAAACTTAGTTATTACAGGGTATTGCAAGATGAATAACTTCTAATATACTTGAACAGATCAACCTCACTAGTTAGAAAATGTATCTAGGTGTGAGTGCATTAATTTGACCAACGAATTTTATAAATCTAAATTGCCGTTGGTTTTGTCTAGAAAAATTACTCAAACACTCTGTACATGATTAATAATCAACATATAATATAATTGAATTTAGTTTGTAAACTCTGTCTTCATTTTGGATTCATTTACGATTTAATATAATAACATTATGATACCATTAAGTTTTAAAATATTTATATCTACGAAATACCTATATAAAAAATATACTATTTACTTGAAAACATTATCAGTTCGTAAAAAAGAAAATTTTTTTTATTATTTGGATAGTGCAAACATTTTATTACACTGATATTCATGACATTGAATTTCAGAAAAACACATTACTACGTCTTTCTCTTGCTAAAGAATTCTGATTTGTTTTGAACATTTTAAACATTTTATTGAGTTTTTGTATATTCAAAAAACATTTTTGCATTACAAGTCCTTAAAGCATTTGAATACCTTTCAACTTAATAAATCAAAAAAAAATAAATTATTTTGGCAGGTCAAAATTTCGAGTGTTTTTTTTATTGTTTATGGTTATAAGTATCGAAGAAATTTGAACATTGTGAGGTTCAAATTGCATACCTAAAAAAATAATTATATAAGAATAGAAATTTTGCTAAAATTTCGTTAAAACAGATACAATTTTGTAAAAGACAAAAAAATTCAAAAAAATTCAAATACATACCAAATATTATAGATGTACATATACTACTAAATAATTAAATAGGGCTCGATTACGATATTCTTGGTGCCTCGATTTTTTAATGGATTTTGGTAAAACAAGCCGAAATAAGACGAAAATAAAGAATACCAATTTTTTAGTTTTCGCCTATTTTTTGAGTTAACCAAGGATAGTTTTATCAAAGGTTGAACGTAGGGACGAAAAACCAACTCGACCCGTGCAATCTACAACCCACAAATCTATGGGTAGTTTAATCACAGGTTGAACGTAGGGGCCAAAAACTAACCCGAACCGTGAAAACAACACCCGACAAATCTATGGGTTAATAACAGTCAAAAATGGCGTATTTGTATTTTTAATAGTGGTATTAAATATACAAGTGTTGATTTCTTTTAAACGAATTAAATTTCGGTTATTTGTGCTTGAATTGTGTTAAAATTATGGTCATTTAACAAAAAATAATAATTAAATCTTGTAAAATGTTTTAAATTTTGGTATTTATGTGACATAAACACGATAATTTATACAAAAAAGTGTCGATATAAGTAAGTGACATTTTTGTCTTATTTTGGCTTGTTTTGTCAAAATGAATTGTCAAATCGAAGCGCCACGGATATCGTAATCTCCCTGAAATAGCTGTGTGTACCTTTTAAAAAATTTATTGTAATTTTAAATCAATCAACTTAAGGTTTTAAAATTTTATTACAAGTTGTCCATTAGAAAATGAATATATAGTTACACTTCAGAAAGTTTAAAATTAAAAGTATTGATTTATTAAAATTTTAGTGAATCCATTCCACATCCAAATCATATTACGCTAACAATTTATTTTATATCGATATTTCTTTTTTCGTTTTAATTAACGTGTGACATCCATGTAAATGTAATCAATTTGAAGGTTTTTAAGAGTTCTGTTAAAATGTCTACACTAACAAAATAGTTTTCAAGGACGCTTTGGTTTTTATGTCCTTCAAATTTTTAGGTTATTTTCTCCATCGGTTTTTTGCATATAGAGCTTATAGAGCTTACAGAAAAATTTCGTGGATGACTTTTTAACAATATTAATTCAAGTTAAATGGTTTTTTATTTTTATTTGTTATTATATTTGATTCAACAATGATTGTACAAATACAGGATGATATTTTATGAATCACTCTGTATATAATTTGTGAACGTGTTTGCTGCATTATAATAATAATAAATATGACTCAATTTTTGTTTGACCTTATGTATAATAAAATACTTATTTTATTTTTAAGTATGTATATAATCATCGACAAGTCTACTATAACTCTTTATTAATAAAGTTTACATAATTTTTATTTTGGTTTTAATTATTCTGATAAAACCTTACGATTAGCTTTGAATATTGAAATTGATAGGTAATTAAAAAAAGTATTGTAGATCTGTTCACATTCTGCTGATATATAAAGGAAAAGTCATCAAACAAATTTGTTGACAACCAAATTGTCAGTGTATTTAGTTACCAATTTAGGTTTAAAAAAAATTTCTACATGTAAAAATAAAAACCATAAAATTTGTAAACTTAAAAATACTCGTATACGAGCTGCGAATGTTCTTCGACAGAATTGATAATATCATTAGTTGCACGATCTATAAAATAACCCAAATTAATTTTTACAAGTGTTATGTTTATTGTTATGGACTTGTTCCACACAAAATCAATAAAGATTATTACAGTGCAACCTCGATATAACAAATGGAAAGGGAACAAGTAAATATGCGTTATATCAAGTAATTCGATTGACTGAGGTTTGTTATATTAAGGTAAGGTTGGTCTACCATTTATTATAACGAGGTAAAAAAAATAGTTTTATTCACCTCAACATTACGTCCTCATCTTGTTATAGCGAACAACTTCCACTAATATAAATATGGTAACATATTTTAATCAAATTACTGTATGATTTTCTATTTAAAAACAATTAGGTAGGTAGCAATTTTTTTACCTTAATTATCAAAATTAAATGCAGGAAAGTTTTAAATGCAGTTATGTAGGTAGTTTAATGTTAATACAAAGATTCGCAAAACAAAACTCATGAATTAAAGGTAAAAAATCACTGTTTCCAATCAAATAAAACACTGTCGAGATTGAATCACATACTAAGGGGACTAAGGGTCATATTGGTGGGAACGTTATATTTATACTTACTTATAAATCATAAGTAAGGAAAAATGGGATAATTTTATAAAATCATTTCGATTTTAATTTGAAAAAATTAATAAATTTTTATAAAGAAAAGAATTCAAAAATTTTTTGTTTCGGCCTATTACACATACTTTCTCGCTTAGTAATTAATGATAAACACCTTCACTAATGAGAGATAGCTGATAATTGAATAATAATTAAATCAAAAGCATATAAATAAATAATTAATGTTAATTAATTTCAATTTTTCAAAACTAACTAAATAAATAAACTAAATAAAGAAGAGATTTGCGAAGAAAGATTTTGAAACTATAGATTTTTGCTATATAGTTTTCGTTTAATTTTAGAGAAGTCAACAAATTTGGTACTCTTTGATGAAGTAGAATGTTAATTTATCGGATGTTAGATGTTAATCCGATGATAATACAATATTATGGAAATAGTAGTTTTTGTGTGGAAGCGTAATAAAACTATATTGTTTTTTGTTCACATTGCTTACGTTAATTGTTTCGTTTAAGTACACTATAAAATTAAAGAAAAGTTTGACAGCAACGGTGTTAGTTGGTTAGATACTCGACCTATGCATTCAGTATTAATGTTTGGATTATTTTTAATTATTGACATTCATAAAATATTCCTACTATCCATACACACACACACACACACACACACATATATATATATATATATATATATATATATATATATATATATATATATATATATATATATATATATATATATATATATATATATATATAATATTTTACAAAAATGGATGCAAACAAAAGTAGTTTGGTTAAAAAAAACATTTTTTGACTTTGAATTTTTCTTTTATAATGATCCAAAATTTGGGGGGGGGGTATCAATTACACTCAATTTGAAGAAGATTGAACCAAGAAATCACTCTTAGGGGTAGAAATATTTTCTTGTTGGATATCTTGTATTGATATATACTACCGGCATTTGGTGTGGTACATCCTGTACTTCGGGCTGTGGAAATCATATATTTGATGAGAATTACATGGATCGACGTACTGCTAATGAGAAGAGATAAATAAATTTTATTTGGAATTTCAAATTTAAATTTTGGTTTCGATGGAAATGATGCTAATAGGATTTTTAACATATTTCAAGTGAGAACTGAAAACAATTTATCCCAATTTTTATAAAATATGATATAACTTCAATAATCTTAATCTAATATACACGGTGGGCCATTTTAATCTATGCATCTAAATAACTCACGACGAAAGTAACAAATAAAAAATGACCTTGTCGAGTTTTTTGCCAAATAACTGGACTTTTTGATTTAAAAAATTCCAAATAAGTAGCACATTTCTCTCAAAAAAAATAGAGACCAATTAGATTATACATTAAAAAAATTATGTTTGCAGCCTTTTCAACGTAAAATTTTACGCTGTTTTAGGGTCCAAAATAAAAAAATATGACTTTTCATTTGAAAAATACATTTTGACCACAAAATGACCATGAAAATTGAGGTCAAGATAAAATTTAAGGTTATTCAATGTCACCCTGTGTACTTAAAAACTTGTTAAGGTCAGTTTTTAATAATGGCATCCCTGGCGAGATCTTTAGATGTAAAGATCCAAATGTCCCACCGCATATATTCAATATCAATTTCAAATTAAAAAAAAATTTTAATTAATGTACAATTTTTAAAGAGAAACATTCAGTGGCGTGCGTATCTCCTAAAAATTTCTGCACATCTACCGAAGTACGTGTCTATCTGACCACTGACTGAGACGATGAGTACATATTTAAAATTTGGCTATTGCCATTACGATCAAAATTTTCAGTGTGACATTACATTCTTCAGACTAGATAAAATATACCCTTTTAAGCTTCATGTATACACAAAGGTATAAAAAGAACATCAAAATATTATGTTGTTTGAATGTATATTTGATTAACAATATAAGATATAAATTTGATTTAAGTATCTTGATTACATCTCTAAAACAGGTTTTCAAATGCTAATTACCAAAAACTCATCATCTTTGGAAAATTATTTAAAAGAGATAATATTTATTACGTAAATAATTATTTTAATTTATGAAAAATTTTATTTTGTAAACAGGACCGTCTTTACGTAAATCTGCTACGTTAATTTATATATACAACTTATTATATAAATAATACAGGCCAGCAAATAAATTACCTTATCATTTATAAAATTATTAGACAATCTTCGAGATACTTATTGGTTTTGTTAAGTTGATAGAATCAAATGGAGAATTCAATAATAAATTCTCAAATAATAATTTTAGACAATTATCTTAGATTAATGAAATACAACTTTACAGTCTTCATAATGCTTAAATTTGTTTTGTATTGTTAAAACGTATTTCGATTACAATGTAGCCATCATAAATATTAAATACCTAATCGATTCGTAATAATTCTTTTATCTATTAAAGTTATTCTGTACTATAAGAATCACTTTCATAGAGATGTTACTCGTCGCTATTTTGTTGACAATTTTACGATAAATCCTATCATTCGATACGGAATCGATTTTAACTAGTTATACATAGACTTATAGAAAATCGTAATGATAAAAAATAAAGTTAACTGACAGTTGTTGTGAATATTATTGGCTCAATTAGCTAAGCAGTGACAAATCCTGTAATAGACTTGTAATATCTAACTTACACAATGTGTTTTTTTTTTTTTTAATTAGACTGTTTTAAAATTTTCAATAATTATATATCAAGTTGTTATCCACTAAATATTATTTTTTTGAATTCCATAGAAGTAGGTGGGTAATGCTCAGCGAAGCACGTGAATTACGGCTAGTGACACACATAATTATAATTTTATTATTTCAATTATTATTTTATATTTGCAAATAAAATATAATTTTGTGAATAAGTTATGTAAATTAATTGTATGATTTTATAGCTGTTCGTTCGCGTACTAGTTTTAATTTTTAATATAAACAAACATTATCACTTATAATTGAAATATGAGTTATATTATAAAACATTAAAAAACTGTCAAGCAATTAGCATTTGAATCCTTTAAGGATGCGTAGGTTAGTCTTGATGTTCACAGTTTATTTATACTTTTAAAACTATTTTTAGCGTATATAAAAAGAAAAATAAATAAAATTTGGTCTGAAAGGATCACTAATGTAAGATTTTCAATTTATTGGTGTTTTTAGTTTAAAAAAATTAAAATTGAAAATAACCCAAAGTTTTGAACATAAATTCTAAAACTATACGTAGAAATGCGTTAAAAAAACAGTTCTAACAAAGTCGTTCATACTATATAAATCCATTGGCATCAATTGACCCAGACGTTCTAAATTAACTTAATTTTTGTCGCGATTTTTTGTTACAATTTTTCTTTCCTAATATCCAGAATAATTAAATTTTCAAATTTCAAATGACTGAAGTAAAACAATATCATGCGTATGCATACAAAATTTCATCAAGTGGAATAAATGGTTGGGCACATATTATATTATTGAAGTGAACCCATTATATTTTCTTAGATATATCTCCATATGGTTGTAATTTTGACATTCGAAAAAAAATACATTTTCTACATTTTTATCACATAAAATTCTTTATGGCAGTAAGTTAATTGATTTTAATCCAATTTAAATGACTTACGTAAGCCTATATCATGCATCTGCATTTAAAATTTAATCAAAATTACATTAATGGTTCACGAGAAATATCAGTAATTAAATATAAAAACGTTTACATTTCTAAAATGGATCCATCTCGAATATCTCATTTTCGCTGATATCGATATATATTATTTATATTTAATCAAAATTACATTAATGGTTCACGAGAAATATCAGTAATTAAATATAAAAACGTTTACATTTCTAAAATGGATCCATCTCGAATATCTCATTTTCGCCGATATCGATATATATAGCTCGGAAGTAAAATTATATTTGATGCAAAGTGATTTAAATTAAACTTACATTACATACATTTAAGATTTTTTGTTGTTATAACAAATTGCAAAAATTACTTCGATTTGTAAAAGCCTGCTTGATCTGATATCTTATTCTATCCTCCAATTTATCCAAGTTTTTGTATCAACATTTCTTAAAAATAACATTTTATGGTTTGAAATATTTGCACAGTGCATATATAGACGATGTGGCCTCACCTTTAGACATTAAATAAAAGAATATTACCTGTTAAATGATGAGTTTTTAATTTTGTAGAAACGGAATTAAAAGTGTTAAGTTAAATTAAAAATCTCTTTTATGCTACCTATTTTTACATAAATTTTAAATAATATTTAATTATACAAGTTTTATTTATATGTATTTCATGAACCAGGTGGTTCTTATCAAAGTTACCATTAATAATTATTTGTCCTTCTTACTTAAAAATTGGACATGATAATAATATTTGTGCAGTGTATATAACTGGAATACGGTGTCATAGTACTACTATAAGGCTTTAACAATTTGCATGTTTTTAGCACCCACCACGTTCTAGGAATTTAACCTCTGTGCACCCAGTGTAATTTTATTTGTTAATTTTTTGACCAGCATCGGGGGCTAAAAATTTGAATGAAAAGTCTGGTAGTGTCAAACATAAAACAAATATAACTTGAAAATAGGTGCCACCACTAAACAAATAAAATGAATAATATGCTAGATATATTTGGATTCTCAGATTAAAACTTTTGATATAGTTGTGATTTACTCACCCACCATATTTTTTGGTCAATTTACACGAATTGAAGTTTGAGGTGAAAATTTCGCCCGGCCTAAATCTCAGAAGAGAAGCGTTTTTTCTACAATATAATTCTAAACTTAATTAAAGTAGACAATAGTTCCTAAATTTTTAATATAGATATTTTTGTTTTTTTTTGGAAGATTAACCGTAGATAATTGGCTAGATATATTAGAAAAAAAAATTCAGGTTCAGAGAAAAGTTTTTATTTTACCTCTCACCGTAACTTCTGGGCTCTTTTTGAACAAATTTTTAAACTTTTTATTTTTTGATCTATCTTTGACATAGGGTTTTTCAACAAACCCTTCATTTAAAAAAAATAATCCATTTTATAAAAAATTAAAGTAGACAAAATTTCCCACATTTTTCATGTAGGAGATGTGTTTTTGGAAGACTAACCGATACGCCGCTAGAGTGTCGTTCATATAACTTGTTGCAGGTATAAAATTATTACTACAAAATACGGCTCTTTTTTTGGAGCCTTATAGTGGCGAAAAGGTAAGTCTTCCAAAAAAACATTAAATATGAGAAACGTAGGAAATTTTGCCTACTTTAATTTTGAATAGAATGGATAAAACGCTTTTTCTCTCAGATAAAGTTCAAAAACTGAAAAAGTGTCAAAATTAGCTCAAAAAGTAACCAGAAAATAAAGTTCCGGGCAAAATTTTTCCGCAAACTTCAAAATCGTATTCAGTGATCCAAAAAATATGAAGGGTGAGAAAATCAAAACTATAGTAAAAATTTCCTCTGGACTTCAATTATTTTTCTAATACATCCAGCCTTTAAGCAAAGTCCAGAAATTTTATAATACACATTGACACTTTTTGAACTAAAAAATTATTCCTCAATTGTAATAATATTTATTGTGTGTAAGTATCATTTGAAAATTATTCAAAAATCTTGAATTATCCCCAAAAAATTAAAGTTATTTGAATTATTGACAAAGTCTAATTGTTTCGTTGAAATTTACAAAAATAAGGAAATAAATAGAACGAATATTTTATAAATGCAAATTTTTTAACAGTATTAAATTTTGAGAATAAAATAATGCATAATTTATACAGATCTTTATAAACACCATTAACATTTGATTGGAGATATAACATGTCGTTTTATTGTCATCGTGTGTTCTTCCGCTTTTACACTTTGGCATATTACATATTCTACATTGATTATGAAAGAGCTGTTGATTTATAGTTTAAAAAATCTTTTTAAAATCTTCCCATCATCTCTTAAATTTTTGCATTATTATTATTCTCTAAATTGGAATATATTCCGTAGGTTTCGAAGTTAAAAATTTTCGAAGTCGATCTAATCAATGCCTATATAATTCGAATATTTAGTTTGAGTTTTTTATTTTATGTATAGAGTTAAGATTTCGATGAATAGATTGTTTTTATGAGCCATTCGGTTAACATTCCGTTTGCGTATGGATGTGAACCCAGGGTTACACACATGCAAAGTCACATACCAGTCATACATACTTACTCTCATAATAACATAGTTTCGTGATTAATTCATTAAGTGAAACTGATTTTCATTTCATTGGGGAATCAACCTTTTAAAATTTTTATTTAATTCAAAATAGCAAAAGTATTTTGTTTTCTCTTGGCAATTCTTTCATATTATTTGTTATATTGAATTGATATTCATTTCTTTTAATTTTTTATTATTCTTAATTTTCATGAAATAATGAAATCTTAGATTGGTTTCGGTTAAATTTTACATGATTTCAAAACCAGACGTTTATAAAAATTGTTTATTCATTTGGTCCAGAATAATTGATATATAAAGAAGAATTTGAATAAGAAGAATAACATTCAAATATATTTTTTTAAAGTAAAATTTATTTTGGTCATACAAATATTAATATGTATTTGGATCAAACATTCGCCCTTTTGTGTAGCCGGCAGGCTACATGCTATTTGATCCAACGTTGGAAGCCATCATTTGAATCAAACGTTTGTCACATCCTGCACCAGCTTTATGGGTATTGAACATTTAAATTGATTTTCAAAGGAGCTTAATTTAAAAGAAATATCCCCAGGAGAAAATTGCTCCGTAGCTTACAGATATTTAGCATGGCCATTTAATAATTAATATATAGTACTGTCATTAAAATTTTCGTTAATTCGTCGGAAATACTGCTCTATCGGAAACAATGCAAATTGGTCGTGAGTAATGAAGTACGTAGCGATGATTTAACTCTTGGTAGATTAAACTTTCGAATTGTAATTGGAGACAGTACTTAACATGCGCCATTTCCTCAATTATTGTTTTCCACGATTCTAAAATTATTCTCTCGGATTCATGCGCAGTTTACAATTGTTATAGAATACTATACTATTAAATTTAAAACAATTTTTTTCTATTTTAATTTAAACAATAAAGTGTGGAAATTTAAATTTAAAATAAAAAAAAATTGAAAAGTTTTTAAATTAAATTTATAAAGTTGTGTTGTATTGCGTTGTGTTGGTGTTCTTCTGCTGTGGTCGATATCCTCCAGTTTAGAGCTAATGTTATAAATGTAACATAACTAGACTGACTGTACATAAGAAACAGAGTATGTACGTACAATACCTAACTATGTTTAGAGTTATTAGCAATATAATCTTCTTCCTTTTTTGTAAAACAAGTTATCTAAATTGTGTATAAATGACTATGAATACACTTGAACACAAAATTGAGTATCATCTCGTTGAAATACAAATGTAGCCTCTTTCACTTTTGGGAGTGGTAGGCAGTTGGTAAGCAGCGTAAGTCATACTCTACCTGCTTTCATATCTGCGTACTTTCATTGAAATCGCTTTAGCTGTTTTTGTCTGTGAATTTGGTTTAAATTCGCTTAGCCGTTTCGGATATTTGCGTCATATAATGGTTTAAATGATTTCATAAGGTTAAGTTGAGAACCAAAAAATAAAACTAATGTGAAAATCTATAAGTTTATGAGAATGGATTGGAATGGAATTTTTTTCTCGGACATATAATATCTAACAAAATTTTTTTATAATAAAATAGCCTTTTATTAAACCTCTCATAATTGCTCAACATTGTATAGAAGTGTGAACATAATCCAAATTAACACTGCTTCTTCCTACACTCGGTGAAGCTATTAAGTTCCGTTATAATAATGTGTTCTATCTTTAAATTAAAGAACATTAAGTTCTTTTTTTCAGAGTAATTAAAAATAAATATTAGAAATTATGAAATAAATTTTTATTAAATGAAGCTAATTAGAAATAATGTTTTACTGTTAATGTTTTAATGATACAAGATAACACTTTTAGGCCGAATAACGTAATAATAGGTAATCAGATAGAGTTTTTTTGATGGATCTCTGTGTTAGCAGAATGTTTCCTCTATAGAGGACATTCTTAAAATACGACAAGCAAAATATTGATGATTTCATCTGATTTTAAACGATTAAAGAAGGTTAAGTTCAATTTGAACTGTATATAGTAATTGTAAGAACACTTTTGCCAAGGAATTCTTATCTGAATATACATCAGAGTTCACGATGAAATGTTCATCAGTCCCAAGATAAGCTTAAGCACTATTTGCGGCATATTTTTCAAAATTATGTCTATATATTTTTACGATTACAGCCAATATTTTCTGAAGTATTGGCAAGAGGAAACTAAAACGTTCAAATGGGTTAAAATTGCGCTCATTTTGGTATACTACAACCGGCAAAAATTTTGTTGTTGTGTTGTTTATTTTTTTTTTCGTAAAAAATAGAACTGTCTTTAAAAAAAAGTAAATGTAAATAATATTCGGTAAAAAAATAAGAAAAAAGTCAGTTCAATTTTTTTTTAGTGTTGTATACAATTACTAATTTGTTGTTTTTTTGACCTCTCTTCCCCTTAGCGTTGGATTTTATTTCTAAGGTATCAATTTGCTTACAAAACTGATCGTATAGCACCATTTTATGAACCGTTATAGAATAAAATTAAACCTCTTTAAAAAGCATACTTTTTATAAGCCCTTAATTAACATAAATTGTTTTACTAATTAAACAAAAATTTTATTATTAACACACAGAGAAACGATATAAAGAATACAAAAATTTTTAATTTGACAAATTTTGTTAATTAAAAATTGTTCACTTAGTTTTATACAAAAATTACTAATTATACGAAAAAATATACAGAAAAATATTTTATAATTTTCTCCCATTCGAAAAATATAAACTGTGTACCATATGACGACATAAGTGTTTCGATTTAACATATAGGGTGAAATTTTTTTTGAAAAATATACAAGGGTTGTTTTTTTAGATTATAATTCTGCATAGCTGTCGATACGAAAATACACTTGATAAAATAGACAAAAGAATACATACACCCTTGTTATACATAGTTCTGTTCTTTACAACATCCCTATGTCACATCCAGAGAGAAGTTGCATAACCAAAAGATTGGTGGACTGAGTATAAAACTAGCTATCTGATAGTAATAATATTCACCCTCTTTTCATCCCCCTACAAAAAGTGGTTTAAGATATCTTATATGCGTTGTTGATATAAATAAAAAATTTGTATTGCTACGTTATTTATTTGCAAAACATTCGAATATACAGAATGTTGAAAGTTTGAAGCTCATTTTAAAATCAAATATTAAAAATAATCAACGATAATTGCGAATAATAATTTCAGAATTATTATATTTATGCTGGTCGTAGAAAGCCAACTTCGTAATAACGCATAATGGGACAGTTGTAATTGTGAAAGTTTTTATTACCGAGAAAACTTATACGGAAACTAGCCGTCACCAGTTTTTATACAGCTCGAAAATAAATAGTCGAATCCCATAAAAATTCTTTTGGTTTAACCTCCAACGCTGGTACTTTGGTTTACTAATGGAGTTTAAACGTTGAATAAAATTTATTCAAAATTTTTTGTTATTCAATATCTATTCCTATAGACTCCTCCTCCTCCTCCATTAGAACAATTTTATAGAAATACTTGATATGAAACGTAAAAATGATTTCTGGGGAAACATTATCCTAAACCATTCAAATAATCTGTATGCTAGATATTCTGGATAAGGACATGAATAGATAAAATAATAAGTACGTTTTCATCCTACCATATTTTAAAAAAATCAGGGAATTGCAACAAGAAAGAATAAACAACAATAATACATTTTCTTAGAGTACAACTTTTTAAGCTTAACTTTTTAACTAGCGGAACCATCAGAGGTAGAAATAAAAAAAATAACGAATTGTAATTATTGATAATAGCCACTTCAAGGATAGATAACAGGCTATGCGTTTGTGAAATTTTTGTGTTGTTGTGGTTGAGGTTTAGGAGATATTTAGGACATTTTGCCTGTGTCTTTATCTTAATTCTTAATTACAGAAACTTGTTGGATGTAAATATAATATAGGATATAAATTTTGATTAAACCACCAACTTATGTTTGTTTTAACTTACAAAACTTGTTTAAAATATCTTTTATTGCACCTTATTTTTATATTAAAAATTATAATTAAACTCAAAGAATACAAACGTATTCTTAAGGGACACTCTTCTTGCGCAAGGGGAGTATGCGTAATAAATAAACGATAACAATAATTTTCCTTATGTGCTATTTCCTTATGTGTTTTTGGTAGAGACACTAAATATTTGATAGGGAAAAAGTCAATTTTCTTTTCAATTTTCGCGCGTAAATAATTCAAAAAATAATTATCTAAATATTATGAAATTTGATATGCACATCTTGACATTAAAACGGAGGACATGTCGAAGAGTTTATTCCGAAAAAACGATTTTAAAGTAAAAATTAAAATTTTATTTTATATTGAGGCATATTTTTTCTTGAAAAACTCTTCGACTTAATGCGCGAAAATTAAAAATAAAATACAATGTATATTACATTGCAAATTGAATTTATTAATATAACAATGCGCCACTAAAATTTCATCACAATATATTATGTTGTTTTTAAATATTGTGTTAAAATGTAGGTATGTAGAAGAAAATAGAATAATAAACTGATCTGTATCACTTCAAGCGGAATTTAGATTTTTGGTTTTGAAAAATGTTTCATTTTCCTGATATATATGCTCATTTTTAGCTGCGTATAGAGATCCACAATTTGACTTCAAACAATGCTATGAGAATAGAAATTGAAGTAGGTTTCGGATTAACTCAAGTTTTGTCTTGAATATTATATTCAAAAAATTAAAATCATTAAACACTGTTAAAATAAAGAAAAACAGAGATTCCATTAACGGTTTGCGTTTTGGTTTAGGTTTTTATATTCGGTTTGGTTAAAATCTTTGTTTTTTACTGAATTTTACGCTAAACAAGTGTTTAAAATTTGTTTAAAAACAAGTTTTAAAACCCAAATTCATTCCGCATAATTTTTTGATTGCCTGATTATTTTGACTATAGTCTAGTTATTCTTAGTAGACAATACGAAACTTAAATTTGTATGCATATTTCTTATTTAAGTTTTAGAAATAATTATTTTGGGGAGATTACAATATCCATCATGCCTCGATTTGACGATTAGTTTTGGTAATCTATGCTTCAAATATGTATTTAAAAATGAAATTTTGATACTTTTTGTTACCCCACCTATATTTATATACATGCTACTACTAATGCTGTAAAAAATAAAATGTCATATGAAACCATCGGAGTGTGTATTGAAGATAAAAATATTGCATTAAATACAAAATATACACGCAGAGAAAGTGACACATTATTTCAAAACGGATTTTCCCTTCATAGATATAGGTACTAATACATTTTTAACGTAAGAGGATTTGATTATTTTCGAAATTAAACTTCTAGTCGAATATTCCCCAGGTGTGGTGAGCTTACATTTTGTAGTTTAGTTTCATATGATGGTTCTAAATTGTAATTTTGAGAAGAGAAAGTTAGAAAGAATATATTTTATTTAATGTTATTCGAAAATATTAAATCTACGTCCGAAAATATGATACAACGCAGGTAATTTTATTTTTATAATATTCCAAATTATTTTGCTATTTTCCATTAAATTAAAAAATTTCAATTGAAGCACTCTTTATATCACAAATAAATTGAGTGCAATATTTTGCTGGATGGATAAAAATGAGCTAAAAGTTATTTGAAGGGTAACTTTGATTTTTGTGTAAGTACGTCGCACCATAGCACAGTGTACACACACGTGTATTACAATAAGTAGTTCATGGAAATATAATAATGTATATAAAATTAAATTTTAATCGTTAAATCGATTTAAATATTAACTACAAACAATTAATTTTTATTGATAGCATTTTTAAACGTCGTGTACTTATCACTGTAAATATTTAGGTAAACGTTTTCAAAATTTATTTGAAAACGATTTACCGGTTTTACCGGTGTACAAAATTTTAATTGCACAATTTTTACCCGACTCTGATACAGTCTAAAGGATGAGTTATCAAATGAAAGAGTTCAACTAAAACTCTCATATGATGATAAAAATTACGAAATAAGTGAAGATTCTTATCGGTAATTAGATAAAGGGATGTTCAGAGGATAGCCGTGGTCGTCGACAACCTGTCACCTCTAATATGTATTATTAAGTAGAAACCACTGTTTCACGAAGGTAGCATGCGCCCACGGCTATCCTCTGAACATCACTTGATATAATTTCTAATAAGAATCTTTTCTCGTTTCATACTTTTAATAGCACATTACCGTAGGAGGGTTTTAGTACTTTTATATATCCAATTTCACTGATTTAGTACAAAAGCTTTAATTTTGGTTGACAAATATGTTTATTAATTATAGTGATAGCACTAGTAGCAATTTCCATAAAAATGGAAAAAACTGATTGAGATTTAGTACAAGGGCTGTAATATTTGTTTGGACTCAGGAGACTTCAAAGCGTGTATTTCCAGTTTAAACTCGGCATCAAAAATTTGACTCAAAAACATTACGTCCTCTTACTTTTGTATGCTAAAAGAAAGTAAAAATTTACATCCCAAAAAGTATATCCTTAATCGTATTTATTTATTTTTCTATTTCTATGTCAGCAATTTCCATTAGAATGTAAAAAACTGATTGAGATTCAGTAAAAAGACTCAAATATTTATTTTTTGAAATCTACCTTATCATTTTCTTCTAGCATATAATAGTAAAAAGAAGTAATAATTTTTTCGGGATAAATTTTCGCAAAATAAGTTTTTTTACTGGAAATACACGTTTAAAAATAGTATGGTCTTCTCGAATCGGCCTACTTTGTTTTACTGTTTAATCTGGCGATCTAATAATACGTGGTTTTTAGATATTTTCAAAATATTCATTATTTATAGGGCTTGAGTTCGTTTGTTTTGTTACGATTAATGTATTAATAAAAACATGTATTTATCAGCAATGGTCATTAGTCAAACATTTATATTTGACACGTTATAAATAAAAACAATAATATCTCCCAAAATGGATGAAAAAATAATGGGGGATATTAAGGATGAAAATAAAATATTTTTGTATACCACTCACATACAAAATCAATATTATAACTATTTTCACTAAATGATTTCAATTATAAATGTTATTTGCTATAATTATTATAACTATCCAAAAAATGTCAATTTATTTCTTATCAGTTACAAAACAGGTTATCGCTCTCACAACAACCACCGTTTAAACACTCTCCTCTATTGCTTTTCCAACCTCATATATCCAACTCATTATAACTGTGATGTTATTATACAATTCCGAGAATGTTTTGTTTGATGTTTGTAGTAATAGGGATGAAGAAGGTTGTGGAATAGGGCTAACATGACATATTTAATTGTTGTGTTGTATACATATATGTATACTTATTATAGTCATCTTGTTCGGAGTGGTCATACACTGTGTATCAGTAAGAGGGAAACTAAAAAAAATATAATATACAAGATGGTGAATAATGTGACATTAACGTAATAAATAATAGAATAAGTCAAAGAAATTACTGACCAAATAGCGAGTGTTTCGTCAACATTTAAGTTATTATTTCTTAAATATGCGCTCCATGAACCATATGCATTTTGACGCACAATGATATAAAGTCTTATGGGAGTGCTAATTTATTGTGGTTCATGGAGTGCATGTTTAAGAAATAATAACTTAAATGTGGAAAAACGACAAAATTTTATTAAAAAAAAAAAAAAACGAAATAATGTCTGTTTGGGCAATAATTTCTATGATTTACTATATTATTTATATTTATTTAAATGAGCAATTCTTTATATATATATATATATATATATATATATAAATCGATCTACCCTTTTTTAGAAAATGTCATTTTATTTGTGTTTTATCGATAGTTTTTTATAATGTAATGATATATTTGTTTAATATTTAAAGTCATAAAGTCATTGCAGTGGCTAAGTGGTAGCGTGCGAGGCTCTTAACTAAAGTAACAGCAAACGATATATAGGTCATGTTTTTGCAACTCTATAAACTTTGGAATCAAGAACTTTTATTTACGGTGGGGTCTTAGCCTAACAGCCTCTACCCGGATTTTTTTCAAAATAGTAAACAATTGACTGACCACCTCGCAAATATACACACAATGAGTTTGTTGTTTAAGTAAAAATATTATGTAAGAAAATTTAAAATCTAATATTTTTGACGTGTCGCTTTTGCTTATTCAGCTAGTACCTCGTATCTGAGAATGACTGACTAATCGAATGGTTTTAGGGAAATATGCTAAGGTAACAATTTTTAGTTCAAATGAATTTCATCCCTGGTGGAAATATCTTGAAAATAACTCTTAAAAAGTCTAAAAAACTCTTATGAAATACTGATGAAGTCTTATTAACTCTAAACAACTCTAAACAAGTCCCAATTTGCTGAGAATATAAGACTTATTAAGAATTTTGAAAAGTTATTCTCACTTGTCGAAACTTATTTTGACTTAGGTACTAATTTCTAATAAAAATTTTGAAATTTTTTCCACCAGGGATTACTGATTACTGTTGTTATTCATTTTCGACTGTAACACTTAGTGCATTATTGTTAATAATTTTTGACTGCAACACTTAGTACTTCATTGTTGTTAGTTGTCGCTCTGATCGTAAATGTCCATAACACATGTGCGTTTGATATCAATATTTATGGTCCATTTATTTTTATCATCAAACGTTATTTTCATGAATTCTTCCCTTTTGCAATGAAGAATTATTTAGAGTCGTATCTTAACGACTGATAATATGTATAGACAGAGATATATACTCATTAAAGAACAACAGACTACCCCTTGCTCTCTTCAATAATAATAAGTTATGTTGCCTATGATTAAGATCGGTTTTAGATTGGATACTATATATTATGTCCGTTTTATCTAACTGAATTCTCCATAAACAAAGCAGCTGGGTTAGTTAGGCAATGAAGCTTAAAAATTTGGTTATTTAACAAATGTCTAATATTAAGTATTATTACTGTTGGATCAAAAGGAAGTTCATGTACATATTCATGAAATGTCAAGTGAACATTTGATTCAAATTACTCTTAAGTTGAATTTGGAACATGGCCCCAAGCTTTTATATTTCTTATATCAGTAAAAAATAAGTCATCGCTGATCTTTATTTTTTGAATAACTAATTGTTCATTGGTTTTAGTGAGGTCTGATGCTGTTGCCTTATACGTCAACGACATTAGGTTCTGAATTTAGATAACTTTCACACACATGATCATAGAAAACATGGCTACATGGCATACACACAGTGCTTCTAGAAATATTGTTTCAAGTTTTATGTTCAGTTTTAAAACTAAAATAAAAATAACGAGTGAAAAAACAACTAACAAAGTTAATTGTTTATATACTCGACAGATGATTGATTGAATTTCATTGTTTGACTATTTTTAATTAGCATTCACAAAATACTATAAATGTTCAGTCTATACAATAATATGTACTTAATAATATGTATTGTAATTACATATATATGTGAAAATTAGCTAAATTTGAGATTAAGTTGTGTAGACCAGAGTAGAATCCTCAAAAAATGATAAAAAGTGGAAGAAAATTACAGTAGGATGAAACACATTGGAAATGCAAGATAATATGATAAAAATGAAAGGAAAAATAAATTACGGGCGATCTGAGTTCGGGAAGTAGGAGGGGGTGAGTTTAAAAGATCCATTGGACTGACTAATCGATTTATTTTGCTCATTCACGATCTTAAACTCACTTTTTATGAATATGTCACAAACATTTCAGCTGGCTATATGTTTTTTTTTTTTAAGTTATCGGAAATGGACTAAGTAGGTGTTTCTTTGAAGACCTATACCAAAATTTTGTTTGTGTGGTCAATATTGGATAGCGTTATAAACTTTAATTACTCTCTATGTATGTCGAGTGTAGAAAAAAACAAATGGAAATTTGATATCCTGCTATAGGACATAGTATGTAGAATTTATTTTTCTTACATAAGTAAGTAATGTTTAACTAAAGCTTCACATACGTTTATGAAATTTGATGTCTAATCGTGGACCTAAAGGGACTTAAAATTTAAAAAAATATTTGTTCCTGTAGAGTTAGAAACCTACGATTAAAAATTGAACCTTTTTCAGACATTTCAACTAAAATGTTTAATTTCATCTTGATTATTTTTTAAGATGTATTTTTCATAGAACCAAAAACCTCAACCCGTTTTATTAATTGTCATTAGAATGTCTTTTAAAAATTTTACCGACACAAAGTTGCGTGTCGAAGATTGCATTTAATTCAAAATAAAATTTTATACTAAATACAGTTTGTAAATCTAAAATCATTCGACTATATCAATTATGATACCACATATACTTTGTAACAACAATAAAAAGGATAAACTTTCTAACTTCACAAATAAGCTATAAAAGCTTTAAATAGCGGTTGTTTTATCGTTTTTATTATATTATAAAATATTTCATAAACACTGACTTGGTTGGCTTGGTGGGCTTCAGATACGTATAGTAGTACAGTAGTAGGTATTCCAAGGCTTTACGCCCCCTTTTTTGATTTATTAATTATAATGTTTTTATGAACAGTAACGCAATGGTGGAATTTTCAGGAGTATTTAATAAGTAAGTGTGTGTATGTTATGTTATGATTAAACTTCACCCATTTTCATACCACTGTACCCATAGGTACAGTTCTGCTCAAAAAATTTAATTGAGCTAGTGTTTGGTTAAAACATTGGCAAGTTTTATAGGATTTATAATCACATATTGTGCAACAAGCGCTTAATTTTCCATAAAACGGGGCAATTAGTTTTTTCCGACACGTAAATAGTGTGATAGGATTACCTTACAGGAAATAGTTTCTTTTTAACTCCTCGTGCCTATTTTCTCTAAATCTTGAGCCATTTTCCCTGTGATGACATATGAATTATTATTTCGCTTTATCTTAAGTTTCCAACATAAGTAAGAATAATTTCCCTTTATGTTCTGCCCTATTTATTATGTCGTTGATTTCATGATATAAGTTTTACTATTAATTTATTTTATAAAAAACTTCCAAAAAAAAACCGGCTCTCAAAACGGGAACTTAAAAATAAAAACTATTTTCAATAGATAATTTCCTTGTGACCAATTACCTTTCGAAGTCGACGCCAATGAATCCATTTTTTAGCGTCAATATGCCTGGTGCCGAGTTCGAAAAGTATCTAGGAAAGGTGTAAAAGGTAATAAAGTTGATTTTAGTTTTTGGAATCGGTTCAAATATTTTTTAGTTTTTACTTTTCAGTGTTGTATATAGATATTTTTAATTTTTGTACTATAATACTACCTGTCTTTTTATCTATTGCTAGTTTTCAAGCTTATAGATTTTCAAACTGACTTTACCCTTATCTTATTTGGTAAAGATTTAGCCTTGTTAATATTTACTAGACTTTACGGGATCATTTAATACAAAAGAATAAATGGACGTTAGTATACGAATAAGATAACTTTGTGATATTAAACCACCTTCAATTTATTTTGGAATGTGGAATAACGGCTGGGATTTTTCATTTTTAATTCAGTAGGACCAACTATAGATTACACCCTATCCAATAAAATAAAGAATCATTCAAATCGAACTGCTATGTGATATTCAATAATTAAAAATTTGTATAACAATGAACCAGATTTACTTCTGAATGACCAATCGGATATATTCAACATTTTTCAATATTTAAAAAATCTAAATTTATGTAAAGTAAAACAACCTTATTAATCCCTTTAACCAAGATTAATGACGAGATTCATTTACATTTTAACCATTGATTTTCAATTTTATTTATTTATACTATTTAATACTAAACTATTTCATTTATTTGTGGCTATTTTATTACACCTGAAAATATCTTTAAAAGAAAAACATTTTTTGGTGATTATAATTTAGTGAATTTTATTATTTTGTAAAAATACGTCACGATCAGTTGAGAGTATATAAACAGGAAATATTTTTATAGAGAAATAATCTGATAATGATTATTTAAAATAAATTGTGGATACGCAAAAAAATAAAAAATTGTATTTATAACTAAAAATTTGTTTTACATCTGTTGCATATAAATTTAATATTTACACACATCCTTCTGATCTTAAATCCGATATTCGTTCGACAGCAAAGTTATAATAATTAATGATAGCGAGATTTAATTACAAGACATATTGTGTTTTATTTGGAAAATCTGTAATATAAGATTATAAGTTCATTTTTATTTGAATTGAATGTACTTACATTTAAATTCTATGAGGACATGATGACATGAACTCCATAGTAGGTTAAGAGAAATGAACGAATGAGAAACATACCTTAAATTTATTATCTGTTGCATTTTATTTTAATACCATGAATATTTAACAATTTTTCCAGTTACGATCAAAACATTACTGTTTTATATTGTAATTTTTAACATTATATTTAACTTTTTTAATTCTTTAATGATTTTCATATACTCGCTTCATTATTCGTTTCTCTGGTAATTTTATGATATAATAGGGTTTTAATTTTATTATTATACAATATATTCAAAATGGTTCTTTCAAAAATTGTATGGTCTTTTATTTGAATTTTGCGGTCACTACTTAAAGGTTTTTAAAAAAAACACTTTATTTTTTTCCAATTTTTTTACTGTACATATATATAGTACTCTGTATATTGATCGCACAAATAAAATATTGGTATGGGTATTCATAGAATCTCCAAACTAGACTATTTCCGTCTCCGAAATTTTGTTGGTGTATTCTGGACCTAAAAAGTGAGTTTAAGTTTATGAATGATCAAAATTGGTCCATTGAATCCGATGGATCCATAATTCAACTTTTAAGCCACAAAATAATTCTAAAGCAAACTTAAAATATGACATTTTTTTAAATAAACAACTTTCGTTCGAAACTTTTTTTCGTAAGATGTTTGGATTCGCCACAATTTCAGCTGACAAATTTAACTAATAAACACACACACACACACACACACACACACAAATGATTAAAAATAGTTCAAACATTGATATTAAACCATATGTCGGGTATCTAAACAAATAACTCTGTTTTTTGTCTTCACTTCAAAACTAAAATAGTCTATATTGATTTCACATGGGTAACATTTTTATACAATACTAATAAATAAGTTTTTTAAATATTTGTTTATTAATTTTTCTACGACATCGTCTAAATGTCTAAAACATGAGCATGATGGTCCACTCACAAGTGTAAAAAATATAAGCCTGGGATTTTGCTAACCAATCTAAGTATTCTGTTTGTAATTAAAAAAGTTGAATTTTTTTAAAATAAAAAGTTGAAAAAAGTAAATAAGGGTAGGTACACTAATAAAGATATGTTAATTGAGAATTAAAAAAAAAAATTTTTTTTCGAAAGATATTGATTTTAGCCCGGGTAATGTTTTATGATTTTTGTCATATTAAATTAATTAGTATTTTTAGCACTTTGATTTTTATATTTTTATACTTGCAATTCATACGTATATTCATATTAGACTATATTCATATTAGTCTTAAGCTTGTAGTAAATATTCACCGCACAAACAAAATTTTGGAAAAATAGAATCACCTAATTAATCCATTTCCGTCTATCTGACCGTCCGTCACCGAGATTACCCAAGAATGAAAAGAGATAATGCAATGAAATTTTGGTGATGTAAGTATTCTCGATCTAAAATCAAGGTCAAGTTCGTGAATGTGCAAAATCGGTTCATTTGACACAATGGACCCATGCCACAATTTTTACACATAAGGGATAGAAGAAAAATTTAAGCACAATAAATATTTGTTTTTTTAAAACAAGCAGGTTTTGTTTGAAATATTTTTTCGTAAAATGTTTGGATTCACCTCAATTTTATCTCAAATATAGCAATAATCACATGTAGGTAATTACAATACATATTATTATATATTTATTTTTATAACTATATAGATTGGATATTTATAGTATTTAAACAATGATATGTCGAGTATCAAAACAATTACATCTGTTACAGCTTAAAAATTGATTTTGTTGATATCTGCAACAAAAAGCAGAAAAGTTTATTATTTTATTCATTACCATTTTGATTATCGTCACAAAGAGTGAATCATATATAAAATTACAGAACTATGTACAAAGATCTGTGTAACTTCAAAGGAAAATTATGAATTTTATCATTTAAATTATCAGCGCGGTATATTTTTTTACTTACAAGTATAAAAATTTGGTAAGCAAAACAGGTCATGTTATTATTACAATTGTGTTGCTTGCTTATACTTTTTATAATATGTATAACAAAGAATGGGTGTAATCTTTAGACGTCAGATCAATATAATTCTTTTCTCAAAACGAAACAAAGTTTGCTTGTTTCGTTTGGTATGGTTCAAAAAAGTGACAGAATGGTTTGATTGTCAAAAACTGATTGAAATATACGTATACCATTTAAGATTCGTATGTATTTAGAATAAATACCTTAAAAGGATAGAATTTCAAAAAAATCTAGACCACCAAGGATCGAATACTTGAATTCAATATAAGTGAACTTTCGTTTACAAAATTGTGGAATAAATAGTAAATGTGTAAGTTCTAATTAGTTAAGCAAAATAAGGTGATATCTTTATTACATAAAGATACCATCTTATTTTCTCATCTTATTTTCAGGACGAATACAATATGTTTCGTTCAAAAAGTTTATAAAATTTTGTAGAAAAGTAAAAGAAGTACGGGTTATCTCTCACACATGTGCTGCATATTATTATCAAAAACTTACATGCTTGTATGCATGCATACGTATACATAATACATGCCTCACATGCTTCGTTCTATAATACAAAGAGGAGAGATATGAAAAATAAAAAGTCATTGTGCTTGGCTGGGAGTCAGTTCTTTCTAACGTTCACTCAAAAATAAAACATACAGACATGTATATAAAAATGTAATTGTATATTATGATATAATATACAAACGGTTTCTTAAATACTGAGAGTAAGGCCGGCCGCACACCAAAAGAGCAAAACTGCGTTAGACAGTGTTAGTCAGTCTAACACAGTTTTGTTAAAAATAGAATATAGGAAATTACATTGCATACGCACACTGATTAGGCATAGTCAAAACAAAACGTTTTTGCTTTTAAATTCAATTAGTCATGACTGATACTGTCTGAGTGTCCACATTTTTCGTTAGTCACAACTAGATAATAATTATTCGTTTTTTATTTAACGGATGAATCCACAATTTTTTTTTTTTATGATTCTGTTTTAAATTTTGTAATGTGTACCACATGCAAATCGCAACATCTTCATCAGATGACATGATGACTACTGATTTTTGTTTTGTCTAATGGTGTTTTGCCTAGGTAGAGTGCACTTTATAAAAACAAACTGCTTTTAGTTGACTAACACAAAAATGACTAGCATTGTCTAACACAGTTATGCTCTTTTGGTGTGCGATTGGCCTAACTATTCTTGGAATCAAAATTATGTATACGAAAAGCTATTGCCGAATATTCACGGGTATTTTTTTTCGTATATAATTCATATTTCTACGCTCTTCATATTCAATTCATCAGAATCAATCAAAACCTAATGGTCGAAGTTTACGTTACTTATTGAGGAATAATTTACTCTGTTTTCATTAACTGCTAAGGGTATCCGTACAGTACATAACAGGTACTTAAATTTGTGATAAATATTCGCATTCTAGTAAATGTAACACATAACAACCGAAAAATTATTGAATAATTACAAAAAATGACATTACAGATAGCTATTAGCTTGAAAATTAGAGAAGAATAATCGTAGAAATGGCACTAGTAATTATTTTTTATTGCAAATATTCATTTAATTTTGTAAAAAATCTCTGAGAAATTTCCAAAATTAACCATTTATCATTTGATTTTTATCAATCAAAGTAGTATTTTATAACTATAGAATCTAAACCCAACAATTTTTGTACACAAGTGCAACATTTGTTCAAAAAGTAATAGCGTATCGTAAATCTGTAATGTTATGTGGTATATGTTACATGTTACGAGACTAATAGTTTGTAGGTGCTACGATGTTGCTATGTGTTGCATAGCTTTCAACCTGTTTACCAAGCAGAGTAGCTTCACTTTAAAAATTTGTTGGTAAATTTCAAAAATTGTATTTTGTTCGTTTCACTTCATATTGAAAGATTTAAATACAATTAAAATAAAAATGAACAATGTTTACGCCTTGTCTTTGCAAATGTTGCGTTATTGAATCCACACTATTTGTAACCCCACCTAACAATATCTATTGCTGCCATTCAAATTTCCGACATTTTGTGGGAAGCGATGTAACATCATCGCGTATCAACATTTTTTTACTCGTCAAAGTTGCGTTACGATGTTACGTTACACGCGAATGTTGCATGTGTGTACGTAGCTTTAGGTATAAAGTTTTCAGATTTTTCTTATTAATTTATATTCCTCCAATGGTTTAATTTTTTTGGGGTCTCATCTACTAGTATTTATGACAATGTTTCGAATTTCAATTTAAATGATGTTTATTACTATTTAAGTTTTTATGTAAAGTTGGCCTTTGAATGTTATTTTGCTAATGTTAGTAACGATAATAGTTGAGTAAATAAACATATTTCAACTCCATACAAAAAAAAAAAAAAAAATTGAAAACCGAGTTTTTTGGGCCAGTTCCAAAACTTTGCCAGTTCCACACTTTGCTAACGATTTATTACTGTAACTAACAGAAGTGCAAGTATGGTAGAGGTTGAGGTATTGACCGTAAAATTACGAATAAAAAAATCACCATTGCCTAAATAAGAACTACGTAGTGCTATATCGGCACAAATAATTCTACTTTTATAATTTTTTGAATCTATTTTTATATATAATAACGTAATAATAATATGTAGACTTGAAAGATGTAAACATGTCTACACATTTATAACACAAAATTCACGAATTTAATATTATGAATAAGTTTACTTACCTTATATAGTTATTTCTTGAATAGGGTTATGTAAAGTAGAATTGAAAAAACATTATTCACATATTGAAGTAAAAGCTGTAACCGTGAAATCGTTGCCATCTTCATTTCCAAAATTATTTAGAATAATTGCCCTTGTCTCTGTAGAGTTTGATAAAGTATCAATATTCATAAATAATAAAATTGTACAACAAACTTATTCTCTAAAAGATATTATTTTAAGTGAATAAGCTTGTTAAAATAATGATCGTAAAGCTTAATGTTATATGATAAAAAATTATATTATTTTGGCTTCAATAAATCGCCATTATGTCAATTATATTTATATATGATGTACTTTTTCACTCTGAAATTAGCTTTAAAAACACCTTTCACTAATTCTCTTTTATATTACACTGTTTAATTCATAACAAAGAAATTTTTTATTTTAAAAAGTTCAATATTTGCTTCTTAAAATACCCATAAGGTAAAACAAAGTAAAAAGATCGTTTCTAGAATTATCAAAATTGCATACGCTACGTTAGTTTGGTACTTGTTGGTTTGTCTTCTACAAATCATGCATATCTTAATAGAAAAGTCTGTATACGGTTTGTCTCGCAGTTTTAACAAACAGTACCGATCAGCACCAACATTTGGCTGTATGTTCTCTTTGCCCTCTACTTTCAAGTTGCTAATGTGCCGTGGGTGACTTAAACTCTAACTCTAAACCTTCTCGGGGATTAACATTGATTTTTGTAAAAACTAAGTATGTGGATTCGTCAATTTTTCAACTACGTTTTCTGATGATTTATCATGAATAATTCTGAAAATAAATACCTTATTAAAGAATTATTCAGAGGAAAACTGTAGCTTATAAACCACTAAAAAAATTATGGCTATTTCCAAGATTTTAAAATATGGCTATTTCCAAGACTAACAGAGTATTAGCTTGTTAAAGTTTGATTCTTATTTGTCAAACGCCAAAATCCAACGTGAAATATCCTAAAACAATGCGTTTTTAAGGGAAAACTCCAAGAACTTATATATACACAAAATTCATAAACATTTTATATATATACAAAATTCATAAATGACTTGTATAGAGTATAACAAACTGTAGGCTAACTTGTTGTTCTTATATTCACCGTTACTTGTATGTGACTATACTATAGTCACGTTTGTAACAATACTCATAAGAAAGTAACAAAAAATCGCAATAAGATTATCAGTCACTCACTCTCCAATCTCAGTTTTTTTGTTGTTATAAATGTTGGTACCTTGTTCGTATAGAAAGAAGTGCTTGTGTTGTATTTCAAAGTAAAAAGTATAATTTACAATAGGTATCCAAAGTCGTTTAGAAAAATTGTTATAATTACATTCCGTAACATATTACAACACTGCCTACTCATAAGTTACACCATACATAACATAATATACAAATAATTATTTCTGTAGGACAAATGAAGACATATCAAGTTTTACAATCTAATAGTTTTACTAGATACGATACTAGTCTAAGAGATACGACAAAAAGAATGTTAGATATCTGAGTATTTTATTCAGGGAATTAAGGGGGTCACTCTTAGTGATCGGTTGAAAAAATTGGATTTATTTACAAAGATTGAATTCTAAATTCTTTAGAAAATGCCAAAATGATTATATAATATTCAGTTGTTGGAAAGTTACAGCTGTTAAAAGAACAAGTATCCAATGGATCGGCCATTGAAGATTATTGATGTCTCAAATCGTACTTGAGGTTTCAAACGCGTTTTTCTCAAAATTGTTTTTTTATAAGTTGTCTCCACGGTTTTCCAAAAACGGTTTGTGAAATTTTAATGTCATCAAACTAGAATCAATTAGAAATTTCGAGAGATTGTGTGTTTTTCTGAGCATAATTATCGAAAAATCGTGAAATTTTCGAAAGTCTGTCAATTGTTTATTTTTCAATAATTGCGAAAAATCATACTTCATTCTATTACCACGGGCTTGCACATTAAAATTCCAAATAATTTGTTGATCTCACTTGAGCAAATCAACCATAATTTTGGAGATTGTGTACTAAAAAAAAAGGTTTGGTGTAAAATATTACATAATTTAGATATATGAGAGATTTGTCGACTATCGTGGACAGATATACTAGATCGAGAAGTGGAAAATTGGCATATTAAAGTCTAAAAATTGCTCAGTCATGATAGATAATCTATAGGGTTCTTTGCCTGTTTTACAATTTATGGTGTGATGGAAAAAATTCGTTACACATGCGGAAACTGTTAAATTATTATTATTATTCATCCTATTCATTAAAAATTGCATAGAATAAGTAAAAAAGAAATCGCACACATACAAACCGTGTTAACCTTGTATTCACCATGAAAATCCGTGGAAAACTATAAAAACCACATGGTATATTAAGTTGTTACGTAAACCAGACTAAAAATTACAAGAGTATTAAAACAAATAAACATTTTAGCCTTGTTGATAATTTATTTTTGAACTGTTTGACTTATATCAAACCGAAAACAGAATTGCATTAAAAGAAATTTGAATAAAAATTTATAAGGATTTTTACATCTTCGTTAATTTTATTATTAATAGATAGGCATATAGTAGGATTCCTCGGACATTAATAATTGTAGTGTTTTAAATTACTCAAAAAAGTGTATAAAATCATCGAGGTATTTTTTATATTCAGATTGCTCATTCTAAATTCTACCGCACATGTATAATTATTTTTCCACTTGTCGATTCGCAATAATTACTTAAATTTGTTAATTTTTTTGTCTATTATTGCACTACTATAAATATCATCGCCCGGAGGAATGAATGTTTTTTATATGATTAATTTATTGTACTAAATATGTGATTTAGTGATTTAGAATAAAAATATTGATTTGCTGCAACTATACAATGTATTTATTATTTAATGGTTCAGTTTAATGGTTCACTATTTCGTTAACATAAAATAATTACATTTTTTTTTAAGACTCACGTATTTTATACATTTTTTGTTTGTTTCTTTTTTGTGGGTTCAAAATGATTTCGTTTAGTTTATTTTGATTTTTAGTATAGCACATAATGGCACATGCTTATAGTAGATAATAAATGTTTTAGGAAAGGGTAAAAGTCTATTTTGTTAATAAGACTTATTTTTTTGAAAATGATGTTGTTTTGGTTCCGTTCTTCTGTTACTATAAGTTGTTAAAATTTCAAGCACGTCGTAAAATCAGTGCTGAAAATTTGATATCTTGTTTTATGTTCCTATAGAGGTACCCTTCTAATTTCCCGTTTCCCGTAATATTTTAGGCAAACCAATACTATTTTTCTTAAAATAAAATTAAAGAAAAAACAAATTTTTAATTTTTTAGAATAAGATCTCTAGTTACTAAATGAACATTTCATAAGATTAATCGGTACACCTAAGAAAATGGAATATACTTATTCGGCAATAAGATTTTTTGTTAAAATTAATACTTTTATCTGAAAACAAAAGATGGTCATGTTTTTGTGTTTTCATTTTGTACCCATTCTACAATAATCCATTCCGAGTGGAATCCGTTTATAATGACATCGAAGGGAATTGACAAACACGTCATACTAAGCATTTTTCTAATATATATAAAAAAAAATAGGCAAAAAATAAGAATTTTAGTAAACGTAGAAAAAATGGCATGATCAAATTATCATTTTCAGTATTGCTTTGAACAATTATCAAGCCTTTTATGTCTCTTCTGTGGTAAGTTCATTAATGGTTCTTCCTCGAATTCCCCGTCGTCATAATTTCAAGTTTTTAGCATTAATGTTCTTTCTGTTCTTTACACATTTCCGGTATAATTATACACTTACTTACTAAAATTCAAAACAACAAACATTGTCGAAAGTATAAAGAATCATGCCGGTTAGTACAAATGGACAAAATTTATAAAAAATGGGTCATAATAAGCAACACGTCACTGTAAGCGAAATCATTATATCCGACTTTGTTACAAAGAATTTTATATGAAAATCAAACTTCGTTGTGTAATTACGTCATAATAGACGGTTGGTCAATAAAGTTTAAGTCATAATAAACGGATTCTACTGTAATTTGGTATTATATGAATCAAGTCATCTCAAAAATCATTTTGATGTTTTCATTTTTTTTTCGTTGAGGGGTTCATAATATGTAATTGTATGTCAGTGCAAAAGTCCTATTGTTAAAAACTTTTATTACTCCAAACGCTCTAAGTTTTTTAATTACTCCGCGCGTAAAAAAACCTAAATTTAAATTTGCTGCTCCAATAATGTTTTCAATCAGAATGAGTACATGGTTTTGAAACCATTGGTCTCTAGAAAACTTAAGACTTATTTTGCTCAAATAAGTTGGGTATTTTCTAGCTAGTGTATACTACTATGTCCTGTTCTAATTTGTTATTATTTATCCAATTTTTAAAAAATGCTATTTATCTAACTTTAATTAGTGTAACGAGACTAAGGTTGGATTGTGATTGCAGTGGACCATATATTTGATTTATGGTTAATTAATTTATTTGGAAGAAAAAAATTTGTTAAAATAAAAATTCATGGTTTAATACTTTGATTATTATTTATTTGTTTTTAATAAGTTCTTTTTGTAATTGAATCTGAGAAATGTCGATTTTTTATTTTACAGCAAATGTTTTAAAGTTTTAATTTCCCATTTTATGTTGTCAAAATCATTTGCTTGTGAACGGTTGATAATGGTAAAATGTGTTGCCAGAGATAATAATAATTACCGAAAAATGGCATTAAATGGTATATTTTTGTTTATGTAGATTTTCTCAATATGTTGGCATATTTTACCCTTTATAATGCTTAGGTTTATAATTTTTTTAACTCCATTACACTCCCCTATTAATAAAATTTAATGTCTAGTTCAAAATCAATTATGAAATTGCAGTCAATTATAAAATCTAGTTCAAAATCAATTATAAAATTGCACGCGAATACATAAATATCAAAGTGTGACTTGTTGATAAAATCGTGATAAAAAGCGTATTTATTTAACCAAAATTGTAGTTATTTTTGCTGGATAGTTGATAATTAATAATAACTCCACTTTGGAGATAATTTTGACCCATAAATTTGAAAAAAAAGTGTATCTAAAGATATAAGGTGTTACTTTGGAGATATCATCAGAAATATATCCAGGCGACTATATCCCAGATCCATTTCAAGTATTATCTTTGAATTTATTTTTCCGAACGAAAAATAAATGATATTTCTGTATTTTTTAAAGCTTATGTTTCATGCCCAAAAAACAAGAGTTTTTTTGGACTTGTTTAATTGAATTGAATTTTTAAGGTTTTGTCATCAAATGACAAAAATAAAAACAACTAGAAAGTTAAAAACAATTTGAAAAGTCTTTAGTGTCACCAGTTTGTTACTGTGTTATAGTTTGGATGTCTTGTAATTCTTTTAATCGGAGTTTTTAATGACAAAAGACGAGATCTGTTAAATTTTTATATGTTTTATATCTATTAGATGTCATTTTTAAAGAAAAATGTAACATTGTAGTACGATAATGACGATTGTATTCACACACAAAAGTGAAAAATCTGTATTAATTCTATGTATCTCGAAACGTAAAAATTTCATATTAATTTATTTCGGTTTCGTTTTAGAAGACCAAACCATAACTTCCCATTCAGAAAGGCAATAAATATACTGTCTTTTCTAAACTACCCTTAAATGTTTCCAAGAATTATCTTAATAGGTAGTTTATAATAAATTTCTTCGAAAAGATTATTAGTATTTTTTATTGATTTTTTGGTAAAAGCTAATGCGTGTATATTTACAATTAAAACTCTCAATTCTCAAGTTACCTTTTATCTAATAGTAAAAAAAGAAAATTCCCTGTTGAGCTTTTCAATTAATATGAGTTTGTTGTAACCTTGGAATGTTTTCAATTCGTATTGATTCCCGTCTTTAAATGTAAAACGTAGAACGAATTTCAAATATTATATGTTTTTATATTTTATTTAGGAATAACTGTACATAATGTATTATTATATCTACCGCTGTTGCTACTATGTTTCGTTACGTTCCCGAAATGAAGTAAAAGGAAATCAAATATAGTACAACCTTTTTTCATCATTTCATTTCCTTCTCCTGTTGTTACATCATAGAAATAGTATCTTCATTTGTGTTGATTCTTACACAGACCGTCGTCTTATAATACTGTATTTAGGGGAATTTACCAAACGATGAATAAACTCATAATATATCCAGAGCTTCGAATTTGCTACAATTGATTCAGTCGATTTTATCCGTAGTCTTTTTAAAAGACTCCCGTCACAACTTTTGGATTTGCCATTTACACTCTAATAAAACAACTAAAAAAATGGACATACATTCATGGTAAATTTATATTCTTGGATGTTTTGATCTTAGTGAAATTTTGTGTATGATATTTTTTTGAGGTCTTGTTTGTAATTCTAAAGTAAAAATATTATAATTGTGGATCCAAATTTGTTGTTAAATTCTAATTCAGTAATATAAGAAGTTCGGCCATAATCATTTTATAAGTAAATCTCTATGTCTTTTTCTAATGCCTATTAAGCCTAGCTAAATCATTTCATCTAGCCACAATAAAAGTTAGTAGATAATATTTTGATATTTTTTGGTATTAAAAAAAATTTTATGTTCAAGCCGTTTAAAATGTAAAGCTGGCTAGGCTAGCTTAAGACTTAAATAAGCTAGCCATTTGAATAACTCAAAATCTATTCATCGTAAAATATAATTAAAAACAAATAAATTTAGTCGAATTCTGGAAGATGAAGCTAAGTATTTAGCCATAGAGTTTTCAAAGCTGAAATATAACTTTTAATTCTCGGTATCTAACCACGGGTTGTTGGAAACTATAAAATGAAGTTATTTTTGAGTTAGTTTTGCCATATAGAAATTGTTAGCAATTATAACAACCTTTGTAATACCTATTAAGCCTAAGCCTTCAATAATTTATTTTATTCAATATATTAGCGATTTCATATTTTTCACGAAAAATACAACTAATTTTTATTTAGCCACAAGTCTTTTAACAGAGTCCAATTGGAACTATATTGTGGCTATATTTTGACTTCAAACCCTTTTTATTTCAGTTTTTTTTTTTGGTTGTGGGGGGTCCGAAAATTAAAAACTAAATCTCAGCTTTGAAACCGTATACGGTTATGTTCTTATGTTCATTCCAGGCTCATTCACGCCTATCAAAAAATTCACATGTTTTTATTTTTATTCTACGATAAATAGTTTTTGAACTGGCTAGCTAGCTACAATCATAAGCAAGCTGTATCTCTGAAACGGCTTGAACAAAACATGTAGCAAAAAGTGGCAAAAAATTCCCCAATTAATTTTATTGTGGCAAGATGCAATTGCGTTGCTCAATAAACCTCTTTTTTTATGAAACATTGAAATAAATTTAAACCACATTCCCATAAAAAAATTAGCTTATAATAAAAAACAAAAGCAAAAGCTTAGTTTATTTGGTTACAAATAAATTTCGATTTTTTCCCCAATTTCCTAGATCAAATTATTTTGTATTTTATAAATACATATTTCGACTACAGAGTAGTCATCATCAGTATGAATTAGCGAGTTTTTAATGATTCTCTGAGCAGATGTTACTTGTTGCTAATTTGGTGACGGTTTGCAAACGTGGAAAAAAATCGAAATTTATTCGAAAAATCATCAGTTCTCATTATTAATTAAAAAAAAAAAAAAAAATATTTGGTTACAATTAATTACAATAAAAATACGATTTTAATATTTAGGTACATTTTTTTTTAGAATATACAGTTTTGATATTTACATTGTTATTTTAAAATTGTTTTTATTGTATGAACTATTAACTTTCAATACGTATTACATATTTTAAGGGGGGAGCCTGCTTTAGAGGTTTCAAAAAATCGATAATTTCGATAATTTTTTTCGATAATTTTTTTGGGAAAGAAATAAATATTCGATTGCAACGAAACTTTTAGGTTTCATTGTTATATATTTCTACAGTCTTCTCAAATTTTTTCATTAAAATACATGTCATATTATGCCTGGTACAAGGATTTCGCCAAGGCGCCTCGAGCGTGTATGTGTCGTGCGGCGGGAAAGATGCAGGTCGCAATTTCCATCTGAAACAAAAAAAAAAAAAACAAAAAAAAATGTTATTTTCAATAGTATATCTTCTAGTTAAACCAAGAAAATTCAAAGAAAAGTGAGAAATTCAACAATTTTTTGCATATAAAAAAAAATCATGTTTTTGGAAAAAAAATTCACTTTAGATTGTTTAAAAAGTGGGATAATTATAACTTTTTTAAGGTTTTTTAGGTTCAACTAGAAGAGAATTTAATTCTGAATACAATCAATTTTGTCTCGTTTCGATAGGACGTTAAATTTTTTCCCTATCTTTCCCGCCAATTAGCAAAATGCGTAAAAATGAAAAACCGAGAAATCGCTCGTCAAAGTTTTCGTACATAAAAAATCGTAATAATCTTGAACTTACCACAATAATGTGCTAATCAGCGATTCCTGGTCCATAGAGTAGCTCTTCAGACTCTTCAAAAAACTGGTTTTCGCCCTGATGTTTGAGTCTGTGGGCTGTTCTGGCCTCTTTACTTGAAAATGCATCGCGCCTGTTTTGTCGGGTGACGCGCTCCTTGTCGAATCGCTCTGCGAAATTGTTGCATTGCTGTCCAATTTTCAAGTCTAGTAACTGCATGGTTTTCAATACTGCACTGTAGCCTTCATTGAACATTCTTCTAGCGATGTAAGCAGCAATCTCGACGATTTTAATGCCTGAGTTAAGGTGTTTAGGTACGATGCGCCACACAGTGGCTCCATATAGACCTTCTACGAATAGTTTATAGTTTATAGTGTCTCGAAGGACTATTAGTCCCTTTGGATACGTACAATAGGTACAATACAAACAATAGATTGAGGGGCTGAGCGTGGGCACTCCGAGCAATCCGACCGCTCGTACCTACCTGCTCGACGCTTGCTCACTATTTCTTCTGTAACTCCGAAAATAATTTGAATTTGCTTCTGAAATTTAAGGGACACATTTTTGGATAGTTTGGGAAAACATTTATACAAAAAAAAAATCGTTTTTTTTGAAGCCTCTAAAGCAGGCTCCCCCCTTAATATACCGCATGTGATAGTTTTCGGTAATTATTTTAAATATTTATAAAATTTTGATAATGCTAAACCTTCCCAATATGTGCTAATAGAAAATCGGTAGACAAACGAGGAAGAATAAGTTGAATTATATTTTCTTCAAAAATCTGACCTTAACAAAGTAATGTGTATCGATTTCGGTGAATTTTGCTTAAAAGCATCAATCGATGATTCTGGTTCATGTTGTAATATTATGTTACCATCTTTATACAATAAAATAAAATGTGTTGATATTTTTTTTCCCTTCTATACAATATTTAAAAGTATTGGTTTGGTGTAGACCTAACAACACGCGTGTATTGTACTGTTTATATGCCACATCTATTGATACACTCACACGCAACACAGCCAAAAAACCATTCATTCTCTCTCATCCATTCATTGAATCCTATCCATCCATCAAGCCACCCACATCAAATCGTATTATGATTAAGTTGTTCCTTTTTAACATGAAAATTCATAAAATGGTTTTTGTATAAAACGTTTGTGTGAATGATGTGAATTCTATCATCTACTTAGTAACTGTTTACAGCCTTCCTGTTCTGTTTATCGCTGTGTTCTTTAGTCTTGGTGCTAGATTTTTACCTATTTTAGGAATAGATTTCAGTATGACTACCCAGTTTTATACTCGACATATATAATATGTCAGAGTATATTAATTTTAGTTAAATGTTTGTAACGCTACCTAATATTGACCGCACAAATAAAATTTTGGTATACGTGTTCAGTGAAATACCTAATTAGTCCATTTCTGGTTGTTCGCCCGTTCGTCTGTCCATCATCACGATAACTTTGTGAATGAGAAAAATCAGTACTTTTGGTCCAGTGGATCCTTGACTCAACTTTTAAACTATTAAAGATAGAAGAAAAGTTCAAATACAAAAAATGTTTACTTTTTTGAAACAAAAAAGTTTTGCTTGGAACATTTTTTTGTTCAATATTTGAGTTCTCTTCAATTTTAGCTAAAATTTGGCTAATAAACATATATAGGTAATAACAATACATAATATTATTATAAATGTATAACTGTATAGACTGAATATTTGTAGTATTTTATGAATGCTTATTAATAGTCCAAACTATGAAATTAAATCTATGTCAAGTATCTAAACATTTAACTGTTAGCTGTTATCTGCACTTGTTTTTATTGCGTTCTGTAAGCAATCTTTACTTATAATTTTATTATAATTATTTACTTGAACATTTATAATTTCTTAGATTTCTTTAACAATGACATCACCTCATTGGATAATGTTTTGATTTTGTTTAGCACTAATGGTCTTATGTTACGTAAAATTAAATCTAACATTTGTGGTACAAACTATTATATGAGACGTCGTTGGCCTAAAATATAAAAAAATCAGCTTTTTTTATCGTTTATCATACAATTTATTAGAAGATACAATGCTATCACACCCTAGGAAAAATACTTTAATGGCTTTGATTTGCAGTGGGTTTTCTTGAAGGTATGGTTCAATGTCAGTATTATTCTTCTTATATTGATTGTCTTATTAAATATTAGAAACCCAGGTTGTTTGAGTTATCATAAAAATAAAGTTCTTTAGTACTTCATAAATTTTTCTTTCATGTGATAGTGATGTGGCCATTCGTTATCTCCGTATTATCTGAAAGCTCGAAATGTTAATTTTCTTTTTCTTAGTGGACGAACATGCTTTAATCTGGATATCACCTCAATAGCTTTGGTGGTTGATGTGATCATGTTCTGTTAGCCATTCTGTTTGAAAAGTTCCTAAAATGGTCCACTAGCTTTGTGTAAGCCGAATCGTTTTCTAATTTACTGAAAATAAATTTTATAAAATCTACATCAAAGATTTTGTTGATCGCAAAAATGTTAATTTTTTCACTTGCTTAATGTTTATCAAAAAAATTTCCGGCGCATATTGCATATATTGTTTATGACAAGAAGCGCTGACCCGAATACGCCACAGAAAATCTCTTCATGCTATATTCAAAATCATAAAGATATTAACGGAAACATATAAGGAAACGACGCTTACCGCCTGCGATAGATAGTATTAGAAAACTGACTTTCATTAATCTTGGAATATGTTTAATAGAAGTATGGAAAAATTTTTTTAATTTTGTGATTAGCTTACTTTTTATATTACTGATGGCCGTAGTATTTTCGTAGATGGGTGGTAGACAGTTGTTAGGCTGATAGAAGAATAAATAAGTTATAGCAGCATTTTTTTCTAAATTTCATTTTATGCATTCATTTTCGATTCAAATTTTCAACACTGTATACGATTTACGTTTCTTTTCAAACAGGAAATTTAATGATAAAATTTTTTATTTCTTAATCTTTTTCTTTGTATGTTTTTTTCATGTACGAGAGGTATCGGTGTACCTTCCTTTAACACCCTCTCGAACCCTATTGAGGTTTATACAAAAAGAGGCTAAGCGTTACGACTACTATGTTTAAAATTCATCAAACCGAGCAAAGATGGCTGAGATAGAGTTATATGAAAAAAAGAGATAGATGAATGATCCCTAACACTTACTATATCGAATAATAAATTCACACATAAACATCATCAACATTTTATAATAATATATACTTTACGTAATCGTTGATGTTATAATTTTCACAGGCGAACTTCATGATATATGATGAACACGTAGCGGATGTAATTTGAAAATATAAGTGTATTCGACCAAAGTAAATAAAATATTTTGCAATTGAATCGTTGACGTCGACTTCAAAAAATAAATGATCACAGTCAGTGAGTGAGACATTCTCTAATGTGCAAATGGGACATTGCATATTAAAAATAAAAAAAGTAAATAATAAATATATTTTCCGTTTAATATTAGAAAGATTAAGTTAAAACAAACAGCCTGTATATTTATTTCATTTTCCCCTTATATTTTACTTTACATATGTGCACATATCTCACATGTTTTTGATAAATTTTTGCAAAAAAAAAACACTTCCCTGTGTTGTGTGGTATGATAATAATTAAATGCACACATAGTCGCAAGAGATTTAAGGATAATATGTGTAGAAGTGTATATTTTTTATTATGTTATTTTTTATCGCAAAAATATTTTATTTATATTAAAAGTTTTTATTTTTAAATATCCTCTGACCTCTATTTTATAACCGAATATCTACTTGCCCTTCGTATTTCAGTCACCATTTAGATGAAAATATGGTACTTATTACTTTTTAACCTCTATGTTCACATGTTTAATCATGGTGTAGATATTGCAATATTGATCTCTAGTATTTTTAAATTGAAAATGCCTACTCTACTTATTTCAATTTCATAAAGTTTGTCTATTATTTTTGTTTGTGTATTACTAAACTTGAAATAGCTAACGAACCTCCCTCCTACTGATATACCCCAGTACTAAAATAAAAATTTATTAATAATAGGATCGACTTAAAAATATAAAATGAAAAGAAGTTCGTTAATAAAAAAATTGGATATCAATTTTACACGACTGTCAAAATGAAATGAAATGTTTTCAGACTTCATTTATCCATGTAAGTGAGTTTAATCTACTTTAACTTTTAAATGCCCTAACAGATTTGGGTGTTTGGAGTACCGTTAGAATCCATACATCATCTCGAGTGAAAAATATCAGCCAAAACTACCTAGTTGAAATAAAACTTGTACTATAAATTACAAACAAAAAATAAAGAATAACAAATAGTGTTTGGTAGAATTTATATTTAGTTTGCATATCAGAACTTGTAAATTGAAGCTAGATTTGCAGAGGTTCATAGCAAAAAATATCGGGAATGATGAATAATTGGCGTAAAGTATTTAAAATTAGTGTCATTATAAGAAATTTATTATATTGTCACTAAAATCACCATGTTTTACTTGAAAAGTAAAACGAATCAACCTTTCGTAAGTTGCTTTTGCACCAAGTTCCCAATTTTTTATTTTTGACTTCGAACGTTGATTTGCAATCGACGTCAAGCTTCATACACTCAAAATTCCATTGCGTCGTTTTTTTTTTTCAATGTCATCGTCATCGAATTGAGAGTTAACATTTGTAGATCCACCAGAACGTAAATGAATTATTATATTATATACCTGGTAAGCATATAGAGAAGAATGGACTGAATACCTATATATAATAGACCATTCTGTAGATAGAGAGAAAGTGATATTACTTATCTCCTCTGTAGGTGTGAAGCATAGCCATAGAAGTTATGACTACAGTTCGCATGATCGCTTTATCAATTTCACAAATTTCTACTCGTATAATTTACATCTGTTGATATTGAAAGCTCAGTCTATTCTTCTCTATGCCTGTGTTTTAAAGCACTCTTTTGGTCAAAAACCGTGCAACCACCTCTATTAAACTTTTATTTAGTCTGTATACAGATGTTATGTGAATGTTCACACCATTTGAATTTTTCATGAATAAATTTAATGAATTTTATCATGTTGATAACACAAATTATAATTTAATTGGATTAAGTTATAAATTAAGCACGTTTTACATACAATATACAATCATATTATTTATTTTAAGTATCAGATCGTAAATTATATATTTGAATGTCGTAAATTTAGACGAAAAAAGTGTTTTATATTATTAAAATATATTGTTTGTTTTTAATAGGATTTTAAATTATGATGACGGTATTTTATACTCGATATTATATTACTTTAATTTGAGTTGAGGTTGTTATGGACTTAAATTTTAAAATGAATAGGCGCTTGAAATTTATTTTAGGGAACAATCTACAAGATTAAGCATTGCATTTTTAGAATATTATAAGACTTATAGCTTTAGATTTTAATTAATATGAGAGGTATACCTTTGATTACATTTTACATTGATTTGATTGTTAGTCATTTGTTAAACCGTACTAGGCCATGAAGTTTTCATATCAGAATTATTCAAGAGAACCATATATATTTATTTCTTATCATGTATGATCTAACGTATTTGGCGATGACCGTTCAATACAGGTTATCTTTTAATAAAAAAAAAAGTAAAAATATAATTTTAACTTTACAACGGCTACAAAGGTTTTTATTTACCTCAGCTACAACTAAATATAAACATATAATAGTTAAAATTATGTGCATTGTACTTAAATTAGAATTTCGTTTAAAAGTTCCGGTAGTTTGAAAATATCTTCTATACATATTAGAAAGATTTTTTGTATTTTGTGATTTATCAACGTGAAATGATCTGGGAAAACAGGAAAACAGGAATCATTGATCCCCACCTCTTTGATCTCTAAATATATCTTTGCAGCTATTGTAATCGATGTGAAATAAAATGGCATGATCTGAGACATGCACATTCAAGACACGATTTATGTGTCGAACCCAAATCTTCTGTATTAAAACCCGCTCTCTGTTTACTTCTAATCGAAGATTATACTTCATAGAACTATTAGTTGTAACATTGATCACGTTACTGATCATGATTTATCAATTGTGGTTTTAATCCAAAGTGGATAATAATGACTCCCCTTGAAAATTATACTCTCTTAACATTCTGTGTTATACTTAAAACGGAAATAATTATAAATTAAAATTTTATGGTTAATTTTTCGGTGATTTAATTCTAATCTTCCATTCGATTTCCGAAGTATTGATATATATATATATATATATATATATATATATATATATATATATATATATATATATATATATATATATATATATATATATATATATATATCAATAGTTTGGAACTTTCTGAGCAATTTTTGGTTTTGTGACGGTTGGTCTGTGAAACTCATAACGTCCATAACTCCACAACTAAAAAACAAATATTTGTAAACTTGTGGTAAACAGTTGTGGAAATGTTTCCATTTTACAAAAAACTCTCTTTTTATCACTTATCCCGTAAACTGTTTATTCGATTTTGATATTTTATGTATACATGCGTATTTCAGGATTAAAATTTATCAAAATAGATTATTTAAACGGAACGAATTAACGTGAAAAACATAGTCAGCTCACTGTCACAGATAATATTATATGCCCTATAAATATAGAATATGTATTTTTATACTTTATATGGAAATTGCAACTTAATCAGGAAAGCCTTTCCAGAGATACAGCTGTTTTAGTAGATATATTCAATAATGGATACACAATGCCTTTACAGCGTGAACCATCTCATTTAATAAAATTTTGTAAGTAGATACGTGTTGTAGTTTTTCATCAGTCATTTAAAATTTATTATTCTGCATACTTAACATATGTCCAACATTGACAGTGTATTTTAAAGAAATTGTTGGATGATCCAAGACATAATCTTAACAAGTGTATTATGATAATAATAGCTTTATTGTTTCAGGGCACATTATTATTAACTGCTATTAAATAGTTAATGTAATGTTTCATCGAATATTCATATCTTCAGTGTTACCCTCACTCCTTTTCATTTATTTTTCCATTGTGTAAATATATAAAATGCTAATTGGTTTTCCTAAATTTTAATGACCCCTTTCTATGTATTGTACTGCATATAACAATTTTTATGTACAAAAATAAATTTTAAGTACCTCTTAGGTACTTCCATAGTACAACAGAGATTATCATATAACTTGATGACAATTTAAACAAAAACAAAAAAAGAGAGAACAAACCAACAACAAAGTACCTACTCGAAAAAATGAAAAATATTATACAAAATTTTTTATTTTTAATGAACTTAAAAAAAAAACTTCTAAACATTGAATCCAGAGAGATTTTGTATCTCCATTGTATTATTATGTACAAAAAACATAATTTATATGCTGTCTAGTTACGAGCAAGCAAAATACTAGTTTGTTTTTTCGTGAATAACTTTTATTCCGGACTGACGTAACGTAATGACAGGCTTTGATCAATCAATAAAGTTAAGCAACAGCAGTTATAAGTATTTGGATGGGTGACCACCTAGCAGTACTGTGAACTGTTGTTGTATAAAAATAATAATCCCCTTTGGGTAATGGCTATTTAGCTAAAAGTAGCTGAAGCCAGAAAAAAATAAAAATAAAATAAAATAAAATAATAACTTTTATTTTGTTTGAAAATTCAATATAACTGCAGTCATCTGTTATATTTAATGCAGCTATTAGTTTTTCGATTTTATATTTCTTGAGATACCACATAAATGAAGTTCACGAAAATTAATTCAGGCGTTTTGCGAAATAAAGTTAAAAAATCAATTTTGAACTTAATTATAATGGGTATGAACAGTTAAAGTCAAGAGTTTTCAGAGGCATGTTAAGAAGGCGGAAAAAGAAGAGTTATAAATCTTCCCAAAACTTGACCACTAGATTCAACATTACCAATAAAGGTACAAAATTACAAATAAAGATTCGTCATTTTTTATTTATGGGGGTTGTTGAATAAAAATCGATTTTCAAAAGGATACACAAAAAATTATAAAAATTTTATTTTTCCTAAAAATGAAATTACTGTTTTAAATACTACTTTTAAATACTGTTTAATGTAACAAAGCATTCAAGAAAAGTCAGAAAAAAAGAAATTAAAATATGTGCGTGTTTTTCTTTAAGAAATACCTATCTGGAATATAGTTTTTATTGTGATAACTTGTAATTCAAGTTGATTGATAAATAATTCACTCAGTAATAATTTATTTAAAAATATTATTTATGTACTAAACTTTTTCTTAATTTCAATAATTTTATTAAATTCGAATCCTAGAAATTTGCATTTCTCATAACTCAGAAAGTAATAAATGTTTCCGTAATAACTGCAAGAATTGATAAATGTAAGTCTGCCCAAGTTTGCATATATTATTTTTACATGTGAGTTTTTTTTATTCTAGTAATTAAATTTTCATTAAATACGCAATAATTACAATTTGTAATTTTATAGATGTAACTGGCAGACAAATCAGAGTAGAATAAGAATACATTTATTTCACATTAGTAGAGAAGGTTTTATATAACCAATTGGTTAATAAATTTAATATTCTTTTTTTTCTGTTACAGGCAAGTAAATTTTGAAGATTTTCATTAACCAGCTACTGGCAAGCAAAAAAAATAAAATAATCATTTCAAGGACCTATTTTAACTTCTTAATGTTGGATTCATGTTATGAAATAGCAAGGAAATGAAATGTTGTTTTTGGAAAAGTTTTATATTGTCTTCTAACATGAATTAGTTCTCTTTTCATGACTATTATTTATAACATTAGTTCTAAATTTTATAACTCAGAGCCTTTCAGTAACTAAATTACGTTTTTAGATAAATAACATCTTCATGAAGAAGATTGTGAAATTTCATATTTATAGTTCATGATACATTAAAGTTCAATAATAAAAATTGGTTGCTCGCCTATAAAATCATTTTTGGTTTTTGGTGACATCATACAGAGTGCTTTCTATGGACATATAATAATATAATAGTTTAAAAAAACTAAAAAAACACGCATGCATGCGTAGTTCGCGCACTAGCTCTATCTTTATTACTCTCATGCAAAGGATCCGTTCAGATGCGTTCTGCAGCCAACTTCAGAGAGTTACCTACAGACAAACAAACATACGAGTGAAGCTAATAAAAGCGTGTTAAAAAGTCACCAAAGTCAAAAGTTTTTTTAACTTCACTGTTTTCGAAAAACTATGTTTATGCAAAAATAAATATTAGCAAACAACTTTGATGAGACCACAATTTTGTTTCAGCATTTCAGCAAAAAATGAAAATCACCCAAATTATTTTATAAATTGATCATAGTTTGAAAAATATTTTGAGAAAATAATACAATACATGTGCGTGAGATAAAATAGCAGCTACGCTATCGTGTAATTAGCCACGGTATTTAATTTTATCATATTAGTACAACGAACCCCTACAAAAAAAATGTGTAAATAACAATAAAATAATAATATCTCATTGAACCCCTAACCAAATAAATACACTGACTGCACCCCTGTACGCATAATAATATATAGGACAGTTTATGAATTGTCCTACAATGAGTTGGTGACATTAAAAAAATACATTGGATTTGCAGTCAACAAACAAACATACTCTGGATACAATTGAATTGATGTGATTTTATTATCCTCATCATGCACATACATACTCGTATTCGTACAACAAGAGACATAAATTTAGTCGACATTAAATACAATGCAGTTGTATTTTAAAAAGCTTCAGCTTTTATTATTTTGTATATAAATTTCTGATACATTGAACATTATTACACGCACTGCAATATAAAACTGTTGAAAGATTATTCCATTTATATGTATATGAAACGTTTCAGGTATTTTTATAATACTCTTGTTATAGTTTTTACTATTATCACAAATTTTATTGCTTAAACAAATACTTTAAAATGTGACGCACATTAGTTTAGTGAAAACACAGAACCGTCGATTTTATTGATTGTGAAAAATTAACTCGTGTACAGCGTTCTTAAGCGTAATATTGTCTAACATTAGTGATCTGCCAATAATGAACACAAAACTTCCTCGGCTTTTATGAATATGTTTGTGTAAATGGCTATGTCCAGAACGACTACCACGAATCCTCAAACGAGTTGTACTTTATACATTTCAATCAAATAAGTACGTTAAACTTAGCAGTTTTGTTCTCGATTTTCTGTTGCAGTTTTTTTTTTTAAATCGAAATTTTATTTCACTGATCTAAAACTGTATCATGCATGTATATACAAAATTTCCTCAAAATCGGACGAATGGTTCACTATATTTCGACATGTAAGTGGAAACATTCATTATAGAATAAATTTACCTAAATTGTTATATTTCCGAAAGGGTTTGACCAGTTAAGTAGACATTTGGTAACTGAGAAAATAAATTATTTGCTACATTTGACATATAATATTTTCTGGGATAGAAAGATGAACTTTATTTCTTCATATTTTTTCGTTCCCATTTTTTATTTTTCATATTTTAATAGTTTTCTTATAAATTTTTCATAATTTCATTTGACACGTATGTAAGTGTTTCTAAAATGGGACTTTCATAAATTCCTCTGCTATTCCCTTAAATTTATAAATATCCATTCAGAAGTTTTGGAGTTATGCGCGTTCGCCTTGAAAATTTAACAGACCGGCGCGACTTATAAATCGTCAGTGAACAGACAGGCAGACTTGAATGAATGTTGATCTGGAAGTTCTAAACCATTGATATAAATAATCGATCGATACAATTCGGAATAGTATAATGAGTGTAATGAAAGGAAAAAATTTTAACAATCGGTTAAACCGTTCCGAAGATAAAACTGTTAAAATAAATACATTCTTTAATAGATATTTTCATTTCAATGCCAATATATTTGAACCCGTTTACCGATTTTGATAAATTTGTATGTACATGAATAATGAATGCAGTTTTACATGAGTTTAAATGAAAAATCAATATTTAGAAAGAGCAAAAAATCGAATCTGTAAATGTTAGTTACAGTTATGAAACAGAAAATATAATTTAGTTGTGTGATTAAGATGTAGTACATTATATTTATCTTGATGCTCAAATCTGTACGCAATATGCCAAGCCGCTTCGCACACCAGTTAAATGGAAATGTATGTCCAATATTGTCAAATACTCTAACAATAATGAACTGTTTAGTTAGAGTATTTTACGAATATCAATAAAAATAATAAGAGAAATAGTTCAAATATTAATACTCAATTATATTTCGAGTATCTAAACAATAAACAGTGTTAGTTATTATTTTCCCTTGTTTAAATATTCAAATTACTAAATGTATACAAGCCTGCCTGTATAGTATGTTACTTTTTGTTTACCTTATAGTATACTTAAGTGTAAAAACTATAAAATAAGAATTGAACTCTAGTATCGATATAATAGTTGACTAGAATCAGCTTTTCTTTTTATATGTGCTATAAATTGAGTAAATTATTATTCAAGTGAAATACCAGGCTCATAAACGAGCTTCTGCGTCTACTTAGTAATAAACGCAAAGCTTTACTGATATCTATTTACTGTCAGATAAATCTGGTTAATTAAAATACTCTATACATGTATTCATCAAGTGTTTGATTGTATACTACGCACGCATATGTGGTACGGGTCCGTAGTTATGTTATCATTTATGTCGCTACTACATTTAAGGCTAATTTTTATCATTTTTGCCATTAATTCTTATAAACAAAATGGAAACGGTGTAATAGTTGGATTAATGATAATTTTCCAAGGAAAAATATGTAGAATCATATTTCTAAAGAAAAAACAATACTTATTACTCGTTACCTAATTTAATGTCTAATTTAAGGAAAACCAAAATATTTTTGCGTTTATTATAATGCTTGTCATTTGATATCCATTCGAATGTGTATGTGGGGTATGAGGTCTATATGGGGATTGCCAACAGAAATCTAACGTTTCCAAATTATTAAAACCCATACATTTGTTTGAATTGCACATGCGGGAAGAAGTTAAATATGTTATTTACACCGTGTAATATCAGCCATAATATGTAGGTTTATATTGCAGGCAAAAACTATTTTTTTACTTTTGTAGATTGATTCATGTCTTTTTAAATAAAAATCTCCAAACTGCTGTATAAAATTATTGCGTTTATTCTTCAAAAGAGTCTGTAGTTGGAAGTATAGTATTCACATAGGTACAGTTACTTGATTCTCTTTTTGACTCTGGCCCTCGGAATATATTGGTTTACTGGCAAAGTGTGGCCCTGTGAAAATTTAGTTATCACTAAATTAAACATAAATAAAAATTGAAAATATTTATTTAAATATGGTTTGTAAGCGTTAAAATTAATATATTGGCTAAAAAAATTTCTTATTTTTCAACATTACCTATTGGCGCCTATCTTAAAATTTAATAAGCTTCTAATCTTTAAACAAGCGTATTTTTTCATTAAGCTCGCTTCTTTTTAGATATTTATTTTATATTCTTGCGATTTTTTGACTTGTCCGTTTTCACGATAGTACAAATTTTAAAAAATTGATGTGTTTAACAATTTTCTAAACTATTTTTCAAAAATTATAAAAAGTTGATTTAAAAACTAATGAGTTTCGGTAATTTTTTTTCTATATGTCATGAAAGCAAAATTTTTGAATTACTAACAACAAATTTCGCAATATTAAAGTAGGCCGTTTTAAACAAGAAAGCTGGAGAAATTTCATATCTATATAGACTGAATTATTTAAAAAATAAAGCATATCATTTTTTTAAATTGACTTGAGGCTCAAAACTAAGTAAAAAAAATTAACTCGAACGTAATATAATTTGTATAAAAAAGGTCATATTGTGATGTTATTTAATACAACTTATTATAATTATTTATAGACCCAGAATATAATAAAAATGAAAGAAAAATAATTTACGGGAGTTCTGTAGTCGAGAAGTGAGTTTTAAAGGGTAAAACACAATTCATCTTGACTTCCGGAAAAACTACAAGTCCTATGGAAGAAAATTAAACGGCAAATATGTAGGGAAGAAAAACATATACAACTTTTGTGTGAAAAATTGATATATCTAGGTTTTTGATTTTTTATTATCTTTTACAAAAAATTTTTTTTCACGAAATTTGGTAAAAACTTACCTTTTAAGTTCCAAACACACTATAATTTTATTGATTTAAGATATTTATTTTTTCACCTTGAATAAATATCGAAAAAGCACCAAAAGCATTTTCAATCGAAAAATTTTGAGGGTATGTGAAAAAAGTGTAAAAACAAAACTTGTTGATCTGTTTACTACCTAAAACTTTTCATTAACATTTTTTTATCAACCTTCTCGACCTAAAATCGTCCGTAAATTATTTTTCCTTTCATTTTTATTATATTCTCTTCCGTTCAGTTCGAATGAGTTTCATTCTACTATAATTTTTATTCACTTTAACCAATTTTAAAGGCTTCTATCATGATGTACTAAGTTACATAATAGTTAATTATTTTGTGTTATCATTATACAGTACGGAACCCTAACTATAAGAATATATAACGAAACGTATACTAAAATGTTAATACACATTTTATTTAATTCTCATACGTTTCACATTTTATAAAAGTTTTATAACAGTCACATAGAATTCAGATTAGTTTCATGTGTTTCAGTATATTTTGTGTCATTTTCAATTACATTATAAAAAGATTTTTCCTTTATGAATGTTAGTAGGTCTGCTGCTGTTCCAACCTTAATATTATCACCATCTATTTAATAATGTGAACTTACCACTATTTCATTAGATTATCAAAGACATCCTGGGTTATACATTTCATACGTTTTAATTTTATAACATAATTAATAATAACATACTGAAAGGCCCTTGTAAAAAGGATATGTAATTTTTTTTTTAATTTGTTAATTTTTAGAAAATTATTTTGTACACTACAAATGGGAGTGAGTTAATTGAAAAGTAGAAAATTAAAATAATGATTAAAAACATTTAATTCAATATCGCAATTTAATATTTTCAATTTAATTGGTCAAGAATTGTGAATAGCTTAGAAGGGATTGTGCACAGTATAGACAAATTTTCATTTTTGTGTACTGAAAAAACAAGTGAACATTGTGAGCCTAGTTCTAAAATATGACACTATAGCAGTCCGTACTGACCCGTACTGTCTTAATTATATTTGTCAACACGAAGTAATAAAACGAACCAATGTTCAACTGTCCACGTACGTTATTCAGGATTTTTTAATTGTTTTTTGTGGTTTTAATTAAAGCAAAAATTCCGAAGCATCAATTAATTTTCAGAGATCTTCTTTTTATTCATTTACATCAAAATTTAGATTTGAGTCAACCGACATCTGACGACAAATTCACTTTCAACTTTGTCTACCTATACGCCTATCAAATTGGGCTCTAAATTAAGTTTGTGGTTAGTAGAGATTGTAATTCTAACGGTTTTTTCTTTACAATTATGTCCATTCTTAGAACTAAACGGCTTATCGTCATCCATTAAGAATGTGTATTATCCAGCATAATTAACATGTAGTTAAAAAATGTTGAGTACACCTATTTCATGCGTATCTCATTTAAGTGAGTGTCAAGGGAGCGTAACACTTAGTTTCACAAAAAATACTTCAAAATAATGCTTCAGGTATACAGATTTGTTTTGGTTTTCGGCCTAAAATTGTTGTAAATTTGTTTTATCTTGATTGAACAAATTGTAAAATTGTTATAGGTACAAATAAATATACCAGGATTTCTGGTAACGAGGTAAGTTAATGAACCACACAGTATATTACAAATACTACTGATTTAAATAATAGAGATTTTTGGATTATTGTATCTTAAATTTAATATTTTTAATGTACATTAAAATATATATAGCGTGTAAATTAAATCGTAAATTTTGTATTTTGAAACGTAATCAGTTTCTGCTTTATTATTTTCACAGAAATAATAATTGTATTTTAAAAGTTTTGCTGTCTTAGATTCTTAAAAATTACGATAAAAAATATTTTACTCTGGTGCAAAAATATAAATATAATGTATAACTGAAAAGAAACCCTTTGGTGTAAATAGGAAGAAATTATTATATTTTATTAAAATGAAAGTGAAGCGTAGCAAAAAAACTAAAAAATAAAAAAATAAAAACGCATTTTAAAAATATAGTAATTTTTATTAAACGGTTATAAAAAAAAATTCATCCATTCTCATTGAACCGAACAGACAAACCAATCCATAAATTAATATTATTCCTGAGTTTAAACATATGAGTACAATTGATTGTATTTTGAGTAATGGTTTTCAATTGACACTCCCCTAATTAAAACATGATTAATTTAGTTTATCGATTTGCATAAGTTTTTTTTTTTTTTTTTAAATATAAATTAAAATATAGAATTTTCATTAAATTTTATTTCTATTTACGAATTATTGTTACTAATACAATAAGCAAATTGCAATAATTTTATTTTGTAGTAAATTATACTATTATCATTAAACAAAGGGCCTGAAGCGGGAATGAATTTTTATATAGATTAATTCAGTGATATGTCTTGAAACTATTTGTAAATAATTTTAACATAAACAACTTTGTGTTTAAAACTAATTCAATAATAAGTTAATTTATAATTTATTAACAAAAAATGTGTATTTTTTTCAAACAAAATTTTGCCTGAAAGTTTGTTTAGTAAAATGTTTTTGAGTTTTTCACAACATATAATTATTATATTATTATTATTATACATGTATACATATATAAGTGTATAGTCTGGATATTTATAGTATTCTATGAATGCTAATTAAAAATAGTCCAAACAATAAAATTCAATCATATGTCGAGTATCTAAACAATTAATACTGTAAGATGTTATCTTCAGGTGTTTTTAAAAGTTTTTACAATTTTTTGTTAAAATCGTTGGTCAGAAATGATTGAAATTTTTCAGAGAGCTCAAAATATCAAATTTGCGGTTTTTTTATCAATTCATATAATGTTTGCTCTCACTTTTATATACCTGAAAAACACATGCTAATATAAAATAAAAGAATTGCAGATGATTTTTGACTGTAATTCGTGGCAGACATTTAGAAAAAGATGAAAATGATAAAAAGGTCGTTTAAAGCTGAATTTTAGTTACCAAAGTATATATAAGAAAGACACTTTTCCCATGGGAATAAAAAAATTGTTAAAACTTTATGAACTAAAAACTTTTAAACGTTCTAACGAACACTGTCTCTACTTCTAATAACTAATTATCATCAGTCGTCGCCTGTCCGACTGTCTGTATGAAGTTATTTAAAAAAAATGTTAATGTAATTTTTTTTTGAAACATTTATATAATATTTCATTTTTTTTAAAGCTTTCCACAAGGAAATGTGAAAAACGTACTGTGAGCCGATGCTGCTTGGTGATAGTCGTGAATACATACATATTTCTACCTTCTGAATAATTTAAATGTGTCGTTGAATAGAGACAACTATCTACATTAGAGTTTGGTTATGTTTTCTCCTTTTAGAAGAAAACTTTTTAATATCCTATATGTTGTGAAAGTATATTGTGAAGTATATAATGTTTGCAGACCAATTTCTACGTTTTTTCACTATATCATATGTGTATGTGCTCTTGAACATGTTATGAGACTACTGGTGATGTCTTCGTCTCATGTTTGTACGACTGAGCTCAATAAAACTAAACCTGAGAAAATTAAAATGAATTTTTAAAACAGTGATTAGAACATTTTAATATTATTCTTCTTAGGTTAAGATTACGTTGCGTTTTTATAATTTACATAGTTTACTTTTGTTAACATAACTGATGTTTCTTTCTCTGCAAACTATCACTCAAATTTTCAGTATATTAAAAAATAACGTCAGTTGTAGTAAAGGTTCTCAGAGTTTCATTTCAAGCTACGAAAAACCAAAGCTGTTGATTAATTATCCAATAGTTTTTTCTTATAATTTTCCTTATGATTGTGCTGTGACAAAGAATACAAACGCTGAAAGAAACTCATAAGTCAGATTGCCAGTAGTGATGGCCCTAGCTGTTAAGTGTCGGCAATTAATGGGCTTCTGTAATCTTTGATAAAACGAATGCAATAAGGAATTATAATTAGGTAGTTTATAATTGATAATTAAAATCCATAAGTGTGTGTGAATTCCATCAATGAATATAACTGACATTTAGTTTGACGACAACGATTGACGACATAAAACATCTGTTGGTCACTGCTAGTAATATTAAATAACGACATTGAACAGCTATAGCTAACTGGTAATCAGGGTAAATATTACAGTATTTTGAAAATACAAAAATTGAACTGTCTTTGGCTGAACCCGTTTAACATAGACGTTTTTAGCGTTAGAACTTAATAGAACAACCAAGATTAGTAGGTTTATAAGACGTTTCAATAATATTTGAAGTTTGGGCGTGGATTTTCTAAAAACCATGAACAATTATTTTTTCTCAAAACTTGTCAAATATGCTTAGATATTGATGATTAAAGTTTCACAAGACAAACGATTATTTTCGCACATACAGTCGAATATCCCAGCGAAATATTGACATAGTTATTAAAACACATAGTTAAAAATTATGAAAAAAATAAATTTAATCTAAGTAAAATCAAGTGTTTTATAGTCCACCCATGTAATAGTTTAACTAGAAATATTTTTCTGAAACCATTTTTTTCTCGAAATAAGAATTTTGCGAAAATCGTAAGCTATAAAAATAAATTACGAAAACTCTAAACTACAAGCTAGAAGCTTTCCATTAGTGACTATGCATTTTAACTTAAATTTATATGTAAGGATTTGACCAATCTAATTGTCTATTTTGACCTGTGATACCTTTAATGACTCAAATTACGATTAAAAATATATTTTAAAAATAAACAGTAAATAAAGTATATTTCATTTATGTTTGGGGTAGGATCATTTTTTTCATGTTGAATTGTAAAATTGAAGGAAAGGTATATCCGTATTATACTGACACTTTTAAATATTCCATTTCAACCAACATTTGCACTTTATTGGACGAACGACTCAGTGCAGACATTGTTGTATGACATTTTGTTGTTGTTTTATTTTGAGGTAAATTCACACGTATGTAAATCATTATCTAAATGAAAATCGTGTCAAGTGACTCAAATGTTTTATATTGTTGTATATTTTCGATAATTTAATTGAATAAATATTTCTCAAATGCATTGATTACATAAAAATTAGTAATCGTCATTTTTCAGACTTCAATTCAAAGGTTTTTTTTTGTGGGTAAAAATGAAAATTAATTGCTTATACAATGTGTCTCGCTTCAAGTATATCACCCTCATAAAGATATATCAGATTGAGATTAGATATTATTTATTTCGAAAAGTAACAGAATATTCGGTTCAAGTGAATATAACAAGTAACAGAGCTAATTCAACATATGATTTAGTATTAATATTTGAACTATCTTTAATCATTAGCGTTCATCAAATAAAATATGTATTGTATTTATAATGTACTTTATAGCTAAAATTGTGGCGTACTTAAGCATTTTATACAAAAAAAAAATGTTTCAAACAAAAGTTGTTTGTTTTAAAATCAAACATTTTTTACCTTTAAAATTTTTTTCTATCTTTTATGGTTCAATTGTTAGGTCCTGGTCCCATTGGACCCTATGGACCGATTTTATTCATTTACGAATTTATAGTCATCCTTTTTCACAAATACATAAGCAATATTTCAAACTTCCTAGCTCTTTTGTTCTTGATGATGGACAGGCGAACATGCTGAAATAGACTATTTAGGTGATTCTATGAACACCTATACCGAATTTTGTTTGTGTGGTCAATATTTTCTAGCGTTACAAACTTTTGCCTAAAAATAATATCCCCGTCGTATATATTATGTATATGTCGAGTATAATAACCAGGTATAGGTATTCTTAATTGTCTCAGGTATAGGTATTCCTAATTGTCTCAGGTATAGACTATAATTGTGCGTATTGACTTGAGACAAAAATTTGCATCACGTTAATCGTAACTACAAGCGGGCGCAAAAAAAATCTTAAAATTCAAAGTTTGAAATGGACAAGTATAGAAGTAACACAATAAATTAAATCGAAAATAAAGAAAACAACTGTTGTTTATGTTTTTTTCTCCATTATCTACATAATTTTAAAATATTATCAGTATTCTTTGGAATATGACTTCATGTAACGTATTGTGTAACTTTTATTTATTATTTTTCTGGAATCTGTTTTAGAACGATTGAAGACACAAAGAATTCAAGCCGCAAGAAATCATTGATTGAATGCTTGAATTGGTCGCTTGAAGGTGTATTAAATTATTTTCGAAAAATCATTTTTATCACAGATATAAAGACTAAGAAAATTAATACTACAGTAGGAAAACTACTCCAAACACCATACAGATCTTTTAATTGTTCTTCAGAGGGTGTTAGCCCACATAGAGATTATTTTGTTTTTAAAATTTTATCGTGTCTTACGTGCATACGTGAAAATCAGTAAATACGATGGTTTATAATCCGGTCATTATGATAATATACATTGTGTATTGAACGGGGGGCAAAAACGAACATGTGTTACGGGCTAATACGGGCTAAATTTACTCAATGCCTACAGGGTTTTTTTTATCCCAGGATTCACCGAATTGACAGGTGAGTTAACGCAGACGTTTTCAATCCCTATGTCGTCTGAATATTTTTCGTTTAGATGATGGAGGTCAATGTTAGACCCCTTGTGTAAACCCGTGATTACTCATTCCGAAATCAGTCATACTTGTGAATAGATTAGTAACTCCAATCCGAAATTGCGAACCTGTAATAGATTGACTCCGAATATCTCTTTCTTATTTTAATAACACTGTGACAAACTGATATCTCAATCATAAAGCACATTTTCATTTCTGTGGCCAATAGTTGTCCAAGACAACCAATGTTAATTATTTCAAAAAAACGGATATCTATGGGCACCGTGCTTAAAAATGTTTTCATTCGTTTCTATGGTTACGAAATATTAATTTATCAATCAAATGATAACAGCTCTGTGGATGGTGTATGATTTAAAATTTCTTAAAATTTATTAACTAATTTAAATGAATAATTAATTTTATTTGCAATTAAAAATAATTACTAATGCAATTTCTTCAATCATTCTTACAATTTGCAACCCAATAAGTTCAATTAAAAGTCTTTTTTATTTGTAATTATTCAATAATTTTGGTTTAACATTTGCTATACAATTTACATGCAAACAATTGAACAAATAATTATATTTTCTAGAATGTGAATGTTTTATTACAAATTTTAGATACTCGTAGCGCATCAATCGATTAAGAATTCCCTTTCACGTACTATGCACGGTACGAATGAGCCAATTATGAATAATGTCATCTATAAGATTCAAATTAATTTACTATGTGAAATAAGCTTTATCTTTAATTTAACATAACATTTAGTTGGTCGCATATATTAAACGATACTCTGAAATTCAAGAAGTTCTACATAATATAAATATATGGTGATATCTCTAGATGTGAATTCGTTCCCATGTCAACCAAAGCAAATAACGTTTAGTGGAGATGGGTTTACTTATAGTCAAGAAAATGAAGATCTCCCACAAATCATCTTTCATTATAAAAAAATATATAATTTTATTACTTCTGATCTTAAAAACAGTCGTAAAATAATAAATGCTACTCAACTGGGAATTGAATTCATCTTAAAATACGAAAATTTTTATTGAAGTATAATGAATAGGTATGTCCATTTCACTTTTGAGTTATATTTATCGATATCGGAAGTTTTTTGTAAAAAATTTTTTGTTTCAAAAATGTTTAAATATATTTTCAACCTCCTAAGAAACGTTCTTCTTGTAGTTGTTAGCCGGTCGGTAAAAATTATTCAGGCCAAACTTGAAAAACTGTACAAATTACTGAGAAGATGTAAGACGAAAAATCAAAAGTAGGAAGGTTCTCAAGTCGACGCGTATATTTTTTTTATATATGACTATGCATAACTTTTTACAAAGTTTTCCGATTTTAGTTCTTTTTTTATTGGCCCCATATAAATTTGAAAAAAAAAATTAAACCCTCAGGGTAGGAAAGCGGGGGATGATTTATTATTCACTAACTGATTGTATTGTATGACCACGCACAACTTTTTTAAGACTAGTCCGATTTCGATAATTCTTTTTATTGGATATACCTGGTATACCTGCAAGTTAGTCCCATTTAAATTCGGAAAAATTTGCTGAAAATAGGGGTGCTTTATTGGACACCCACAGATTTTAATGCTTGGGCACTCTTTTCACAATTTTAATGATTTGTTTAATAAAATAAAACATAAAATTATAAAATAAAAAATTTTTAACAAAAAAATTAAACCGCCGAAAAAATTTAAATGCTAAAAAAAAAGATTTTAATAAAAAAATTAAACCGTCAAATATACTGAAAAGCAAAAAATAACAAACCTTTTTTTATAAAACCTTAATAACTTCTTAAACTAATTTAAGTGTATATTTTTGTAATAATTTTCAGTTTTTCTTCATAACTAAATTCTTAAAGCAATGAAAGTATGCATAAGTAATTTTGACTCGGCATCAAACAACTAAATAAATTAATTACATAATATGTGATTCGCGGCCGCCGACTCAAAATTACTTAAATATACTTACATTAGTTTAGAAACTTAGTTATTAAAGTTAAATAAAAAAGGTTTATTATTTTTTGCTTTTTAGATTTTTCCTTAGTTTGAAGTTTTTTTTGCTCCAATATCCTAGGAGTAGATGATAGACTTATTTGTTTAAAACATAGAATTTTTATGTCACGTAATCACAGAATTAAGAGTACGTTATCACAGAATTAAGTTCAGATCAGTATCCTCTTGATACTCTAAAATCGTCTGAGAATTGTAATTATAAGGACCAAAAAACTTACAGAACCTTATCTATATTTCTCCTAGATTGACTTTACTATTTAAGTACTTCTCATTTCGTTTCTACTATTTTATTTTATGACATTATGTTTATAAACGAACAGTAACCTTTATACTTACCATTAACTTAACAATAAGAGTCGTAGATACATTTTAACTACATTGTGTTGTTTGGGTTTGACACATTTATTTTCATATAAATATGTAAATAATAATCCTATCAAAAACAGTTTATTTATGAAATACATCTACCTACATATTAGATTTTTTCATGATATAATATTTCTATAGTCCCATCATTCTTGAATTTCGTGAGATTTTGACTTGAGAGTAATTATGATTAAAACTAATGATCCTGAAACTAATTCAAAAGTACCAAAATGGAACTGTGTATGGAATTATTAACCAATTTTAACTGAACGAAACTCCTTATTGTAGAGTACTCTAGGGGTAGTTCAATGGATAATTTCCTCTGCTCTTTAGATCGTAATTAAAGAAGCGGTTAAGTATATGGGATATTTTTGGAGGGTTGACACTTTTTGGGAGTGTTTCTATTTGGATAATTGAATTTTTTGATTACTGCCTTTATATAACAATAAAATACCATCAAATAAAAAAAAATCGCATCAGTCTAACATCTTTACAAGTAACTTTAATTATAGAGAGTATTTTTGGAGGGTTTAGTCATTGGGGTGGTTTCGTTACAGAAATGAAATTTTCTGGTTGTTTATTAATAATGTTTAACTAAAATTTAATCCAATGAAAAAAAAAACGCTATCACTATCATGCGGCTCGAATGAATCGCCCAAAATCTGAATAGGTTAGTAATGACATTGATATCAATATGAGCTGTTTCTTAGACTTATTTATTTATTACATCTTTGACCCGATTACTGTTATTATTGAGCCATCTTGTGCTTATATTTAAATATGTATCATTGAGTAAAAGGAGGCCATAGTAAATTCAAATTGAATTCTTGAATGCCTCATACAACACCACTGTCACTTTTCAAAGTTTTAATGACTACCATTAAGTAAGTGAAATTAATAAAATATTTTTGTAAATAAAGAATTTTAAAAACAAATGTATATATTTGTTTAACAAAGTAATACGGAAGAAGTTTTGTATTTTATGATGTTTGATTTTTGAGTGGGAATAAGAATTTAAATTATTTAAAAAGTAATCAAAGAACTAATGTCTATACACCTGTAGTAATAAAATATACGTAGACTTTCTGTATATAATGTGAACGTGATGTTTGTATGCATAGGCTTTTAAATGCGTCCTTGCTTACACGGTAACTTAGTATCACACTTGACATTTTCATTGAATAAGTGTAATTTTTATACGTATGAAATATAAAAAGATATATTTAATTTAGTCTAATGTTCTTAACGTTGACAAATATTGAAGGCATGTAGGTGAATTTTTTTCTCCTTTCTCCGTAAAACGGAAAGGCTTTTATTCAACAAAATTAAATTTTAAATGCTTAGATTGGAAAGGTTTAAACAATTATAATGTTCTTTTGAAATACAAGCCTAGAAATGTGTGTGTGTGTGTGTGTTTTAATTTTGTGTAAAAATAAAGCGTTCTCTTTCAGAACCCAGATAATTTTCAAATTCTTCAAATCGTGTTTTTTTATTGTCAAAACGGAATATCTACCTCAGACAATGTGTATAAATCATGGCTGCCAGAAATCATTATATTTCGCGTGTCCGACGAAAATAGCTTTTTTATTAGAATAACTATAAAAAAAGGAATAAAAACGGATATCCATCAATTTTAAGATATTACGCGATGCGAACAATTTTCTAGCCTACTTTACTTACCAGAATATGTATTTTGTTTTAGTTTTTAAAAAAGAAATGTTTTTATGATTTATGATCCGATTTTATTCATTTCATAATTAAATGGAAATCATTACGAAAACTTAGACCTTTTGTTGTGAGACAATTGAAAGGTCTATCAATTTGCGCTAAATGAATCAATATAAGTGCTAGTTTTTATACTCGACATACATACATTTGTCAGAGTATATTAATTTTAGTTTAAAGTTTATAACGCTAGGAAATATTGACCGCACAAACAAATTTTGGTATAGGTGTTCATAGAAACACCTAATTAGTCTATTTTCGCCCATCCGTCGTCACGATAACTGAAAAACAAAACAAGCTAAAGTTCGTGAATGAGGAAAATTGGTCCATTGATCCTTGCCCCAACTTTTAAACTATAAAACTATAGAAGAAAACACACAACTTTTGTTTGAAAACTTTTCTCGTATGGTTTGCCAAAATTTAAGCTCAAATTTAGATAATTATCACATACTGGTATTTACAATACATATTAATATATAAGTGTATATAACTGTATAGATTGGATATTTAAACCATTTTATGAATGGTAATTAAAAATAGTCCAAACAATTATATTTAATCCTTTGCCGAGTATTTAAAAAATTAACTCTGTTAGTTGTTATCTTCACTTGTTAAAATTTAATTTGTCGATTTTGTCTCTACTGAGATTATCATTTATTTTCTTTGTAATTTATTGAGAAAATTTTTTTCTAATTTGAACGTGATATTTTTGTTACTATGTTATAAAATACGTACACTCGAAAACCTTATTAAATCACATCACAGATCTGCTTAGTTCTGCATAATATTATCAACATCGAGAAGTAAGATAATTGTTAGAAACCAAATAATTTTGTCGCTGGCGTGTAACTGATCGCATTATGTACCTTAAATGTTAAAATATGACGCAACGTTAATGACGATGAAGTAAAAACATTTTGAATTTATAATTGAAATTTGTATTTGATTAATATTTAAAATTGATATTATTAATTCACCCAGATTTTACTTTTGCTTATATGAATGCTGGATTTTTGGTTTAAAATTATAATAATAATACTAATTTGTATAAGGTCTATGATGAATATTCATTAGAATGCGGTTTAATATTTTAATCATGAAATAATTTGATGGTATTTTTTACTCCCCCTTTCTTTTAATTCGTAGTGACTCTTTGTTTATTTGTCGAAACAACTCTATATAGAATTTTATCCCGTGATCAAGCGAGTTGAAAATTTGGCGGCATGTTCATTGCGACGAAAAAATGATATATCAAGTTTTCGTTTAAAAAAGTGGCCGGAAAAACGTAAAAACCCCACATACGTATGTAGTACTCTCATTTGAATTCAATTTTAGTACTCTCATTTGAAGTTCCAAATGATAATCAAAACCAAAATCAATTTGAACGTCAAATAATTTCTAAACAATGTAGTCTTCGAACTTATGCTATGTTGCCATTAATAGTATAAACCATAAAATTAATACTTTTGTATCATTAACTAGCTGTCACCCACCAACTTTCTTCAAAACTTTCTCTCGAGATTTAAGTCCCATTTATTTGCACCTAAGCATTCGCAGATCTCTTTTTGATTACAAAAAACTACTGTATTAATAAAAACCAAAAATTAAAGTAGAATGAACAAAAACAATATTTATTACTGATTTTTTTTTCTTTGTAATTATCGCAACTTTCTCATGAAAACTTTCTGTGAATGCAAACGACTAACCCCAAATTAAGATTTAGTAGTATATACAATATTTGAATGAAGTTTTCAAAAATTCATTGAAAAATGCTATAGAAAAACACTTCTAAATTATTAAAAAAGATTATTAAAAATTGAAACTTATTATATTATTTGATTATGATTGGGTTGCAACATGCTACCCTTGAATTATTTCATTTGAAAATTATATTGAACTAGCTGTGATTAGCCTTACCTCAAGGCTAGTACGAATGGTGCAACCAAGCCAATATGTTTAAATAATCAAGTTAAATTGGATATTACTTTTGGAGCCAAGCAGTGCTTTTCTTATGACTATTGTAATAAGTAATGACTTATTAAAACTTCAAAGTGAAAATATATACTTAAATCAGTTTATTAGTTCTAAAAATTACCCCACCACAAACAAACAAAAAATTTAATATAACATTCTTTAAGCCTTATTTTCAACCCTTTAATCTGTTCAATATATCAATATCTTTCTGCTTCAGTTTGGACTGTACCTTGATTTTAAAAATTTCAAAGTCAGTCCTTAACTGCGTTATATATATATATATATATATATATATATATATATATATATATATATATATATATATATATATATATATATATATATATATATATATAGTCTTCACCTACGTTATAAGAAGATATTCTTTTCAAAATTTCTAACTTTTTTTTTAGATAATTGGAATGTACCTGGACCGAAATTTAAAAAATTACAACCCCTGTTCTTGTTATATTAGACTATTATGGTCTTATGTTTAAACTGTTTAACTGGGAAAAATATATAGGAATCTTATACACTGGGTGTAATGTTTTTTACTGGCTAAAGTTGGCCAACCTTTTTTTGATATGTTTGTACAAAAAAGGGAGCAATAAATATCTCGATATATCTTAATCCTTACAAAACTGAAATTCATGGACATCCTTGCGTATACATTTACAATCCAATTTTCATAAGTTCTCGGAGAGTATACTATTCAGCAAACCGAATTCTATATTTAAGTTTATGTCAAAAAATTCATTGTAATTAATAAAAGTGAAATAATAAATTGAAAATCTCTTTGATAAATCTCGATTCACACTCGCGTCGGTGAGGTTATCTAGAGAATGTTAAAATCAATCAATGAAGCCAGTGATTTAGATGATGATAAATTTGATTTGAAATCATTAACTCCATTCAAGTGTTGGGAAGTCCACACTGATGGGAAGATAATCTATTAAAAGCGGTGGTACAGAAACTGTCTTATGTAATATATTTAAAAAAGGGACTATTGTATAATTGTACATGCTATTTTTTTTACTAAGATATAATCATACTAAACGTTAGTTATACTGAAATGAAAATAATATTTTTCTTGAAGAGCCTGGGAGTTCGTAATAAGAAGTTTACTTAGAAGTTAATTCTCTTCCTCCTGTTTAGTATTTGTGCTTCTCTTTTAAGCCTATCATTAAAGGTATTCTAATTTCCAAGTATTGGATACAAGTAACATATATATGGATAAAACAACGTGGAATATTTTTTGGAAAATAAAACGTCATTTTATCTAAAAACAATTTATCCAAATTAATCAAATTTTATTCAGATATATTTTACTTTTGTTCAATATTTTGCTTATACAACAATGAAAACTATAATTTTATGGAAAGGCTTAAAAGATTGTTAGCCAGGGCTAGAAATATTTCCAAAATCCTCGAATTCTGTGGCAAAATCCTTAAAATTTTAACACTAAATAATGAAGCAAAATAAAAATTAATTAAATATTAATTATGATATAAATTTGAATAAAATCATTTTAATGGAAATTTTGTATTTCGAAAAATCATGTACCTATTTTTCTTCTCTTCTCTTGCAATTCGTTATTTTACTATGCAAATAATTAAAAAAATTTATCAGGAATCTTTCTATTATACTCTGGACAACGTATAAAAATCAGGGACTTTTATTTCCAAAAATCCGGTGCAAACATAAAGTAAATAGATTAGACCGATAAATCACCAAGTTTGTCATTGCTCATTTTTATTTTGATAAGTTAGACCACATCAAATAGACCAGACTAATTTATTTAATGGCACGTAGTCTTACTCTTTACGTTTAATTAATAATTATTAATTTCTAAGCTTTAATCTAAATTTTTATACCAAGCTCTGTCGCTCATGGAGGTTTTCAGAGATACAAAACTATTCTTGATACTTGTTTTTGTATTCTGCAACACCTATTATTTCTAGGCAAAAAGAATGATAGTCACGCTATCGATGGTGTTGTATTGATAATCCTGGAGTAGTAGTAGTTTTTTTCTATGAATAATTTCTTATGTCATGTCGTCGTTTTTCTATTTCCATTGACTGATGTTGTTGGCATATAAGTGTAGTCGAGCCTTCAATATGGATGCAAGTATACAACCAACAACATTTAAGACGGACATACATCATACAACAAATCTATCATTAATGTCAGTCAATCTGTAGTGAGTCTATCGCCTTTCTTATAAAAAGTAATACATTGGGTTTTAAATGAGAAAAATTGTATATATAAAAGTAAAGGCAACACAATTTTACCGGATGTACCAATAAAATAAACATGAATAAACATAAAAAATTTAATAAAATTATTATTTTTGAAACTAAATTGCATGGGTCTGAAATTTTATTGTAGTTTTAGTCCTTGAAAGATCAGTTTTCTACAAAGAAGTCAAAATGTTTGTTTTTTTTTAAAACAAACAACTTTTGTTTGAAACATTTTTTTGTAAAATGCTTAGGTAAAATTTTAGCTAAAATGTTGACGAACCATATCGCCATCAGTTATCAATTATCGAAACAATTAACTCGGTTTGTTGTTTTATTCACTTGTTTTTGTACATGACATTTATTCCGAAATTGAAACGATTAATTCAGTCTTGTTCTAACATTTTTGATTATACTCATCAATTTTGGTACACTTTGTATTTGTTTGAATTATGCTGGCCCGCTTGTTCAACATCATGCTCGTATGTGTATATAAGAGAACATTTCTTTTGTAGACTACTCTACACATATCCTAGACTACATACGTAGATGTAGTGCGAAATGCTACGTATGAAAATATACCGTACAAAATATATATACATTATATGTTTGTATATAATATGTAGGTAGAACTCATTTACTATAGACTATTCGAACTATGTTTGTTTCTTAGTGAACAATTAAATAAATTCTTACACGAAATAGAAATACATTAACCTGTTTTAAGCGAAAATTATATTATCAAAGAAGAAAAAGGATTTTTTTTACACAAGAAAGAAATTAATAAATAATAATGATAAAGCCCGTTGTTACCCCTATGAATGGACAATGGCCTCCCGAAGATCCTAAACCACTCTGACCAGCTCTGATTTCTTTGCATACTCAAAAGCAATCAAATCGTTTGTATTGCTTTTTCCTAATCTGGTTTTATGCTGTTCAATTTATACATCGTTTTGCCTTACCATTTACCGTATGTCGAAAAAAGTGACCTTACCATCTTCTTCAAAAGTCGAACACTCGCCACAACCTTCATTTTTGTATTCCGCCTAAAACTACTATTTCAACGAAATGTTTTATTTAAATAATTCAAATATCTCTTTCAATATTTCTTTCTTAAGCTTGGCGTGTGGTAAAAAAAGGATAAATCTGAAGTCCGAAAGTCAAAACCGGAATGAAACACGAATCAATGCTTTTTACTCGTTTTAGCGGAAAATCGTTTTTCATAATGTGGTTACAATTTGGCACGAACTTACTATTTAAATGACCTGCACTTCCTCCAAGCATTGAATCTTGATTGATTTCAAGTTCTGTACTAATAAATGTCGCTATTTTTTGAAGAATTTGAATTTATTTACCTTTGATTCGCATGTTAAATAATTTTTGTTTTCTTTCAAATTAACAATCAATTCTATCTGTTTATTGAAAAAAAAAAACAAAACATTTGTTTAAATTTTCCTTCTTTAAGTTTTAAAACAGGACTGCATTCTCTGGGAATCAAAGATTATATACCTATCTAATCCGTCACCGTCAATAACGCCGTCAATTTTAATCCCTACATTTATCTGAGTTTAAGTGGCCAAAGACTTTATATAACTGCGTTAAAAATTTTGGTGGCATTTGGTAACTTTCTTGTTTACGCTGTCTAGAGGTATGTAAATATTGTACATCAGTTTTAGTTATAATGCTGATATATTTAAGCATTCTGATGGAATAATCGTGAACTTACGCAAATTAAAACAATTAAACCGATTCAATTTAATTCATGTTGATTACAATAGATTTAGTACCAGGCAGGATAATTTCGTTCAAAATCAAAACTGAAAGAGAGATAGCTGTAAACCAGGTATAATATTTTTTCTGAAGATTCAACTATTGTCTTAACGACTTTTTTTATTAGTCTTAAGATAAAATATGGTTAATTTATGACGATTTTTTCTTCAACCTCCAACTAAGGAACAATCTTTGAATTTCATAAAATGTATTACGCTAAATTTAAATTTTTTAACCTATTATTCCTCTTCACCATTCTGAGCCAACATTTTTACGACTCCCTCTAAATATTTCGCCAAAAAAGCGCCATCCGCTTTCATTACTTTGTGTATGATTAATTTCGATCAATATTAATATTTTTTAATATTTAAATGACAAGATTTAAATAAATCTATAAATAACCAACAATTGTCACTTTTCTTTAATTTTCAAAATTTAATATATTTATTCAAAAAAATTATTTGTTAAAAACTAAACTTATTCGAAAGTTAATATTCAGGCACTTGCGTTTGTGTTGCATATAAAGATATTTGTTCTGCTTTCTATCACATGTCGAACAGCAACATTAAAGAATCATTCCATGCACGTTCCATTTAAATCGCTTTTCCATATATGCACAGGAATATTTTTAGTTTTGCTTATAATTAAACATATCAGTATTACCTAAGAAAATTTCATGTGTATTATGTGACTATGGCTGTGGAATGATTTATAACGTTTACACGTAATCGATAGTCTCGTCATGTGGATTTTGTGAATTCGATTAAAAAATTACTAATAGAGAAATTTGTTTATCACCTCAATTGAAGCGTCTTTACTTCACGAACTTAAATTTGATGTTATAATTAAACAAAGAAGGAGATTGGCATAAATGACGTTATACATGTTCATATCCATAGTGATTATACATAAGGGTCATTCTACGATAAGAGGTCCTATCGATGTCCATGGCACTTGTATACACTTAACTTAAAATTTAAGATAAATAATGTTTGTATGCACAAATAAGTTGATTTTGAATAAAAATATTATATAAATTACATTAATATTCAAAAAGTTTATATTGCGATTTTGCAAAAGAAAATGACCGCTTAACGTAGAATCACCCAGAATACATTTTTTTGTAAGAAGGAGATGGAAAACAATCTTTAACAGCTTATTTATAACTTATTCGTTTTTGAATCAATTTTAATCTATTTTTCAAATTTTGTTTGGTATTGAGCCTAGTTTTAAATTTTGATGCGTAAGATATTAAATTTTTTGTATTGTATTTCTATGTAATGAATAAGAATTATGTAAAAAAAATATAATCGTTATCATTTTGACAAAGTATTCCAATATTTATTCATTTCAAAAAATTTTTCTATTAAGGTTTATTATGCGAACGACAATTCTACAGTTTTCGAAATTTATTTTAACAAAAATCCTAGAAAATATTGTTGATATGACTATTCGGTTTTGCTTCTTAATACCTACATTTTGATACATAGAAAATCAAGAAAGAGTAAAAGAACCATATTACATCTAGAATATAGAAATCGTAAGCGAAACTTTTTTGGAATTTCACTTACATAAGTTTGTTTTTAAAAATTTTAAAGTTTAGCATGTAAATCATTCGTTATATTTTCTTAAGCCTATATTTCGATAAAGATTAAATTGTTCATTTCTCATACATTAGGTTATTTTACCCTTTATACCTACCTTAATCATTATCCCGGTATATTTCTTTAAATAATAATTTTTTTTTTTTTTTTTTGTAAAAGTGTGTTTCTACATGTTGTTTATTTTGAAAACGGACATCCGAAGGAAGCATTTATTTATCCTTGGCTTTTGCAGTAATTACAAATTGAATTCATATTTATTATGGAATTAAATTTTTTGTTTTTATACCTTAGTCTTTTTATACTCGACATGCATAATATATTTGAGTAAATAAATTTATGTTTGAAGTTTTATGTTTAAAGCTACCTAATATTGACCACACAAACAAAATTTTGGTAAATGTGTTCATTGTAACACTTAATTAATCCATTTTTGAAAAACAAAAAGAGATATCATATTTCAAAACATAAATACTTAGTTTAAGTTCGTGAATGAGTAACATCGCTCCAACTATATATATATATATATATATATATATATATATATATATATATATATATATATATATATATATATATATATATATATATATATATATATATATATATATATATATAACTGTATAGACTAGATATTTATGGTATTTTATGAATGCTATTTAAAAACAATATACTCGGTTAGTTGTATATGTTATCTTCTTTTTGCATTCGACTTTCATTATATTATTAAATTTATTTTTCGAAAAAATAATAAACAACTTTTCTATTGCCCTTTGAGTGTAAATGTGAGTGTAAAAAGTTTATTTTTATCTTTTTTCATAGAAACTCATTTGAATGAAGTTTGGAATACATACTAACCTGGTTTTCTATATGTATACTCCGAAATATATTTAGTATGAGAGACCTGACCCGTTGTGCGTTTAAAGAGATTGTGTGGCGTTCGCATTAGGATTATATATCCGACATACGTATGAGGAAATATATGACGAGTATATTCAATTTAGTTTAGTTTGTAACGCTAGAAAAGATTGAAGGCACAACATTTAGGCGAGGGTGCTCCTAGAATCTCCTAATAAATCCATGTCTTTCAGTTGGTCCGTCATCATGATAACTCAAAATGAGAAGAGGTGGAGAGATTCATCCATGACCCATTAGTCACATATGGTCTGCTTAGATTCGCCTTGAACTCGCCTCAATATCAGCTCAAATGAAGAAGCTAATGAATACACAAATATAATTATAGTATAATAATCTGTAACTATATGGGCTGAATATTTTTTTAATGATATTGATAATAACAAGTGAAAATAGCTCAGTGTTAATTGCATAAATACTCGGCATATGATTCAGTATTCATGTTTGAACTATTTTTATGATAAGAATTCATAAAATATCCTAAATATAATATCAAAAAAAAAAAAATTATTTGAATTTTTTGTCTTTGAATTTTTCTTCTATCTTTTGTGATATAAAATTTAGGCGAATTGTCCATTAGACAAACTAGATCCAATGAGCCGCTTTTGCTCATTCACTCAAATTTATCTATTTTTAGCTTTCTTGATGACGGACGGACGAACATGCTTACATGGACTAATTAGGAGATTCTATGAACATCTATACCAAAATTTTGTTGCTTCAATATTTTCAAACGGTAAAAACTTTAGACTAAAATTAATATACTCTTACATATTCAATATAAATCGAGTATAAAAATAGTTCAAACATTTATGCATAATCATCTACGAGTATTTATACAATTTACACTGCTAGTTTCCATCTACACTTGTTTTAAATGTTCATTTTAGATTTTATGATAATTTATCGAAATTAAAATATTTATTTTCAATATCAGTAAAATACCAAACATCAACACAACAACAAGTATGTATTTATGAAAACAAAACTTTCTTGTTTGCTTTAAATAAAGTTAAGCTACTACCATTTTTAGAGCTGTATAAAATATTGAAAAACGCGTTACCTACTATGTATTTCCCATTCATATGTATTATAATATTCTCTTTTGTTTAAAACTTCAAGTTTGTTCAACATATTCATCCAATAATGTTTATAAATGTATTTAGTGTATATGTATGTAGTATGTGTGTGAATGTATTTATTAGAAAATATTTATTAAAATACTTCAACTGTAAAATTTAATTAGCTCAGAAAAATATGTGATGTTTTAGAGTAAATTAGGTCGATTATTTTAGTATTAAATGTATTTTGTTTTGATATTATACCTAATATTATAAATATAATGATACTGTGTGTTTCAAAAGTTATATAACATACATCTTATTCGTTTCTTTAATTGATTGTTCAAAACAGTTTATATCAGCACATAGAAAAATATTAATATAATTGTCCTACGCTTTTCTATGATTTCTATACGTTTGATGTAAAGATAAATTTAGGATTTAATATCTTAAAACGCGTAAAGTTGAATTAAAAAAATTAATTTTTGTTTTGTTTATTATCGGATAAGGTTTCAGGAAATAAAGAAATTAACCGTACCTAATGAAACCATATTTTTTTCTATTACATATAGAAATCTTTTAGAAAATGGATATTTTTGTCATATTACTTAGTTATTCTAAATAAACTAAGAAGAAAGTTATAATAAGTACGCATATAAAAGAAATTATGAAAAATATAATTAACTTTGAAATTAGATCAGATAAAAAATGAGTGACCCTTACAGTTCTCGTAGATGATCTGTAACACCTGTCATCCCACCTTAGTAGTAATAAACATTTTTACATTTTATACTGAAGAAAAAATCGAGTCAGGTATTATTTAACATGATTTTCGGTAACAAAGAATAATTTTTTACAATGAGTAAACTTTTTTATTTTATTTCATTTTTATTTTTTAAATATATTTATGTTTTTATTTATGTATGTATGTAAATATTTATGTATATATTTATGTATGTATGTAAATATTTATGTATATATTTATGTATGTATGCATATATGTAAATATGTATGCATGTTTATATGTATACATGTGTGTATGTATGTAAGTAGACGGTTTGAGAAAATTCTGAAACCTAGCTGATCTATACTCACATGAGACAAATCTAAAATGCCAACGAATATTAGACGAATTGGAATCATCGGTCACGATGCAGCTCCAATATCCTGTATGTTTGTATACTTATGTAATCAAAAAACGTGGCAACCTGATCTCTTCTGGGTGTTGCGTTGTAACGATGCTACTATGTGTTGTATAGCGTTCCATCTGTTTACCCAGCAGAGAACCTTTACTTTAAGTATTTGTTTATGTTGATAAATTTTATTGTATTTTGTTCGTTCTACTCCATATCAAGACGTTTACGTCTTCTATTGCGTTTTTGAGTCCAGACTATTCGTAACCCCACCTAGTATCCCCACAATATCTTTTGATATAGCGTCAAATTTACTGGCAATTTGTGGGAATCGATGTAACACCGTCGCGTATCAACTTTTGTTACACGAAGGTATTACGCGTTCACGTCCACGCAAAGGTTGCGTTAAGGTATTATTCATACACGAATGTTTCACGAGTATACGCGTGTACTCGTGATGTCACACGAAAACACTCTCATAGCAAAGACATTCATTTTACATAAAATTCTTTATTCAATTTTTCAAATAAAGCTATATTTCTAGACTTCCTGTTACGCACTTCTGCACTTTTGCTCGAAATTACTCCCATACATGTGAGCGGAAAGATGTTACACATCAAAAATCATATAAGAAAATGAATTATAAGTGAAACTAGGGGTATGTTAAATAGGTTAATTAATTAGCAGGATTTGTAATTTTTGATGCAGATAGACTGTTGAACAAATATGATAAAATGGTTATCATACTATTTAGCATTGGTATGTTTCATTGTTAGGGAACAAATATTATTAACTAACAGTATTCGCCTTGGTATGGACCTAAAATTAAAACGGAACGAATATATAGAATGTAAATTAGTTAAATTTAAATAAAACTTTGAATATATCAACGCTATGTAGGCTGCTCTTTTTCACTTAATAAAATGAGTTTTTTTTTTCTATTTTCTATAATCTATAATTATTATTTTTAATCTTCTATAATAGTTATAATTAGTAAATGGAGGTAATGTAACGAATAATAACTATGCTTCAATAGCGGCTATTCATAGTATTTATACGAGGGGAGGGAGCCCTTTGAATTTTGATGACTTGTTAGTAGGGAGAAAAATAAATGTATACTCTTTCACTGAAAATCGTCAACAGACTTTTAAAAATTTTAAAAACAAAAATCAAATGGGAGTACAAAATTAACTAGTACGCGTAAAATATTTAGAGGGGATTTGAAATGGACACAAACAAAGCACCCAATCAAAGAACTGGCGATTTGGATGTGGCATAAGCTCGTGGCAGCATTTTGAAAATGCAAATTTAAGCACCATTTCCAAATACACGAGCACATTAAAATTTCATTGGTTCATTATCAAGTGGTTCAACTTATCCTGGTCGTGTTGATACATAATCAAACTATTATATAGAGTGAAAATTCGAAAGTGTGTCCCTTCCACCAAGTTTATGACCCTTCAATCCCCTGGTGTAACACTCAAATCAGCAGATTATACTTTTTTTCGTTTGAATTTTTTTTTTCATAATAAAAAAATTCGACCGCGCTCGAGGGGATTAGAATATCTAGGTGACGTTTCCAAATTCAAAATCTGCAGATTATATTTTTTCCGTTATTCTTGAATTATTTCCTACAAAAAATAATAAAAATAATAATAATTTGACCTCGTTCTAGAATAGACACTGATCAGCATGTATGCAACATACCATACCTTGGACATCCCTATTATTAATTATCTCACCAATCTTGAAACATACTGTATGTAAGACCAGTCGATTTTCGTTTCATAATTTATTAATAATAATAACTTTCTCCTTAATTAATTAATTATATGCTACAACCGAAAACACCATTATTTTTCCGTTTGATTATTCGATTGTAATTAATTTCTATATATATTTTCACCCAAAACCTTTTTTTAATACATTCGAATATAAAAAATATTTTCTATATTATCCATACAGATGAATGCGTTTTTCATTTAGTGTTGTATGGGAATTTGCTCGTGCTGAAAGACATTTAGATGACATATATTTAACCAAATTGGATGTACAAGTTAGGGAAGAAAAAAAAGCTTACTTTTTTAATTATTGATAGTAACATGGAAATTGTAATAATAAAATTTCTAGAAAAAATATTTTATTAAAATTCAGCGTCTATTTCTATTGTGTAATATATTGTACATAATTTGATACGATTTCATACTTGGAATTTTAATAGTAAGTAACTTCTTAAGTTTCTTTTATTAGAAATAAACTTTTTTTACTCTTAGAAATTTGCTAAAAGTATGGTATAAGACACACTGGGATACCTACAGTTGTAGCTACAAGTAGTTCCAATTATACCGCAGTTAATTCTTCAAAATATAATCTATTGTTAGTTCATATATTTTTAATAATACCTGTATTCTAGAATTATTTAATTAGTGCATTCTTGTTTGTTCGTGCATCTATCCGTCTACCCGTCATCAGGATGACTCAAACCCGAAAAGACATAGCTGGACATAAGGAGTGAGCTTTGTTCGTGAATAACAAAAATCTGCCCATTGGTCTCAACTTTCAAATTAAGAAACATACAAAATCCTAATTTGTGTTTTTTTTCTTACAAATAAACGACTTTTGTTTAAAATATTTTTCCATAAACTTTTTTGATTCGCTACAAATTCAACTCAAATTTACGTAGTACACATTATATATAATTGCAATATATGATATTAATATAAATATTTATATTTGTATGAACTGCATATGCACAATCGTATCTATAGTATGTACACAATTAATATTGTTAGTTGTTATTTTCATTTGTTTTACTATTATGTTACAATAAATATATAGTACATGAAATTTAATAAAATTTATATCACCATCGTGAACCAAGAGAAAGTTTTATTATACACTTTGGCGTCACGTCGATCAATTGAGTTCCCTTTCCATATAGTATGCACGTTGTCTATAGGTAAAAATTGACATGGAACCTAATTATTCGCGGCAAATTACGCATAGAAACAAAAACAAAACAACAAGCGTACGAAAATATTCAAATTTTAGACGAACTTATTTAACTTGGAATAATTTGACAAAATGTATTAAATTTAATCTAGTCACTAGTGTATAACGATGACAAATATTAAAGGATCTACAAAATTTTTGTACAAATATTTATAGAATCACAAAATTCATCCAATTTCGTTTGTACACCAACACGATTACTTGAAAAACGAAAAGAGATTGTGAGCTGAAATTTGAAAGCCTAATATTCACTTTTAATAAATGAGTTTAAGTTTGTGCATGAGTAAGTTTAGGTTTGTGAACAACAAGCTTTAAACCATAAAACAGGGCCAGGGTTTTATTTTATTTTATTTTTTTTAATTTTTAAATATTTTTTCGTAAATTGTTTAGATTTATATATCTTATTATAATACATATTATTATATAGCAAACTCTGATGACTGTATGTAATGCATAATTAAAATATTTTATGATTGTTCATAATTAAAAATTAATTTTATATTATACGATTATGAATTAGAACAAAATAATTGTGTTTTTAAATGCCATAAAATCACTGATTGTTTTTTTTTTGTTTCGTTTCCCATTTTCCTTTTAATGCTCCCATACTCAAACCTCTAATAAAAAAGTTGTGTATTTTGTTTTCTGTCTACAAAAAAAAAGTCAAAATGATGATAACAAACAGAAACTTATACAGATAGTGAGTATTTTATCACATCAATCGATTTTGGGTAGAATGTCAGGCGTAAATAAACCTGCATATATGAATTTCAATTATTTAATGTACATACGATACTACATACCCTTGTCATATGTGTAGTCGGTCTTATGCCGTGCACCATATGTTCTCAGTTTTTTCCCATCATTAATTTGCATGTTTTTATATTTCAATTTTGTAATTTTTCATAAAATGATATCATAGAAATATTGAAGATGGGAATATTTCACTTAAATATGCCAACAACAAAGATTATTTAAGCATCATTTAAAAATTAAATATTTTACGTGACACCCAGTAGCACTGGTCTGTGAATCAGCATAAGGGTAATAAAGAATCCAAAGTTATCAAAATTTTCTATAAAGCATAATTTTTCAAGCCGAAAAGGGGTAATAATTAATTACTTTGCCAATAATGAACACAAAACTATATCGTTATGTTGGTTCGGTAAATAGCTGTATGTCCAGTTCGTCTTCAACGAACAGGACGATTTTGATGAAATTTTGTGTATAAATGCATGGTGATATGTCAACATTCATGTGAAAGTATCTACTATCAAATGTATTTACTTAAATAATAATATCTTTATACGGGGATTGGTCGATTGAATTGCAATGTGAGATAAAACTTGAGACTTTATGTTTTTCACTTTCACTCGTTTCGATTTTTGATTTTTCTTTTTCAACTATATTCTAGAATAATCTTGAATAGTTTTTCATAATTAAAACTGCTAAGGGAATCCTATATTATGCATATTTATATAAAATTTCCTGAAAATCGGATGAACGGTTTACAATATATCGAAAGTAGCACTATATCCTCGTAATGGTAATTGTTTACCATAAATTTATAAATATTCGTTCTAAGTAATGCAGCTATGCTCGTTCATCTGAATAAGCGTTGCAGACCTACAGACCGACGGACAAGAAACGGATATTGCTCAGGTCGTTCAAAAACATCGACAAATTCAAGAACATAATAATTCGGAAGTCAGACATAATTAGGTGTAGTGATAAAAATCTTGAAATTATATATATAAATATCTATAAAAAAAACTAAGGTGTAGGTGTAGCAATGGAAGACGAGTTTTCTAGAATATGCTATGTAATACAGTAACGAACTGTTTTATTAAATATTATTATAATATATAACTTAATATAAAGCAGCGTACATATGTGCAACTTTTCTTCATAACGTAACACCGTGTCATAAATCAGTACTGTCACGTGTTTTTTGTTACGAGACAAATGGTTTGCACGTGTTGCGATTTCACGATGTTGCATCTGTTTACCAAGCAGAGTTCCTTCACTTTAAGTATTTGTTTATGTTGATAAATATCAATAAATTGTATTAAAATAAAAATGAATAACGTCTTGTCTTTGGAAATGTTGAGTTAATCAGTCCACACTACTCGCAACACTACATAGCAAAATCTTTTGATGCGATTCAAATTTACATACAATTTGTGGGACGTGATGAAACATTGTCGCGTATCAACTCTTCTTACACGACAGTGTTACGCGGTCACGTCCACACAAAGGTTGTTGTTACGGTTGCGTCAAAGTAGTATTACGGTGTTACGTTACTCGCGACTTGCACGTGTGTATGTGGCTTAAGTAATCACGATTGAATATCATTTCAAAGTAGTGAAAATTTACGAAAAAAAACTAAAAACAAATGTACCTATTGATACAAATCATATAAATAAAATAGCACGGAATAAGCTTTGACAAATATATGGTTAATTCACAAAATAATTGTTCAATTTTTCTATTTTTTTTTTCTTTTTTTTTTTTTTTTAATTCTTCAAGGTGTTAATTAATTTTTTATTTAATTTTTCAAATCTTCGAATGAAATCTTTTAACATCTTTTTTCTAACAACTTAATATGTACTATGGAATCTTTTTTTAATCAGCTTTTTGCAAAATTTATTCTGAGCAAAAAATTTAATTCTTTGATGATATTAAAGATTTATGTGATTTCCTCAATTTTTTTTTTGGATATACTTTTTTACCTTAAAGCAGTTTGCTTTTTGTTGAAAGGAATAATCCCAGGTGAAAGAAAGAGGTAAATATTATAAACTTACTGCATCATATTTATTGCCTTGAAATAAAACTTTTTGAAGTTTTTAGATATTACTGATATCAAATGGTAATTACTGACTAGAAAATTTTTGATAGAAATATTTCTCTTAAAACTGGTTGTTTGTTACTTTGAGTAATTTATTTAATGTAATTACAATTTTTGTCTGAGGTGGTTGTTTAGTACTTGAATTAATTTAATATTTGTGTGTACCAATTGTAATTAATAATCATGTTTTTTTTATCAAATCTTCATTTACCATTATAAAAAATGGCTTCCTTCTAATTATTCTATTAATTACTAAAATTTTACATCTTAAAGAACTCTAATGTATAGAAATTAAAATTATAACATTTAATAATACCATGAAGTTTTATAAAATTAATTTCAATAATTTTTTTTTCTTTTTTTGTTACAGGTAGGTGAATTTTGATATTGATTTCCAAACTCTTGGATGATAGTGTAAGTATAAGGAGAATTTACTAAATTGTATTTAATTTACAACACTGTATTTAATTTTTAAACACATTTACAATTTATAGAAGATGTAAAATATCTTCAGCGGCTGAACAACTTTTTGATAAAAATGAAGCTTAATTAAAAATGCGTAGTTATATAAGATGTCTAAGATATTCTGATAATCAATTTTCCTAATTTTTTTCTCTCAGTTGCGTATCACTGGTTTGTTCACTAAATCAATTTCAACTTCCCAGTGAATCTCATATAAAGAAGATGGTAACAAAATTTTATATGTGAATGCGAAACTCCTTATAACAAAAGCTACTCTCATTTGGGATGAATTGATTTTCAAGCATATAAAATCATTGACATGCCTCTAAGAAGTATTCATTACTTTATCAAGATTATAGGACTCCTGGATCACCTCTGATTAAAAAAAGATACAATAGAACAAATTAATCCTAGTACAAATTCTCTCGAGAAAATAATTTTTCCTAATCAAAATCGTATCTTATCTTACATTGTATAAAATCTTTATATGCTGGATTATTATTATTTAAAATTGCAAGGATGTTTTTGTTTTCTTCTAAGTCTTCTTAATCAAATACATGCCTTAATAACTTACGAATCTTCGTTATTTTACAAACTCACTGTATTAAATTATTTATTTATTCATTGATTTTTATAAAAGATTTCACTTACTTTTTTGTGCGATATGTAGTTAAATATTTTTCCTTTCATATCAAACGATCTTTTATTTATTTATATTTTATGCAATCCATTTGATGTAGTTCTTCGTCATCATGCTAAGCCACACTCGTGTTTTTCATAAATAATTTCCATTTTTTTGTGCTTAAATATAAAAAATTTACATTATTGATTGTAAAAAAGGATAACTTGAATTTATAATTATCTTTCTGGAATAAATTATTTAAGCAGTTAAATTTAATATATACCAGAGATGGTAAAAAATTTTGAGTGTATGATTGTGTAAATTTTTCAAAAATCACCTTATCTATGTTTAAATATGCGTAAATAGATAATTCTACCCATATTTTCAAGAACAAAAATGTTTCATTATTGATTGAAAACCAATTTTATTTTATTGTTTCCTGATCAGTTAAAATATTGTATATGTCAAATGATAAGAGGGGTAAGTTTTGTTACATTTTTTAAAACCAAAAAATTGATACTAATACGAAATATGTATTTTGTATATATATATATATATATATATATATATATATATATATATATATATATATATATATATATATATATATATATATATATATAATATTCAAGTCACAAACGAATAATATTCAAGTCACAAACGACTTCAAATTTGGAAAGTGAACCGTTTTCTTAGAAACTTATTAAAAATTTTCATTTTTTAGCCAACAATGGTCAAATACAAATATAGCCAAAAACTGCCCATATTCCCAAAATTACCCTTTTATATTAGTGTTACTTTCATTTAGAATCTTAAAAGCTACCTTTTACACCAGGTCGTTTAGATGAAATTTTACCAGAGCTTCGAAATTATTTCTAATATCTGGGTAATATGAATGTGTATATATACTTTTCAATATAGCAATTTTAGATTTTTTCATCTGAACATTCGATATTTTTTAAATTTAATCAAAATGACTCGGAGAAAAGAATTGAAATTTTTGCTTACAACCGAAAGCTCAGCTAATCTTTTCAATGCTTATTTAATCACTTAAAATTTAACACTCGATTTGTCTATCGATACCTTACATTTTGATGAACATTCCAAGTTTCCAAATCGGTTCAAAGTTTTTTAATTTTTTTATTTTTTCGATCATGATACCATGATAGAAGGCTAGAAAGTCATGGGTTTGGTTCCCGGCTGAAGCAACTCAAGCCAATTGTTTCCCGGATTAAACCGGAGAAATATATGTTTCCCGGATGAATTTATGTGCTTTCTTCTAAAACATATTTGTAAATCCGTGCAAACGTTATGAGTGTATTTTGTCCAATGAAGCTATTAAGTGTGGTTTCACTAATATAGGTTGCCATTTGTCTGTAAGTGTGTTTGAAGTTAGTTCGTTTCATTTGTTTTTCGTACTTGTATAAAAGTTTCTGGTATTAGGCTCGTTAATAAACTGTAGAGGTGCTACTTTTTTCGATAAAAGTGCTATCAAGTGTTTATTAATTAAACATTGCGAGATCATTCAGAGAGTAAATATAAAATACAAAATGGACAAAAATATTAAATTTGCATTTTTATCTATCATTGATAATAAAATTCGCGGTTAAAATAACATAAAAGGTAAAAAATTATCTAAATTACACCATGTAATAAATGCTACTGAATTTAAAAATGGTAACAGTATACGTAATCGAAAGTACTTAGTAAATTTTTTTTTATTTTAGTGAAAATATTAAAGGTATAACAATTTTTCATAATTTCATGATAATAATGAGTATAAATAAAATATTTATTGAAATGATAATGATGAATAAAATAATTTTTAATACAAACAATTACTTAGTGAAACGCAATGTACTCACATAAACGTTCTTTGTACATGAAACTTTGAATTTCTCCTAAATAGGAGCACCATTCGTAAATTCATTTGTTAACAGATGGCGCTTATAGTGATTGAAACTGCACGACCCCTTTTGCATAAAAAATGGCCATTTTTCTCTTAATACAATAATATACTAGGCTTCTCACCGCTCTTTCTTGCTATGGATTTTTACTAAAATATCTTTTAAAAAACATAAAGTACTATTTTATGAACCAGACTATAAAATTATTTTATATAATTTTTAGAAATGCAATATCAAAAATTGTATTCAGAAATACAATTTTGATGTATTTTATTTAAATAATGTGACAGGTTTAGACTTTAGTTAGGTTTTTGATAAAATATATGTTAATTAGTGGATATGAGTTAGTATCAAAGTTTTAATATAGATTATAACGAATGAGTTTAAACATAAATCGTTTCAAATCATTAATGAATTGCTTTTCATAAATAAATAATTCATAATTTTGGAATATACATGGGACATTTATTTATTATACGAACCAATACTAAATAATTATATGCATGGATAAAATTATGACTATTTCATTTATCGAAAAATTAATCGCATCCAGCACAAACTATATTAATTTGGCAAACAAAATTTTTTTAATTTTTGGAAAATTACTAATAAAAGAAGCGTTCCATACATTTTATCTGCCAAAAAATCAAACGGTTTCTGGAAAACTAACAAATCGATTTGAAAAGTATGTTACTCTAAAATTAAAAGATTGAAAACACGTTGCTATTAAAATACTGAAATTATGGACCCAGAACTCCTCGTGATGTTTCAATATATTTACTCAAATCACCATATGTCCGATTCGTCTTCTTGCAAACGAAGTGAAAAAAATACATTATCTCTGCTTTTTTTGAAAAATTATGTTTGCGAAAATTATATATATATTTTTTTTAATTTTCAAAATAATTGATTTTTCAACATTCAAATCCCTGATGTAAAAGTTTATCATGCGTGAACATGCAGCCGTCAATAGGTCAGTTGGCTATGTAGCATAATTTACTGTAGTTGTAAGATCAGTTTCCGCCGTTGCCACAAAAATTAATTGTTGTGATTGATTGGTAAAAAAAGGCTCGGTAAAATAGCTCAGAAATACCTACTTGCTTCAATTTCACAACTAACATTAACACTTTATGCGTTTACATACAAAATATCATCAAAACCTGATGAATAGTTAACGATATATCGGTATATTATCAAAAAACATATTATTATCCAAACAGGAATAAAATTTACGATACTGGGAAATTAAAAAAAATTCTTGATTGCCTTGACATTTATTTATACAGGTGAAAAGTTTATATTCCAATGCTTTATGGTTTATATTATTTATGTTTTCTTACAGTTTTTTTTTTAAATGAATTTATTTAAATCTTATGAAAACGTTTTCCTAAGGATTATGAGGAGCAATTAAAAGTTAAAATATGTTACAGCAGTGAGGGGAAAATAAGTTACAAAACCATAAAGTAATTTTTGAATGGACTCCATTTCATTCGATTGTGTAATTTTTATTGTTGTCATGCAACAACCACAATATAGAATGCAACATTTTAGTGTATTTTTATGTCAGCCAAGCTATGGTAATATAAAAGTAAGATATTTTAATCCTGCAATGTACTTCAGAAATCCTGCAATGTACTTTACTTTGTAAAGATGTCTTTCCAGCCTTGGTGGCCATTGATTATTTAAAAGTTTTTATAATTAATTTGGTATTTATGCAGCTGTCCACGATAGACAATTTTATTCACGATTATTTATTATTGGTATAAATAAATTGCTGTGAAAATAAAAATAATCATGATATTTTTATTAAAATTGGAAAATAAATAAATAAAATAAACAGTGGCCACTTCCGACGCCTTGTCATATATCCTATCATATCTTACGAGAGAAGTTGACACAAAAAACTGAGACATCTATAATAAAGACAACCTCTAATGTAATTTACTAACTTGACATGAAAACGGAGGACGTGTAGAAAAATTTTTCTCGAAGAAATGTCTATAGTAAAAATCAAAATTTTATTTTATATTTAGAAATGTTTTATCGCTTAAAAACTCTTCGACCCTGTTTTCATGTCAAGATTGTGAATACATTTCATAATTATTTGGATAGATTTTTTTCAGTTATTTGAGGACGAAAATTCACTTTAATTGAAGTGGGTTCCACGGACATGGATCTGCATTATTTTTAAATGTTTATAAAACAACCTGATATGGACATTCAAAAATCCAGAACGATATTTTTTAGTTTTTGAGTTTTATTAAGATATTGCGTCCAGTTTCTATGTTAGGTTATATTAGTAACATGCGACTTATTTATTTATTACTACGTACGATTCATATGCATTAAAATGAAATAGCATCATAATAAATAGATTATAGTACACCATTCATTATGTATCAAAAATATCTAATATGATATTATAATTTTATCTAATAATTAATTACAATTTTGCATAATAAATAATGGGGCTATTGTTGTTATGTTTCATGTAATTTTAAAACAAAATAAAACTTATTACATTATCAGTCAATTATATGAAAATGGACTTTAGGGAGTGATAAATTCACACCATCACATCGTACCTTTGGATTGTACTATGTATCTCGTGTGTGTGCCATGTCAAACGAGTGAGTGGTGTACTAAATATTTATTGACTTCATATATCTTTTTTTTTTGGTGTTATTATTGCTATTATGATAATATAATGTTCAATAATAAAAATAACATTGTGTGATTTTATCCCTTCTGTTAATTTCAACGTACAAATAAAATATCCATAATGGACACTATACTGTTCAATAAAATTGATTCAAATAAAACTAAAATGCGATGTTAGTTATAATTGTTTTTATTATCGGGCTGCTGCAAACCGAAAAGGAAGGGTAATGATTTAAGCTGTCTATGTATATAAATTGTACGAAAACATAAATTACAATGTTTTTATTGGAAATTGGGTATTGAATGGATGAACTCATTTTGTACATTTAAAAAATTTATAACAATGGCATCCCGACTAGAAATTTTAGTGAGGCGATAGTTTGTTCAAATGAGGCATGCCGAATGTCTAGTTTGCGGCAAGTGAGGCATCCAAACTTGACCCATGTTTGGGAAGTAACGCAGTTGCGAGGCTCGACCAAACTTGGCTTCCAAATTCGGTAGCAGTTTGGAAGTCACACTTCGGCTTACCATAGATGTCCCAAATTAAATCCAAATTTGACAAGCTGATCTTCGTTTTGCCTAACGTGGTTTTAAGAAGGCGCAAATTAGGCTTGTCTAAGTTAGGCAAGCCAAACTTGCCCCTCACTAATTCTTCGGAATTCCTCACTACAATATCTAGTCGGGATTCACTTAACCACAAAATATTATATTTTAAATGCAAAAATTAGTTATTTATTAACTGCAAAATATTTTAAATAAATAGTACGATCAAAAAGACTAAAACTCGATTACGGGAATAAGTTCTTACAAGTATGAAACTAGTTAATATTCTGGTTCGAAAAAATATGCCACTTAACAACCTTAATATATTACTAACCTAATGAAAATTGAATGTATCTATCAAACCAAATTATTTTTATTGCATTCAACAAACTTGAATGTCGAACTGAATCTTCTATTTATAAAAATACATTAATATTGTGGATTTTGAATAGTTTTGTATCTAAAATAGAGTCATTTTTTTTTATGAATTTGTATTACAAAATAAATTATGTATATGAGTTGGTGGTATATTTGGGTAAATCAGCTGTTTGATACAACGTTTTTACTACACCAGCGTGTCAAAAATTTTCAATTAATTTTTGTTGGAGTGAGCGAGGCCGCAAACTCCTCTACTAATTAAACCATTCGGGTTGTCATATGTTCATTCGATTCCCTAAAGAAGTAATTTACAAACTTTTTGAACCGCATACCCATTATGAAGAAAATGATGGAATTGTGCTACCTAATTTTATTAAACATGGTGTACCCGCTACAATGTTCTGAGGACCTCACTGTCCTAAAAATATTAAAATATTGGTTTTATATGAAATTATAAAACAACAGGTCTGCGATACTCATTCATACGAACGCGAATAACTCCAAGACAAGAATTACATCCGAAAGTTCATTGCTCGAAACTGACATCTTTTAATTAGAGCATAGTTTAAATTGTGTTAATCAGCTACTAATTAATAATTGTAATTTTAATACGCCATTTAAATAGTATTAAAAAAAATTATTCTTGTAAATCGCCAATAGGGAATAATAAAAAATCGGAAGGAAAAAAGTGTCAGCTTATTGTTGCTGAAAATGATTAGAATGAAGAAAATTCATTTTTCACCCCATGTCTAAATTGCAGCTGATTCGTTGAACGTGCGCTCGACGTAAATATATTTAAATAAATTATTTATATATCATCCTGTGTCCATTATTGGCACTGTAATTTTGATAACAGTAAATGGCGTCTTGGATATTTACATAATGTAAATGAAACTGCTTACGTTAGTGTTGAGTATATTGAATTTATTTTGATAATTTACTTACGACGTACGTTAATGTTGAATAAATATAGGTAATATCAAATTTTATCATATTTATAATGATATTATTTTTTTTTTAACTTTCATTTTATTTTATTTATCTATTCTCTTGTATTTATTCGTTGCTTTGCGTGACTAGAACTCACTCTTTATATTTGATAAAACGATTGTTGACGGTTACATAAGTACTTTTAATTAAATGTTATTTCATTAATAAAAATAACAATTAAATTAAATTTTATGTAATTTTTGTAAATTTATGAGGGAGCTTAAATAAAAAATTCAAATTTTATTTTAATTGTATTTTTTTCATTTCAAATTTTTAATTTTAATATGATTCTTTTTAGTAATTAATATGAAATCAATGCTGGTAAAATCTTATCATTATTTAAATTATTACATTTAATCGTGGATTAGACGCTATAGGTAGTAAGCGTTTCTATAAAATGGACAATATAAACTTCGCTTATATTCGACATGTATACAACAATCTAGAAAATATCGAAATTAGAACCAAAATTTTGGTACAGATGTTCATGGAATCACCTAATTTATCTATTTCAAAACTGAAAAGAGATTTTTAGTGAAGTATATAAGACATATAAAATGTGAGTTTAGGTTCGTGAACAAAATCAATACATTGGATCCAATGGATCCATGACCCAACTTTTAAACCATAAAAAATAGAAGAAAAATTCAACGACAAAAAATGTTTTTTGTTTTAAAACAAACAACTTTTGTTTGAAATATTTTTTTCATAAATTGTTTAGATTAGCCAATTTTCGCTGAAAATTAACGAATAAAAATTTAATACTTCAAATAGATGATGAAATTATCAAACGCCCAACTTTTAAACCATCTATCTCTAGAGAGAAAAATAGTTTTAGCGAACACCGTTTAATGGACAACTTGGTGTTTTTTCTTGGCGTGGCTTATTTTTTATTTCTAGAATAAAAACTTGGTTTGTAGACCATCACATTAAAGACAGTGAGAAAATATTTAAAATCATATATTTAGTTGCGATATGGGTCTTAAAAGATATCAATAACTGTGTCGAATATTGATTATGAATTCTGCTCGGGATTCTTCCGATTATACATTTTGCTTTGAACTATTAAAAATGAAAAATAAAAAGAATTTTTGAAAATATTTTTCTCAAAAATAATAATTAATCAAAAACAATAAACACGCCGATCTGTTTAATTCTATTTAAATTACAAAATCTTCATACATTTTTTAAAATTACAAAATACACCATTTTCATGGTGTATTATGGTCTTATCATCAGATTTGGTGTATTATAGTCTTTGTTAGTATTCTTAAAATTTTCATTTTAATGTGATTAAATTATAAAATACACCATAAAAATCGTGAATGTGAATTTAAACTAAACATAAAAGATCCATATTGGTGCGTTTTTTTTTTTTTTTTATTTGACAGTATAAAAGTTTTATGATATAAATTCTATTGCCACTCATACGAACACTTAATGAATTAAATTTTATATTTAACTTTTTATTTATAAATACCAATAATATTAAACCTATTTGTTAGAAAATTATGGTGTAAACAATTGAATTTTATCAGAAACACCCTTCTAGATTGAAAAATAAGTGTTAAACTTTCATCCTTAGGGTTTTTATATTGTATACTCTCCTTCATGGTAAAAATAACCAAAGCGTAAAATATAAAACTTAAATAAATGTAAAATAAATTTATAATACAATAAGGACAGTAAAACATTTTCAAAAGTCAAAATTACCAGAAAAATGGTTTTACGTTTAACAAAACAAAAAAAGGAAAGAAAAGAAATAGAATGCCAGTAAGTACCTTCCTAAAATCCATAACTGTATCGACAAGGTGGATGGGTAGGCGGTGATCTAGATAAAAATAACAACATTTTCTTAAATAAATATCATTTTTTCATCTATTTTTAGACGTACATTTCCCTAGTGGACATATCAACATACATAGATAGAACGAGTATATACCTTTTTATGTAAGTACATACATACCACATAATATCCACATTATAACTTCCATAATCCGTAGGCATGATAAGATAATCTTAGAACCGTAGAATTTTCGATTGCAGGTGAAAAGTTTCAATTAATGGGATATTCGTAAATAAAATAGAATGATCATCCAACAAATATAAAACCGATTTTTTGTGACACCTGACAAAACGGAATGTTCTTTGTCCGAAAATCTGTAAATTGGTAGTTTTTTCAGGTTGCTGGATAGGCGGTCATCTAGTTTTAAAACTTTTTGCATTTATTGATCGATCTTTTTAAATTATACTAAAAAAATAAAAAACAGATAAAGGCTTCGAGAAAGAAAACACCCTATTTATGAAAATTTAAATAAAAAAATAAGTTTGTATACTGACGACCATATGTAAGTAAATGGCATGATATGCTTATGAACACCGAAACTAGACAAAGTCGATGAATTCAAAACATTTGAACGGTATTGTTGAATTTTATATTTGGTAATATATTAGTATCTAGATTTTTGGAAGGTATATAAAAATGATACAAGACTAATGAAATTTAGTAGAACTTTCATAATTCCATTTTAAATTACCTGCATAAATTACAAACCGATTCACTTAACTGATAAAAAATGAAAGTTAAAAAAAAAAAAATCAACTGTATTTTTAAATGTTATCTTATGGAGATTTGTAAGCCGAACCGAATAAATTTATTTGATTAACTCAAAACAAGCTACCTTATAATTTTAAACTTTTATAATAAGTAACTTTAGAGAACTAATTGAGCATAATACATTTATTAAAATTTACTAAACGATTTTCGAGAAAAAAATTAAATACAGACTGCCGTTTTTAATAGAAAAATTAAGTAGTGCATAAGAAAGCCCAACATCAGCTTCGTCAGCTGAGATTTATTGTCACTAACAATTGTTCGTAAAAACTTATTTTGAAATCGTTTTAATTCGTTTAAATAAACTTTGTAGAATGTTATTTTACTTTGCCATTAATACAGACATGATTTAGGAAATTTAACAATTTAAATAATTTTAACCAAAAAATTTTCTAAATTTTTTATTTATATTTTTAAGTAACTTTTCAACTTTTTCAACAACTAAAGTTATATAGTGACTACAGTGAATAATTTTTAAATGTTATGGTTTTAATTTGACAGCTTAGAGATAGAGAATGTATGTTATAACAAACACAATGTATTAAAGACACCACAATATATCATCTTTGACGATTGTACCAACAAGTTAATTATATGACTATTTTACAGTGATGGCTAGATTTCATTCGATAAAATAATACAAAATTTAATTTAATTAATGTACGTAAATAAATTAAATTTGTAAAAAAATATTATTAAATAATTTAACCAATAAGTTACAGCTTAAAAATGGAACTTATTTTTATGTTTGTTGCATTCAAGTCTGCCTACATGCTGAGACAAAAGTTTTTATAAAAATTTGTTAAAATATTGTGAAAATATTCACTTAAGAAGAAACAATACGAAAGATTTAATGACACTGGTACATTTTTCTAATTTATATATAGCTGTAATCGTCAACTGATATCATGAGTTAATTTATACAGTTTTTCCGTCACTTATATCTTAACATACTTAATCGAATTTTCTTATTATTTGTTTTTCACTCAATTATTAAAAATACATGAACATCGATTGTAAATGATTTTAATATTCAATTTTGAAAAACAAACAACATTTGCTTTAACATTTTTTGCCACAATTTTCGCTCAAGTTTAGCTTATAACCACAAAAATAAAATACCAATTACTATTATATACGTATTAATAACTGTATTGACTTGATATATTGAGTTTTTTAAGAAAAATAATGATTAAAAATAGATCATCAATTAATACTCAATCATATGTTGTGTATCTAAACAATTAACTGTGTTGGTTGTTACTTTTATTTGGTTTTAAGCATTATAATTCACTAGCTAATTTTTTTTTTTAAATAATGGAAGTGTTTAGATGTATTTAATACAAAATCGGTTTATTCTTCTTTTCATTACATGTTTATAAGTACTGCGTTGTTATATCACATTTACCTCAAAGCGCACCTTTTTCTAATGCTAGTACAGCTTACTTTTGCTACACACAAAGTACTATTGTAAAGAATTGATCCCAAGTGATTTCCTATATAAAATTTTCTTTTTCTCATACAACACAAAACATAAGCAAAAAACGGTAAAATAAAGAAATTGTATACCATCCTTTTAAAATAAGGATGGATAGTAACTATGCATGTAGTTACTATTGTTAGAACTATATTGTTATTATATGGTAGTGAACGAGAATAATGTTATAACAGAACGCACGATTACTTAGAAATATGGAAAATTCCATTTGGAAAAACATTTATGTATGGACAGGGTATTTGAAAAACAGTATATTTATAATTTTGAATTGAGGTTGTAATCACGGAAGTAATAGGCTTGATATAATTTGATAAGTAGACTTCCTTATAAGTTTGTCCAAACGTCTTCTTCCACTCCCCCCATTACGAATGCTTTCTCTTATTGAACGGTGACGAATTTTTGCTGATTATGAATGAAAAGGCAGAGCTACACGTTATTTTTTTCGATTACTCCCATAAGGCAAGTCACCTACTATAACGAAATAATGTAATTTTGTTTGTGTTTTTGTTTTTACAATTAAAAAGGACCTAAAATCCAATTGACTATTTTTGATATTGATACTTATTGATACTCATATTCGTATTGATTTAACAAATGATCAGTACGCCACTGAAGCTTGTTTAATCACCAAAGAAAAGCATTATTATAATAAATAAATAACTACCATTCACTAATTTTATAAAATGTTCTTTCAATAAATTTTTTTTTTTTTTTTAATAATATTGTACTCAAATGACTTCCTTTTATTAATTAGATAGTGAATTAGTAACTGTATTGTGAGATATCTTTGGTGAGTCCATAATTGTTATATTTACTTAGGAGCATATTTATCTGAGTTAATAATAAATATTTAAATCTTATATGAAACGTTAAATAACTAGTATTAATTTTATGTTACGACTTCTGATATCTAATAATGCTTTTGAACACTCTGTATTTAAATCGTGTATCTTATATGACGATGAATAAAAATATAAGTAAACTATTATAGGCAGAAAATGTTATTCTGTTTTGAATATTTTAAGGATATTTTTATTCCAATGGATTATATTTTAGTTTTAATTTCCTGCTCATTGTTTCTTGGTTATGTTTTGGTTAATGATTTCCTTAATTTTTCAATTTTTTAGTTTTAGCAAATATTTCATATTTGTCTTTATGGATATCAATTACTAAATTCCTATTCATCAACAAATTTTTTACTCCAAAACCAAATAATTTCATTTTTTATAACATGCTATGCTTTATTTTAATAACGATTGTAAGGTTGTGTCATATCCAATGTTCCCGAAGTAACGTGTAGTGTACACATCAAAAACATTGAAAAACAAGAAAAGCATTAAGGGCCGGCGCACACCGTAAGACTTTCGGATCAAAAAATCTAATGGCCAACGCACACTATCGGGCATTCCTATAAGAAAATTTGATCATACTTCAACCAAAAAGTAAGCGCATATCATCGGATATGTACAATGAACTACAACGGAATAATGAACTTTCAAATATTTTAAATGTATTAATTACTTATGTGCGCGTATGAATGCGCACATGATAATATTTTCTGATACGAAAATCTGATGTGATACCTTATGTAGAATTCTTACCGCGTGTGGGGTTAAATATAAAATGCATACCTAAAGTACAATATAAGTGTGACATCAGATTTGCTGATCAGAAAACGGTGTGCGATGGCCCTTAACTTCGTAATAAGTCGAGAGGTTAAAACTATCCAAAAGTCCAGATTTCTCATTTACTTATTAGAAAAAAAAACAGTTGAATCTAGAAAAATCTTTTCATATCACTTTAACGATCAATAACGTTGTAGAAACTTCTCTTTAAATGCGAATCAAGAATAATCTTACTGATTGGTATTCTTATTTTATTGCATTGCTGACAAATTTATACATTTTAGAACATTTAACTTATTGAATTGTTTTTGTAAAAACAAATAAGCACCAGTAATATCAATATTTACATAAGTTTTATATAAAATACCATTTGCATTTAAATTTTCTTGAACATCTCACGTTCAGTGTTCTCTCAGAAATATCTGTTTTACAACTAACTTAAACATTTTCTTCTCAAACGTAAAATTAAAGATAGGTAGAAAAATTTTTACTCTCGAGAAGAAATATCAAAAATTAGAAATTATGAATGTAGTGGCTTGAAATTACCCGAAATTCCATTAAGCTAGGAGGTATTTTACTATGTCAAGATAACATAACATATAGTACATTTATCAATAAGTGGAACTGTGTCACTGTTCATTTCGTCAGATATATGGTTTAATTAGCCTGCTACGTTTCAATTTTGAAAATTTAAAAATCAGTGTTTTTAAAGAAGTAGTTTTGAAAATAAAGTTTAATCTTCCATCCTACGTGTTCCTTACTATTCACAATTCCTTTATATCATGTTTTCGGAGATAAAGATGATTTGTTTTTCTTGCATGTAAAATTTCTTTTTAGCATGAAAATATAGACAGACTATGTATGTTTGCTGATTTTTCAACGATTGTTTCATTTCGTATTTACATAAATTTTTGTATAAAATATGTATATTACGAAAATTGATTTTTATTGCCATAAATATAAATTTTTCTCAATGAAAATAAAAACTTTAAGAGAAAAACGTTTATTTTTGTTGGCGAGTAAAATGATTATCATTCAATTTAGTGTGTTAAAAGTTTCGTCTACCAATCCAATTTTCGTATATAACAGAAGAGATATGTTTTCTTTGCTATTCGTTCTTTTATTATCGAACAAACATATATTGAAAATAAATAAGAATTATGTTGACAGATATAATTCAAAACGCATATTTCAAATAGCTATGTTAAAATGGTAAATTCATAAAATAGAGTGCGTTTATTAAAGTACCTAAATTTTCAAATAAAACTAGTTTACCAGTATACAGCTCCGCATTAATTGTAGGTAATAATTAATAGCTTAAATTTGATCTTAAATTCTAAACAACTGTGATTTTTTCTAAACAGACCTGATACTATTAATCATTCAAATCACTCAACAAAATGTAATGAGTACGTGTTGTGCTGTCAATCGTCTTCAATTCATCCAATTTGAGTGTTTAATAGCTAAAATGATCGGTGTTGAGTCACTGTTCTCAGACCAATTATATCTATTTTTATAGGACGTTTATTTCTCCGATTTCGTGATAATTTTGTATCCCAATATCTCCAGTTCTAATGAACATAGGAAGTTTGCTTTGGTTTTAAACAGTCAGTGACTCAAGATCTTCCATTCTTCTATTAAACACTCAATTTGGACGAGATGGAGGTGAGCTAGGCGCGGTTTTTCAAGTTTTCATCAATTTTTTTAATATACAGATTTTATAAATTGTACATTAGCATTTAATTATCATTATAAGTACACATTTTTCCCTGACCATCCATCGTTTTCTCGGTAAATTTCTAAAAATTTGTTTTACATATTATTTATTCTTGTTATCTGCTATTCCTTACAATTTTGATGTTCTAATCCCCTCAACGTGCTTACTTTCGCTAAACTGTCTAATGACCTATGAGAAACGAAATACTCGCTTAGACTCGTTCTACATAGTCGGCAGTAGTTCTGCGGCTATTCGTAATCAAGTTTAATGTAATTATTTTTGACATGCATAAATTTCAAATAGCTCACAATACGTTTACGTACAAATATCCGACAACCGCCTACCGGCTATGTAGAACAGCTCTTACTGTATAAAAGAGAGTCGATATCAATAGTTGTGAAGAAAAGTCTACACATACCGAGTGAGTGTTTTGGATGTTAATATTTAGACAGGCCAATATATAACCACAGCTTAAACACTGTATTGAGAGTTTTATGGGTCGCTGACATAGAGAAAGGCTTTTCATCAAGCACATTGGAATGTTTTATTGTCAGCGATGTTAATATTTTTCTACTATGTAAATTTCAGAATCATGTTATGAGAGTAACTGCCATGTTTCGTTTGTGTGTTTTTAACCTTTTTTTGTGAACTTCTTTTCTTAAGAACCTGTTATTGATTCTAATCACTAAAATTTATCAGACAATTTGAAAATTTTAATATAACTGCATTCTGTACTTTGTACATTATTTTCGATATTGAGAAGAATAAGGCGATAGCACGATTATGAAAATTGCTATTGTAGTTCCGGCATTAAACCTAAAAAATGGAAACAAAGAAACTAAAGTTCTTTACAGTATTTGGATAGTTGAGTTTGATTCACAAGTGTTTTACATCACAAGGTACTAGATTTGGTTAGCAATCGTTGTAAATATTATAAAGTGGATGGAATATTGTGCCACAACCTGTATAAACATAAACTTTGTACATCTTCTCAAAAGTATGTTTAAACTATTTGCTATACAATAATAAAGTTTTTACATATTGCACATTTTCCTTAAAATAACATCGATTTATGTGAAATGTTGTATGTTGTAAATGGAAAGCATACACTAAGGTCGAAGAAAATTTAATAATATAAAACATATATAAAATTATGAATTCATACGGAAATTTTTTGTTTTGAAAATATTCCTATTTGTTAAATATTATATTATCTTTTGAAAGTGGGAAAACTGCAATATTTTTCATATTTCTTACTTTTCATGTATATTAAAAATATTTTATATATTTTCGCCAGTATTTTACAAGATTTATTGATTTAAAAACGTTTAAATTTTTTGTTTATTTAACTCTTCTTTGCTTAGTCATTGCAATTTACTACTTGTTATGTCATTTAGGACAAAAAAAACTACCATTGTTTACTCAAAAAACATTAATAAAAGTTTAAATATAAAAAATTTCTTTTAAAGTGTATATAGTGATGATCAATTTTTTTTAATTTTTTGTTTTTTTTTCCAGTAAATGATTTAATAAATTTTACATTTTTTTAATCGTGTTCACAGAAATAAAGAACAGTATATGAAAGACTTTATAATCTTCTTTCTAATTTTCCAAATTTTACGGCGGGTATTTTAAATAAGAGGAAACAATCAATTTTTACCCAATTCCGTGGTAAATTTCGATCTTAAATTACACAGGCGTCCTAAGTCCTAAGGCGTCCAATGACCATAAAATAATAAAAAATACAACCAGATGTAAGTTTTTCCGACTATCATTTTAGCTGACTAGCCGAATAAGCGATTAGTCGACCGGGTGATCCGTCGATTAGTCGACCAAGACGATCACAGAAACAAAAATTAAAGAACACATTTTTGTATGTGTCAAATTTAATTTGATTAGGTTATGTTTGGTTATAACATAAATCTGATTGTTCATATTTTTTAACCAATTTATAAAAAAACAGGTTTCTCAATTCGACAACGTATATAATTTTTTATATGTGTTCTTTTTTTTTATATATGCTTATATGTGTTGGAAAGAAGATATTCTTAGTTTGGTACCATTATAAGGAAACCAAGATCTGATGGCCCTAAAATGAGAGAAGGGAAACCATTTTAGTGATATGTTTGTTCGCAGATAACTTCGTCGTTTACGAACCGATTTTGATAATTTATTTTTTTCGTTGGAATGGAGATATTCCATGGATGATACTATGACAAGTAAACCAGAATCTGATGCTCTATGGCCAGAAGAGGAACAAAAACAAATTTAACTGATTGAATGTAAGAAGTTTTGCGTACTGGTATGCAACACTCACAAGTAAGAAATACGAATTTTTCAAAAAAAAAAGAACCGCATTCAAAAAAATTTACTAAAAAGTAAAAAATAATTTTAAATATTTCCTTGTCACCAATTACCTTTCAAAGTCGGTGCCAATGTTATGTGCTTAGCTAAAAAATGATTGGTTGGCGTCGACCGAGAAAGGTTATCGGTCACAAGGAAAAATTTTAAGTTTTCATTTACTGTAATACCTCTTGAATTATATTAAGAAAAGCATACAAAGTTAAAAGGCGAGTAGTCGCCGGATTTTGAAAGTGGTCGGATAATCGGCTTTACCGACTTCTCGCCGACTAATCGGAACAAGTATGGTAAATACTTTGAGTATATGAAAAGTTGCATACAGTCTTTCGTTTTTGTATTATTTTTGTAGTTCGGCGAAATGGGTTCTTATGAGCTAGTTATATAAAATAAATGAAACATTGTAATGCACTTTTCAGTCAAACATTTTAATTAGATAACCATATCACATGACCTTTCCCCTCTACTTTCAGTATACCAATCACCCCTATCAACAGTATAAAGCCTACTATTCTACATAGAAACAGGCGTCGTAATAATATTGTGCACACTGAATTTAAACTAATTTAAAATTGTCTCTCTCATAATTTTAATTGAATTGTTATGTTATATAATAAAATAGTATATCATCAAATACACAAAACTACGTCATCAGAAGAGCACAACAACAGTCGGTGATGCTGGGACTGTGCAGTAGTTAATTAGTTCATCTTCATTTAGTTTTGCAAACAACGGCGAATGTACACGTTGCTATAATATATCTACATGTGTGTAATGCGCACGTAAATTGAATGGATGACTGAATGATACTTTTCATATAATAGTTTTAAAGTTGGCAAAAGTTTCGTTTGATGATACCTTCAATTGGAATTTATTTAAGGAGGTTATACCAAAGTCTTCCAGCTTTTAAGATCATAAGTTCATAAGCATTTGTCTATTGGATAGTTAACTGAATTTGAAAAATTGATTTATCAACTTTACTGCGTTTACATCTAAAATTTTCAGGCTATTTGTTACGTAATCTAAAAATAATTTACTATGAAATCTACAGCGAAACCAAACAAGCATTGTTTAATGATAATAAAATAATCAGTTAAATAAAAATGTTAATTAAGAGCAAGCAATCTCAGAAAAGACAAATGAGTCATTGATAAGTTTTATAGTACAAATTTACAAATAAATACATAGATGCGTTTTGCAATTTCGATTATGATTCTTGTAATGTGTATTTTAGTTCAATTTGTAAAATTTGCTTACTGAAAAAACAAAATAATTTGGATTACATAATAACTGATAATAAATAATAACCGATCAAATTTAATTTTTTCTAACAATATTTATAATATAATTTGGTTTTTATATTTATAATATTTTCAGTATTCTGTATGAAATTATTCAATACTGAAAATATTTCATCAACGGCTTACCAAAGCATTCAACATTTTTGGAGAATAAATAGGATATAAATTTTAGGAACATTTGTTTAAGAATAAGATTTAGTTTATTATCCACATTTAATTTTAACCCATTCATTTTCTTACCAAAAGCCTATTCTAAAACAAATCAATGATGTGGATGGCAGCTAGAATCAATAATTTTCCTATGCACTAAATGTATAAATTATGTATAGTATTAATGTAAATTATTATCAGGACTATTATTCAGAATTAATTATTTGTATAAGTGTGTTTTTGTACTAATTTTGTGAAATATGCCTGTTTTTTATTATTTAGACCATGTCGTAACTCTTTATTCTCCTTAATTACATAAAATAGCATTGCAAATACTGAAATTCATCCTTATACATGAATATATAAGGATGAAACTTGATCCTTATACATCAATGTATGTACAGTGTTTTGTTGAGTGATTATACTTTATGCATGTCTCCAGTTTGCTTCGATGGTTAGAAGATAAATATATGACGAAATTAAAGATTTTAATTGTATTTTGAAAACTAGGCTAAAGTAATTTCATATGCATATATGCAATTAAATTGATTTTAAACATAAAGCTTGGTTTACACAAATGAGAATAACCTTATAATGTTAAATAGTATTTAAACAAATCTGGTGAATACGGTGGATGAGGCATGATTACAGTGTTATTTTTGGTCAAAAAATTGCGAACAAGCAATGATGTGTGAGCAGGTGCATTATCGTGATGCAAAAGCCATGAATTGTTTTTCCAGAATTACGCAAGCGACGCATAACTTCAAGATAATACTCATTATTGACCGTACGACCATGTGGTAAGAAATCCTGGTGCACAACGCCACGGTAATCGAAAAAAACAGTTAGCAAAACCTTCAAATTTGATAGAACTTGGCCTGTTTTTTTTTGTCTTGGCTCTCCAAATGTAAACATGTTTTTGATTCAGAGTACACTCACCGAATGCCACTGTCCAAGTGTTTTTGAGCACTTAATTCTATTTTCACACAAAATAAAATGCAAATTCTTTGATCCATTTTTGTCGAAAGCAGGAAATCGCCGATCACGCAAAACACGTCTAACTTTTATGCCTCTCACAAGCAAACTAAATATGCTATATATCTGAAACTGTGAACTTATTTTCGAGACGATTTTTTTGATGATGTATACAATCACATTAAATGTGTTTTAGACCATTGGATCTTATTGTATACTTTTTTTTTTTTTTGGTAGTAGTAATAAAGTAGTAATTTTTGTCACGTGGCAACCGTAACTAATAAAAATCCAAGTTCTTGCCTGACTGTGTAAATCACAGATATAAGAGATATGGATTGGTAGTCATGGCTGTTTTTCCATGTTTTTTCCTATACTCATAATGCATTATTCATGTGAATACCATCTATGCTTTCTTTACATAATAACATAATAATTTTTAGTGTTTTATATAGATAATAGATAGTGTTGTATCACAATGCATGTAAATTGCAGATGTTTAAAAAGAAATAAAAATAATATATGAAAAAAATAAACAATGATAATTAAAAAATGCTCTATTATTTATTTTATAAGCTTTAATAATTTCGATGAAATAACAAAATCTTATGAACTATTAAACTGATTCTAAGAAGAATTAGTTTTCACTTATTTTAATATGTATAAACTAAGTCGGAAAAAAACACTGCTTAGCCTGTTTATTGGCGTAAATTGCCCGAAGTTTTCAATCTGATTTGATACTGATAATAATTCCGAGGACAGGTTACTTTGCAAATCATATGTATATGTAATTCGCTGCATTTTTCAAACTGAAATTAATTGTTTTCTTATTTATCTTTTACCTCGTATGTACAGAGATTTAGTTCTGTTTGCTGATGTTGTTTGTTTGTTTACTATTTCACACTGTAATCTATCTATATATGGGACTCTGGATAAGAATATAAAATATTTACCGACTCCACTTTAACTATACCAAACTATAAAACTCATTTCAGTTTGAATTAATCAAAAGTTTGTACAAACAATTTCGAAAATAATCTCTCTTCAAATTTTATTTTTGATCAATATCAAAATCGTTATATTGTTTTGCAATATTATGCCATTATACCTAACTAATTTTATTCCTTGGAGTTATTCAAGGTGCCTAATATCTCAAGAATATTGTGTCCAAATTTCAAGTCGATCGGAGAAGAATTGACGAGGTTATGAGCGTCCGTCCGCTGTTTATCTCTAGCATAAGCCGAGTGTAGGAGGAAGCTGAAAAACAGACTTAAGAAGACAAGATTCGCTTTTGACATCGTGGATGATGGCAACAACATTTAATCTAAATTTTTTTTTTCAAATTCTTAAAACGATTTTCCACAACACATGTTTTTAAAGTAGGCGCCCCTCATCAAAACTACTGCACCGATACTTTTGAACACTATTTCTGTAAATAATGAGGTAACGTTGGATAGTTTTTTTCTATTTTTTAATTTAAAATAACATATTAGCCGATTATTTTTTCTCAAAATTCGTGTCTTCATTTAAAACTGTTCCCAAAAAGTGAAAAATCCTAATTGCGAAAAACCGTCAACGGTATTATCTGGGGTAAAGCGAGCATCTAAAGAACTAACTTTTTTTATTTCGGATGATCCAGCCCCGAGCTATGAGTAGTATCGCAATTCTATTTTTTTTCGTTAGGGCTCCGAATAATTTCTGCCATTGCCGTATTTTTTAATATTTCTTCATGAAAATTTTACACAATATTTTTCAAATTTTATACTTTAATATGCCATTCGTGTTAATAAATAGATTTTGACGGTGTCGTCAAAAAAAATTGGCTTTTTGTACGAATTAACCCTACCCCCCTTATGCGTATTAAATCTTCTTTTACTATGTTCCCGTGTCATTGTCTAAATAATTGAAAATCGATTGTTAAAATAGAGTAGTAATTTGTTAAAAAATATTTAAACAAATATTTGTTTTTCAAATATTATTCGAAATAAAATATATGAAAATAACCATTGTATGCATAGAGGTATTCCACAAAATAAATAAGCTGTTTGCGTATTGGCAGATCTATTGGATAATCGTCTCTTATTTTTATACCGTCAAGTGCTATTTTATACTCTTCTTTATGAACTAGCTTCATTATGAAAATGCATGAAGCTTTTCTAATTAGACTACATCATAAACAAAGATTACTTTTCAACAGTCAACTTTTGTATACATTTTTTGTCTCGTCAGATTCAATCACAAATAAAATAAATCTCAATTCGTAATAAAATTAATGAATATAATTTTTAATTAGAATGACACATTGTTGTATATTGTATTTTATTTGTTTCTGACTTTGTTTTTTTTTCTGGTGTTGAAAGAGAGTTTATCGTTAGATGTAATTCCAACCAACTGACTGACTGGCAGTCTACCACGGACGTCGGATGTATATAATATCTTTTTAAAAACTGTCGGCATAGATTATAATTTATTGTATTAATTATTCTGGATGTTATAGTAATAAATACATTATGTCTGAATTGTTTACACTATGCCTCAAAAGTAAAATTTTTATATTGTTATAAAAACGAAGGATTGTATGGATTTGTTGGAATTTAGTTTGACCTATTTACAACAATTTTATCAAATCTCGCTTTCGATAAAGGATCCAATTTCTATAGGATCCTTTCTTTTTATAATTATTCGTGCATTTATATTAACTGAAACTTTAGGACTGGCAAGCTTACGAAGTTGTGTAGCTACTTGCAAATACGTATTATAGTAAGAGAAATATAAGACATTTCTAGATAAGAATTGCATGAAGAACTGAAATTATGTTGGAATATATTATTAATTCATTGTTCGAATCAATCAATCAATTTGTTATTTATAAACTGACACTCATTGACAATCCATGTAAAGTTGGTCGAACTTTTAAATTCAACCATGATAAAGTTATTTACTTTTTATTAATTAGAAACATTGATTGAATTGAATAATTTCAGCCATAAATTAAAAAAAGTAACAACTTTAAAACAATAATAGATGTAGTTTTGAAAAACCGTACGAAATCCCGTAAGGAGACATATATGTAGTATCACGGAAACTAGTCTTCCAATCATAAAATATATAATATTTTTATGTCTAATACATCTTATTCATCCTAAAATCCCAAAACAACAAACAAATTTTTGGACTTTTGGATTGTATTTGAGCATACTCATTCTCATTATAAGTCCTATGGATTATTATTCACCCCCTTCCACTTCCCGACCTCAGTTCGCCCGTAAATAATTTTTCCTTCCAGCTTTGTTATATTCTCTTCCGTTTCCAATAGGATTTCATCTTACTATAATTTTTTGGTTTAAAAAATTATCGACGTTGGTCTAAAACTTTTGATGATCACTGTATTATACATGCGTTATTATTGTATGATATATATTTTTATCGTATAGTTACTGTATAGTGTCATATTATTTTTCTGTCTACACCATTTATCCATACCTACATCTATAATAACTGTGTTATTTTTTTTTTTTTTTTGTATTTACCATCATACATCCGCCATAAGTACACATAGAAATAGTAATAAACATCTAGAAAAATGTTGTTTGTTTCCGCATTTATAAAATTTTATATATTTTGTTATGAATTTAATTTTAAAATGGAATTTAAATTTAAAAAAAAAAGTGTATGTTTAATGTTTAAAGTGTGTAAATGTTCATATAATTTCAAATATTCGTTAATTACGCTACTTTTTTTCCTTATTTTATTTTTATAATTTCCATAATGATGGTGTCTAGTAATTTGTACTACGTTATCACATTTAATTATATAGTCTTTGACAATCTGCTTTGTAAAGATTAAACTTATATCTACCAAATGTCAACGTATTTATTGTATTCTGAAAAAAATTTGAATAATATTCAGATTAGAATGATATTCAATTTCAATTGTCTTGAGCAGGAATTCTGTAGCTCAAAAATTCGATAGTTCGTGCCGTTATTTTTAAAGTAAAAATAATAGTGACTTGTATTTTTTTCTATTAACTAAATTTTTTTTACAGTGTTTAATAATGCTAATCATTTTTATTAAAATCGGTATATAGTATACAAACATAAGTTACTATACAACAAATAAAGATAACAACTTACGGAATTATTTTTTAGATACTAGACTATGATTGAATTATTTCATTGTTTGGATTGTTTTTTAATTAGCATTCATAAAATACTATTAATATCCAGTCTATACATTTATATTTGTATACATGTATATTAGTATATTACTTCTATGTGTTTATTAGTTAAATTTGAGTTAAAAATTTGTTTATTTCAAAAAAATTTTTTTTTTTTTGTATTTAAACTTTTCTTCTATTTTTTATAGTTTAAAGGTTGAGTCAAGGACCAATTTTTTAATTTTTTGTAGTTTAAAGGTTGGATTCAATGGGCTGATTTTGCCCATTCACGAACTTTTTATGTTTAAAGTACGTCATCAAAATTTTAGCTCGCTATATTTTTTTGTTTTTGAATTATCGTGATGACGGACTGATGGACAGACAGTCGGTTATGGTTCATAGAAACACCTATACCAAAATTTTGTTTGTTCGGTCAGTATTAGGTAGCGTTATAAACTTTAGACTAAAATTAATATACTCTAACCGGTAAAATTATTTATAAATTTCAGTTTTTTTTTTTTTTTAATTTAATTTTTTTTATACAATTTTAAAAAATTACCCAAAATTATAAAAAGCTTTCTTTCATTTAAAAATGTTAAAAGACAAAGCTTTCGTTATTATTTATTTTATTTATTTATTTTATTCGTTTGATCAAAATTAAGAGCTTCAATAGAGACGTTTCGTTTTTGCCGAAAATATATATTTTGAATAACTTTGCATTTCTTCGTATGCATTTGTACTCTTATGCATCATGCGTAATTCAACAAACAATAGCACGTTGTGCAATTCCTGTTTTGTTCTTCCTACGATTTGGAATAAATTGTATTTTTGATTTCCAATTTTTAATGGAAATATCCAATTTGGCTAATGTTTAGTTAGTTAGCCAACGAAATTGTGAGATTTATATTATCGGTTCATAAACAACTAATATTAGTGATGTCAATAATATTAATTGATCAATTAAAAATCTTTGTTTGAGCTCGCGACCTTCAAAATTAGAATTTTTGAACTCAATACTTAAGACCATCTATTGGTACAACATTCGTAGAGATCACAATATTTTTTTTAAAGTTATTTGGTTTAACGACTGCTCTTTAAACAGCAGAGGGGTCATATGTGCATCCATATGTACAAATTATTACATGTAATGATATTGATAATTAGATTTTTTTAATGATTTTTATTTGAGTTAGGTAAAGTCGTTTTTAGAGCGTTTCATTGATGTCGGCTTAAAGCTCCGCTATGTTCCCCGGATTGTTGCTATTTCTAGATGTGGCTCGTACATGAGATAAGAAGATGTTTTAAGGTGACTGGTGTTGTATATGTAATGCATGTTAGTTGTGGGGTCTTGTTTAGTATACATGAATGTGTGAGATCACAATATACTATCGATGTTAAAATAAGCTTAAAAAAACTAATAAAAAATCTTCAATCGTATTATTTTCACCAGCAAATAGAATGTAGAAATCAACAAAAAATATCTTTTCAAATTGTCCCCATAGCCTAAACATCAAAACGTAATAAATATTAATGCATATCTATATTGTTTTCTGATCTGAGTTCATTAAGACTAACTATACTACTGACTAACTATAATTCCAAAATATGTATTCATTTTCCATAACTAGTTAATCAAAGCAGATTAATTTCTATCTGTCGTCTTTGCGACCGTTTCAGTCATTGATTATTGGTTCCCTGAATTTCCCTGTTTTCGGTTTAAATAAAATTTTAATTCCAGCTAAAATGAGTTTATTTGGCCTATATACTTTTATCCATTCGAATAATTTCCTCATTAAAGTGCTTATAAAATATTAATAACTTTCAGTTAAAAGCTATAAAATTTATTCTAAAGTACAATCTCATATCCTGTAGTTATCTTCGTTAACTATTAAAAATTTTATATTATTTTTTTCTATGCGAATAAAGTAGTAGTAACAATTTTCTATATTGATTGATAATATATTATTTATATTGGCTTTGCATAACCCAATCCATTATGAATTATTATTTGAAAATAGGATTCAACAGAGAATGAATGTTTAAATATTTGATTGAGAATAAAATGGAGGTCGGATGGATCGAATCGAATCGGATCGGATATTATATTGTGATGATAGACGAAGAACTAAACTACTTTGGTATATAAATGTATGTATGTATATTACCTACTTCCCGGTTCAACTACTCATCATTTGTAGTGAGTAAAATAAAGTTGCTGACATGGCAACCAAAATCATATATTAAATTGTATTATATGTAAATACCATTATAATATCCTTTTCAATATATATTTATGGGGGTTTTCTTGGCTGTAACTATCATCACCACACTCTACCAAAATCTATCTACCTACCTAATACTTCAAACATAATATTTGCATCAATCGTTCGTTTTGTTGTAGCTAATATCGATGTGTTATCTTTCTTTCATATAGAAATTGTCGAATGTATCACTTCTGTTAATCTTACCTTCTTATATTTCAAAAAAATTTCTGATACTGTAAACAAAAAATAAATCGATCGTAAGTTGTGCAAAAAGGTCTGTACTTTCGTGCAGGCGGGATATTGTCAAAATCATCTTGGAAATAATAACCACTTCTAAAATTACCAGAAAATTGCTTTTTAATGTAGAGTCTATATATTAAAAAGTTTTTATTTTCTGTGAATTCGACCAAAATATATTTTTTTAATTAAAACATTAAAAAAAACCTATTTGTATATTTACAATATTTTACATAAGTTATTTACTCATTGGATGTAAATATTGATAACAACATCTAAAATTGAAATTTTATATGCAGAATTCACCCCCAACAATGATTAAATTATTTGATTTAGTTATTTATGATTAAATTTTGATCAGTTAATCAGTTATTAATTAAATAAAAATACATTGCTCATAAGGGACTCATCAAATGACTATCAATTCTGATGTAAAAAAATGTATTTAATCACATACAAATTTTTCCTTTTTTCTTTTTTTTTTCTAAAGAAAGATTATTTTCATAATAATCAAATTTCAACGAAATTCAAATCAGGTATGTAAAACTATATAATACATGTATAAACATTTTATCACAATCGGATGAATTGTTCAAGAAATGAATTAACCGATTAATTTGCAATTGGTATATGAGGTAAAAATTGAATTTTCTACAGTTTTCAGTAGCAAAAAGTTAATCTTATTTTTTCACATTTTTTCATTATGATATTTTGTTTTTCTTTACTAAAGGTTTTCCAGAATAGTCGATTTTAATGGCTTATGTAAAGCTATGCTACGCATGCACATATATAATTTCATAATAAATGCTTAACAAGATAGTAGCATTTAAATAAGATACGAGGTAAGTATCGGGCGCTTTATTTCCTGAAAGGTAATTGATATTGAGGAAACTTGGTTGTTTTTTTTCTTTTTTTTTTTTTTTTTGAGCATAAAAATGGGGCTAATTTGAATGCTTCAAAGCAACACTACTTTTCCCAATCTATAAATCAATAGACTAGCAGGAATTTTAGATCCTTTGTTTGGTATTTATAAAAAAAAAAAAAAAAATAGAGAAAGTTTACCATTTGAGCTTTTAAAATATAATTTTATAACTATTATAGTTTTATAACCATTATATTGAATTACGAAGGATGTAAGAGGGAAGGTCGATTTTCGACTACACTTATAATATACAATTTGTAAAAATTTATGTGATTGGTGTTTCAGATAAAAACTTATGGAGTATTAAATAAAATGAATCTTAAATAAAATTTGAATATATAATATATTAAAGTGGAAGTTCGATACTTTTATTATTAAAAATATTCATTTATGATGTATTTTAGCTATTGGAGAATAATATTGTAAGCGATATTTTAGTTTTCCATATAATATAAGTACTATATTATATGCATTGTTAATGCAAAACTTATGTAAATAAATCAAGATTATGTTCTCAAACTGTGTTTGTGTCTGTGTATCGCTGCTGTTGTACTAAATTATATTTTATTTCTACTTTATCGAATAATAAAAAGGATTTGTTCTGGGGGCAAAGGACTCACTTACTTAATTTATTCAAAATTATAATGATAATATATCTCTTTATTATACTGTTGGATATGCAATATAAGCGTATAAAATATAGGAATAAATAAAAATCGATTGCAATAGTGACTATTCAAAAGTTATCCAATATTAAACCAACATACTTTAAAACTTAATTCGTCTATGCTAAAGTATGACCTGAAATGTAAAAGAAATTTATTTTCATTTACAATAAAAGACCTGGTGATGGGAAACAATCTGGCGCATGGGGTGTATCGATCTGTAATCAGTCTTAAATGGGGTATAGGGAAACATAAATTTTATTTCCAAAATTTATTGATAAAAAGTTAATTTAGAAATTGCCATTGCAGGGATTTCTAACCTATCATTTTCCATTTACCAAATGTTTAGACGCTTTAAACACTTAACTTTCTCGCCAATCCCCTTGTTGAATTCCCAAAAAAATTTAAAAACTGTAATAATAATTTAAAAACCGGAAAAAGTAATTTTCGAATTTAATTGCCGACGCCGGTAACTTTATTAATAAGCGGGAGTTACTAGTTATATGTAATCTGTGATAGCGTTAATTTTGGCATATTTATAACGTTTGTAATATTTTAATCTTTATTCAATTGATTCTATTTTCGTATCATCAACGGTAACTACTCTTAAAAACAATTATTCATTTAAAATTGGACAAAAATTTAATTTTGAAGAATGAGTCGAAAAGCTTTATAAGAAAAATACTTTTTTTATGAATATTGGATGACTGCTTTAATTTTGTATAAAATCCATTATTATAATATAAATAATGTTTAAGATTTAAAAAAATTAGTATGCACTGGAATAATTTTTATGGTTCACTCTAAAGTAATGTATCATGAATAATAACGTCTTGCCCAAAGATAAAGTTGATTTTAGTATTCTTTGCTATAAGTACAGAGCACTTTATGTCCCTAAAATAATAACTTGTTTTTGAAAAAACTAAAATCAGTGCTGTAAAAATTTGCATATCAAATTACCAGTATTTAGAACAGCGCATGAACAATTAGGTGAAAATAATTCTAAACTGGAACATACAGTCTATATTTTTAAATTGTAACATGACAGGCTTTAGGTATGAATTATTGAATAATTAAATAAAATATTATTATTATATTGTAGGTTTTCATTGTATTTATTGCACAAATGTATAGAGTTAAAAATTTCAATAAATTATTCTTTTTTTTCCAGAGTTAAACACACATTAAACCACATATGGATAAATATCTGTTAGCTTAATATTTTCTTTCGTTAATTTCCTCGAAAATAACTACTATCAAATTAACTTTTGAGAAAATATATTTTAAAAGAAAGCTTAAAAATCTGAGTTTTTCTCAATGACCTTAGTTTTTTTTGTCTATTTTAAGAACAAGATGTTTTAGCACTTTTGCGAAATAGTTTTAGTTTCCAAAAATAATATATATCAAAATATAATTAATTAATATAATCCCTGAATAATGTTATGCATGAAAGTAAGTTTTGGGGGTACATGAGTGTTAGGTATATTCAGTAATGAAAGTGAAATAATACATTTCTATCCTTATTTGAAAACATTTCCTATTTCGTCTGAAATGATATGATCGTCTATTTATTTCAACTCACAATGGACCATGAAAATAAAATTTTATCTCTAATTGTCAGTGACAATAAGTCTATGTATAGAAAGATAGTGTATATAGAAAGATTAATATTACACACCTTTCACTGATTAAATCGTAAAGAGTCTTATTGAGACTATGTTTCAAATTAACACGGAATGCTCTTTAAGTGAAAATAATCTATATTTTCTCTTTTCAAAAGCAATATTATATATAAGTAGACAATAATTATATTCATTATTCCTTATTTCCATGTGCCTTTATAGTAATTTAATATTTGTAAGCCATATTTATTCTTTCCTTGATATGACATTATGATATTTATTCCGAATATCGAAACGAAATTATTATTATTTATTTAGCTTTTAAATGAGCCTATACAATGATGTATATATTGTTAAATAGAAAGCAAGTCAATTGTTTATCTTTTCAAAAAACGATACGAAAGGTTCGACAATATAGAAAAAATTCTATAACTCTGTAATCTCTGGGAGCTGTAAACCTCACTGGAAACCAAAAACTACATCTTTTTTGATTGCACGAAAATAGGGAGGGGGCGAAAGAGAACTTAAATTTTCGTATTTATGTTAATCATTTCAATTCCTATCGATTGTAAAAACCCAAACTTCATAGCTTACATTGTAAAAAACTTTTTAAAGAATTTTCCAAAATGGAACGGGTACAAAGATAATAGTTTTCAAATTTTTTCGTATTGCTTCACATTGTTTCCATAAAACTACTTTCCTACCTTGTATAAAAAAAGTTTATATTTTTTGAAATTAAGCGTTTTCTTATTCCCATCCGCTCATTTCTTATTAGATGCAAAACCGCATCTTACTAATTCTAGAGAAATATTCTTGATATTCTTCCCTAAAAGAGTACAGTAAACCAAAAATTTTTTTTTCATTTTCCCTACTTTTCCAAAAATTGCATCTTTCTACTATACAGAAAAAACAGATAAAAATTTATATTATAGTTTTTTTGAAGATTTTTCAAAAATAATATAATATAAATTTTAAGAGAAGAGGTATATGGTAGGTATTCCCAAAATCTCTACAGTAACCTTTCTCAATTTGATGGATATATGTTTATCAAATATAATCAAAATCGTACAAGGAGTTCGAAAGTCACAGCGGATCATAAATAAATAGTATGTATCTATTTCACATTTATTCAAACATACAGACCAATGAAATGAAAAATCTTCTAGTTATACCACAGACCATATTACGTTCGGTAATTCAAATTGAAATTATTGAAACATAATAGCAGAGGAAAGAACAATTTTATTTGATTTAGATATCTCCAATATTACAGAGTCATTTATGAAATCCAGTTGGAATTCCAATTTTGGATATTTATGGAAATGTGTACAATGTTTCGTTTGGGAAATAATTATTGCCAATTTATTCCGATAAATTTAGCTCTAGTACGTATTGTGATAATATTCGTAATAAGAAAAATGGGTTAGTAAATGTGGAACTATTGATCTTTAGTCTAAGTGTCCAACCTCTATTTGAATGGTTTGTATCGTTAGCTAGAACTATTATCAAAGAGAATAATTAAAAATATGCGGTTAGTAGAAAATTCCCTTAAGGTTATACAATTGATTTGATTATATGGAGATAGACATAAAAATATCTGTTGCTATGTGGAAAACTTTTGTTTTTTTACTCAAAGTTGTTCGATTTTAAAGTATTATTCTGAATATCTTTTTTGCTATTAGAAATCAAATCTCTACGAATCAAATATCTAAGAATATAACTTTTGAATTATTTTTTTCTTAAGATATTCTAAAAATTGGATAAAAAGTCTCAATGGATACGAATGTAGCTAGTTTGCCAGTATTTACCAAAATAATGCATTTTGTGGAAGCTATTATGAACTATTATATATTTTATGTTCTTAAATTGTTCTATACTTTTTTCCTTATTTGAAGGTATAATAAATTTAGTCTATGTAACACTCGAAAATATTTAATTGAAGACTCTTCTTCATGTTTCTAAAGTATAAAAGAAGTTCATAAGGATCACAGTATAGAAATATTTCACTTAAATTTTTGCATAATTGGATTGGAGGTAGAAACTTTACATGTTTCTGTAGTTTGAAATCTACAAAAATCCTCTGCAAAATTATTTTTGCAAATTGATATATTAGCCCCCTTTGTAAATCAATTAGAAAGCTTAACGATTGAAGAAGTTATCGAAAAAGCAATTAGTCCATTCATTTAAGCTTAAATTAGGTAAGAATCTCGGAATTCGAGATACCCAGTTGAAAGTCTGTAAATCTTAATATATATAAATTACATGTCACATTGTTTGTTCGCGATGGACTCCGAAACTACTGAACCGATTCGAACGTTTTGTTTTTTAAAATGAGTGATATGCTCCAACTTAAGAGATAGGATAGTTTATTTCTTAATTTGAGATTGCAATTTTATTTTATTGCGAATTAATTGTTTTTTATGACAAAGAGATATAGTTCGATAATATTTTAACAGATGGTAGTCTAAATCTAACAAAGAGTCATAGTTCAATAAGATTCTAACAGATTGCGGTATAATGTAGTCAGTTGACTTGATTTAGTAAATATCGAATAGATGGCACTGTTTAAAGTAGTCAGTTTACTTGATTGAGTATCCAATAAGTGGTGTTCAGTTAAAAGTACTAACGCTTTTATTAATAAGCTACAATTCATCAATATAACCGACGATGTTTTGCTGATTAGCACCGATTAGTGCTAAATTAAATTGAAATTAAAAGTATTTATAATTAAAAGTAATAAATATTATTGTTAAAGATTTAAGACTATCTGCCCTACCTACCTCATTCGTATATTTAGGTGTCACATGTTATTTACTAACAACTTTGTTACAAAATTGAATAAAAATAATAATAAATATACTCATTTGTTACAAAATTGAATAAAAATAATAACAAATTTTAAAATTAATTCTTTTGTATTGATTTTTGCTTAATATCAACTGTAAGAAAATTTAAATCAATCGTGTTGAAAGTCCTTCCCGTTCAAATCCCAATCCAGTCGATTTTTATACAAGCTTTAACATTTCCGACTTCGTTCCCAGATAATAATTTCATTTTACTAAGTAAGGGGTTACAGTAGTAGAAAATCTGTCATGGAGGTCGCCATATTTTTTTACAAATGGCATCTATGTAAAAAGCATGTTGGTCCCAGTGACTGATGTTCTACTACCGTTCCTCTTAAATTGTTTAGTACAATGTAATATAACAAAAATCATAGCCACAGCAACGCGTGGCCGGGTCTGCTAGTACTTGTATATTGACACCTTAATAGTTGTCTCAAAACCTACATGTGGTTGAGTGTACGCAACTATTAAATTTCAAGGTTAAAGGTCACAAAAATCGGTTTTATGCACTTTTTTTTTTAAATCTCATTTGTGACCTTTGACCTTGAAATTTAATAGTTACGTACACCCTACCATATGAAGGTTTTGAGACAACTTTAAGGGTGTCAACATACAATTATTTAAAGACTTACAGCTGGGTATTTCGAATTCCGAGGTGAACTTACTATAATGACTGGACTAAATGGAATTCAGCTGTAAAAAGAATATAAAAATAACATTATTTCCATGGATACCCTTAAAAATGAAAAGAAAATTTCAAATAGACAAATTATGTTTTTTTTTCCAAAATAATTTTTGTGGCTATGAGTGTGAATATATCCCTATACACTCAAACGTAATTCTAGAGACTGTTTTGAATATCTTTCGAAAATTTCCAGCAAATTTTAATATCATTTATGCAAATTCCCACATTATTTCTTGCATTAGGTTCAATCGATTTTGTTGCTTGATTTGATTGTATTAGAAATATTTCAATTGTATTATAACTGAACAATTCAATATACCTACATTGCATAAATTTCATTTTAGATTACAATCGAACACACAATAAACGAACGCATCCCCACAACTAAAAACCACTCGCTAGAAATATAAATAAAAAGGTTCTGTGCTTTTTATTTAAAAATACAATTCAATTAAAAATAAAATGTACTTTTTATATTTGGGATATGACAAAAAAAAAAACGAGATTTCACATGTAAACATCGTTATGAAGAGACGCATGTGATACAGTATAGGGTGAAAAAGAGCGAGGAAGTTGGAGTGTTGAAAAAGATATATTTATTTTTCGAATTCAATTCACAGAAATTTTAAACAATTGTATGTAAATAAATATTGAATTCAATCAATAACATACGTACACAAAAGGTTTGTAACCTGTAATATTATAATCAAAACTTGTTTATCCTATTACACTACAGGTACAGAAATGGAAAGACAATTTTTTAAATTTTAAACGATTTTCATTGCATTTTTATCATGCTGTCCATTCTGGGCTTTAGTTTATTTCTACTAACAGTCACATGAAGAAAAGAGTATTTGATAATTGTAAATATAGAGATGAACAAAAATTATTGTAACTTTCTAGAAGCCTCATAACACCTTCTAAAAATTTTCTAGAAAGTTAAAAACCCCTGATAGAAAGTTTGTAGAACCTTACAATTTCTGATAATACTTTAATAGAATTGTAGAGAAAGTTGATAAAATTTTGTAAAAATATGGAATCTACACTTACAGGTTACTGTAATATGGATTTCATTTATATGTAGTAGTGGAAGTATAGATATTTGGGCGATAAAGATAAAATCGAACAATTCCCATTGGTTCAAGTTGCAATTTCCTAATGAGGAGTTCTTAAGCTTTTAAATGAATTTAAATCGGGTAGGTTCACCTTATTACCGCAATGCCAAAAATTGTACAAATTTCAAAAACACATAGCAGAATTTGTTGTTATTTCGTTGCTCCAAGAATTCGACCAACATTTTGATAAAATCGGACTATTTATAGTAAAACCTGTATATCAAATTATATGAAAAATTATAATTATTTTTAAAATTTGAATTTGAATGAGGTTTCGAATAATTTTGTCATTACAGGGTGGGTGGGGCGTCTAGATTAACATGAGTTAAAATTAAGTGAATGGAATGTAAATTGTTATTGTTTTGTTGATAATTTTCATGATAAATGAATTCTTTATATGCATGAAAAATTTTTTATATTTACTAAATGCGTGACAATACTTATGGAAAATTCTATAATTTTTTTATTTGTCTAATATTGATTTAACAAATAAATGCACTGTTATCGCAATATATCGGCAGTGTATCGCTCGTGTATACATTGTATATATAATTATTTAACTGGAAATATTCATCATTTTCAAATAAAGGTTCACGACCTGAAAAGTATGTGTATTTTGCATTATATTTACCATATTTTCGCATATGATTATCCTCATGTATGAGTATTTTTATTAATTGAACCTTTGATTAATTCATCATGACTGAATTCAAATAAGCGACATAACGCCTCTGGATGAATAAGGCACCATAGTAGTCTAAACAATATATTAATGTTTATTCTACGAAAGTTGTTTTTACTTAATCGCTGTGAGCCTTTCTGTAGAAATAATAAAATGTTAATTCAAATGATTAGCCTCACAGAGGATTTTTTACTAGTACAAAATAGTTTGTTTATATTAATATTATTAAAGAGAACTCTAGGATTTTTCGATTTTTAAATTTCAATTTTTCCTCTAATTTCCTAAAAACTTAGAATTTTCCTTTAAACTTAGAGATAGGGGTGAATTTCTTCAAAATCGGTTAAGTAGTTTTCAAGATATGGAGTTATCAAACTAACCTTTGCGCGGTTGGGTTTAATTTTTAAGAAAATAATTGCATATCGAAAGAAATTAGAATGTTACAAAATTTTTAGTGATATGATAAAAAAAGGAAATTAATAAACAATTTTCGAAAAAATAATACGGACTTCAACAAAATGAACTAAAAATTAAAAATAATTTTAAATTTAATATTGTAGATATCTAAATCCTTGTAACTAATTCCATTTCGAAGTCGCCACTAATTCGTTTCAAAGTTTAAAATTGAGTCATTGGTATTGGCATTGAAAAGTATTGTCAAACATAATCTCAATTTTTTTCTGTGGCCGACTGGGCCGACTAATCATTTTGACGGCTAGTCGGCTAAAGTTATAGTCGGTTTGACTATAACAATAAAATGGACATTAATTAATATTATTATATGTATATTTAGATTATTTTATGAATGGTAAAGATTAAAAATAGTTCAAACATTGATACTGAACCATTGTTTATACAGTTGACTCTGTTAATTGTTATTTCCACTTTAAAAATTATCAAAAGCTCATTTAATACAAAAGCTATTCATAAATTAGTAGTGAATAAATTTATATAAATCAAGATTTGTGGCTTGTTAAAATTTTTCCTTGCTGTGATTACTTTATGAGGCGATATAATAATGCTAATTATAAAAAATTTTTGAGACGTCTGAATTTAGTCTCGTGGATTCTTTTACTTGATTTGTTTATTTATTTTATATTAAGTAACAAATTATAAATGCTATAACTGGGAGATCCTGTACATTTATTTTCAATCCGATCCTTCGTATTAATTTTCATCGAATTGCTGTTATTTTGAATACGGAAAAACATATTTTCGTAACAAATTACACACATACGACACAAAACTAATATAATAATTTTTCATGCAGAAAATTCACGAATATTGAAAAATCATTCCATATGGAAAAAGATTATATGATGTGTACATATATTGTATCCGTGTATGGATGTTTCTGCTTTAAGTAAATAAAATATTGCAATAAAATATCGAGACGAAAATTGGTTTTTCACATATTACCTACGTATATACAGAAATATTATGATGGTGGTGGATACCTTTTTTACGTGACAAATTTTCAAAACAAATAATATTGTAGGATATTTTTAGAAATGAATTTTTTTATTGGAAATATAACTCGTTTAAAAAAATTTGTTAACGATACAATATTTCGATTAATTTATATTCAATATAAGAAGATATGATAATATATTCAATATAACATTTATTAGGAGGTCGGTTTATTTTATTTATTTATTTTTTATTATAAGAATTGTTTGTGATATTTTTTGTTATTTAATTCATATGATTCACTATTCAAGCACTCGGGCAAGTAAAGTTTATACGGAAATAGTGAATATTTGACTCGAGTATTCGAAAAAGGCAATTTAAATGAATATAATTCGGCTGAAACATTTACTATACAATTTTTGCTTAATATATAAATAATTTAAAACAAACTAGCCAGTTTTACTTATGATAAAATGAGAAAATTTCAAATTTATTTGATGATTGCTAATAATTGAAAATTAATTACTTTGAGTTTAGAATAATATTTCAACGAATATATATAAAGAAAATATTAAAAAGTATGCAACGAAGAATTCATTTATAACTTGTGCTATTGAAGTGCTATGAGTAGTTGAAATTTTTTAATAAAACATTCGTATTATAGGTAATATAATTATTTGTTCAATTTCTGTATAGAGATTGTAATCAAAACGCCACTTATAAATTATTTAAAATTACCAACAATGACATTTGGGGTTATTACACTGGAAATTGTAAGAATAATGAATAGAACATTCGGAAAATTTTTTGAAATGTAAATGTAAATCTAATTCATTTATATTTTTAAAGAAATAGTTACAAATTTTTTATACAAACGGATTTGCCATCCATTGACTTCTATAATATTTGATTTATGAAGTATGTCGTTACCAAAGCGAGATATGAAAACCAAATTGTGCACAAAATAATGAATACATTTTGACAACAGAAAAGATCATACGACTTGATTTCGGTCTTCAGCCTATTTATATTTTTTCAGAGGTGAATCCATTTTTTTACATCTCGTTGATATTTTTTGTTGTTTAGTTGTCAAAAGTAATATTAACTATTTCCTATTTGTCTTCATCATTTCATCTCGCATCGACTTTACAAAAGCCCGTCTTCATAGCTTGGGTTCAAAAATTTCAGTTTTCCAATGTTATCTCAGAATTTCATATCAATTTCTCTAAATCGGAACTTTCTATGTTGCAAGAATAAAAATTGAAATTTACGGAGATTTTTTCTTAAAACGATAGGAATGTAATAGATATAAATTAAAGGTTTCTTATTCCCCTACTTATGTTGTAAACAAAAGCATCTTTTTAGTATGTATAGGAAATAAATGTTCTTTTCAGAGATTTTCCCAAAAAAAACGAGATACAATTTTTCAAATTTAACAGTTAATCTGAATGTGATAAATATGTCTACCAAAATTCGTCAAAATCAGGCAATGCGTTTGAAAATTACAGTGGAACAAATCAAACATAGATTGATAGATATAAGACAAGACAAACGAAAATACAAGTCGTATTATTATACCATGCTATGTTCGGGCAATAGCTATTTCGTATTATTTTCTTAAATATGAATTTTGTGTCAGATAAACATGCTATTTACTATTTATTACTATCATCGGAATCAATACTTAATACAAAATTTCACAGTTTTAGAACAAATTGATATGATCCACAGTATCTCAATCAATTTTGTACAAACTCTACAAGTAAATCAGTTATTTAAATAAATACACTATCTATTATGTATGATTTCCTCCGCAGTGTGTTCATTACGAAGTACATTGTAAAGGAAAGGGACTATCTATTACATGATAATATACCGTTTATTTATATATTTAATAAATGCACGCGATTTGTAGATAATCACTTTAAATAATGAAGAATGAATGAAAATCATTATATCATATCTCTATTTTTACTACATTCTATATTGTAATTTGGTTTTTTATTTAACGTAAAATTGATTGTACAAATTGTTAGTAAAAAATATCTGGAGTGTTATTTATAACTAGCTTATTCAAATTGGTTCGAATCATGATTTAATATATTTCTAGGGCCAAAGTTTAGTTTAATTAATAATGAGAACTCTAGAATTTTTCGAATAAATTTCGAATTTTTGCCCCAATTTCATAGATCAAATTATTTTGTATTTTTTTAAATATGTATTTCGACTACAAAGTAGTCATCATCAGTATGAATTCTAGTTGTAATGATTCTCTGAGGAGATGTTACTCGTTGCTAATTAGCTATTTCTGCACCAAATAGCAGACCGTTACCAAATTAGCAACGAGTAACATTTCCTCAAAGAATCATTACAACTAGCTAATTCATTATAGTGATGATGGCTACTTTGTAGTCAAAATACATATTTATAAAAATACAAAATAATTTGATCTAGGAAATTGGGACAAAAAATCGAAATTTATACCAAAGTTTAACATTATTGCGCCAAACGGTGAAAATAGTAGTCTGTGTAGAAAATACAACAATAATCCTCGTATGATGTGACCAACATTGTAATGTCATATTTTAATGTGGATTCCCACCCATGATCTTATATTTTCGAGACACAGGCAGTATTATTTATAAGAAAATCATGGAAGCATTGATATTATTTTAACATTTTTATGTCATGGCGTGATTTTATTTTTTTTAATTTTTTCATTTTCAAAGTGTTCATAATGAATTTTTAAAAAATTGTTAAAGTTTTTCGCACACTCTTTCAATATTGTTGAAAAGAGAAAAAGACAAAACAGTGTGACACTGTTTTGAAAATGGTCATATAGACCTTAACATATGTCAATATTGATTAATAAAATTCATTGGTGAAATCATAAATGCAAAGTAGTTATAGTTTATTTTTAAGTCCAAAAATTAAATCATACATATTCAACATCGGTTAACTTTGGATTATTCACATACATAGAGCTTTTTAATAAAAAATGTAACCACAAAAAACAAAAATATCTAACAAATTAACGTTTAACTGGGCGCTATGGATCGTATTAGAGGAATAACATATATTATCATCAATTTAAATATATATTTTAATCCGTTGAATTTTATTTCTACTTTAAACTCTTAGGTAGGACATACCTCTCTGTAATCACCATATCCCCGATTTATAGCTAGATCTATAATAAAAACCTTCTGGAGAAAAATAATTTGATTTAGCATACTGGTTGCATACATTTTATAGAAACTATTTTCGCGGTGATTTATTTATCCAAGATATTTATACGGAGAAATTATGCATCTAAACTCTTTTTCTAAATTAACACCAAGATTTAAAAAAATTAACAGTATTACCAAAATTCCAATCATCATCGCAACATTATTATAACAAAGATGACATGTTGTTTTTTAAAGGTATGGAATCCTAAAAATAATGTAGTTTATAAACAAGCACATGAAGGGGGAAAGATTCAATGTGATATTAATATAACAAAATATTTTATTAATGAGTAAATATCATGTTTCATTCAAATTTGTAATTTTTACTTTTTATTTTTATTTTAAAATAAGATTTTTCGTTTGGAAAAATTCCGTTGGATGTAAAAATCTTAAAGATATTAATTCTAATTAATACTTGATATCTTATTCGTTTAAAAAACATATCTAGCTGTTAATGGACCTAATTTATAAGCTGAATGTTATCCGATTTTTCAAATAGTGCACATTAATAATTGACGTATAAACTGGAAGCGTTGCAGTCTGAATTCTGCTGGTTATTAGAACATACTTAAAAAATAGAAAATTGATGGGCATACAAGTGATCAAACAGTCAAAAAATGTTACTACGAAAGTATTTCAACAATTTGGTGATCAACAGTTCTTGTGTTCTCCGGTTTCCCGTGCTTGAATGTATATAAAAAATAATTATTAAGATAGCACCGACAATTCAACAATTTAAGAATAAATAGTACTGGAAAACGTAAATAAAATTTCGTATTTAGTGTAAAATTTGAATAAAAATTTTCGAGATTATAATCGTACGTTGGCTATTATGATTGATTTTCTATCATCTACACTCATAAACCCAATTTCCAATAAGTTTACTTCTGATGAGCAATATACTTAAATTTTCTTAAAAATATTAGTTTGTTTTTTAGTAATTAGTTACAAACAAATTCAACATCAAATCTCTCACAGAAATTATATCTAATAGTTAACATAAGATGCAACAACAAAAATTAGCTATTTTACCCATCTAAATGTGAAACTAGGTTCAATACGAAACAAAATTCGAAAATTACATTAAAATTTGTTCAAAGGTAAAAAAGCTGTTATAGATTGTTTTCCATCTCTTTCTTTGGCAAAATTTTGAATATTCATGTAATTTATATAACATTTTTATTCACAATCAACTCATTTATACTTATATTTTGAAGGACAGTGTATATAAGTGCTATGGGCATCGATAGGATCTCTTACCGTAGAATAATCTTTGTGTATAATCACTATGGAGATGTATGTATGACGTCATTTATGAAAATCTTTTTTGTATAATTTATAACTTTACTAATAATAACTTCAAATTCCTGTTCGTAAAGATGCTTGCTGCAATTGAATTGATAAAAAGAATTAGTGCATCATACCTATTATTTTAATGTGAAAGATGTGCATTTTTAAAGTAATGTGCTAGAAAGGTGCAGAAAATTAAAATGATTCGTTTTTTTTCCGTTAGCTGGGTCGAATATCAATCAATTATGAAACATTTGCATTGCCATTATTTTAACATTTAGTTTTAAAATTATCTGTCTTATAGAGTAGGTTTTTCGTAAAGCATAGTTTAATAATAGAGTGTATATGTTGTCCATCTCCAAGATCTGGGTGAAGGATACTGGAATCTTCGGTCTTTTTTTGATGTTTCTTCCATTCTTCCTCTCTGCCATTTTAGAAACGAATATAAATTTATTCTTATACCTTAACATATATGCATAATATGTCATACTATATTAATTTTAGTCTTAAGTTTGTAGTGCTAGGAAATATTGACCTCACAAACAAAATTTTGGTTTAGGTGTTCATAGAAAAAACACCGGAATAGTTCATTTCCGGTTGTCCGTCTGCTCGTCATCACGATAACTTAAAAACAAATAGAGATAACGAGATGAAATTTTGGTAACATTCCAAACATAAACAATGAGTTTGAGTTCGTGAATGAGCAAAATCGGTCCATTATATAAGATAAAAGAAAAATTCAAATACAAAAAATATTTATTTCTTTTCTCTTTGAAACAAACAAATTTTATTTGAATTTTTTTTTTTTGTAAAATGTTAGGATTCGTCACAATTTTAGCTTAAATTTAGCTCATTATCACATATTGGTAATTACAATATGTAATTATATAAGTGTTGGTTATTATACAAGTATTTATATTAAATTAACTGTATAGACTGGATATTTATAGTATTTTATGAATGCTAATTAAAAATAGGCCAAACAATGATATTCAATCATATATCGAGTACCTAGACAATTAACTCTGTTGTCGTTATCTTCATTTGTTGAAATTAAATAATAAGAGAAGATAAATGTTAAGATTGAAAACGTAGCATGACTTTTAAAAATATAAAATCATAATATTTTTCATTCGTTAAAATAACGGTTAATTAAATACATTTATTATTAATATTATTAATTATTAAAGGTGTTTGAGAGATGGAGGAATTTCGACCACAGACGATACTAGTTATATTTATTATTGATCAAAACATTTTACCATACTTATAAATTTCAACTATATAGGGTAAAAACAGTCAGTTCAGTTCATTTATAAGCCAAACCAAATAAAAGATTATTAAAAATATCATGCACTCTATAATATTCTATTTCTAATATTCAGATAATAGATCAGATATGATTGTGTTTAGATCGTCAATTTTTGAATAGAACATTTTTTTTTTATGTTTCATAATACATTTTTATTTGTTATGACGTCAGCAACAGATAATATAATGCTTATATATGCCTAGCATTGTTATAATCAATCAAGAAAAATGATTGATATTTTTAATAATAATAACATATGAAATATGTTTTGTTATTAGAAAAATTCATAATCAAAACTATGCAATATTTGTTTATTAAAGTATATTTGATGAAAAATGTTCTTTTTATATCCAACGTACATAGAATATTTGAGGGTATATTTAGTTTAAAGTTTGTAATAGTGGAAAATATAGCAGGCACTATCAAAACTTGGTTATTGATATTTATAGAAACATCTAATTATATCTATTGATATTTTGGTCTCTCTGGGCTGAAATTTAGATGGGGTATTAAAGACCTTAAAAGTGTGAGTTTGTCAGCACAAAAGATAATAGAATAAAAGTACAAACACAAAAAATGTTGATATCTAAAAATTTTGTTTGAAACATTTTCCATAAACTGTTTGCCACAATTCAAAATCAAATTCAGTTTTAACACATTTATAACTATAATACTATTTAACTAAAATCTTTCATAATTTCTTTAAATCTTTCATAATGTACTCTATAAAATGTATTTATTGTATTTTATAATAAAATTATTAACCATTTTAATAAATAGCTAAGAAATAGGTTCGGTCATATATTGAATAAAAAAAAATAAACTCTGTTAGTTGTTATCTGGATTTATTCCATTCACTAAAATTCATTTAACTTTGAATTAACTTTTTTTTAATAAGTTTATTTTATTCAGCCTAATAAGAAACACTCTTAATAAAATGAAAGACTCTGATGTGTTGATCAACTCTTGTATCAGTACATAATGGTATCAATACAATGAAAATTTTATCTTCAAAGAGTGATCCTTAAGCAAATGCGAATAGAAATTTAAAAAATTGCTGAAGAAAACTAACAGAGTTAATTGTTTCGATACTCAATATATGGTTGAGTATGATGTTTGAACTATTTTTAATCATTAACATTAATAAAGGCCTTACTCTAAAATCCAGTCAATACATATGTATAAAATAGTATGTATTGTAATTATATATGTGTTTATTAGCTTAATTTGAGCTAAAATAGTTTATGAAAAAAGTTTTCAATCAAAAGTTGTTTGGTTAAAAAAAAACACATTTTTTGTTAATGAATCTTTTATAGTTCAAAAGTTTGGTTATGGATCCATTAGACTCAATGGATAGAATTTATTCTAGAACTTTTTCTTAAACTTACTATATCTTTTTTTGAAGGCAATCTAATTATGAAGGCAGCTAAAATGGAAATAGACTAATGAGGTGATATTATGACAGCTTTACCAAAATTTTATTTGTGCGATTTTGAATATTTTAATAAATAAATACAAAAATATTAAACCTGAGAAATGAAAGATTATTTATATTATCTGGCATCGTTGCATGTGGATATTGTGTTCCCCACACATTTTCTACTGTGAGTGGGTCAGCTGCTGGAAGCAGTACATCTAAACATCCATTCCTGAAATTGGTTACTAATACATAATTTCAGTCAGTGCATTGTTATTAAGGATGGCCCATGTTCCAAATTCAATAACACGTATCCTATATTAATTTGAATTTGAATATATACGAATTGTTCAATAAATATTATCAATCATATTGGTCTATTTTTTATGCTTCTCAGTGTTTACTAATAATATATCGGTTTGCTGACATGTGTGAGTTAGCATTTAATAAACAATTGAAGCTTAAAATAAAAATTAAAAAATAAATACATAAATAAAATATTAAAATCAAACCAAGCCCTATTTCCTTGTCAATTACTTTTTGCATATGATATAGTTACTATGTACAATACTTACCTATGTAAATGAATGAAGGTGTGGTCTTCCACATAAATCCAAAACAATCACAGGTTAAACTCTCAACTTCTAATGTCACGCGTCCTTCATATTCTATTAACATCCAACCAGCATATAATTTTGCTATAGTACACTATAGATACATCTAAATGCGATTAATTCAAAAATGCTTATTGTCAAAGTATTTACATCGACATTCACATATGTTGCGAATTTTTTGTACCCGAATCGTTAATATTGTTTATCATTTGTTGCAAATTTTGTTAGATTCAGAAAATTAAATAGACTAACGAAGATTTTCTAATTAGATGAACAACAATTAAAATAGTTTCTTTTAAATTTATTTATTTTCATCTTATCATTTTAATTTCAAGATTTATTGACAATTGATTGTTTTTGTGACCTTAATACACCAAGATACTAATCAATAAATGCTACTTGAAAAATTTCCATTTATTGGTTTACAATAATTTGATCAATTAGTAGAATTTTATTTTATTTCATAATAAATAGTAAAATTATTTCTTTAATTTGAATATTAAAGAGAAAATTATGGGGGAAAATTTCACTACAAATGCCTTTTTCAAACTCACTTTCTGAGCTTACTTTTATAGCTTTTTAAGAATTATGGAAATATTAATTTATAAAAAACAAAAAAATTTGTTCGTTAGAGTAAATAATTTGACTCGATTTTCAAATCTTACCTGTTATTGATAAAGATTTGATTTAGACTTAAGTTTGTGAAGATGAAAAATATTGATGGCTTCAAAATTTTGGAATGGATAGTATCATAAAACTATAACTCCACAACTTCATCTCAAATTCAGGGTATTAACATATATAATTATAAAATATATTATCATACAAATTTTTTTTAAATAAAAAATATGTTTTTCTTATAATTAATAATGTATTTTTTATTGTTATTATGTTAATAATTAAAAATAGATCAAGCATTGAAACTCAACGGGTATTTTGTCGGGTATTTAAACAATTAATCTACTTAGTTGATATCTTCAGTTCTTACTTATAAAGTTTATTTAATAATTGAAAATTGAATTTGAATACTACATAAAAAACCATGAAAATGAAAATATTGTTTCTCAAACATTTTGTTTGAAAAAGGAATTTGCAGTCGTTGACCCAGAATTTTACTTAATAAGGAGCTGTGAGTAGATAGTACTGTATACCACGTTACGCTAAGCAGGAAAATTTTCGACAGATTATGAGCAATCAAGAAAACATTGCAATTTCATTATCTACTCAGAGCTTATATTAAAACCGTGCAAGCATAAGCGACTCACACACAAGAATCAGATGTACGTTTGAATGATCTGCTTAAGATTAATTATTTTCGAATAACATATATAACCGACCAGCGTCGAGAATTTTTGAAACCAAAAAAAATTATAGTTGAATGAAATCTTGAAAACGGAAGAGAATGTAACAAAAAGGAAAGGAAAAATAATTTACGGGCGATCTGAGGTCGGGAAATAGAACTTGTGAGTTTTTAACGGGAAAACACGATTTGTCTCGATTTCCGGGAAAACTACAAGTCGTATGGAAAAAATTTAAATGGCAAAGTTGTAATAAAAAGTTATAGATCTTTTTATTAAAAAAAGATCTATAACTTATAAATCAGTACATATAATTCGTAACTGCAATTCGCTGTGGTTCAATATATTAATGATACTCATATCAATGTTATCGAATATGTAAATAAGTTGACGAACAGACTAGATACAATAAAATTGTGTATATGAATATCAAGTGTCATTTATGTTGCGAGAGTAGTATCGAGGTAGATTTTATCACTGTTTTAAAGTATTGAGTGTAACAGAGTTAGTGGAATCTTATTATGTAAAAGTCTTAATATTCTTTAGTTTATTTTAAATAACCTCTGTATAAAAAGTACTTTTGTACTATTAAAGGTTATGGACTTGGAAAGTTATTGATATTTTATAATTGACTATAATCAATGTTAAATATGGTATTTTGTTTTTTATAGAAATGAGTGTTATTAATTTTTTAGTTTTAAAGAATGTTATGATTGAAATATGAAAGTAATACTTCAAACCATTTTAATGTTTTAAGTTTGAATTTTGCTAATTTTTAGTTTTCTAATTTCAATAATATTATTTTTTTACTTTGGAAACAGGTGGGAAAAAGGCCTCAACTCTCGAGATCATTATTCGATTTGAACGGATCCTACATGAAAAATGACGACCTTTACAGTCGAAGGTTGTGAAAGTTTATAATTAAAAATTTCAACTACTCATAGTTTAAACAGATTAAAAAGCAACTTGTGTTGCAGTCTGTAAGAAAGAAGGATTTCATGAACTCTTGCGTTTTCACTAATCATTAGGTCAGTCTCAAAACAATATTGTTTGAAACTCCTACATTAAATATTTAATTTACAATGAATTAAATTGAACTGGATTTTTTCAAGTTATTCCCAAAATGTCGGTAGCTTATATTTAGTATTCGAATGGATGAGCGAAATATCAGGTAATACCCTTTTTATTTGGGTCCTCATTTGGAGTTCTTTCACGATCGTATAAATATAATTGAGTCACTAACATACCTTATTGAGCTAGCCACTTATATTTTTCTGTCTTAATACCATCTTATTTTTAACCAAAATTAAGAAATTACATAACATGTATTCGTATTCGAATTAATTTTTATTTTTGTTTGTTACAGGTAAATAATTTCCTCTCTTTATATTGAAAATGTAATGCCGGATTTTTTAGTAAGTGAACTACTTTTTTGTGTTAAAATATGATTTTAATATAATTCGAGATAAATAAAATAAAGAACCGAACTCATTTGTTTGAAACAGCTTTTAAACTAGTAGTTAGATCAACTTTTAATCTAGTACGCATATTATCAAAGACAACTCATTGAGTATTAGCAATGTTGTTCATTGCTAATTTGGTGACGGTTTTCATAAAGATATATTTTAAAATTTTCAAATTAATAAATCATTATTTACATCATAATAGTAATGCAGGCCAACTCATAAACTGTAGCATCCAGCCTAAGCTTTATCTATAATACATTATCTTGTATACTTGTTACGTCGAAATTTTTGATACATCGTTTAGTAAATGAAAAAATTTTAAATAAAAACCATTAAAAATAAAACTTAACATAAGTTTCATTAAAATTAAACTTACTAAACTAAAAATATATTGTGAAATTAAATTTCGTTTCAATTCTATTAATTCAACCTTAATTTTAAAATTTTTATTAATTCTTTATTGCATCATTTCTTTTTATCGCCGTTGTCCTTGCGATCATTCTATGACAAATGAAAATACTATATTGTCCATCATTTGACAAAACAGAACACCCTTCAACATCAATTAATCTATTTTTTGGATTATTATTGAATAATCGTCCTACAATAACAAAGTACCAAACATCTACCAATTTGTAGCACAGTTAAAATTTTACAGGCTACGTAAAAGAAAACGGTCCACTTTTGAGAGTTTTTGTAGAAGAAGAAGTCACACTTAGAATAACTTAGCCATTAAAAATTTTTTAGAAGTATATAAATGATTTGATATATCTATGGGTACCCAGCCTGTAACGTATCCCATATTTGGATCTTAATAAGTAAGACATGAATTATGCAATTCTGTCCCTATTTTTAAATTTTAGAAGTATCATTTTCTGAGATCCAAATATTGCACGGTTTAGTGACGGTTGCAGCATCTCCCCGGAAAATCATTTAAACTATCTAATTACCGATGACGACTGCTTTATAGTCGAAATTTAATTCGAAACATTCTAGAGTTCTGTTTAATAACATACATAAAGCTTATCAGTTTTACTGTAAATATCGCGTCAACAGTAATAAAATAATAATTTTCACGCAGCAGTCAGCCTCGCTACTAACATAATTTACATGAATACATATTACATACTCGTAGCTGTATAGTAGTTGTGTGCGATGGTAGTTGACGAGTATATGAATGTAAACCATACGTTAATTAATAATGTGTGAATAAATTAAATTTGGGTGTATGATGGTAACACAGTCAGTAACAACATACATCATCATTGATCATTACTATAAGTAATTACCACCTTACCGTAATTTTATTATTAATTACTATGATCCATACTGCGTTGCTATAGCTATGATATCACTTGCCTAACTTACCACTTGTGTACAATATTATGACAAGACTATCAAAATAATATGTTGAATGTTATATAATATTCAATTTTATTTGCTGTTTCTGTGTAGCTTTTTGTGTTGGAAATAAGTGAATTAAAAATTTAGATGTATTAAAAAATAATCGTAGAAGATTTTCTCGACTCGTATGGGTGAATTTCATGATTAGGTAAATTTGGAGTGTGAAACTATTATCTTATTCCTACCATCAATTGCATAAGAAATTTTAAATATTTCAAATGTAAATTAGATTTGTTTTTTGCTTCTGGTAGTGACCATCAATTTCAATGTAACTTTAAAGTGATTGCATACAAAAGAAAAAAATTGTAGGTCTATGTGGAACGGTGGAAAAATAAAGTTTTTTGAAATTTTATTTGGTTTTAAATGGCATATTATTCAAGAGTAGTAACGGTTAAAATAAAATGTTTAGAAAAATGTAATGATCAGAAACAAAAAAAACTATAAACTAAAAAACAAATGTTATTTATGTTCCGGTATATTTTTTTTATGATCGATTTTAATAATTCTTTTTGCGTTGGACCAAATATAACTTCAAAGTTGTTCCTTCTTAGTTTGAAGATAAAACTCTAGCCGTTTTACGGATTTTTCGTGAAATTTATCCAACAATGTAAATTATTTTACAATAAAATTTTCAAAACAGTTTTAAAAAGTAAAAAATATCCTTGTGACCAATTAACTTTCGAAGTCAGTGCCAATTAAGGTCTGAGCTAATCGATTGATTCCATGTACAATCATATTCTGACTTAAAATTTTTTTAAAAGTACTTAAAACACCCATCCTCCCACGGTAATGTGCTCTCAAGAGTAATATTTCGAGTTTATGTGGACGCTATGTTTATTTTTTGTAACTGTATTAATATCCCTCATTGGATATCCAACAGGACCCATTTCAATTTAACAAAAATAAGACCTCTTTTTTGGATGTAACATCATCCGTAATTTTGATATTATTCTTATAAAATATAGCCTATATCGCTCGGGTCGTAAGAAAGAATACGTACATAAAATATATACATACATACATAAACTGATTAAATCTTGACACTTATTTTTATGCTTGGAATATTTATTTCAAACAATAAGTGCTTCAAATATGAATTAATGATACGAGTAAAGTATAATTTAATTAGTAATAATTTCGTGGTATTATATTAAAACTCGAAGCACAGTAAATGTGCGAAGAGTATTATGGGAATTTTAAAAATATTGATTTTGCTTTTGAATGCAATGATTCTGAATGAAGATTATTTGTAACCTCTACTTTTTTTTGTTCTTCCACCATATTTATTTTATTGTAATTAAATATAGTATATGACGCCCGGACTATAATAACGATTTCATGAACATCTAATTCATCAATATCGGTTCATTAGTTAAGCTTCTATGGTTGAACATACATACATATATACCCACATACATACACAGACTAGTAAAATCAAACCGTCCCGTAAAGACTCAGTCAAAATTTTTCTATTTTTGTTTGTTTTTCTTTATAGCTGAATCTGTTATTTTTCGTTGAAATTTTTTTAACTGATATTGAAATGCAATTTCTATGTAAACATTTACACATACAATATATATCAAATATATAAAGGCATTATAAATTTTTAACGCTAGAAAATATTGAAGGAACTTAAAATTAAAATGTTCATAGAATCATGCATTTTTTCCTGTGCCTCATCAAGATAACTAAAAAACGAAAATAGCGAGTGAATATTTTTTTGACCTAAAAAGTAAACAAAATCGGTCAGTTGGATTGAATGTATGATAAAAAAGTTCAAATAAAAAATGCTCCTTGCTACAATACAAACAACTTTTATTTGAAGCTTTTTTTCGTAAACTGTTTATATTGGCCACAATTTCGATGATCCAATGAGTTGTTGATATTTTCAAAAAGTTAATCAAATTTTTAGTTACAATTGTTAGAATGAAGATAGAATTGTTACAATGTCTTTACTCACATTTGAAGTACATTTTGTTTGCTGTTTCTCTTGGCTTAAAACACTATCTTTTACCATTCAAATTAAATTCGTTTAGATAACCGAACGTAGTGATGTCTATGTTTTAATCTAACAATCTAGCATTTCTTTCGCCCGTATCTACTTATCAATTTATGTTTGTTCTGCTGTTATTTTCGAATTTGGATATAATATGGTAGGCACGTATATGCGGTGTAGAATTTCCCTAAGCCCAACCATGTTTATTACCTTGGCCATAAGCTCACTGGCTTCACCCAGCCCAAACAAAATGGGTTCCCAATCTTTAATTCACGAAACACTTGATGGTCGGTAGAAGGGCTGACCGCACTTCTTATCTTTGTCATGCAACGATGACTAGTTACAGTGCGTTAAGCGCTTAGGCCAAAAAAGGCTTGTTGTGGCTCTGGTTTTTCTTTTAAGTACTAAAAAAATGCGGGTTTGATGAAACATGGAAAGCCCCTTTATCATATTCATGAAATTTACTATATTATTTGTGAAAAATTTTAATAGCCAGTTCTTTGAGAAATATCTCCAAAACTCAACTTTACTTTTCACAACTTTTTTTCACATACGGTTTATATAAGGAAGACGTGTATTTTTGCAAGCGATGTGAAATGACATAATATATGTTATGAGAAATAGTATTAGTATTAGAGGAAACAGGAAAAGTTTTATTTTTTTGTTTAATTCTCCAATTTTTCGATGATTAATGTTAAGGGAAAATAGGAAAACCGTAAATCTTTCGACTTCTTCCCATGTTAGAAACTCATCAAAAATTCCAACTTTTTTTCTTTCAATGAAAGGAAGAAAGACTTAGTAGTCCTTTAGGAGAACCCCCCGCCCCCGCCTCCTACGCATTTTGTGCAAACATGGTAGATGCGTTTTTTTCTATTTTTGAGTAAGGTCTATAACTCACAGAACTGTTAGTATTAATTACATTTTCCTAAGATTGAATGTAAACAAGTAATTTAATATATTGTAGAGTGTAGAAGATTCAAAAGATTCTCAAAGAACACATACAACTGTTATATACTCTTGCGTAACATCTCATTAAAGATGTTTTTTCTAATTGCATATTACAAATGTATATTATAAAATCTATCTGAATATTTTTTAATATGTTTGGTTACATCTCTACTTCAATTTTATATAGTCTATCTATATAATTTTATATAATTTGCTTTTAAATCATAGAGTTTTTTATTTAAAAAATGTATAACTGATTTTATTCATGCAATAGACTTGTTAATACAAAATAGTTTGAACAAGCTTTCAGTTAACTTGAACACTCAAATAACTTTAACGAAAAATTTTTTATGTGAGGAATCTACAAAATGATGTGATTTCAAAGTTTTTATAACGATTTTCTCATAGCGGCTCCAACAATTTTTTTCATACTTCAAACTTACGTACGTTCACCGAACATTTTTAACTCTACAAATTAGAGACATTTCTCTTAGAAAATTCAAATAAACGAAAAAAATCATATTTAGCTACATGCAGTATGTATCTCGTATTATTTTTTGTTTTTTGAATTATTAGTTTCGCTTCTCCTTTTTTTTTTTTGTTAACATAAAATAATAATTAAAATAATAATACTAAATAAATTAATTTTCGTTAAACCATATAATAATCAAATACTTGTAATCTTTTTAATTTAAAAATAAGTTTAACTTTATTTTATCAGTTTTTTCATAACTAATTTAGCAGATTGTTATTAATTAATTTAGCAACATCCCCCGTTATTTTTCTGCAAACAATTTTGAGTATTATATACGTCTTAAAGACGTTGATTATCTTTCTCGGACTAATTTACGACGTAGAGATCTTCAAAATAAATGTTGACGTTGAAATTTGAAAAACGATTTTTGTTCGATTTTATTACGTAATATCCTTTCATATTTACAATAAAATAAAAACTTTGTATTTTCTCATTAAAATTTTTGCTTGAATCCAAATAAACTTCTAAAATTTCAAAACATGAATATATCAATTTAAGAAAACTTTGAATTGTACCTAATTGGCCACAATATTTTAAAACCACATGTTTTACTTGTCAATATGATGAAGGTATGGTTAAAATCTCTAGTAGAATAGCTTAGTAAGTTTATAAGAAAATAAATTTATTAAAAACCGAAAACATGTGTTTAATGTATAATTAAAATTTCGTATTTCTATTTTATTTCAAGTGGCTTTTAATATTATGTTATTATTTATATCTAGTTTTGTTCTTCATATTTTCGTATCAATAGTAAATATTTAATTAATTAATATTATTAGTTTTTTTTAATTTTTTTAATTTTTATTTATTCATTTTTATCTTTTTAAAATATGTTAATTTATAAATACCATACTTTAATTGTCATCAATTAAGATTACTCAACTTTAATAGCAATGTTGTACGTACAAATAGGCAATAATTATGTATATTAGGTACAAGTAATTAATCCTTGTGCGCAGACAAAAAGTGTGACAACAATAAATTTTTCCAACCTTGATATTTCTTTAAAAATTAATTCCTATACAAGGTCATTAATAGTTCAAGGTATCTTATCCCTTTTACTAATAAAATCAACCTGGACAAAAGCCTTGTTTGTTCGTAAACCTAGTAGAACAAAATATTTTAAATTGTATTTAAAAATCATAAAAATGCTGTGCAATTTAGGTGTTTTATAGTTACTTCAATAGATACTAAATACGTTCGACAAATTACTATTTCAAAAAAATTTTGTCATTTCGATAGGCTTCTGTCAAAACATCAAACTTAGTGATTTGTGTGAATAATACGTTATAATTAAATAATTATTAAAAATTTAATAATTTATTGGTGCTTGTATGGTGTGAAGTATTATAGTAAATCAATATATTACAAATTTAATAAATCAAGTTAAGATAACAACAAACAGAGTTAATTGTTTAGATACTATACATATAGTTCCGTATAAATGTTTTTTAATGATTCATAACATACTCTAAATATGCAGTTCTTTCTCTTTATTTATTTTTTATATTTTCATAATCCAATATATTATTAAAATTTATTTTAAAATTATATACTACTAAATTTCACTTACTGCACTCAAGTGTTCAAATTAACATTTGTTCTCTCTGGAATGCTTTTCGCATTCCCGTTTTATTTATTAATAGTATTGGCTTCCTGTAAATATTAATTTATACTCATAATCATGAACATCAATTAAATCTATAAATTAATAATGTATGATTTAATTAATTGGTTTGTATAGCCTGTAGATGAACAAATGTTTTCATTTATGCTCTCAGACTGTCTCATTACAATAACTAATCATTTTACATCTAAACCAAAGCACTGGGTTAAGTTAATTATTAATATTTAAAACTATATTGATTGCTGTAATCAAATAATAGTGGTAATAATTGTTGTAGTATGTTATAGTAAAAATAAATAATTGACACATTTAATATAAAATATCCGGTTGACCGAGCTTTGCTCGGTATTTTTTTTATATTTTTTTTATAAATTGTGTTTTTTGGAAATTATATTACGTCAAGGCGGAAAACGAGTCCAGCACGCTAACACTTAGCCACTCCAGTGACTTTAAATATTAAACAAATATATCATTTACATTATAAAAAATTATACAATTATAATAACAAAATCTTATTTGAAAAGTATTATTCACTTTATTGTGTTGTTTTGTTGGGTTGGGTTTAAAATTAATAAAATTTAAAAAATATTAATTTTACTCGTCGGTCGAGCCGGGATTCGAACGCGGGATCTCTGTATAAGAACCTCGCACGCTACCACTTAGCCACTCCAATGACTATATGACTTTAAATATTAAACAAATATATCATTACATTATAAAAAATTATCGATAAAACACGAATAAAATGACATTTTCTAAAAATGATTCCTAGCTAGATCGATTTATCGCCCCCGAAACACCCTATATAGTAAATTTCATGAAAATCGTTGGAGCCGATTCCGAGATTCCAATTATATATATATATATATATATATATATATATATATATATATATATATATATATATATATATATATACAAGAATTGCTCATTTAAATATATAAGATATTTTGGGCAGCTCAAATTTTCAAAATACTACAAAAAACTAAAGCTACAACAGTTGATTGAATTACAAAAAAAAAAGCTCAATTGAACTAAAACCCTAATACATTATGAATCCTACAGGAATGTACACTTAAAGAAAACGTACTTAAAAGTACGAAACAAGAAAATATTCTTGTTCGAAATTACATAAAATGATGTATAAAGCATAGTCGTGGTCGTTTGCTACCTTACCGTAAAAGTTGTTTTTACTAGACAACATTTATTAGGAATGTAAGATAGCATTCGACCACGTCTATTCTCTAAACATCACTTTTATCCTTCTTTTTAAAGTACTCATTCTTCATGTAGGGTTTTTATTTTTGTGAATTTTTTATTTATTTACAATATTTTTTATTGAATAACTTATTTTTAAGGTCGATATATACATAATATGCCAGAGTATATTATTGTTAGTCTAAAGTTTGTAACGCTACCTAATATTGACCGCAAAAATAATATTTTGGTATAGTTGTTCATAGATACACCTTATTAGTCCATTTCCCTCCACATGTCCGTTCGCCTGTCGGCCATCAAGATAATTCTTAATCGAAAAGAGATAGCGAATTGAAATTTTGGTAACTTATTTTATGCATAATGACTTAGCTCGAGTTTAGTGAATGGGCAAAATCGATCCATTGGGTCCAATGGGTCCATGACCCAACTTTTGAACTATAAAAAATAAAATAAAATTTGAAACACCAAAAATATGTTTGGTTTTTTTTAAATTTTATTTGACACATTTTTTGTAAAATGCTTAGGTTCGCCACAATTTTGGCTCAAATTTAATTATTAAGTAATTGCATAAATACAATACGTATTATATTTATTATAGCTGTATAAACTTGATATATAGAGTATTTAATGAATGATGATAATTAAAAATCGTTCATACAACTTTATTATTTAGTACATTAACTTTAATTTATTTAAATATTTTATGGTTAATTGTATCCTATTAATGTCCATGTTTTTGATGTAATGTATATGCTAGTAATGTTATATGCCATGTATGTAATGTAATAATTGAGCTATTTTATTAAATATCATCCGACACGACACCTTTTTGAGACATACACTTTCTTCGTTGTAACATCAGCCATTTTAATCTTATAGCATAGCCTATGCCACCCGTACCATAACAACGAATCGATTGATACTCCATTTATCTATATTCTGTAGTTTGAATACATATACCTACTCACATGTATACACAAAAGACTGCTAAAATCATAACTCTTTTTGGCTATGTAATAGTCAGATAAAAATGGGTAAATTGATTTAACTTAGATGGATGGAAATTTTTGTTTATAAATAATGTTAAACACCATGCATTTGTTTACATAATGCAAATTTTTTAAACACATTTGAATTGGTAGGTTTCGAGGGTGGGTCCATCCAAATTTACTTTCATAAAAAGTTTTTTTTAATCATTCACAAAGCATTATTTCATTAATATTTGATGCAAAATTTCTATACTTTGCGATTTTATAACTCTAAAAATATACAAACAAGATTTTGTATCAATACATCAAAGAAATGGGCAAAAAGTGATTTATTGCCGTTGGAAGCCGATGCCATATCTTTTGTGTTTAATTAAAACTTATTGTGTATTTGTTTTATATTTTGTCTTGCTGTAAGTTTTGTGTACTCGACATATATAGAATATACCAGAGTACATTAAATTTAGTCTAACGCTAGCAAATATTGAAGGCATTAATAAAATTTGGTTGTAGTTGGTAATGAAATCGCATCTAATAAGTCTAATTTCAAAATATATATCCAATATCAAAATATCTGAAAAACGATAAAAGAAAGCGAGCTGAAATTTTTGTGGCGTATTTTAGATCTAAATATTGAGTATAAGTTTGGATATGACATAAATCAGTCCAATGGATCCTTGATCCATTTTTTAAAGTATAAAAAAATTCAAATTAAGGATTAAATTATTAAGCTAATAATTACATGTATATCCACAATATTTATTCCTATAATACAAAGTATTCTATATTGATTGAATATTTAATGAATGATAAATGATTGGGAAAGTACTCCAAACATGGATATTTAACCATATGTCGAGCATCTAATCAATTAAGAATGTTATTTGTTATCTTGACTTATTTTGTTATTTTATTACTTTGAAGGGAATAAGCATGTTCATAATTAACATTATTTGTTTTACTTTCAAACTTTCAAGGTTCTGTGATACAGTTTTAAGAAACACCAGATCACTACTTCATATTATTCTAAAAATGGTTTGAAATCGAAATATTTTCTAAACATTTTTTTATCGATTTGATTAAAGTCCAAGGACACATAATTTTGCAACACTGCATAACAAAATTAAAGCATTCATAAATTAGTTTTTCATTTAATTTAATTAACTAACTTTGTATTATTTTTGGATTACTCCCTGTTACAATAAACTGATTTTAAATTAAAAACTATATTGATTCCTACTAATAGACTAAATTCTGCAGGAATACGTTTTTATATTAAAAAAATTGTGATAGGGGGAATTGTGATGAAAAATCAAATTGAATTAACATTATCTATTTCTTTTCAACTAATTTCCATTATCCATTTCCATATTTTTTATAAGTTGTTGTATAAATTGAATACTGTTATTGCTATCTTTGCCTGTTTTTATTGATATTAAATAAATAATAAGATTATGTAATTATTGATGTAGCGAGTCTATTGTAGCAAACTCCAAATAAAATGCTATTTTTCCAGACTGCATTCAGGTTTAATTACTTTTCTTTAAATCGAAATTTTCGCAAATATTGAAATATGTTTTCCTACACTTAACGTCTCTTCTAAAAATATAATCAAGATTCATTATCGAGTCATCAATTGGGTAGTTGACTGATACTGAATTATATTTCAAATCTAATTTTTTTTTTTTTGAAAAATGAATTCTGAAATTAGACTTATATCATAATAGTATTATAACTCAAAATTATCCTCCATGCCTTTCCTAACAAAACAATTTTTTCCATGGAATTTGTATGCAGATACTTCTGGCGTCCTATCAAGTATTACTATATTTGTACACTAGGAGTTTTGAACGGCCATGTTTTTATTATTTTTAAAAAAATACTTTAGTTGTTCCCGCTTCAGTTGAAGAAATTTGAAAAATTAAGGTCAATATCTTTTTTAATTGCATACTCATCAAATACAACTCACATTATATCTACTCAAACGACAAAAGAATTGTAGAATACATATTTTTCTATTGAGTCACTTATAAGATTTTATGTATTTTAGACATCAGTTAAGGTCTAGTACTATCGGTTTTTGAATAAACGTTCAGAATATAATGAAAATTGGCATATTGGTAGAGTATTTTAAGTTAGAATCGATACAATCTGGTCTAAAATGAAGAAGATATAAACCATAATACGTATTGAAATTAGAAAATAACCCTGGATCAAATAAGGATTTGATTAATCTTCTTAATATATAGAATTTTATAAGTTTGTACTTTTGTACAACCAACCTCACCAGTAATATATAAACTAAAAGAATAAGTATAATCATAGATTATATAATACCTAAGATGGATAAAGGACTCTTTTAGTTTTCGAAAAAAACATCCCTCGTAGATGTCTCTGTATGATATTATCACTTAATGACATCTATTATCTTTTTGTAGCCTTTAGAAAAATGTTTTAAGCATTACCATTGCATTGATTAATTATTAATGTATTATTATTAATTAAATTGAAGAGTTCAATAAGAAATGTAAAATTTTTTTTGAAATGATAAGAAATCAGATATATTCTTTTTTAAAGCTGTTATTTAACTTGTAATGAATGTTTGTTCGGGTAGAACCTTGCAACTAAATTTTCAAGCAGATATCTTCAACCGATATATGAATTTTTGTATACACGTTCAGTTCGAATGACAATGCATGGTTAACGTGAAGTCATTCGTAATCCTACATGGCGACACACTCAAGATGGCGGAAATGTTATTTTTAATACACTCATGTAATGTGGATATAAAATGAAAGGACTTGCTTAAAATAACATACAATTGTGGTTGTTTGTCGCGAGATTTTCTTGTGTAGATAAATTAAATAACTTGATATGATTGACTTTAACTATTAAAATTTTCAAACTAAGTAAATTCAAATTCTTTAATCTTGCGACAAGCTATTTCTTCAAATAAATTGTTTTAAAAGCTTGTTTTTTAAAAGTTTTTATTAATATTTTTTTTTCATTTCTATCTATTTTTTTATTTTTAAGTATTGATTTTGTTTTTTCAATTTATTTCGATATTAGTTTTAATTATCAAATACTCATCTCAATATTCATTTTATGAATCTTACATTATAATGTGTATTATAGTTTTGTATGCTCCATCACTATATAAATAGCACTAAAGCTGAAAGCAAATTTATAGTACAGCAGATAACAAGATATATAACCTATTCATATAAATCTGCAGTTTACTGAATTCCTTACAATTTCCCTTATGTTATATTTAATTGTGCTTATTTACGTTATATTTAACATTTGTAGTTATAAATGCCACAAAGTTTAGTACTGTTAAATAATAATTTTTTTTTTTTTTGTAAATAGAGTAACGACTATGTATCCATTGTTAATTGTTAAAATCCATCGACAATTTTTTACTAACAGGCGTGACCACCGTTTAACTGATTTATTTTAAAGCTTTTATTTAACTTGTAATTTGTTCAGGGAAGTCTTGCAACTCAGTTTTGCAGAAGATATCTGCAAACGATTTTAGCTGAAATTTAGTATACACGTTTCGTTTGGATAACATGGTTAACTGTGTGACGTCAATCTAAATCCAACATGGTGGACTAGCTATTTTTTTGTACTCCTAAAATATGGCATATATATCAATATGAATATATATATATATATATATATATATATATATATATATATATATATATATATATATATATATATATATATATATATATCAATATGGCGGACTTCTAAAGCTTGTAGCTCTATTTTCAAGCAGATATTTTTAACTCTGTATAAATGTAAACGGTAAGATACATTTTTACTTTTTTAGACTTGCGATAACTATAAAGTAACAAATAAATTAAAAGTCAATATTGTTTTAAAAATTTTTTTAAAACAAGCATTTTATTTAAATATTCTAAAAGGAAAAAATAAACTTTTACTATAAACTTATAACGTCATTATACATTTTAAAATATAAAAGCTTTTCTTTAGATTTAGTAGTTATTTGTGTAGATAAATAAGTAAATTAAATGACTTGATATGATTGGCTGAACTTTTAAAATATTTAAACTAAGTAACTATACTTAAATAATTAAATTACCCTACAAGATTTAATATCATATTAATTGCATAATGAAGTTATAAGATTTTCTTACTAGGGCATTTAAATAAAAGCATGTTTTAGAAAGGCTTTTTTTTTACTTTTAATTTAAAATTTTCAAAGTAAATACGAATACTTAAATCTAAAAGATTTTATATCATAGAAACTGTGTAATAAATGTCGTTGTTAGTAAAAGTTTTATTATATTAAGTAATTTGACTGCAAATTTTTACTTTTTTTTCGAATTTCATATGAAAATCATCGCAGCTGAAATCCAATCGGAAATTTCAAGCTATGGCGGCCAATTTTATAGCCAGTTGAACTTTTAGACATTTGAATAAATTTTTTTTCTCCATAATCCTGAATATTTTCTAAAACTTGAAATTTTGAATCTCTCTTTCATGAATATCAAAATGCATAAAATTGTATTTCTATTTGAATGGAGGTATAGTTGAAAGAACCATTTGTTAAAATGGATAGTCGAATCTCTAGAGTTGCACGCGCATATAAACGATGTTATTTGATGTAATTTGTTTGACAAATGCCAATAATAATAAAATAAATAAACAAATAAACATGCAGCACAAAATCAAATGTAAATATTATTATGATGATGATCATTGTGTATTTGGGGTCTGTTTTTCTACTCTCTTCGTCTCTGTACTATTGTAGAGTTTGTTTGTTTGTCAACAAATCATAAAATAAATTAAATTTGATTATTTTTTTGGTATTTAATGCTTAACATTATTAAAATTTGAAAGATTTTTTTTACAATAAGTTTTTTTTTTTAATAGAAATAGTTTGATGGTTTCTTCGTTTTTGCTATACATCAGAAAAGTACAGACGTTATTATGTTGGTGTTTTCATACTGGATGCAGGAAAGACATTTTTTCGGGGAGTTAGAAAGCATCGTAGCAATAACCGCATTTGGATATTGTCAAGTTTTAAACTGAGGGACTGCAGCGTTTTTCTAATGAATGTTTATTATAAACTAACTGCTACCGGCAGTATCGCTTATGAAGCTGATATCCGCCGTATCGTAACTTCGCTTTTGTTGGTTTTTATTTGATAGCTTACACAGCATAAATAGAGGAGAGGGAATTCGTTCATTGGGGCTTTGGCCTACGTAAGGAATGAAAGTCCGTTCGCTCACTAGTAAAGTAAGGTAAGCGTTTAGTCCTTACAGATCTTTTCACTCAGAAGGTAAACCTATCCTGTGCTTTGTTTTTCAGGCCTACTGCCTGACCTTGGTTTTCCATTTCTGTGCATGTTTTGCTTTATCGTTATATTTCAACCATTTTATACAAACCCTTGGCAAATTGTATAACTACTTTCTCTCCTTAATATACCTAAATTTCTCTATTTATCAGTGAAAAACGCATGAAAATCCGTTTAGTAGTTTTGTAGTTTTTCAACAATTTAGTTTAGCGAACACATAGTATTGAGATAACAAACATGCTATAACTAAAACTAAGAAATTAGATTATGAATAGCATGTAAAAGCCCTCTGAAATCGCCGTTTTGTCTGCTTTTGAAATAAAATCTACCACTATTAATAGTTGAAATCGATTCTTGAGTATGATGTATCATGCTTACAACAAGGAAAAAGAAAATATACTCAAGTCATACAAAAAAGATGTATTTGGTAAAAGATCTGCATAGTTTTGGAATCAAAAAATAATATTGATACAACATTATGATGAACGTTTTATTTATTAATAGTGAGTATAAAAAAGCTAATGGAAAATTAGGCTTATTTGGATATGTTCTATGTGATTAAATTGCTGGTCGATAAGAATCATACAATTTCATACATTTATTATTCTGGTGTTAAATACTTCCTTTTACTTGATAGATTAAGATAAACGCTATTGGAAATTTCTTCATTAAGGCAAAATTTAATACGAGGTAGAATGTAGACTCGAATTAGACTAACTAATTCAAAAGATTAAAATTCGTTTTCTCTTATAGTGAGTGACAGAACTCTTGGTATGTTTTTTATTAGACTTAAAATGTTATTTTAATAGAACACTTTAAGTGTCGATACATATTTAAAAGTATATATAAGAGAAAACGAATATTATAAAATATTTTTACCTTCCAACCATGTAATATCTATTTAAAATCGATTTAAAGTGTCAACCTACATTTTAAATAAATGATGTTAAAGGAAAAATCTACTTACTTTTCAAAATATTTTCATATTAAACAACTTTTTTCAAAATTTTCTTTTTTTTTTTTTATACTACTGACATGTTTATCTAAGCATTCATAAAAGCATTATATTTTCATTTTTAATTTATATACCCACAAAGTTTGTTCAGGCTTTAAAGAGTATGTTTTTTTATATTTTATGTATAATGTTAGTATATTATTGTAAATCATCACTCTTAACATCCATACATCATAATTTCAATAATTTATTTATGGATTACGATAAAACTAACAACATGTTTTAAGTTATAAATTCAGTTTTATAGGAACGAAGTTGAAATTCCAAAAAATCTCCTTGAAGAATGTCGAACTGTTAATTATATAAAGCGTGCACATCGCATCCATTCGAGCTTCTGAAGTTCAATATACTTTTCTTCAAGTATATATGAGAAGTAACGCAGCTCCTAGTATATGCACATTTCTGTGACGAGGAACAAAGGTCAAAGGCCGCCTCGGGGATCATGGGAGCCGAGATACCGCGTAAAAATGCTTACCTTAATTTGAAATTAATATTTATGTAATAAGAAACTTCGTTCTTATTTGGTGTTCCACGACACCACACGTTTTTGTAATTAAAAAATATGAAAAATCAAGGCATCTGGAAATTTATCCTTTAAACCTTACTATACAGAAAAAAGTTATATTTCAAATATTAATCGTTGTTAAAACAAAACAACGTATTGCTACGGTTATAACGAAAAAGTGAAAAGGTAAGCATTTTTACGCGGTATCTCGGCTCCCATGATCCCCGAGGCGGCCTTTGACCTTTGTTCCAAAAAAATTTGGCCTAATGCGTATGGATTTGTTTTGTAATAATATATTATAAAATTTTGTCGACCATCAGGAACACGAATAATTCCAGTCATACTTGAATGATGCGATGTGCATGCTTTATATAATTAACAGTTCGACATTCTAAAAGGAGATTTTTTGGAATTTAAACTTCGTTCCTACATTTTTTTTAACAAATCATCTTCGCTTTTAAAAAAGTTTTAGTTAATGTGTATACAATTCCAGATCAAATTTAGACAATGAACACATTAATTGAATTTAATAATAGTAATAATACACAGTTCATACTTGTATGGACGACGTATTTAGTGTATTTCATTAGTGAGAATAATTTTGAATAGTTCACATTGATACTCATATAATTCCATTCGTATTTAATAATAATGGGGTTTTACCTCCATTTCTTAGACTTATACGTCTATAACAGATGCTACCCTCATTATTATTTTCAATATATATTTAATACAACATCTGATATTTTATTTTATTTATAATGTGTGTTGAGCCGATTGCTTCGTTCTTATCCAAGCAACGAACTGTATTATTCATTGCCAGCTTCGTTATCATAAATACATTGCTTTTTTTGGACTTTAGAACCATTTCTGTGTACAGTATTTTCTTTATATTTTGATACCGTTAAAGTCACAATTTCTCCTCTAGTCATATTCATTTCTGGATACAGGCCTTTTCAAAATAAATAAGAGATCATGAGTAAATCATTCGAATAAAAGATAATGGCAGGAGACACCAACAGGAGATTATTGCATTTAACCGTTTACCCATTAAAGTATCTCTACCAAAAATAATCCTCTATACAAGGACGCGTGTGTTACGCGCTGATTAGAATCGTTAAAAAATCGATACTGGGATTTATATTTCTTATATGCTACATTAGTTAAAGAACATGATCTGGGCATTCTCGAGCGCAGTCACATATTGTTTTAATTTTGACGAAAATAATACAAGGATAACAAATTATCATCTAATCTGGCGATTTAAGGGTGGTGAAAGGCAAATAACTAGACAGGTATTCAAATCCTTATATTAATAAATTCCCTCTAAATAATCATCAGATTTAGAATTACCACGATCAGGCCATTAAAATGAACCCAGTGTATGAAAATCTGATGCGCTCGAGTATGTCAAAATGATAATTTTTAGTATTTTTAACCAGACTATAATAATGCTTGCAAACCTTGAACTTTCCTTATGAATATTTGAACCGCTCGAGTAAATTTTTTTCAACCCATTTTTAACCCTTCGATACGGTGACCTCCACCATGCAAACCGGTAGATTAACATACATCTGCCTCCAGAGACACCTAGTAGCTATATCCTATCAAACGTTGACGCTGCCGCTGTAAGAATATACATCATATGATCTTTTATTCTTCCTACTTTATACCTTCCTTCAAAATATAATGGGCTTCCTCGACGCTTGAGTAAATCCTTATTTACCCTCCTGGGCTCCCACAACAATAATTTTCCCAACATATATACTTTTAATTTATGGAAGTATACAAAAATTTTATGCAAGAAAAAAGGTTTTGAAATGTTCGTTTTAATTTATTTGACTATAGTACATGTTTCTTTCAAGTTATTAAAAAAATATTGAATGCATGTCATTACAAAAGAGCTCAAGGAATATTCTGCTCTTACATTTAACGTTTCAATTACTTTTCATGTATCAAATGTTGCGTATATTTTGTAATTTTTGTAATTTTTCTGTTATGTCTGTATAAAATACATCTAACATATCTTTATGAAACTTTTGGAAAAATGTTAACGCGTTGCACAGAGAAGCTGTGTTTAGATTTTTTATAAAGTCAATGTTTACTGAAGATTATGTTCGAATAATTATATAGCTTGATCAGCAATATATAAATCGCCATAATCTGAAATAATTTAAAAACTTGCAATACTAGAAAAATTTTCCATCAATTGGAATTTATTATTTTTCAAATTATACAATAATTTGTATCATTCTATTATTGGTTTTCTCTATGTTTACTTTACTTATTTTTTATGAAATAAACAAAATTTGTTTCTTGATCCGATTAACAAAAATTTCAATTATATCGTCATTGAATTTACTATATAATATCACTCTTCATACATTCATTCATTAACTTTTGGATGAAAAAACAAAAAACTATATAAAAACAAAAATTGCTACTTTGCAGAGGGGAAACTAATCTTAAGAACGCAGTCAGCCAGGCATCAGAAACACAGTGTGATATACAATTGAAACAATACAAGTATCTCTCAAAATGGAAATGGAACCCTTCTATTTTTCTCTATATGTGATAATCATGTATTATAACTACCCTTATATATATATATATATATATATATATATATATATATATATATATATATATATATATATATATATATATATATATATATATATATATATATATATATATATATATATATATATATATATATGTATTGAACATTATTCCCATGTCCCTTTATTTCAATAACTCCTACATGTCTTTTTCTTTTTGTATTACAAACAAGAGATTTGTACAAGAGTAAGAAGTATTACACGTTCGGTACCTACTTGTAAGTTGGATTTGATTAGTAACAATGATTTCAACAAAAAATTAATTAGTTTCTGAAAAACAATTCGTTTAAAAATATTAACGTGTAGTAAAAATTAGAAGAGAAAATTTCAAGTTTTGTATGGTATTCGAATAAAAGTTTTAGAATATATAGTATGATAAACTATTTACACCATATTTTCAAACTTCTGCTAGCTTTACTTTATAATGAATAATTTTATATTTATATCATAGCCAAAAACTTCAAAAATTTAAAATTCTTTTTCAAACCTATTGTATCAATTTTGTTCTTCTCGCAAATCGACTGTTCTTCAATTTTATGTATTTTTGTATATTTAAAGCTTCCACACAAATAAGAACTTTCTTCTATTTTTAATATTTTTAAATATTTTTAAATACATATTAATATTACTTTAACGAAATCACTGGTATCATTTTCCATTTCCATACTCCGTACTTGCACATCATTTCATCTGTTTTCAAAAATATTCCTATTTTTCACTTTTAAACTTAAAATACTACTTTGCCATTGCAAAATTTATCTTTTTTTGTGTTGGAGGTAAAATACACAAATTTTGTTAAGAAAACAACTTTTTGCACGTAAAGTACTTGTGTTACTTTTGTGCTGTATTTTGTAACTGATATAAGTATTATTTTAGCATCATTTCTAACGAAATCAAAATTTAATTTAATTTCTAAAAAATGAAAATACAATGCGTCAAGTTATAACATAAAAACATGAAGTTATTACATTTTTTAATTATTTTTTACTCGTATGATGAACTATCATTATAAACATTAATGTCAGCCATAATTTCCTTTGAAATGAACAGTTTTAAAAAATATAAGACACTATATTTGGGAATTTTATAAAAATATAAAAAAAGAGAACCACCCACAAAAAATGTACTAAAAAGTAAAATATATAATTAAAAATTTTTTCTTGTGACTAATTACCTTTCTCAATCGACGCCAACCAATCCCTTTAAAGCTAAATATAAGAATGGCTCCGATTTAGAATGTTAATTATTTTAAGAAATTATTTTTTCTATTTAATTCATTGTTTTAAAGGCGGTTCTTTATTTTTTAACTTTTGATTATTGTATACAACCACGAAAAATTTGTCATTTGGAATAAATTTAATCACAAAAAATAGTTTTTGCCTCTTCTTTCCCTTTAGGGACATCAGATCCTCATGTTCTTATTATCGTACCATCTTTGAGATATCTCCTTTCCAACAAAGAAGAATAATCTTAAATTGAGGTTAATTTTTAAAATTTTTACTTTTGAGTATTGTATACAAATGACAAAATTTGTCATTTGGAATAAATTTAATCACAAAAAATAGTTTTTGCCCCTTCTTTCCCTTATTTAAGTTATCCGCGAACACAGTTAAAAATAAAACCTGTTTTTTTAAAGTAGGATTGGTTTTTTTAATATTTATGATATGATAAGAGAAATATTATGGTATCGTAGATTGTAAAATGTAATTGTTTCCATACTCCCTGTTATTTGCACCATATTTGGTACACATAAATTTGGCATCTTAAAAATTGTCTGTATTTGTAATCAGGAGTTTTAAACAAACACGATAATATGTATAAGATTTAATACAAAAAAAATATAATAATTTTTTTATCACTTATGTTAATATTAGAAATATTTCTACTGTACATTACTGTACGATTTCATTCCAAAATATACGCTGACATTGCAGTTCAGTAAGAGCAAACGCATACTATATAATTTTAAGGTCAGCGTATAAAATTGATATTATTTTCAAATGCGTATACTTAAATGGTATTTCGCGACTTTTTTTTCCATTTATATTTATACATTTCACCCACTTAAAAAATGTTTGAGGGGTTAAAATGTAACTGTATAACATGCGTAGAGGATGGAAGCTTTTCTTATATATAATATTGATGATATAAAATTTGATGGCCTTGCATTCTTATTTTCTTGTTTGTAGGATTCTTTGTTTGTTTTGAAGAAACACTTAAATACATGATAGAATATAGAATAACGAATGATTTGATTTAATTGTTTTTTAATAGCAGGTACGTGCCTTGTTGATTATAGTGTGAGATGTTGTCCTTAGCATATGTTTTTGCTAAGGACAACATTTTTGGATTAGAAAAAAATATTTTTTGAAAGATCGAAATATTAAAACTCTTATTGCTTTTAGTAAACAGATTTAATTATGAAAATTGAATAACTACCAATAAAACAAATATCATAATAGGTATCGCAAATTATTGATGTGGTTTGCATCGCCTATTATTTTCTTGATAACTGGAATATAGCGAATATAGCGTTGGAAGTCTTTTACCATTTTTGTTTATTTAAATGCCGATATCTCTTGCGTGGTAACGGTTTACATTAGTTGTTTAAAAGGTATCAAAAAGATTTTTGTAGACGTGTGATTTCAATTTTGTTGAAATTGATTATTCTGGATATTGAGGTAGAAAATTAAGTAAGCTTCGATAGCTTAATGGTCTTATTGGTACAGAAAATATGATTGAAATACAGAAAATACATGTTTTCATATCATATTCAAATTTTAAGTCGTTATTCGTGGATGACGTATCAGGCATTACGTGTCCATTATTGGCAGTGCATTTTGGATAGTATGAAAAAAAATTTTTCTTTAATGAATAAAATTTCTATTTCAAACACTTGTAAATCGTCAGTTATTACACTGAATATTTAACCATATAATCCAAGAAATTAGTGTTTTTGAACACTGCCCGACTAGAAATTTTAGTGAGGCGATAGTTTGTTTCAAATGAGGCATGCCGAATGTCAACGCAGTTGCGTAGTTCGGCCAAACTTGGCTTCCAAATTCGGTAGTAGTTTGGAAGCCAAGTTTGGCCGAACTACGCAACTGCGTTACTTCCCAAACGTGGGTCAAGTTTGGATGCCTCACTAGCCGCAAGTTTGACATTCGGCATGCCTCATTTGAAACAAACTATCGCCTCACTAAAATTTCTAGTCGGGATGATGTGCAATGAAACATAAAATTTGACAATCTAAAAGAATAGAATTAAATCGACAATAAAAGTATAGGAAAATCACTAATTTTTCAAACACTGAATTTTAAAACTCAAACCATGCTCGTACGAAAAACATTACCAACTTTTCAATTTTGTCATGCGATATTTTTCTGTTCGCTCACCATCGGTAATAGTAGCTTCGACAGAGCTTGGTTTAACATTTCTGGAAGAGATCTTATTACTTTTGTGTTCAGGCTCCTGTCACCGCTGGAGATACTTCGATTTAAGCGGTGAGGCTCTTTTCGAAATGTCAGTATCTAAATCCTCTTCACTTGAGACTTCGCTATTGGACTTCTTTGTTTCTTTGAATTTCTTGTACTTTTGAATAATATCGTCGCTATTTATCGAGTCAAAACTTTCGTCAGAGACTGAAGATGAGCGAACACGTTTTTGCCTACTGGATCCGATATCGTACGACGAGGATTCCACTGAGCTTGATGATTCTTTTGTATCCTTTTCTATGTCTGTTAATTATATGTAAAAATTTATTAGTAAATTAAAAAATACAGTAGGAGTATAAAGACATATACATAGAATATTCTATTTTACCTTTAGGTTTATTTCAAGCGTTATTTTTTGTCGCAGTACTAGATGAGCCTTTTCCACGTTTAACCCTCTTAGATTTTGGACCTTTTAATTAATAAAAATGTAGAGGTAAGCATAGAATGAATTAAGAGAGTGTGCAATTATAAGTTACCTGAGCTTTTCGATACAGGAGCAGATAAATTCAACGTTGCTGCATTTAATAAGTCGACAGCTGTGCTGGCAGACTCTTGCATGTTAGCTTTTATAAAATCCTCATCTTCTTTTACTTTTTTTTAAGCGCTGTTTTGATTATCAGTTGAGTACGCATAAGGCTGATATTGCAGCTTGTCCGCTAACGTTTCAGCTTCTTCGTAAGTTCGTACGAAAATTTTTAATTGTGACAATTTATTTTCAGTAATGAAAAGCAAACTATTAAAAACAAAAAATATTGATACTATTTATTAACATTAATTAATTTTTACTTATTGATTCAGGTCAATACTTGTATATAAAAAAACTAAGTATATGCTGAGCGGTTACAGCAGAGAATCACGCCAACACTACACATGTCACATTTAAACAGAATACACTGCTATAAGATTAACATAAGAAATTCCCATACACAATAAATGAGCCCCTCACACTGTCTTCTTTTTATTTATTTTTATTTATTTATTTATTATTATTCCAGCATACATATTTCACTACATTTTCACTATATTTCATAATAATAAAAAAAAAATTAATAAATAAACTTAATTAATTAATTATAAACAGATCTGTTAAAAAAGATATAAACTTAAAAAACTGAAACGAACGCGTGATAGCCATTCACCACGTTTACAGAAAGACTGATATTGATTTTTAAGTTAGTATTAGAGTATTGGTGCATACTGACAGCGTCAACAAAAAGCGATCAGCGTTACATGAGACACCACGGATGTATACAGAACTAAAAGGCTTGACCTTGGAATGACTTGAAGCCAAATATCTTTCTCTATGCCTAACTTGCCTAACTTGCAGGAAATTATAAAATCCAAAGGTTTACGGAAGTTCGGTTTGCCGAACTTTAAAGTAACTAGGGACATCTATAGCAAGACGAAGTACGGCAAATGTTTGGAGTGCCTAACTTGCAGGAAATTATAAGATCTAAAGGTTTACGGAAGTTCGGTTTGCCAAACTTAAAAGTAATTAGGGATATCTATGGCAAGCCAGACTTCGGCAAATCTTTGGTTATCCTTCCTTCCAGTCAATCAGGCATTCCAACGGTTTACCAAAGTTCGGCTTGCCATAGATGTCCCAAATTAAATCCAAATTTGACAAGCCGATCTTCGTTTTGCCTAACATGACTTTAAGAAGGCGCAAATTAGGCTTGTTTAAGTTAGACTTGCCCCTCACTAATTCTTAGGCATTCCTCACTACAATTTCTAGCCGGGTGACCGCACTTCCATACACCCCTTTAATATTATGATCTTAAAAATTGGTTTCAACGTTCAAACTCTATCTGTCTATAAATGCAGACGCCTAAATATTTTAAATATTGCTTTTCATAGGACATATGAACTATAACGCCTAACACCATATCAATGTGTTTTCTTAATTCGAATCTCTGCCACTGTAAAATATCTTGTTAGAAGTAAATTACAGTTATAACTTAACTGTTTTCCAATAGCGATAACTTACAAAATCAGAATTTATATTCATTTTTCTAAAAAAAAAAAAAACAAACAAACAAAAAAACAATTGAAATTATAAAACAATTACTTTAATGTTAACAATAAACAAAAAACCAAAATACAATAAAATCAGTTAGGTATAATCTACATCCGATCACAAAAGCGTTATAATGAAATAAGGTAATAAATAAAATATAGATAATAATATATACAGCATAACTCCATTAAAACTAATTATACAAAGTATTCTGGAAAAAATCATGAGATTCTTGGTCGAAGGTAAGATAATAATAATATAAAAATACTTTTTTCACCAAATAATTTTTAAGATTGATTATTTCAAATGATTGTTTTCTAAGGTCATTGCTGTGTCAAAATATACATAGATTACTCTTAAGAATTGTTGCCCAGAAAGAATGCAACTTCATTTTAATAGAGAATTAATTTTCAAGCTTAGGCCAATTTATGAGATCTCTGAAAAATTGTTATTCCTACTTAAATTAAATTATTTTTGTTTTATAAATTGTAATTGCTAAAAAATCACATTATCAAGTATGATGCAAGTAATATGACACAGTAGATTTAGTAAAATTAAAATGACGAGACATACCATCTGATAATATATATATAATGATAATAATAATAATAACTTCAATCCGAAATAAATACAAAAGTTTATGTAGGTTTTTTTTTAATTTGGGAAATCAAAAATTCTAAATGGAGGAATTGTATTATTTTGAAAAATTTAAATGAAAGGTAGACATCAAAATTGGACAGAACGAAGTACAATGAAATTATAAAATTAAATTTTGCAGAAAAGTTTAATGTTTTGATTAATTCGCGATTGAAAATATTGTTTCTTCATTAAAAATGATGGTTTGGAGCAATTTTTTGTATTTAACTAAATATTGTAGCTATACAACATTTCTCCCAAGGGCATGTGAGGTTTGAGTGAAAAATAATCTAGCTTTCAATTAAAAAAAAAAAAAAAAAATTAAAATTTCATTCCCAAATAATCAATAAGTTTTAAATATTTGATTGAAATTTCACTTTATTTTTATCGATTATTGTTCTTTGTTCATTTTTTATGAGATATGTAATTGGTGAATATGCCTGAATAATTTGCCGTAACTTCTAGGATTGATTATTTGCTTATAGTAAACTCATATTTGATCTTGAAAACGAGTAGCTACTTAATCTGCTTAACTATGTTAAAAATATTAAAAGAAAGTGTTTGTGTATAATTCACACTTGTGTACAAACATACTTATTTATGGCCATTTATGAATTCAATTTCCGCATAAATTTCTTCAAATTTTGTACCTTTTTCTATCTTTAAAAAAGAGAATAGTCTAAAAGAAATTTGTTAATTGAGATGCAAATACCATTTTGTCTTTAATAGGTTGCTGTAATGTGATATCACAACGAAAGTTAGTACAATCTGATAATCACATGGGAAAACATGAAACAACTCGCTTGTATTTATAATAACTATTACATTCAAATTAAGGAGTAGCCTTAGTTGACACTTCTTTTTACACGCCAAATTTTTAACTTATTTTGGGAAATGAATAAAAAAAAAAATTTGATTCCAGTTCCAACTTTAATATATCGAGAACTTCCTGTATGCAATATAGCTTAACCAGATGTATTACATAAATATATTTTCGGTTCAATGATTTTATTTACCATGAGATGCGATGCTGGTTCTGCTAGGACTGTATGTATCACACGTGTGTATATCATCAAATCATCTAACATGAGTTATTTTTCTTCATTTTTACTTCTATGTATAACAAAACTGTATTTATTCAATATATTGTTCAAAATAATTTCCGAAGGTTGTCAAATCATTGTCATTTTTTAATATTTTGTCCTACAAACAACTCTAGAAAGACAGTACTCAAATTTCTAAATGTATAGATAGAATTTCGTATGTTATTAGAAAAATTATTGAAATAAACAGAATCTAATTATTGAAATAAACAGAATGTTATCTAGTGTCTGTCTTTATCTAGAGGTTTTCAAATAGAAATCTGTAACATGAATGCTTATATGGGTTAAACAGGCCTTTGATGCTTCGATATTCCAATCGAAGATTCATTTTGAATGCTTCGAGGTACTTAATCTTTTGGTACAGAATGACAGGGTTAGATTGATTTGCGTTCTGGGTCACTCTGGCATAAAAGGGAATGTTGCAGCAACTTCGTTAGAAAAGGGTTGTCTCACGCACTTCTCTTGCTTGAGCCTGTTATTCCTATAGCTGCTGATGCTATAAGATGCTGTGTTTTATCCTGTATTACGAAGTATCTTCTATGAGCGCATCTTGTTAACTGGGACTTCACGGATAGCATGTGACAGTCTAACTTTTTTATAACCAAAAATAAATTATTTAACTATTCCCGGTTAAACTGACCAGGATACAATTGAGAAGAGTATCTTCATAACTTGGCAATCTCTAACGTTACTTGAAGGTCGTGCCTGAAGATCGATAAAACCTTTATTCTAAATTTTGATCCATCCATCAAGGGAACAATCCTAGCACGGAAGCTGTTTGCTGTTTGTGTGAAGACCGGTCTCGGTAAGATTCTGTAGCTTCATGTGATTATTATAGTCCTTGCACTGTACCTTGGCTAGCAGACATCTTAGCCTTTAGGTGATGGATTGTTCTAAAGCGGATACAACCAGCATAAGGTCAATGTGCAAGAGACCTTGCTGCGTTCCCTCGCTTATTTTTATTATTATTATTATATTATCTAGAAGTTAATAAATTTGTAACATCGTTTAAAATCTAAGTAATAAAATTAGTAGAAAAAAAAAATTGAGAAGATTTTAAACACATATATAAAATTTTAGTACAACTGACCTAATAAATAAAAGTTTGCTTTTAAAATTTTAATTTTATTTATAATTTAAAACTTTTTGTAAAAACCTTCGGATAAGCCGTCATCAAAAAAAAAAAGGATAGGCAGGGTATCGTCAATTGTTTCGTAAAAAGATTTGTCCGTCGTATAAAATTTTGAGTGACGTTATTTGATATAATCAGTGTATCCCTTTGGAAGTACGCCATATTGGATTTAGAATGATGTAACTGATCTAACCAAACATTGTCATCCAAACATAACGTGTATGAATAAATTGTAGCTAAATCAGTTGGGGATAACTTGTTTGAAATTCAGTTGAAAGTTCCACAATCCAAACATAAAAACTAATCAGGCAAGTGAATATTTTGGAGTTTATTGGCCAAGTTTTGGTACACGGTCTTGATCTTAAGGTGAAATTTACTGTATTTTAACCATAATCGGCCAGAAAAGACTTCGTAATAACAAATTCTCAAATATTACTTTTATTCTCACTTGCAAATACTCATAAACCAATTACGATTAACAGAAGTAGTCTATTTTTAAGTGTTTATTAGAAAGAGATGTCGGTATGAGTCAGGTAAATTATTAGTAAATTTATACCGACACTCCAACCTGAGACCAACAATAAGTATCATATCGCCATCGAACTTTCCCATTTCCATTTCAATAAGCCTTTATATAGAGGTTATTTGAAAATGTAATTCCGTCTTGGTATTCTTTGCTTTTGTACTAATATTCATAACAAAAACAACTATGATAATAGTATTAATTATTTTATAAAGTCTAATTTAGATGTAATAAATAAAATAATAATAAGAGAAAGTGTTAATTCTACCATTAGAATAAAACTATATAAATCACGTATTATATGAAATTTTATTTTATTTTTATTCTGTGATGTTTCGGATGTGTGATTGGGTAAGGTTGTAAGATACAAATTTTTAACTTATATAAAAAAGTTTTAAACTATTATCTTAATTTTTAGGGAATATACTTACTAACCTTCAGTATTAACAGAGTGTTTCAAAAGTAAATAGTATAGGAAACAGAGGCGTTATATTGTTATTGAATTTTAACAAAATATTAAACAGAAACGCAAATTATCAAAAAGTAAAAATAAAGTTTTTCTATTTCATAATTTTAATCTTGATTTAATGTGTTAAATTGGGCCATTCCTGTCATTTTAAATCTTATAAATCAATTTAAAAAGAACGCACTTATACATTGACAAAGAAAGTTTGAACAAATTTTAATTTAATGTTCAACGCAGAACTTATAACTTGTCTGACCGACTGGCTACCTCCCTACTCTGGATCAGGGCCTCGGATAAACAAGAATGCTTTTTGATGTTAAATGGAGTTTAAATTTATAAATTTATAAAAATAATAATAAGATACAAGAAATAAAATTTCTAATTCATCCCAACAAATAGAAATTTTACTACCGTACATATTTAATTCGTCTACTTTTCAATATTCTTTTATGTAATTATGCAGAGTAATTATTCCCTAGAATTTAAAAATTGACCTATAATTGTCTAATGAGGTATAATTTGAGCGATTTATGTATAAAATTTTACATGAATATAAAGCTTGACGTTTGTTACGGATCTGGATTGTATAGTTATTTTAATCGGAATAGGAAAAATGGCTAAGACATAATAAAATTATATTATATTTCTATACTTTAACGCATAACATTTAATAACCAATTTAATTATTTCTTAATGTATTTCATACAAACCAAACTGCAATAAGACCAACACCTGAAGACAGATCAAAAGTTTCCAAAAAGGTTAAGGTTATTGTGTAATTTAAAGAGGCAAAAAGGCGACGGTTGAAGGTTCTGTTAGCTATTTTGTATAAACGCCATAGCGTAGGAGTATAATAATTAAATCTCTCAGAAATATTTACTTATTTATTTATTTTTTAAACAAGCAAAACTGGTATTGCCAAAGAGTCACACTCGCTCAAATTTTATTGAGCTTTCCGTGAACTTCCTATTTTAATGTTTTGTAAAAATGCCAAGTTTTTACATTTTTGATTAAGAACCTCAAAATCAATGGTTGAAATGCTGTAGGATGTTTCCATTTTACTTAATGTGCAAAGAAAATACAAAGTGTGGTGAAATTAGTATAAAGTATTCGATAATTTGTCACTATCACACACGCATATTTCTAAAGGCTACTTCAGGCTACTTTTACCTCAAAACATGTATTTCTGGTGAAAAATCCTATATGCTTATAATTGGTGGTTAACCATGATAGTCAAAAAAATATTTTTATAAATTTTATGTGATCAATATTTGAAATGATTATTTCACCCGCATAAAGATGTCATCTACAATCAAAACCAAACTTTCTATTTAAATCCGTATAGTTTTTATGTTTATTTTAAAAGTTAATTTAAAAAGGTAATTAATAGTTGATGACATATTTTAATTACTATGAAATGAAATGGTATTCATTTTGGTTGTCAATCAGTCATCATCAGTTAACAAGTAATGAATAACTTAATGTACTTGAAAAATTCATAAACGTTTATACAACATTTAGATGTTTAACAAAATTCTGATTTGATGTCTTATTGTATTACTATGTACTTCTCAGTGTTGTTCTTCATCTTTTAATAAAGGTGTTAGGAAGCTATCTCCAGATCTATCTTGTTGGTGAAAAGTGGTGACAGTATTAGTTTACATATTTTTTTAGAGTTGCCATCTCTCATTTGGGTTAAAGAGTCTTCACTGTTTGACCAAAATAAATTGTGTTTGCGTCCCCGATCTGGTGGCTAAGATACGGACTCGATTTTATATTTCAGTTCACCCCTATTACCAATTTTTCATTGTTCATCGTTTAATGCAGTCAGAATTTGAGTCAATAAAACGTTTTTACTTTGATTCAGTCTACTAAATTTCTAAAGATCTGCATGACATGTTTTTTTAAACAAATCATTAGAAAACAATAATTTTCTATATTTTAACGATCCATGTCGACAATAAACATCTATGTATACATATTGTACTATATGCATTTTTAATTTATGAATTTTAATTGCAATTTTTAATCTAATAAGATTTTTATTGAAATATAATTTGAATGTCACTTGTCTGAGTATAAATTACAAAGTCGATGAACTTCATTCGAGGGCACGTTTTCAGAGATAAAAATGAATTTTATTTGAATTAGTTCCACTGTTACTTATGCGTTGGCTCTTTTAGAAAAGATATATGAATATATAAGATTTGTTAAATATAATCGTATCAATATAATTTTTTCTTTTTTCTTTTTTAGGTAATAATTTTTGTTTTTTTCAAATTCAAAAATAACAAGTTATAAATTTTCATTAAAAATGTAGAGACTATAACTGTTAAGTCTTGAGACTTGTAAAACATATGAGTATTCAAGTTTGTTTCAAAAAATCTTACCAATAAAAACAAATTTTTTATACTCCCTTTCTTTGTAAATTAAGTTTACCATAATGTAATTAAATAATTGATTGACTGAAAATCTCAAAAAGATCTCAGTCAACAATCTCAGAAAATTTTCTTTATCTCCATTTTTTAAACAAAAATTTTATATATCATTTCGATGCAACGATATAAAATTTTTGATACGGATAAGCAAACACTATGAGTTAAAGAAAAGAGAGTAAAACTTGGATAAATTTGCATGGTTTTGACACTTGAACTCGTTAAAATCATATATCGTAAAATCCAGACTTTCTTCAAGTATAAATGGAGTAAAAAATATCGTAAAAACTATTACTAAGCAATTAGGAGTAGGTGACACTTACTCCGAATTTATTTATTTGACACATATATGAACTGACAGATATGAAATTCATCGTATGCCCAATCATTCATTCCACAGTTTTGAGGACAAATTATATACTCCGAACGAAATTTTATTATCAACAGTTATTCTCGGTTTAATTGGCAGTGATTGACATTAATTAATTAATCATTTGTTATACATTAATTGTATTGTAGTACCAAACGTTATTTTTCATATATTTTGATTGCTCATTTAATTATTCTATCAAAACTAAAATTAAAAGAGTTTTTCGAAGGAAATCTGTAGTAAAATTAAGTTGTATTATAATCTATTGCATATGGCCAATGCAACAAAAAAGTAAAAATTATAATCTACTTGTCTGAAATCTTAGTTGAGAAGTTGTAATGCATACAGACAGTTAAAAGGCCGTTCGTCGGCCTTTTTATCGCCGAAAAGTGGTATTTAAAGCAGTCCGATGATAACAGTATTTATAGAAAATGACTTACATTGAATGAATGATATTGTATTTTATTTAAAAGAGCTTAAATATTTTATTGATTTCAATATACATTTCCTTTACAATGACCTGGTTACATTAGCGAACTAAATGTAAAATCTAATATCATATATGTTGCATATATCAGTTAAACATAAAAAACGAAAAAAATAACACACATTCCCATAAAATACATCGCGGTGGCAGTATATATAGAAGTGTGGGTAGCAGAATACCCTTCAGGGTGGCGGTGTTAGTTACAAACTCAGTAATATCAATCATCATCACACTAAAACTTGTAATTAACTTTTTGTTTGGGTTTTTTTTTTTTCCTCTCATTTTCATCATTTCTATTGAACAAGGTGTTTCAGTTAGGAAAATATAAATTTTAAGATTGTAATATCGAAAAGATACGAGAATTTCAAAAAAGCATTTGTCAGAATCAATTATAAATTACTATTTGAAAATTGCTTCCGATATTATCAGCGTACATCGGACTCGTGCAATTTAAGAGGACACTTTTGCCGAAAAGAATACTCTACCGTACAGTAAATGAACTTTTGCGATGTAGGATATTGTGCTTCGAGCAAATGTAATAATAAAAAATGATGCTATTTGTAACTAATCACATGTTATCCAGTTATTCTATTTTCATAATCTAATTCTTGATATTCAAATTGATATTGATATTGGTAAAATTATATTTCCAAACTTATTTCGACGCCTTTTCCTATTTTAAACACCGAATTTAAAATATCTGTAACAATATCCCTCAATAAGCGGATAATAACCATTAGTGTATACCAAAACCATTGTTTGAATTGGATGTCAATTAAAAATTTCAATTTTTTATTATCATTTTCAACTGTTACCGGTTTTGTTTTGTTTTTAATTTAATACAAAAAAATTGTTAATTAATAGACGAGATTAATGGTCAATTTCTGTATAGGAATGAATGTAATACAAATTCCATTAAAAATTGGATTCAAATCACTGGTTGTCATTGGAAATTTAAAGTATTTTTTACCTTTGGTTTTAGATTTCATGTAATGCAGTTTTGGTTTGAGAACATTTCTTGAGATATATTCTTTATTTAAGGATTAAGGGAATGTTAACATAATCATACCACAACAAACAAATAAAATAATAAGGGATAACGAATTTTTATAATATCACATCTCTGATAACCGAATCATATTATTTTATTTACGAAAAAAAATATATCTAAGGTTGGAGATATTGTTTTCCTGATTTAAAAAATAATTTTATTTTCTTTGATTTCTAAATTATTTATGTCGATGTTTGCGATCTTTCTGAGCAATTTTTATTTTGCGTCCATCATTTATAAATTTAAGGTAACGAAAGTGGTGTTGTTCAAGACAGGCCCAATTTAGATACATCTCATCTCTATCAATTACCGTTCCGAGGATATAGTGCTCGAAATTCACCAATTTTTTTAAATTAAATGCTGATATCTGGTGAACTGTTCATCCCATTTTGATGAAATATTATATGTAAATGCGTGGTATAAATTTACATTTTTAAATTGAATTAAAATCGATTATTCTAGAACATTGGTATTAAAGAAAAATGCAACTTAGAACGAATAGACGAGAAATAACAGTCAGCGGCTACTCACAGGTATTTTTATGTTATATAAATAAATGTACATAATGTATTTTTTTACTTTAAATCCAAATTGCAAATCGTTCAAGCTGTTTCAAATATATCCCTTTTAGGTAAATGTATTCGATAATGGGTATTTTCCCATTAATTCCGATATATCTTGAATAATTCATCCGATTTTGATGTAATTTTGTAAGAATATGCATCGTGTTTTACAACAGTGACTTAAATTTTATTAAACTTGGTTATTCTAGATATTGAGGGGGGAAATTTTTATAAACAATCGCAAAAAAATAATATTACCTTTTTTAGATTAATGGTAGAGAAAGTTTTATATGATTGAAATGTAGAATATCCATTATTTCATCTCATACCCAAATTACAACTATTTAAGTGAGCATTTTCGTACATTAAGATGAAGTTTTTTTTGTCTATTATTAGAAGTGTATTTATTTTGTATTTTCTCTATAAAAACGATTTACAAAGATACAATCCCATCCGTGAAACATTCTGTACATGATATGACCCTGTTCCTATCTCACTCGTTAGTGGATAATATATACGTTTGCTTTTGTTTTCCGGTATTTAAAAAATATACGAGAATGAATGGCTGGCCAACTTAAATCATTCTATAAATGCAATTTTGTTGTAGAAATGAGAAAAACTTATTAATTTTTATTTTTTTTGAGAATTCATTTTATGAATATGACAAAACCAGAAAAACGTTATATAGTGATGTAAAAAACTAATTTGGTTCATAACCTTAATTAATTTCTAAAGTCGTTTTAAGATGTAATTAGATACTTAGTTTAAAGTAAAAATTATTCTCATAAAATTGTTGTAGTAATTACTGCATATATCAAAAGAAATAAAAAATTATTTTTCATTAAAAATTATCTTTCACTTCCCATGAAAATGAATTATTTTTTTTATTTAAGGTTATTTCCTGTTGTTATCTTAAAGATATGTTCTCTCTAGACGAACCATTTACAAATTACTCTCTAGAAAAACCATTTACGATACTCATGTTAGGACTAGATTGGGTTTCATCCTATTATAATTTTTTTTGGTTTCAAAAATTCTCGACCCTGGTCTGCAGTGCTGCAGTAGTAAAAATTTATAGCAATGCCACTCAGAGTTAATTGTATAGGCTAAAAGTTTTAATATATTATACAGTAAGCACTATATTGTTAAACATTTCATCTGTGATACATTTTATGTCTATGAAGTGACTTTCCATGTTATTTTTATTTAACCGGTAATTAGAATCTCTCTTAACTTTTCCTAAATTACCTTTTAACTTGTAAAACAATATGCTAGTTTTTTAAAGTAAAATGTGAGATTTTACAGAAAATTTTTAACTCTTGATTCGTTAATTATCGTTTCAAAAATAGTATTATTATCTCAAAAACTACAATTATAGTGGCGTTGGATTTAAAAACGTATAATTTAACTTCTAAATTAAATTTTATATTACATAATTTTCATTTTATAAATCATTTACATTTTCCTTTCAACTCTGTATAGTGAAATATAATTAACGATGACCGACTTTTTTTTAAATACAAAAATGCCAGAATCAATTAGATAATTAGATTCCACGTTATCTATACTAAGAGAAGAAGGATAATGACAGGAATCAATAATAATTATTAATAATTTAGAGGTGTGTTTTTGTATAGTTACTTAACATATATGTTTTTAATATTCTAAAATTCATGATGAAATACATTATTTTTTACTTTCCCATAGCAGTAAAGATTACGTCATGAAACATTTACAAATGGTGATCATTTTAAACATATTAGGAAATTTATATGCTAGGCACTTATTGGACTAAAGAGTAAAAAATAGTTTTAAATTAAATAAATACTTTCCTTTTTACCAATTACCATTTGAAGTCGACGGAAATTGGCGCTGTTCTTTAAGTTGAATGACACTTAGTCCAATAGAAAAATAATTACTCTAATCGGATTTTTAGTTTCCAAGAAATACGAGGTCAAAACACACACCTGTCAAAACTACTACACTTCTAGACTACAATATACAAATGTTGTAAAGTTCCAACATTATTACATAAAAACAAATCGAATTAATAATCTCCTTTATTTTCGAAATTAAAAATTAGCAACGAGTACCATCTCCTGGGAGAATTATTATGAGTACTGATGATGGCTACTGTGTAGTCTAAATATGTTTTTATAAAATGCAAAAACATTTTAATCTAGACAAAAAATTGAAATTTATACGTACATTTATAAAATTTGACATACCTGTTTAGGGTCACATGTATACGGATAATTTACAATTCCAATACTAACTTTTTTTGGATGTCAGTTTATATATAAATAAACATCTCGTTACGTTTTATAATAGTTTTTTTTCCTGTTTTCATATTATTCCCTCTGCCACTGATTTTTACTTTTGATAGACTTGTGCCAAACATTTCAACCTATTTTATACTGCTGTATGCTTGAAGATTTTATAATCAAAAGTTGAAAAAATTGCGTTTGATGTTGAGTAGGGGAAGAGGATTTGTTATATGTTGTATCGCGGATTTTGTGTTGGAGACATATTAGTTCTTTATTAAGAAAATGTATTTTATATATATTTTTTTTTATATTTCAAACAAGGTTTAACATTTTTTTTTATTAAGAAGCATTATTTATATAAGCCTTATGATACAATATATCTTATATTGTTCATAAACAGTTTTATTCTTTGTAACATTCGGATGACCTTTCCTGGTACTCATGTTAAGTTACTAGTAGTCTGACACGATTTACGCGTTTTATCAGTAGCATTAAATCAAAATAAATATCCTTTTAATAAGACAAAGCTAATTTTTAATTTTTCCCAACAATGGAAACGTATTAAATACTCATAAGAAGAAATGTGGATATTAGTTTTCATAACAAGAGTATTTTTTTAGTGTGTTTTTAATATATTGTTAATTTTTAATGTTATGTTATCGAACTTAATGTTACTGGTGTTATATTTAAACCTATTTACTTTCACAATAAACGTATTTGTTACTGGCATAGAAACGTGAACTATTTTACATTCGACTAACAGTCTTATTAACAACAGTGATTACTTTTCTAGAATAGTATACATTGTTTCTAAAATGATTTTCTAAATTGCGGTTACAATTATTATATAGTATAAAAACTTACATTTTATACTGTGTTTACCCCAAGCTTACCCCAAGCACAAAAAAGCACTTAAAAATCTGTTAAAATAGGCATAATATTTGCAACACTCTTCAAAAAAAATAACAATGTACAATTATGCACACAATCCCATACTCCCTACGGGAATAAACACTATATTTATATAATATTCGTCCTTTTGTGTTGTTTTTTTTTTTTATGTGTGTGTGTGTGAACGCAGGAATTTTATGAACAAGCTATCAACGACTTACAAACGAACTAAATCGCATCGTTTGCCATCAAAGTCATATAAGGAGTATTTTTCAGATGCATGTTTGTGTGATATTGTTTTCTATTCATCATTATCCTGCATATTTTCGTAGTTACAAAGTGAGTTAAAATTATTTATAATATGACTGTTTTAAATGAATTAGAACCTAAAGTAGTTCTAATAGATTTTGTTTAATGTATTTACGATGACGTTTATTGGTCGTTTGAAATAAAAAAAATTGGCTGACTTAAATTTTTAGATTTAGATCCCATTTAGATACAATGCCACAATCAAATACCTAAACGGATTTTTATTTTGAAAGTAAAGGAAATATTGCCACGGCAAAATAATTTTGTGAGAAAAATTTTAATTCAACAGAAATAGTCAAATGCATTCTTAAATCAACTTTGATTAATTTTATGTACATGCAAGAATAATTTATTATTTATTTCTTGTTTATGCAAGTACGTAAAGCTATTTCACATACTTCCAAAATATCTGCTGTGATTTGTTGAAACTTTGAACTGCTATTGAAAATGATAAACCTTTTTTCACCTTACATTTTGTAATTTTTTTTACGTTCTTTTTGATGACTCTAACCAAATTTTTGATGACTCTAACTTCGTAAAGGAATATTGAATTCTGATTGAAGTTTTGTTTTTCTTTTGCTTCAATATATTGTCATTTTGATTTTGTTTGAATCAATTTTAACTTTTTATACGTACGAGAAGCTATCGGCCTTTGTTTTTCTGTTTGTTTTATATTTGATTCCGATAACTATAAACATACTAGTTTTTTCCGGCAGTTTTCAACTAGAAAATATAAGAAAACAAATTTATCGAAAAAAAGCTTGCGGATTTTAATTGAAGACCAGTTTCAACAAGCATTACTGGCCATTTGACTTGATACACTATAGCGAGGCATCGTTACGAGATCACGATACGTTTAGTTTGATCTGAAAAGTGCTGAGTGAATCCAAGGAGCACATAACCCCTACTTTTAAGATCTACACCATGTTAATGCTTAAACGAAAATTTCTCGATGCACCCGGAATCTAATTCTATTGTCATGACAACTCAGCGCTCTACAGCTAATCCATTTCGCTCCCAGTAATGATTCTTGAAGACTTTATTACATTTAAATTCTATCAGTAATTTGTAAATTAGTCATAATTCATCAAGCTGAATCATTTTCAATTCTAATCCAATAAACCTCTCAATGATTTCGATACATTTCTAACTTTTAATAAATTTCAAACTGAGAAATACGCATCATGTTTTATACAAAGAGATGTTCCATTTAGTTCTTACTCTCTACACGTCATAATTAATATTTCCTCAAAAACTTTGGTAAATATTTCATTTTTTGGTAGGTATGTGAGATTACTTGACTCTCACTCATTGCTGTTCATCGTTTCCCGTGATTTACTCATCTTGTATATAGTTAGCCAATGTGTGTATGTTCATTCAACCAACAGCTACTTATGAACAGTAGAGTAGTGAGCCTCTTGACGATATTTCTGTTCTTTCAAACATAAGCAGGCAGCAATAAGAAGTAAACCACCATAATATACTGACTGACGACCGAATGTTACGTAGGGTAAAGTCAAAGCCAGTCATCATTGGTCGTTGTCGACGTCCAACGTTGTGTCGGTGACTACTTTATATTGTACAATACTCAGAAAATCTTTTGCATGTACATATTCTTGAATAATCTCTAATGAGAGTTCATAAAGTCATTCCCTAAGCCGATTTCCATATACTACATATGTAGTATGTGTATTCCATAAACTGCACTTACATATACATATGTTAAGGAAAACCTATTGACAAACTTATATACCAAATGGCATTTTCCAAATAGAACATTTATTTTTATGCCTGATTATGATTTTTCCCGATACTTCAGAAACATTACGTGCATATATAATTTTAAAAATGCCTGTATTATATTGATATAAATGATTTCAACAAGTACACGATAAGGGGACGTCACTAGATAGGGGCTCTTAAGTTTGGAAAAATAAAATTTGAAACATAAATTATAGATGCCAAATCAGTAACTAAAGCTAGATTATCTAAAATGGAACTAGAATTGTCAAAAGTCAACACAAGGCTTAGCAATAGCCTATCAATTATTGATATTAGCTTAGATTCTTTTTCACGCTATTTTATAATGTTCATTCGTTGTTTATTTATCACAGATAGATAAAGTAGTATGAATGCTTGATGTTCCTAATTTACTATATTATATTTAGTCAAAATTATGTGATGAGAGATTAAAAGTGTCGATTTTGTCTGCGTGCACTTAATCTAAAACATGGCGTAATGTTTGTGGATGTAAAAACTTGTTTAGTTAGATTTCGTGAAATTTATTGAATGTTTTTGTAATCATAAGGGATAGAAGAAAAATTACAATAATCCATAATAGCACAAATAATTACAACCATCGGTATTATAAATTAGCCTACCTTAACCAGTACTTGAATGGGTGACCGCGTGGGAATGTTGTGTTCTGTTGTATAGTGAATACTGTTGTCACTAATACCCTCAGCAGTTAGAAAGTGACCTAAAATAAATTTAAAAAAAAATAATTTTTAATAACATACAAACCTGTTTCGTTGGCTGAGTTCGCAATGGAGTCAATTATTTCACAGTTTATCTAAGTCAATGCCACAATTTTAGGTGTAGTATCGTTTAGCGTAAGTACGGATGAAGCAGGTGAATTGAAATATTAATGAGAAGTTGAAATAATTAAAAGCTCTAGATATAAGCTAACCCCATTCTAGTTCATTCTAGTTCACAAAAATTCAAATAAAATAATTATACATCCGACGCTGTCTGCAATAAACAACTTTTGTTAGTAGAATTTTTTTATAAACTGCTATAATTCGACATAATTCTACCTCAAAATCAGCTTACTAACACAATATTATAATAAATATCATTTAATAACTTATGTATTATTACTGCACCGGTCATTTAAACAATTAATACTATAAGTTTCTATGTATATATGCTATCTATGCTTTCAACGATGAACTTACGGTGGCAGGTAAATACAAATAGGTTTAATTTAATTAATATTATAAACCAGTGGATGCATCTATAATAATTAACTATAAATAGATAAAATGCACATCCAAAGAAACATACAATGTAAACTTGTACGAATTAAGAAAGAAAAGTCTAGTTTAAAAATGTATTCATGAAGAAATAAGCTCAATGAACAGGAAGGGATCGATTCTAGTTTAAAAAATTTAGAAAAATTATACAAATTAATCACTTATAATTTGAATAAAACCCTTTTATACAAAAAATTTTAATGTTTTCTTGCATATTAAAAATGTGACGTACGTTGTATATTAGCATTTCAAAATGGGGGAAAAGGGATCATATTGTTGAGAGGCATGAAAAAACCGTGTAAAAAGGCATGTTAGTTAGTATATAATATACCTTTTCTATATAAAGCTCATTCGTCTTTTGTCAAAAACCCATTCATGCATGATGTTGACAAGTATCCTCCCCAAAACGTGCTTTACACGTTAGCAGACATCATACAGAAAAAAAAACCTGTCAATAAGTGTTTTGTTAAAAAAGAGATAGATGACATACCTATACATATACTCTCAAGTATATTACATAATGTAAAACTTTTCCATTCCCCATGCTCACTTCAGCCCCCAACCCTCTATTAAAACGCATTAATCAAGAGAGAACAAGATGATGTGCGTCGCGTTAAAATCAATCAATATAAAATTAATGTCAATATTTTAATAAGGGTAGCCATTTAGCTATCAACTCCGTTATCGAATGAACAACATTAAATAGAAAAAGGGTATATAATTTTGTAACTAATGTTAAGTGACACATTTTTTTAATTTATTATTTGATTTTCATTATTCATATTTATAATGATTGTGTGACATGGATGGGTAAGTGGTGTTCTCTATAATACTGCTGCATATTTTGAAGCGTTAATGGAAAATAAATTGTTGATTAATTCATGTAGAGCTTTAATTTTATTATTATTGTTTTTGTAATTAAATTTAAATTTATAAAAGGTTGTTTTCTACATAGTGGTTCGTAAATCAATTCTACTAGATTTGAACGTTATTCTGATTTATAACTAAGACATCTATATGTTGGTCAACATCGTTACCACATCGATCTCGAACAATGTAATTTAGTTTTTGACGAGCACGGTCATCGGACCGATTTACAAATCTGTATATTACTTGCCAAGTTTTGATGAAATCTTTGTATTTAAAAATTTTATTATTTAATCATTTAGTTGCTATATATAATTTTTCAAACAATTTCCTTTATAACAAATAAGTGTTTTTCTTGTTATATATTATCCCTTCAAAAATATAAATGTTTAGAATTAATGAATAAAAGTCTATCATTAAATAGTTAGTTTCAATAACAGAGATTTAGTTTTAAGATTTAAGTACAAAATTATGACTTCCGATTAAAATACTTGAATACAATTTTAATCGGATTCCTTTTAACAATATATTGAAGCGATTTCAATATATAATAATATTATTTATTATATATAATATAATAAATTATATATAATATGTAATGTAAAATATTATATATAATATTATATATAATATAATATTATATATTATAATATAATGTAATATAATGTATATAATGTAATATATTACATATATTATATACCTCAAGTGGTGTAGTATCAAAACTTTTCATTGTTTTTGGATACTCTCTTTAAATAAAAGTAATGAGCTATAAACCTTTAGATATTTCACCGTTCTTCCTCGATATTCTACCTAAATAGAAAGTGCCTTATAACTATTTTGATACGTCAGTGAGTGAGTAATCCATAAAAATATATTTTTTAAACTGTATATTTTTGAATCTCTGCAACTACTATACGTAGGCGTTTGAAAGTTCGTGACTAATACATACTGGGGTATTTTATATATTTAAAATGGCTAATTATATTCAAAGATATAGCGAATCAAAGTTTTCCGTGTAAACTTTGTTAACGTTATCGAAAACTACACACTTTGTTGTCATGACCATAACTTAATCTGGCGCAATACCGTACGACTAGATACTTTCTATAAGCTTCTTTTTAAATAAATAAAGTGGTAAGTCATTTAATTGCGATCACTATTTTTTCTCTTTTTTTATATGCGTAATTACCACATGACCACAAATGGACCGCTGGAGGCTCAAAACTTACATTGAGAATCTTATAATAGCAGAAATCTGTTAAGATTTGATATCAAGTAGCTGCGTTAGATGTAATGTTTGTCAAGACATTGTAAGACTGTGAGCAAAGTAATCATGTATTTTGGAAAATGTCTTTCTTATTCCCACCGTAAAGTTTACATTTAGCGTTAATTATACAAGTTATTCAGCTATGAAAAATTTCCATCGATTTATTTTATTTTGTTTTTTATTGCAAAAATAGGGTACTTTCTTTTCTAAAAAGAATAATGAGACATAAACTCAATATATTGAAGCTGAATATATGTAAAATACTAACAAAACCCTGCACCGCCTCTTAATCTTTTAGAAAACCCATATTCTTCGAAAGATCATATTTGATTTTAAATAAAATACAAGAAAAAACAATGATTTGTAACAAATATATAAATAAAAACAAAACCAACAAGACACAGTCAGTCATATCTTGAGTGAAAAATAATAGAAGATTTATTCCAATTTTCAAGACAATACATAGCCTACTTCGTTTATAAGACGATACACAGTCTAAAATGTGAAGTTGGTAAATAGATTCCACGAAAGTTTATTATATATTTTTATTTGTTCTATCGATTGACCCATCAATGTCAATGCAAATTTTTGGGATTTGCTTATTAAAAACGTATCAAAATTAACATTTACTTCATAAATTCTCGTGAAATAATTTATCTTGAAAGGATAAGAAACAGCTCAAGAAAGTTTGTTTAATAAAAAAGACCAATTGTGTAATTATACAATAAGTTCGTTTGTTAAAAACTCGATCCAACGTAAAAATATTTGCAAAATTTGTCTAATTTTAGCATGAGAAAGCATAAATATTTTAAAGATTTGATTGTTTTCAAATGTGTTCCAATCTATAATTGATTTCCTTAACTCGGTTCTTTTTCAGATTTTTTTCTTTCTCTAAATTAATTATTAAGAAAAATATTAATTGATTATTAAAGTGTTCACTTTTATAAATGTGTTAAGATATTTTTTTTATGATATTTGAGATTTCAGCTGGATATTCTTTCGTTTAATGTTTAATTAATATTATATTTTCCTAAGTGTAATTAAGACAGTGGTATTAAATTAGGCACAACTAGAGATTAATATAAATTTTACCATGAAGTTTATTTCATCCAACTCGAATTTGATTAGGAAGCTCAAAAGAAACTTGAGGACAGTGAACACTAGTCCAAAATAGCATTTTTTCATTTTTGTTGTCTTTCCTTTTTGTGAAGCAAAATACCTTAAGTTTGTAGCTAATATGATATTTAGACCACCGTTAACCAAAGAAATCTTCAGAAACAGTAAAAGAAAAAGATTTCAACAGTTTATTTCTTATAATAAACGTAAAATAAAAGAAAGAATTGTTCTCTTTCATATATAGGCTATGTTTTTTGAGTTGGTTGCACTGCAGCACTGATTTTGTATGTGTTGTTCTTTTGGACAAACATCTTATAAAATACTTTTCACAATTCTTTAAAATAAAAATAAATAAACAATTCTTACTACATATTTACTGGTTGGTTGTATGTTTGTGTGAATGTTATAGTTACCTTATTTACAATTCCATTTTCATTTATTATTTATGATCCGTAGATCAAAACCTCGATTACATTATAAATAAAAAAATATTTACTAAGACAGAAACTTAGAAAGGGATATTGATTTATCTTTATAGAGTGTAAATCATATACCTTAGAATTGGCAATGGACATTTTACGGATATTTATGGTTTTACATAACACGATACATAAAACAAATCATTTTTTCATGATGCTGTTCCCACCTAGAATTCAAAAAATAAACATTATGGTAAGAAGTCATCTTAAGGTTGTGACATCCTATAAAATTTAATTCTGGAGTTTTTTGGTCATGTACAATATTAATTCAAAATCTTAAGAGCTTTCTTACTTATTTATACCTTTAGTTTTTTCCTACAAAGCGCAAGAAAAGGAAAATTTTTTGAATTTTCTATTACTGATTTGTGGCAAATTTATCTATCACCTGATAAAAATAATTTTTTAATTAATAATTGTTAGTGTGGGGTCCACTGACGTAACGTAATTAACGATCTCAACCGATCACCAAAGTTAAGCAACAACAGACATAGTCAGAACGTGGATATTGTTGCGTACAGTTTTTGTATAGATTGAATATATACTCACTGTAGTCACTATATAACGTTAGTAGTTGAAAAACTGATTTATATAAATGGGCTCCGTCGAATCCGCAGACAAATATTAAAAAAAAAAAAACGATAGTTCATATTTTTTATGTATGTCTGTACTAACCAGTTGTTTTAATTATTAAATCACCCAACTGTTACTCATGGTCTTTAAATTTGGATACTGTATTTCGTAAAAACTTTCGATTTGTCTTTGTATGTACTCAGGATAAAAATACTTACGATTTGCGTTTCTACTCAATTAATACTTTATTGTCCATTAATTTTGTTATCCTTTTATCCTTTAACCCATCGGCTTTTTTTTCTACGATGCACTATTCTAATAATATGGTACCGACGAACCATTTATATACACTGAAATAATAATTCACATATACACTTTACAATTTTGTATTTTTTTCTGCCATCATCCTGTGTTTATACTTCAAGATTAGAAAAATTCTTTCGGTTTTTATGACTTCTGTTATTGTTTTTTTCTACGATGTGTCTTTTATTTATTTACTTTTTTTTCAAATAAAATGTTTTTGATTTGCATAAGAAAAATTCATACCATGAAAAAAAAATTCAATATATATTTTTTTTTCTTTTGGTGTTTATTTATTTTTTAGATTTGCTTCCTATTATTGCTTTAGATCTTTTAACGCCAATCGAAATTGAAAACCATAAAACAATATTCGATAGTATGCAATGTTTTGGAACAATGTCTATAAATATAAAACTTTAAATATAAACACCACAAGAATTAAATTTTCATTTTTTATTCCAAGTTTTTAAGCAAAATTGATAAATAATATTCTTCAATTTATTTGAACTATCCTAAAAATAATATTCACAAACCTAATTATCTGCCCACAAACCCAATTATCCTTTGCAGAACTATTTTCTTGTTTAAAAAAGTCCTGGGCTATTTGGTCGAAATATGAATATTTTTGTTTATTTTTCGTTTGTCTAAATATTTTTTGTAGTAATAATACGTATACGTATATAATTACTTTTCTACTTATTCGAGAGTGAATAAATGCAGAAATCTTCATCATTAGTGTTTTTATACGTGTTTTGATATCTGTTATAATTTGCAATTGGGTATTTTTTTCCATCAATCGATTAATTTTTGTGTTTGTTTTTTAAGAACTATAAGCTGATGTAAACCATATTTTTAAAAGATTTTGCTGAAGGAGCTTGAAAACGTTACTATTTGTGAATATATGCAATAATTAATTCACAAAATATTACTTTATTTAGTGTACAGAGAAAGGAAGAAAACTAAAATTTTTCGAAAAAAAAAACCTACGATTTTTACCTCTTTAAAATTTTGTGTATCTCTTTCATAGTTTTATGTTATTTTAAGCAACTTGCAAAAAAATTCTCTTCACAAACTTATGGGGCATATTATAAGTACATAAATAAAGCTAATTCTAAACGATTGGCAATGATCCTTTTCAATTGAGGTATTAATTAAGGTGTGATTCATTCTTTTGTTGCATAAAAATATGGACCAATGTTTTTCTTAACTCGCTGAACATGAGTACTAAAAAGTTCCATAAAAACGACGAACAAGATGACCTTTACCAAACTATTATTCCGTTAGTATTGGATCTATCGATGTGTTAATACCGGTATAATTTTTTGTTTTTTTTATATATAAGTTTCATTTTTACTGTGAATGATGAAATACTTATTTTCAGAATTATTCATGAAAAACCGTCTGAAAACGAGTTTTTATTTATTTTTTAAATTTACGTTTCCACTCTTGAATAAGTCGAAAAGTATTGAGTTACAGTAAAAAGTTTATAAACAAAAGTTGCTTAGAATTTGGCAATCTATCTGCCTTATACTTATTTTTAATAAAAAATTTTCAACCTCGAGAAAGAGTGGCGTCCATCACCCGGGTAAATCCGATCCTCGGTATATTGTGAACTTTGAAGTAGAGGTCAGTAGAACTGATAGCCAAATTTTGCTGTCAATCGGTGTGGTTTGGTACAATTGCTTGGGAAACCGTGCATAGACAGCACTTTAATATAAAAATAGCCGATACAAGTGTACTAAAGGATGCAGATAATAGAAACTGGTGTGTTAAATGAACACATAAAGCCTGGGTAATAAATTTATTTACTCGTCATGAATTTCTATCACTAATCATTATTATTCATAAACTACTGGTCTTCAACTCGAGCCATGTGTTGCTCATAGATTTTTTCTTTTAATTCTTTTGAGTCCATACGGTTGCAATTTTGATCTACATGATTACAACTATTTTACAATTACAATTTTGTTTATTATTATATTATTTTCAAACAATTTTACTTTTCAAAAATATAATATTTGAGAAAATATAAATGACCCTAAACTATTTTAATGTACGTATCTGAAAAAAAATTATTATAGTTAATGATTTGATAAACATTTTCATGCATAAATTTTATATAATAAATAACACAAATTTGTGTTACATTCAAATATACTTTTCTTTAGGAGCAGATTACAACCATAGACGTAGAAATTTGTTTTTCTTAATATTTTTCTTAAGTTAATAAATAGTTCTTTAAAATTTATACTCTAGTATCGATGGTCGTCATTGAATGTCCGCATTGCAACCTCTTGACATTCCGAGCGAATCCTTAATAATTGTAATTTTAGATTGAATTCCTGCTAGAATAATTACAAACGAATTTCTGTCAATTTTAATCTATCCTTACAATTAAAAAATTTATGTGACACCACGAAAGCCAACTTGAGTCCTTCATTATCGTTTATTAAATAAAAAAGTTTTCCTTTCTTTGAGGCATATCTTGTAAGCGGAAATGCAAAACATTTTGGATTCGCTGAGGCATAAGTTATGCAAACACAGATAGGTAAAAACTAAGATTTTTTATTTCCTTTCTTTATTAATTAAATATAAAAATCCAAACTTTATTTTTTGGTAACGAAAATTTGAAATATCCTTTTTATCGTCGTTTTCAATCGTCGACTGACAAAGAGATGATATAGGAGTTCTCGAAAATTTTTCCGTTAATTTTTACTTAGAAAACTCTTCTTTTTTTTTTTATAAAATAAGTTTATGAATCCAACCAGAATGGATGCTAATTACCATATAATTTTTATTTTGTTTTGCCTTTTCAATAGAAATATCATTCTCCAATTTAGAAAAATTAATTTCGGAAAATTCTGTCTAGAGTTATCAGTTTATTCATGTCCGAATGGTATTATTAAATTCAATGCTTCCACAAAATGTTGTTATCTTTGAATTTCTCTAATTTTGTCCAAAGTAAATTACATTATTATTTTTGCAACGTTTCGGTCATTTATTAGACCTTCCTCAGGCATCTGAAAAATAAATAAATGACCGAAACGTTGCAAAAATAATAATGTAATTTATTATGATCCTATCTAGTCCACATTCCTGATATTAAAATATTTATAATAATTATGGATGATAACACTAATTCAACATTTGTCAAAAGTGTTTTATTAACATAATTTTTCAATTTATTTAATTAGTACTAACAATAGAATCACAATACTAAAACAAAACTTTTGTTTTTGCACAGTCATATGCATAAAAAGAGCTAATTTTTATAACTATTAGTTTAAAATTTTTCAAACGGTAATTTTTTTTTTTATCAAAATAATTATTATTTTGCTGTATTAAAAAAATTTTACTCTAAAATATTGAATAATATTACAAATTACAAGATGAATCTTAAAAAATATTTCAAATTGTGATATTTAATGATAATTTTTTATTGAGCATAAATTCAATATGTACATTCTTCTATGTCGGTATGTTTTTAAACTATTCGCGTTTAAAATTATATAAACATTGTAACTATCACAAAAGTAGGAGTCTGGAAAATACCGTTTACCAAAAAATCAATTATTAGGAAAAACAAATCGATCTAGTAAAGGAGATTAGTCGTCTCAAGCTCCGTTACTGTGCTCTTTCTACGATTTACACTGTACATAACTGTCTTGTACTGTAACCAACAAAACTGTGATCATTTTTATTTCATATTTATTCAATTTTTTCTGCTCGCTTTGCTGTTTGCAGAAAGATGAAAATGCTGACTTTGGACATTCTCTGTGTGTTCACTAAAATATACAGTGCTGTATCACCATTATTAAGTCTGTTAAATATTTCATATCGAAAACTTTCTTCGTAAATTGAAAATATATATTTTTTTCTGTACTTAGTTTTATTGGATAAAACAATATTTTTCCCAAAAAAAAAAAAGAAAAAAGAAAACTGCTATAAATTATTTGAATACAATATTAAACAGAATAAATGAAGCTTATTGACTAGATTGTATCAGTTCAGTTGATAAGAAATGAACCGTTTTGAATGAAAATTTGTACAAATATTTTATATTAAAAAAATTTCAATTTACAATCATTGTTTAAATTCCATCTTTGGTCTTTTTAAAACAAACCAAATTTGAAGGATTTTATGTTTTAAACCACGACAAGATGGTGTAATAATTTATAATTTTTGTATTTCCAAATTTTTTTTCATATATAACTTATACGTATTTTAAGAACGCTCCAAAATACAATTAAAAGAGTGTAATAAAACTGATTATTCCCGAGATACATCTATCGATAACGGAAATATTGTGTTTTTAATCCCAATACAACATTTTTATTTTTATTGACATTATTTACCATCCTGAGCTGCTTTCATTTCGTGCCTGTCGGTGTTTGGTTTGTCTGTTAAAACCATTGTGGCGAACGTTCCAAACTCAAAACCTGAACAACGATATTTATTAATTTTTAATAAACATTAGTGGGAGTGTTTACCCTTTTACACATATCTGACATTTGATGATCTCATTTTACACAAGTTTATTTTTGAAGATACTAGGATCTCAAAAGACTTCTATTTTTAAATTCTTCTAAACTTAATTTTCGTTATTTCATGAGCCAAACATCCAATTTTAATTTAGTGTGAATCATTTAAATTTTCTTAAAATCTATTATTCTGGAAATTTTGATACAAACAAAAAATCGCAATAAAAAAATTGAAAATAGATAATATAAAAAGGTCTACTACAGAAAATTTAATGCAATAGTTATTTAAAAAAAGGCTTTAAAACTTAAAAATAAGTAAAATGTGCAAAAATCGGGAAGCTTGTTATCGTGTAAACTATATTTAGATTATATCATAATAAAATGTTGTACTTAACTATATATCCTTGTAAATTTATATTATTTTGGTACGGTGTAACTACGACAGTTCAGAAAGCTAATACACTCTAACACATTACATTATATGTAAATGGAATAACTGAATTGAACATAAATATTTTCACGTGATTTAACATTGTGACAAGTAAACTTCTTGGAACTAATACGGTTTTGTATTGTTCATTTTTTTTTTGTCTCTTCCTAGACAAAGTAGTATACTACATAAGACGAATATAAAAATATTGCAAGATTTTGTATTATAGTTGAATGTACCATTCTCATCTTCTGAGAAGATGAGCATCTTCTGTCCCTTTCTGACTATTATGCCTAATAGCACATACAACAATTTCCTATTACTTGCATACAACTTCTAAATTGACACAACAAAAGTATAATTTTATAATATAGATGTACTTTTTTTATAACTAAATGAAAATTTTTTAATATAAAATGAAGCAGACGTATTTTTATTCATTTATGCAATAAAAAATTAATTTTAATATTACAGTACTGTGTTATTTTACGAATGAAAAATAAAAGAGAGAGATTAGCCTGTCTTCAAAGGAAAAGATAGAATAAAAAATATTTTTCTTATTTGGTTTTAACTTATTAAACAAAAATTTATTGATTGAGGAACATCGATCTTTTTAAAGAATAAGCGCTTTTGTGTTTGGAATAAATATTAATTTATTATTTAAAAATAAACATGGCATTGAATGGAAGTTCCTTCTATTAGCATCTCAATAACTACCTAATTTTTTTTTAGTATTTACACTAAAGTGCTAACCATAAACATTAAATACTGTTCGAATGAAGGTTTTTTCCCCTTTTTTTTTTAAATTTTAAGTCTTTGTCATGTAACCATGAGTTAAAATATAATAGAAAACATTCAAGTTAAGATAACAACGAAAACTATTAATTGCTTCATTACTCTGTATATGGTTAAATATCAATATGGTTTGTATATGATCATTTATTTAATATTAATTGCACTAAACATGTAATTCAAATAGTCAATGCATACAGTCCATGGATAATGTAGTAAAAATATGTATTTTAATTTTGGATGTGTTAATTAGCGGATTTTTATACTGAAATTGTGACGAATTTAAACACTTTATTAAAAAATATTTCAAAGAAATAACTGGTTATTTTTAAGAAACATTAACTTTCCTTCTATATCTTACAGTTTAATAGGTGATTCATGGTCTCTTGAAAAATTCGTTACTTTCATGTTATGATCTATTTTCCTAAAATATGAAGGCGGTTATACTTGAAGCGGGCATTATGTATACTTTTTCTAATTTCTATGTCGCTGGTTTCAAAACATATATCTTAGACCTTAGACATTTATAATGACACAAAGAAGGTTACAGTTAAAATCTTGAACAATTACCGTATATATATAGAGTTAAAAAACTATTACACATTTAATTGACTAAACTCAAATCGTGACCTCCATCTTGGTTTATTATGAACTTTCTTTTTGTTAAATATGTGAATAAAAATTGTTTTTTTATGTATAAAAATGATTCACAGTTTTTTCTGTGAATAAATGAAGATGATAATATACAAAGTAGACAGTTGAATCGCATCCGTATGCGGTTTGTGTACAAAATTAAACCGCATTAATAACGACAATCATTATAATAATGATGCTATAAATAGTCATTTAATTTTAAACTGTTTCTGTGGCTTTTTGTTTGTTGTCAATGGGAAAAATATAAAAATTAAAAAAAAAAGAAATTCTCTTAAATATTATTATACAAAGAAATGGTGACAGTTTATTAAATAATAGATTTTAATGGTATGGGATAAGATATGATACCATAGATACGACCAGATGATTATTACATTTTATTCTCTTTTATTAAGTGCTCAAATGATAGTTAAATATTATATCTTTTTATGTTATTTAAGTAGTAAAAATTCGTTGCATACAAAGTTGCATGATTGCATTGTAAAATATGCTTGGTGTAAAAAATAGTCTGGGATACAAGAATAACCACAAAAATAATAATTAAAAAAAGATGCTTAATTCAATAGATATGATGTTTTTAAAAATTGTGTAATGGGGGGCATAGGAAGTTTTCCTACATTTCAACTTCCAAAGTTAATTTGCTGTTTAGTTTTGAAAATTTTAAATGGACGTATATTTTTTGCCATCAGAATTTAAAGAGTGCAAAATGTATGTTGAAAGGTGTAGACATACATTTTTAATTTAGTTCAAAGATTATTAACGAATTCAAAAAAGTTTGTATTTCGTCTTTAAGTTTTTTTTAATGTGTAATTTTCGGTGATTCTGGACCAATTAAAAAATTTTTCATTTATTTCAATGCCTCTGAGTTGGTCCCATAAAAGAAAACTTATAAATTAAAAGGTGGCTAAAACATTTTACTAGTAAAATTTTAGAAAACAAACGAAAATGTAAAAAAAATTTTTTGTATATTCTTGCAAAATTTCTTTGTTGATACTGGGACCGTTTCTAAGAATTTTTGTGTTTACTTCAGTGTATCTCATAATGGCCCAAACTCAAAGAACAACGATATTCTATCGTCGCTTGTATGCATTTTTTATAGTATGTTTACCTACATATTAGTGAAGCAGTTGTAAACGAAATTTTTTTTTATATATGGTCTCCAGTATTTTCGTTAATTAAAAATTGTTTTTAGCCGACTTCGAAAAAGAGAATATGGTTCTATGTTCATTTGCATGGCTATGATCGTACTATATGTTCATTTGCATATGTTTTTTTATGAATGTTATCGCATTAATTTTTAGTGCCTATTCGTTCTTAATGAGTGACCTAAAATTACCAACAACTTTATATTCTATCCAAGTCAAAATATTTTGTATATTTTTTAAATTAAAACAATTAATTGGCTATTATTATTATTTTTACTTGGTTTCATTTTTTGCTTTGAATTTTGTTAATGTAATATTTAGTTTGTTAATGTAATTAATATATGTTAGTGTTTTTTCAATTTTCTTACTATTAATTTAAAAATTTCTTTTTTATTTGAATATTAATATATCTGTTAACAATACGAGTATAAATAATTTGTATACGATCATGTATTTAAATATTTGTCTTTTGGGTTATTAAGATGTTTACAAAAATTAAAAAATATTTTATATTAAAAATATCTACAAATAATTTTGTTTTAACCAATTTCCTCTCGAAGTCGGCGCCAATGGTATCCTAAGCTTAAAATTAGATTATTGCTCTTCGAAAGGTAATTTGTTACAACGAAATAATTAATATAAATTTAATATTTTTGCAAAAAAGCTTTATTTCAAAGTTAAATTTGTTTCAGTTTTAGTAAGATAGTAAGTAATTAATAATAGGTAAAAAAATATAAATTAAACGGTTTGATACTTTTTATTAATTAATTTGTACACATTCCACTAATATTTATCAAATTTTGCTGTAATGTATAAGTAATTGTTTCATCTTTATTTAAGACATAATTATCAATGTTTGCTAATTTCTTAAATAAAGATGAAACAATTGATACATTACAGCAAAATTTGATAAATATTGTATTGGAATATGTACAAATTAATTAATAAAAAGTATCAAATCGTTTTATTTATATTTTTTTACCTATTATTAATTTTATAAATTGAATTTTAGTGATTATTCAATTACGTTATTCGATTCCTCATTTTATTATAAAAACTCATTAGCCATCATGTTTTCTTAACGTGGCGCCAACACTTCCCCTTGATACAAAACAACAGACCAATTATTTTTGCATCCGTAAAATATATATCGTTTCTAAGAAATTAGTTGTTATCCATATTACATGCGATTTCCTGTTTTTTTTTTGTGTGGTCCATCTATGGAGGGAAAAGTCAAAAACTACGAAAACCATATGTTATAATGTAGTTCTGAAACATCTATTCGTTGCAGAGAGTGGCAAGCAAGTAGTTTTTGATAAACGTAATTTTCCTAAAAAACTATTTGGATTTGAATGCAGAATTATTCTTAAAATGCTTTTGTATGATTTATAAGAAAATTTTTATATCACTAAAATTTATCATCGCATTCAACCATGAATACACAAATGACCGGAAGGAAACATATAAAATAAATAATGCGTATATATGTATTTGATGAAAAGCTTATGCTTTATTGTTGTATTCATAATATTTTCCGATCATCAGTCGAATTGTGTACGTAATAAAAGGCTGGTAAAAGCTCACACATATCGAATTTCAACACTGCTCTCAATTATATTCCAGTTTACTTAGGTTTTCTTTATATAAGATTTTACTCGCTTACTTTTTATTTTACTCTAACAGATAATCATCATTTTATCTGTACAAAATAAATGGGAGATGATCAAGTGACTCCAACGCTTGTAAAATATGAATCAACCAACATTCTAAATAATTAATTGGAATGAGGTTTCGATTTATTTAACGTAATATAAAGATTAAATTTTATATAAGTTTCAAATAAATATTTGATCTGCTTTTATGTTATGTTCATCAAGTAAGCCTTTAGAATTGATATATTTGGCGCTTGGTGGACTCAATTAAATATGTTAAAACACATCATATAGGCCCCCATGTGAAACTTAAAGTGCGTTTGCACTACATATTTTCATGTTAATTGTTATTAGCCATTGGAACAACCTAAGCTCGACATTTCAGGATGTCCCCTGGCGCTTATATTTTTATAAACTTGAACTATAACAATATTTTGCAGTTATTAACTAAAATAATTTGAAATAAACAATTTTTTTTTGGCAAATTTTATATATTTTTTAAAATTTCGTTATGGCTATTCGAATTATAGCAAAACAAGTGTTACCCTTAAAGGTAATAAAATTTTATTTATTTATTAGTTTTTTTATTATTTAATCGTGTTTAGACCTATTTTCTAAACATTTATTGGTATCTAAAAATTTCTAAACATTTATTGGTCTATATTTCTAAACATTTATTGGTCTATTGAAAAAATAAGGATAAATTTGTCAATAATAATTACGTATGAAAATCTAAGTCTATTGAATTTTCATTTTGTATCACAGTATTATTACATTGGTCGACGAATATTATAACGTCTAAGTAGATTTTTTTGTTTGAAAATTTATTCAGACATTTTAATTTATTTGCAAAAAAATGAAATTGGGTACGATAGAAATTCCCAAAATATATTATATATTTTTCAATTACAACTTATTTATAGTGATAAAATTTTTTACAATTTTTCTATTTTCAGGACCTAATCCTTTAAAAATGAAAACTATCAAATATTTCAGATATCTCATTTTATCTATACAATCCTTGTTGGTTTCGAATACATTTTTTTGATCCCGTATAATTTCGATTTCATTCGATTCAATTTATATAAAATATATTCGTCTTATATATACATCTATACGTACAAAGTTCAATAATATTTGTGTCACAAGCATAAAGCATAAGAAAAAAAAGGAACATTTCTTCGAAAATAATAATTATCTGATATTTTTCTTACTTTATTTTTCTTTAATAATATTTATTCAAAATAATTTTCCTATCAAATTCAGTAAGTATTAGATTAGAGCTCAATATATGAAGGTATATATAGTAAGAAGGGTAAGGTTGTTTGATTTGTAAATTATAAAGTCATAATACAAGCAGAGATTGATCTACGTACGATACGAATTTTAATTTAATGTTTGATTGTAAAATGAATGCGGGTGGTAAACGTGTCTTTTTTATGATATTATTATTAGTAAATATAAAAAATGATGTCAGATTGGAATAGCATTTTTGTTTTGGTATACCTTATTCGCAAGCATAAAGTAAAAATTTAAAAAACCTCCGACACATCTTTGATTTAAAATTTGTCATAGTATATAGTATTCTACTAGTCAAGCCAATTCATTGGATACCCATATTAACGGAGTTGTGAAAATATATAATGCACCATTTTGTGATTTTGAAATATGTCATACAGTTTTATACTAGTCAAGGCCTTTAATTTGATAGCCATATTGCAGGAATTGTAAAAAATATCTAATCCCCCATTTTGTGGCGGCGGCCGTCATGGACCTATTTTGATCAAACATAGCTAACAATATTTCCGACTACTTCACTGTCAAAAAAAAAAAAAAACCAAAATCAAAATCAAAATCGATCTATATGTCCAGGTGTTAAGATGGCGCAGACAAATACACGTCAAACTTATAACACCCCTTCGTTTTTGCGTCGGGGGTGAAAAAATTATAAATTGAATATTCAAAATATTTCTCAAACTGTAACTTAATTCTCTCTGTTTGCGGATTTTGCACATTCAAACTGTACAAAATCTATCATTCTCTAAAATATTGAAAAAATAAATCTTAAAATTCTATTAGGCTTTAGTATAACCTCTTTCTTAATTTTTGTACAAACTAATTTCACTAAGATATCCTATTGAGATTATCGGTTTACACTTGATAATAGTGATCAGTGACGACCAAAATTTGCAAAAAGTCATTTTGACACACTTTAAATTGTTCATTTTCCTTAAACTGATTTAAGTAGCCGGCTGTTTTAAGAAGCACTCTTCTTGTCTGACTCTTACTGTCACTTACTTTAAAATTTTCAAATTTGAACTCTTGTTTATTTTACAAAACTAAACAGTAAAATTGTAAAAAGTTATAATTTCTTCGTTAATTTCATACCATTTAGCATTTCCATTTTTCAAAATAAATACAACGATCAAACAATTCTTAATAAGTTCTTAATATTTTACAAGTTAATTACTTTCGGTAGATTTTAGTTATTTTACTTTTTGTTGTTGTAAAAGTTTTAACCATACATAATATGATAGCCAATTCAATATCCAAAAGTTTTTTGCAGTTTGTCTTTTGGTCTAGTCTTGAACACTTAGTATTGATTAGCCAATTCAATATCCAAAAGTTTTTTGCAGTTTGTCTTTTGATCTAGTCTTGAACACTTAGTATTGATTATGATATTCGTCTTGCGTTCTATAATCTTTCTTTTTACAAGTGATTTAAGTGATGAATAATACTTTATTTACCTAAACCTTTCTTGTTAGACGAATTGTTGTTTCGAATTCTAAAAACTAGTTCTAAATTTCAAGTTTTGTTTTTAACGAAAACTCAAATTCTGGAATTACATTACCTGCCATTAATTTATTTTGACTACAATTTGTTTTATTAGTTAATATTGTTTATTTTTGTTTTTATGCATACGTTATCACTTTATTAGCGTATTGAATTAACATATTAAATAGACGACAATCCCCTTTTTAAAATATATAATATATTTATAGATAGGGTGAAATTGGGTGGTTAATAAAAGGTCACAGTTGGTGGCCAAATGTGTTACAATATATACTGTTAAACTGTTTCACATTGCAATGAAATATTATATTGATTTGTTAAATACAAATCACTACGTATATATTTATAAGGTATATCAAAACAGTTGATCACATATCAAAACTTATTATTATTAAAGTATTCAATTATAGTGTATTCAATTTTAACCTGACGCTTAGAGCTTTAGTATACTTGAAATATATCTTGAAATATATCTTGAAAGTCATAATATATTTTGGTCTTGCTCGCCATATAATTATATAGGTAAGGCTTTCAACGCGTTCAAAGCAATTGGTGTCTTCGATTGGATTATGGATTTAAATTTCGGCAGTGGCAGTTGTAATTAACTGGATGGTTAATTGATTAGACAGTGGGTAGATGCACAAGTAAAAATTAGCCGGTTTTGCTTGTGGAGGTTATCTGTAATTGTCTTATCGCAACTGCTAACTTTTGTAGACTTAGTCATTTCAAAAGACCGACGCAATACTTACCAAATTCTTACCTTCAATCAATATCACTTTCAAAATTGAATTTCTAAATAATAAGGTTACTAGTCTTATTGGTTATTTGTTGCTCATTCCAACGTATTTCTTTTTAGTTTTTGAAAAACGTAATTGTTGAAGACTTTTAAAAAGAAAATAATAGAATAAAAACATTTCTGAAACTGCTCTACTTTTCACTTCATTTTACTTTTGAGATACCTTGTACAATGAAATGGTATAAATATTGAGGGATAGATATATAATATGCTTTTTGCTTTCTTAAATCCAACATGGTAGAATTGGTTGGATGATTCGATGGGTGTCTTCTTTTGCTTCTTGTTTGAATAATGCGATATCTCTCAATGAACAATATCATTTCCGATAATAATTTTATAAAAAGGAAACAGATATTTATCTATTATACCATACCATTCTCTTCTCTACACACAACACTCCATGTACCTATACTATGTGTGGTGTATTGTTTAAGATTTCCGTGATATTTTTATTATTATTATTATTTTTTTTTTGCTGTATTATTTATTCTCTAAGCACAATGGTTTTTAAAAATATTAATTTCTTCATTTTTTTTTGTTAAAGAAAGCCGTGAAATAAATTAAGATTAGCATCTTTGTAATAAGTAATTGTTCTTAAATTTTGATTAAAGAACGCCGTTAATTTTAAATACGCTGGTGTTGTTGATGAAATAGACCGTTTGATACATTTGATATCAAATTTTGGATGGCAAGTCATTACAGATGAAGAATCTGTAAACGCAAGGATTTCAATTTTTAAAAGCTGAAATGTTTTTCAGTTTATTTTCCTAGTGAAAATCTTGATGAGTAGTGGCTTCGCTACAAAGATCACGAAAAAAACTAAAATATAAAATTTTATAATAGGAGGTAAGCGTTAAAAAAGGTTTCAAAAAATCATTGTACAGCATATAATTTTGCATAAAAAAGATTGTTTTTATTTTTTTTTTTTTGGGTTATTAAAAAGAGAGCAAGAAAGTGTACAGATAAACATACACAGTGTTCATGGAAATAGAACACCGCGGTGATTCTTAATTTGCTGTATTTCACATCAATATATGAAACTATACTCAATGTCATAACAAAACTTATATATTTAATTAAATCCGATTCAAAAAATTGAGAAGGTACAAGCTATTAAAGTTTATTTTCCATCTCTTTCTTTATAAAGATGTACACTTAAAAGTTACGTCATAAGTTAGTATATATCATTTCATTTACAAACTATTTCATTTTTCGATATTTTACGAGGCAACAAATATCACTTTCGACTTAAAACCTTACATGTGCTACAACGTATTTTCAATTTTATTTAACCGAATTCAAAAAAGGTTCACAATTCGACTGTAGTTTTTTATTATTATTTATTATTTATGTTTTATTTTTTATATTTGTTACATCAGAACTTTCGATTGGGTGAACCGATTTTGATGATTATTTTTTATATGAAAACTAGTGCTTTTCGGTTGGTTCCATTTCAATTAGGTCCACATCTAATGGCCGTAAAAGTAGAGAAGAGGAAAAATTTAAGTGTTATGTGTGTTAACGGGATAACTTCGTCATTTAGGAAATGATTATTCGTTTTTTGTTGGAAAGTAGATACCCTAAGGGTAGTAGTATGATAAGGAAACCAGGATCCGATGTCCCTTAGGGGAGAGAAGGACTAAAGACAATTTTTAGTGATTAAATTTCATCCAAACAAAACATTTTTCAAAAGAAAAAAAGAAAAAATTTAAAAAAAGAACTGCCTTCAAAAACTTGAACAAAGAAGTTAAAAAAAAATTATTTTTGTTAATGACCAACTACCTTTTGAATTAAGTGCCAATCTTATATTTATCTAAAAAATTAAATGGTTGTTGTCGGCTGAGAAAGGTATTTGATCACAATAAAAAATTTATTTACTTTTTTTTAGGTTATTTTTTTGAAGGTGGTTCTTCTATTTTTTAATTTTTTATAATTATTCACTAATAATGGTAAAAAATAACTGAAAAAGCGTGTTCAAAAAAATAAATATTCTAGCGGGATTGTTGCCAGATTTAGAAAAATCCAAAAAATCGTTCAAGGGCAAATTCTTCATAATGCAATAACTGAAAACTGTAATTGTAAATGTTTATAGTTCAAAACAATATAATGTTTTGTTTATTTTGAAAAACTAAAAGAAAAATTTTATACAAAGAAAACAATCTTTATTGTTCATATTTTTATTACACATACAAAAAAAAAAAAAACTCTTGTTATTATTAAATAAACTTTTCCCGTGTGTCATTATTTATTGTAAAACAAAATCGTTTCAAGTGACCTTTTTATTACTTTCTTTAACGTGAAAATATTGTAATACACAATAAAGAGAGGAAAAAAACACCTCTTTTGTTACACCACCACAAAGTAGTTGTAGTTGTAGATTCTTTTATATGTGCCAAAGTTAAACAGCATGAGGTGAGGCGTTCATTTTTTGTGCATCTAGTGAAATGTTGCTCATAAATAATCATAAATACCACACAACCACAAAATTTTTATAATGCAATACATAAATCACTAAAATTTTTGGTATTTTTATCTCTTATGTTTTATTAAATTTGTTCTATTTATTTTTTTATATAAAAAGGTTACGTCAAAAAATACTTAATTTTTGAAAACTTATGTTAAAGTCATGCCATAAAAATATGATTCATAAATATATTATAAAAATTATTGCATAAGGGTTTCAACATTCAGAAAAAACAAGAATCTCTACAAGAAATAGCTTTGTGTTTGAAAAATTTTGTAATCTACAATTGAAGACTACTAATTTTACTAACATCAATCATGTATTGACTTGACATGAGAATAACTTAATTATTATTAATTAAATTAGTTTTTAAGTAAAAGGATTAGTTAAATTCGTTAAGGAAATAAACTAATACAAGAAATCATATAATAAGCAAAGTTGTAGTCAGTACATTTTACTATAATACTTAATTGCTATACGTGACAATTCGTAGCTTCGAATATTCAATTCTTTTATTTAACTTCCGAGCAGCATTTATTGATATCGGTTCGATATGTGTTCCTGTTTGATCGCGCATAAATCCAAAACTATTCAACGAATATATTCACTTAAATATCAATATGTCGTGAACTATTCTTCCAATTTTGATGAAATTTTATGTGTAAATGCATGATATAAGATTATATAAATCATTTATGTTATGTTAAAATCGATTCTTCTGGAAAATCGTTATTAAAAAAACGTCCACAACCACACTCGATCGAAAAAATGCCACCCACACTGCCACAAAAAATTGTATGTGATAAAAAGAAGAAGTAGAAAATGTATCTTTTATCTAATATCAAAATGTTCGGCAGTATAATATCATTTTAAGTTAATATATTCGATAATGTATGCTTTTATTAAATGTCGATATATTGGGAACAATTCATCCCAATTTGATGAACTTTTGTATGATGCAGTTTTACTCTCATTTAATTTTTGTTACGATTATTTTGGATATTATATAAAATAAATATTTTCACAGAAAATCGCAAGAAAGTGCAGTTAGCTTTATAAGCTTACTATTACAAACAATTTTATTTGATTGAAATATAGAAAATGTATTTTTTTTCCTCATACCCAAATTGCCACTGATGCATGGAATACGTTCTGGATATTTAAGTAACTATTTAAGTAAACATCATACGTCAAGCGAAAGTTATGTGTTCATTATTGGTAATACGTGATTTTTTTAAATAATTATTCTTAAGAGGGTACTTGCTTTTATATACGTTGAAGCAAATTTCCATGAAGAAAAATTTTCTTCAAAAGACATCTGAATAAAACATCTTTTTGTATCAAATTAATTTTTCTCTTTCAACTGTTGCAGGTAAATATTTTCGCCACTTATTTCAATCTTAAAATCGAGTATTCGGTAAGTACGATATTTTTTGTTGAGTATAATTTCATTATAACAAAAATACCAAGATATTTATTATATCGTATTGGTTTTATAATCATTGATCAATTAAAACTGTTAAAAGTTCGTATTATGTTTAATTCTCTTAGTAAATGATTATACTGTTGAGTTTGTACATGCATTAGACCTAATGTCAAAATCTTGTGCACTAAAATATAATTATTAATTACAATAGGCAAACTACATTAAGTTATGGTGAATTTTCAAAGATGGGGAATACTTTGGTCATAAGGTCTATATTGATATTGTTTAGCCAAAATATTTGGTGTAGCTAAGAATGGTAGAACGATATGGGAGTCAATAAATTTAAAATAACTTACTTCATCATTAGAAATTTTGCTCTGAGCCTTGACACGATTTCCCATTCCTTTAAGATAGACAGACAAGCATTCTTTCTTTGCTGAATGATTGATAATGTTCTAATAGTATTGGGTATATTTATTTATATTTATATTTATTCTGGGAGGAACTATTTGCTCTACAAATTTGATTTCTCAATTGAATCGATAATAAATAGTCGATTTAAATTTTAATTGTGAATATGTTTATTTCATTTTAATTCATAACTGAATTTATTAATAAGGGCGCTTACAGGCCAGTCTGTATAATTTAGTGTAGAGGCGAGTCTAGGAATGTTGGATATATTTTTAGAGTGTAATTATTGAGCTTTGTTGCACCAACAAAGTGTAGGGATGGTAGTCGTCAAAAATACAAATATTTGCTGAAGATATTCCTTGCTTTATTTTAGTAATACTAGCCGAGAAATTTAATGTCCTTCTTTGGAAATTTTTTTTTTCGTATTTTTCGACTAAAATCCCTGTCGAATGTAAAAAGATTGCATTTCAAACTGCCAAATTTCTTATTACCATCTACAATTACTTTTTCTTGTGTTCGAACTTTTTTCTGTTGATAAACATTTTGAAATGTATATTTGTCAGATTCAAGTAAATTTAATTGTTGTAGTAGGTAATGATTAAATGCACATTAATAATAATGTCAAAGTCCCAAATCAAGAAAATTATTCAGAAGATTTGTTTTGTTGCAAATTTAATTGTGTCACAAAAGTAAACGACCTGGAACCAAACATACATGACTATCTTTTGTGTGTCCGTTGAATAGTAGTGACACAAATACACCACCCGTCTCTTCTTACACCTTACAAATACATTAAATGTATTTGTTTATATCCAAGAAATACCCTTAAAAAGTGTCAACAATAACAACAACACAAGAATACATTGAAAAGAAAATCAAAATATGAATGATTAATCACCAACTTATTTCAAACCCATGATGTTTTGAGTGAACTGGAGATTCCCAACACGAACAAACGAACCAACCGTCCGTCTAAAGCTTAACTAATTTTAAAATATTCAAAAGGTTGACATTTACAACTTGAATTCTGTCATACTATTTTCTATAATAGGTACTAGGCAGTACAAATGTACACTTTACAACTGGTAAACTATATATTATAAATGTACCCATTATAACTAAGAAAAATAATTTTTTCTAATGAATTTTCTAACTAAAAAGTTTCTATCAAGATTTTATTTTTATTCTTTAGCAAAAATCCTAAAAACAGTTCAGCTAATGGGTACAGTCTAATTTTCACACACTAATTGCAGTAAATCATGCTTTATTTCAGCAACAAGGCGTCGATAATGGCCTTCCAAGTGATTAATTGATTATAGTTTATGGACATAGACTTACGACTTTCTGCATCTACAAAAAAATAACCTTAAGACGTTAATCACACCAACACGGTAGATAGCTACTCTAAGGAATATTTCGAGAAATTATTCATTCCTTAAATATTGTATAGAATTGAATTGTGTCGCGAATGATATGATATGTAGTTCCGTCCTAAATCACATGCCTGTAACATTATTTCCTTTCAATTATGCCTATGGATCAATAATTCAAAACGTATGGATCAATAATTCTACCACCATATAACGCCACAAAAATTTTTTTCAGATAATGTTTCGGTTATGGCTTGTGAATTAAAATCCATCCAAATATGGTAAATATGTTTATTTACAAAACTATTTAACCAATAATGTGTTTTAATACTTCGCAAATGAATGATTCTCAAGGTCCATTCATCAACTGTATTGCAAGAACCATGATCTCTTGGCTTCAACTCCAGAACTAATTTAGTATTGTATACATGTAAGCCAAGATCTTTTCGAAAAATTTTCCATTAACTGGATGAACAAAATATTAATTTTTTAGCACAATAACGACGAATTGACACTACACTTCAATTATTTACTTCAATTGCTTCTTATGTGCGCAGTGTACAATGTTTAACAGGATGCGGACTATTGTTAACGGAATACGGATTAAACCACTGGGAATTTAAAAATAGTTCACAGTTTTGCCAATTTAAGTTCTTAGCTTTCAAAAAGACCATCATTTAGTAACAATCATTAGTAATATGGATAATATTTAAAATCATTTTGTTGAAAGTATTAATGACCATTTATGACAATTCATATAATTATGTAATTGGATATAATATCTATCCAATTATTTTATAATTAATAATATAATAATATTTCATTAATGAAATCTCATTATTAACTACCTACATACAGTCAGTACTTTCAATTACTCATTCTACTTTGAGATTTTTACTGTATAAATATCAGCAAGTCTATATTGTAATAAATATATATTGTAATAAGTTCAATTTTCATTTGTCCTTCTATAACATTACGTTATAGCGTTTTGTTAGTTTATTTTGAGTTCAGTAAATTATAATATCCTGAGGCTACAATTTATTTGTCAATTGCAAATTAATTATAAAATGATATTGACTTTATAGATAGAATCACCGGGGTTAAAAATTACACGAATTAAAGAATCAAATCATGCTCCTAAATCGGACAAAGAAAGTTTACACGTAGTGCAAAATGACTTAAAAATGAATGTTTCGGAGTCAATTGAAATTTTTAAAAATTCAAAACAAATTTGTTTAACGATCATACGAACCTTTTTCGATCAACTTTGTTACGGTCATTCTAATTTTATTTTTATGTTATTTATTCATTTTAATTTCATATTTTGACAAAATATTACTCATTGATTTTAACTGTACATGTCCTTAGATAGATTATAGATTATATAATTTTACAATATAAATAGTGTCGTTAGTTTCAAATATAAATGCATTGTTTTTGAAAATGATGCTGATAGTATTGAAAGCCAATATCAAACTTATTAAAGAAATTATTATTTATGAAAGGTTTGTTATGCTAAAATGGATCATATTACTATCTATAACAATTATAATAAGACCATAATGATTTCCGAAATTAATAAATGATAGTTTCAATATTGGTGTTCAATCTCACTTGAATTATTTTTCCCCTTAAAATCTATTTAAACAAACCAAAAACAACAGCTCAGAAACAACAATGTATGTATTTATTATGTTTCAAATATCATTAGACCACCAAGATTGTTGCTAATCCAAATTAAAGCAATGTGATTTCTTACATTCGAAGTTAGTTTAGTTATCAGAAAAAAATCAACTCAAAAGTTTGTACCTACAACCACCAGAAATATCTTTGAGTCGGCTTCTAATAATACTAAGGCGAAGCCAATTTTTTTTTTGGACAAAATTAAAACTTAGTCAATAAGCAAAGTCAGAAAAACTAATTTTGGATACGAAATCATCTCAAAAATGCGTACAATTCCTAAAGATTATTTTTCAATTTTTCTGACTTTTTGTTTAATGAAACAAATACGTTGTCAAATACAAAAACTCTGCATTACTCTAGCATTATTAGAAGTGTATATAAGCGTATAGGATAGTTGGGAGCTTTTACTCTTTTGGGATAATTTCGTATAATGAATAAAATTTATTAATTTATTTCGCAATAAAAATAAAATGGAATGGTTTTCGAATATATAAAACCGCAACGATGTAGCGTGAATAGAAGTGAAGAAATAATTTCTGTCTGTATCCACTTTTGGAATGCTTAAATGCTTATTTATTTAGTTTGGAAAATACAATTTTCGGACTTGCTTTGTGTTAAAATAAAACGCTCGCGAATAAGCAAACCGCATAATTCTAGCATTAGTAGTCATGGATCTAAGTAAAGAAGTTATTTTTTGGGTGTGGTACTGCCTTTTTGGAACTAGTAACGCATGCTTTGATGGATTAATGATATTTAAAACTTATGAAACAGGTTGCAAAAATATTCAAAAACATGAGCTATTCCTTGGACTTTATAATTTTATTATTAAATTTTCCATTTATTATTGGAAACATTGTATTGAATACGGGCGTACAATTTTTGTAAATATTTTTTACTGTATTTGAATATCCAAATATTTTATTATAAAATACATTTCCACTTAAATTATAATATAATCCAATTCTATTTTTGAATTCCCAAATGTTTTTGTTGAAACAATATTTAAAAAAATGCATTCATTTAATTGTGAATGAAACAATAATAAAATGAAAATTTATGATTAAAAAGTAGTCAATTGTCTACCTCTATTATAAATTTTTTTGTTTAGGATTAGTTTCGGCTCAAACGTACCATTTGTTTATGTTCGAAAATAACTATAATGATATACAAAACAAAGTTATTTGTAAAAGTAAAAACAAACCCCATTATACGTATGTGATTTAACAATCCATTAAGCTTTTAATGACTGTAATAACGGTGCGTGGCTATCGATGGATGCCATGTGGTTTTAACTCAAACAAGCATACTTTGTTGAATAGGTCTATGTTAATAAAACTATTATATATATATATATATATATATATATATATATATATATATATATATATATATATATATATATATATATATATATATATATATATATATATATATATATATATATATATATATGGTTTGTTTTTAATAACTCGAGAATGATTTTACACATATGTATTCATGCCACAAGAGATAACATAAAAGCTATATATTATATGGACTAAAAAGTCCCGGGCATAACACATAGATGGTGCTAGTTTTATTGCAGTCACCTTTTTTTCAGTTAATACTAACCTTCAAAAGACCGCTGTTAAAATTTCATGATATTCTATTCATTAGTTTGTGAGTTATTGTGCTAAGAGTGACGCTACTTTTGTTATTTTCAAAACAATGGATCAAAAACAATTTCGTGTTTTAATTTTACACTGCTTCTTGATGGGAAAAAATACCGTTCAAGCGAAGCAATGGCTTGAAAAGTGTTATGGGGAGTCCGCTACATCAGAAACAACAATAAAACGTTGGTTTGCTGACTTCAAACGTGGTCGTAGAGACACCGATGATGCAGAACGCAGTGGACGTCCAAATGAGGCGGTAACACCAGAAAACATAAAAAAAATCCACAAAATCGTTTTGAATGATCGAAAAGTGAGCTGACATCGTAAAGATATCAAAAGAATGTGTTGGCTTTGTATTGCATGAGCATTTGACTATGAGAAATATCTGTTCAAAGTGGGTGCCGCGTTTGCTCAATGTTGACCAAAAACGAGAAATTGTTGATGATCCTGAGCAGTGTTTGGCCATGTTTAAACGTAACAAACCGGAAATTTTTCGCGAGATTAAGCTCCCAGCGACTACTGGCTGTTCGCAGACCTGAAAAAAAGCTCGCCGGTAAGAAATTTCGCACGAATGAAGAGGTTATCGCTGAAACTGAGGCCTATTTTGAGGCAAAAGATAAATCGTTCTACAAAAGTGGTATTGAAATGTTAGAGCGGCGCTGGAATGATTGCGTTGCTCTTGATGGAAATTACGTTGATGAATAAAGCTAATTTTGAACCAAAAAAACTGTGTTTTCTTTGTTAGGCCCGTGACTTTTCAGTCCATATGTTATACTGGTCGTAAGATTTATTCATATTAAACCTTTGCATATGCATAATTAAAGATTTAGAATGTTTGTTTCCTGCTTGAATGTATGGCAATGAAACAAAAAATAACCCAAAATTTTAAAATTTAATTAAATATTACTTAATTTAAACTTTTTAAGTGGCCATCATTAATTTTTTAATATAAAAGAACAGATTACTCTACAAAATTATTTTTTCGGTTTTAAATGTTTATAATTTTTGTTATTTATTCCACCGGGGCTCCCAATTTTGTAGAATGATGTCTAGATTCAATTTTGATTCCATTGATATTTGGATCATATAAAACAGCGTGACCAAAAGTGTATATATTAGAGCATACTGACTAATAATGACTATTACTACATATGTACACCCATTTTTTTTCTTCCGACATATTATTAAAAAAAAAAATTTAAAGAATGGTCATATATGATGTCCTGGATCTAGTATATAATATGTTGATCTGGATCATATAATAACAATTAGGATAAGAAGCATTAACAGTTGAACACATTCAAAGTAAAAGGATTTGGAGCTTCATCATGAAATTAAAAACGAAATTTCGTTAATTCGATTCTCGCCGCTGTAAATTCTTCATATCACACGTTGTTTTTTAGAATGCTAATACTAAAAATAGAATTTTACCTCGCACTAAATTTCCGACCCAATTTTTTTAAAATTAGGTTTGGGATCACTTACTGAGTATAAAATAAAAAATGTGAACAAATTCCGGTAGAGCTTCATACGCCATCTTGAAAAAAAAGTTATTGGCCGATATCTCGGAAATTAAGAAGAGTGCAAAAGTCATTAAGACCAGAATTGTCGAAAATTTTGCAACTTTTGTTTCCTGTAAACTTCTTTTTGTAAAACTTACCGTTTACTATTTATGGCCCATTTAATGAACTGGCTTTAGTATCTTTTAAAATTGTTTTTATCTAGACCTCAACATATTGGATTAATCAATAAAATACATCAATCCATAATTAAAGATCAATGTATTCTCTACATTTTTTGTTTAAACCTTTTTCTGCTAATGTCTATACTTTTTGTACTATACGACCTTCGAGCTATCGGCCGAGATAAAGAAATCGAAAATGATAGAAAAAACCGGTTTATTAAATTGACCATAAATCGTAAGCAGTAAGTTTTCCTAAGAAAGCTTACAGGAAACAAAAGATACAACATTTTAGTCTCAATGACTTCGGCCTTATAGTTTATAGTTTCCGATTTGTCGACTAAAAACTTTTTTTTCGAGAAGCGCCTGAAGCTCCACCCGAATTTGTCCGTATTTTGTGATTTTATACTCAGTAAAAGATCCTAAACCTTATAAAAAAATAAAATATTAGATCGCAAATTTAGATCGAGGCTTCTTAACAGAGGATATTTTTACTGCAGAATAAGTAAAAACGTAAGTGAATGCTATTCAAAACGAGCGATCTATCTAGAAAAAACAGACCTTTATATAAATTGTTATTTCTAAATTACTTCTGTTAATAGTCAGGTATCACGTATGGTATAGTAGTAAGTAGTTAGATATAGTCATTGTATGTATACAACAAAAACCTGTGATCATTATCATAGCGATTAAAAGCGAAATATATATTTATTACAAGCGATATTACAAACAATAATTATATGTGTATTGATATGTTTTATCTGCTATAATTATCTCATGTACAAATAGATAATTAATTTATTAATTTTAATCATTACACACATCTCATTAATTGTTATTTATTAACTGCTCCATTTAATATATTTGCAAAAAATTTATTGTTTGCTTTTATAGTTTGGTGAGTATTATTTACTGAAATTATGTTTGACCGCTATAGCACGAGGAATAAAAATTGTTGTTTCTACAAACCCATCACATTAATAACTTGTGGTCCTATTTTGATTATTGATTACAACTCCATGAAAGAAATATGCTTTGAATTAGCTTGAACCCGTGTATTTTTAATTTCAATGCTTTTTTAAACTATTTCTACTTAATGGATTTAAAGAAATTTTAAACTTTTCGTAACAATATCACAAGTATTGTCCGTGCATATTATCCTTGTTTCTAAAAATATTAGCATATCTTCTATGCAGGTTAGGAAATGAATTTTTGCAATCGATGTGAAAAAATTAGGAGAAATAACGATTTATTAACGATAGTTTGTTTTTCATACTCTTCATTTAGGGAATAACTCCAAGAATAATAGTTTTTCTATGCAAACTAAAAATTTGAACATATGAATTTTCTCAGGAAAGAAACCGTGCAGCAAAGTTTCGTAAAACCGTGCAGCAAAGAAAATGATGCGAATTTTGAGTAATAATACTAGTCCTAACTTGGATTTACTTAACATTTTGATGTCTGGTTAGGAAACAAACTGTATTCATTTATTTGAAATGATACTTCAATTACAAAAACTTCTTATTTGAAATAAAATGTCCTCCAATCGTTCATTTTGTGACAATTTCACAGAAGTGTTAAATTCATAAAATATGTAATCCAGTAATAACAATATTAATGTCAGTTATTATTAATGGAAGCCCAGTGTATTTAACATATCTTTTTCAAACAAAATTGAATGGATCTAGATTCATATACCTTAATAATTGTATTAACTGCACGAAACCTATTGAAAATATGTTTTTCTAAAGTAAACGCCAATTCGATTGGTTATATTTTACTTTATATAATCACTACTTCTGCCAGCATTAGACTAAATTTATATTTTCAGCAGTTATTCAAGCTATGGTTTGTAAAGCAGCAGTACAAGTTCAATATGAATAAACTACTGTTTGGAACTTATCTTTTAAAACCAGTAAATGAAATATATTTCAGACCATCATATGAAAATGTATGCATCTCCAAATTTCAAATTAAAATTTTTTGTACACTTCATTCCATTCACCTATTTCAAACGTAATAAATAAATTGAAATAAGTTTCGAATAAATTCATGTGATTTGTGAACGGTATCATGTGCTTGACAAACTTTTAAAATTGATTACTATAATTAAATAACATATATTTATATAATTAAAACATTATTTCTACTCATGTACTTACACTATGTATTTACAGCATGTTTCAGAATAATTATCCAGTAAGACTATTTTGCATTCAATTAAATTTGTATTTAAATTTTTTACAAATGTTCATATTTCAAAGTTTTATTTTTTTTTTACGATGCCATGGAGCCTATTCAGTTTTATAAAATAATTTTCACTACAATTCTGATTCTATTTTGGGTCCCTTTGTGCTTCTCCTAGAAAAATCTGACTGAAAATGATTATCAATAGAAGTATATACGCAAAGAAAGTATATACGTAAAGAGATTATATTTTTAATTTTCTGATTTATTGAATAATATTTGCTGTCCAAATATTATTGATTTTTCTAGTCATTTAAAATAATGGTATTATTCTACTTTAATCAACAAATTATAATTGTTTATGCTTGTAATGAAAGTTATCGGAATTAGCCTGAAAAACAAACTGAGAGTGACCAAAATGTTATTATTTTATGTTACCAAAATACTTTTCGCGTTACAATTGCAACCACATAAATAAAAACTTTTGTTTGTAACTTTTTTCATAAACTATTTACTTTCGCTACAATTTCAGCTCAACCAAGCAAAATAAGTACATTAAGGCTGTTGTTTTTGAAATAATAGAACTTATGAATGATATAACTTTAAATTGAAATATTTCACACATATTTCAATTTGGATTGAAGACAAATTTTGACAAAATAATTTTTATTTATTTGATTTTTATTACATTAACGTAAAATTTTCCATGTCGTGCTTGGATATAGGCCAACTTGTTATGAACATTGACGAATAGACAAATGGGTCTTCATAATCACCGGCTGATACAGATCCGAAATTTTTTTCTGTACGTACAGTCAGTTTTGTTCCGATAGCGGGGCGAGTAATCTGCTTTGATAGACGGTTATGAAACTAAAAATCATGAAGTGTTTTATATATTTGGCAAGTATAATATCTGATACTAAATTTCACCAATTTGTAAACGGTATTGCGACGTGAGTCTTTCCATGATAATTTATCAATGCCTACTGAATAGTATTTGAAAATAAAATTACATATACCATCTGTTAAATGTTATCCAAAAAAGTTATCCTCATTGAAAATAGCATAATTCTAAAACAAACATTAATTCTCATATAATATGTTTTGTAATAAATGTATTGAATCAGATATTACTTTTGGGAGAATGAGATGATCGTCTTATAAGAAAGTTCTTTTCACGACTTTGTAGAGTCGCGCGGCTTATTTAAATTTTCTCAATTTTCTGAATTGCATTGTTTCTGGTACATTTTGTATAACTAACACACTTGTATGATGATTATAACGTATATAACGTACAACATATAACATACAAAGGTAATATACACCTTGAAGGCTTTAAAGCTTTTTCACCCTATCTGTTTGTTGGTTTGGTATTTGGTGTGTAAATTAATTATACAACTTATGTTACCAACATACATACATACATACATAATCACATACCTGTTTATCAATTTATTTTATAATTTTCCTCCCCAAACATAAAACACATGTATAAATGACATTTTTTTACTGTGCTCATATGAAAACATTCCGTAGTTTGATTTAAGAGCTTTCAGAAATATTTTACAAATTTGTACAGTTCGTATTCAAAGTATCATTATAACCTCGATAAAATTAAAATGTGAAAATGTTGTTCTTTGGTAACTTAAATACAATTCGTGATATTTTCATAGCCTCGGCAGATATCGATAACAGAGGTTAAACGTACTGTTTTTTAAATGAAAGCTGTTATTTTACTTAAAAATGTGAACACAGAAAATGATCTCTTATCTTTTAAAGCAAAAAGCATTGATGGAAATAAAAAAAATAAAAAAAACAATTCAGTTTTACAACGCTTTCATGATGCTTGAGCTATATTATTTCATAATATTTTATTGTCATCGAATTATCTTATGTATGCACAATTTGAGCTCAGTTGGCTACACGAAATTTTTTAAGTAACCATTTTTTGGAAATGATACTTAAAATTATATGCTACTTGTGAATTATTGATTGAACTTTAATCCATAAATTTACATAAACAAATTTATACATGAATTAGTAGTGAACTTGACACACACTTGATTTATTTTCTCTCATACAGCTTTCAATCAAAGCATGTGTTGTTTATTTACAAAAAGCCAAGTGTGAATTAAACGATAAAGCATTTACAGGATCGGATTAAGTTTAAATAGTGCCTCAGGCACATGAAGAAGTGGTACCATGTTTCTGTAAAATAAATAAATCAATTTCTCAATCGAAATACATACAAAAAAATTTTAAAAACATGGTTCTTGGCTTTTTTAAGACTGAAATATTTTACTTGACAGTAAAAATTTCGTAATAATCGTTTTGACTGGATTAACTGGCTTTCTCACATAATTAAATAATAAATTCCACTACAGATTGCAAAAAAAGAAAAAAAGAGAAAAAAATATATAAATCACCTTTTTTACTACAAATAGTTATGAATGTTTCACAAAGGTTTCTAAAATAATGTATTTTCTAAGAATTACAACAAGAAAATAAGTGATAAATCATTAAGTGCAATCGAATTCTTTGTAGGTATTCCTAACTTTCTTCACTATGAAAGTAATAGTAGTTCATCATTACACATATCCTTAAAATATATTTAAAGTAGAAAATCCTTGTGACCCTTTGTTTTTTATGGTTGAGATTTTGTTTCTTTTTTATTTTATAGTTTATGACCCATTGAATGCATAACCTACGAACTGACTTTGTATAGACGATCATTCTAAGTCAAAAAATATCGAAGACATAAAAACCCTAAGCAAATGATTCCACAAAACTTTATTTTTATATGTGGTCCCTTATAACATAGTATAGGTGTAATAGGAATATGGAGTTTTTTAAATTTTGTGTCGGTACATGTATTGAGAATGTGCCATCATATTCAAATGAAGGCTTATAAGTTAGTTTGTATTACTTTTGGACAACTGTGCCTATAATCTTCTATCGATAACTTAATAAGTTTAATAGACGTTTCTATTAAAATATTTGAATCTTTTTATTTCCATTTTTCTATAATTTAACTTATTGAGTAAGCACGTGATAATTATGTATAAGTACTGACATTTATTTAAATATAATCAAGTAAAAATATCAAATTTATAAAAAACAATAAAAAGCTTGAATGCAGTTCACATGCGATAGAAGTGAAACTTCAAGATAAGGACACAAATATCGAATTTTAGGATTATTTTAGGGTTTTTTTCTGATGATATTGATACCAATATTCAAATTATTATGCATTTCATTCATAAATATATATTACATACATAATACTTACCCAGTCTTTCCAGTTTGAACTTTCGATAATGGTTTTTCAGTAATGAAATATATATACAAACAATATACGTATACTTAACAAACAACAATAGAAAAACGGCGACATGGTTCTGTGTTCTATAGCTAAGTTAAAGTTAGTTTGTATAAAAATCAAGGTATAAGATGATATCTCGAAATTATCTTTTAGATATATTTTAACTTATGTTTTACCAAAGAATTGAATTAATTTAATTGGCGTTTATAATTTACGTACTATATAAAAGTGGGATAAACTCAAAGACCTTTACCGTACTTTAAATTCAATTTCACTGAATCAAAACCATTAATGGAGTCGGATAAAATCTATTGAGAGATAGTGAAATTAAACTCCATGCATATAACATAAATATATACTAATCTCGTTATAAACGATATCATACCTAAAATTTTTATAAAATCGAAACCAAATAATAAGTGAAGATAACGATTTATAGATTTCGATGCTTGGCATATAATTGAGTTTTAATGTTTGAACTTTTTTTTCTCATTCATAAAATACTATAAATATCCAGCCTATACAATTATAAATATATATTATAAAGTATTATAATTATATATGTGTTTATTAGATAAATTTGATCTAAAATTGTAGCAAATCTAAATATTTTATGAAAAATGTTTCCAATGTATTTGTTATTTTTATAAAAAAAATTAATATTTTGTGTTTTTGAATTCTTTTATGGTTTAAAAGTGATTGCATGTGGCTACTCAGCAGAAATTTTAATGCTGCCCGTTCAGCCCTCACGGAGTATGACTGCTAATAAATATTCAATCCCAATATAAATTCATCGACTTGAAATGATTGTGTCATTTTCAACACTACCTCTTGGAGTATATATCAAAATTTTATCTGTAGAATCAATATTTTTCCAAACTTCACACTAAACTTAGTATACTTTGACATATACTATGTATATATACAATAAAATTATGACCCATTTAGTAAACTCCATTGTCTATACTTATAAACAATCCACCACGTCACATAGAATATCAAACCCAACATGATTGTTATCTAAATGCAATCAAACCAAATTATTGAAAATCGTTTTAAACTTACTAACTGTAAAATGATGACCGATATCAGCCTTGAGTTATAAAGTCAGTATTAAACTTGACTGATCTGTTAGCTGATTGGATGGCCTTTCAGAGCTACAAGCATTATTATGCAGTTTTGTCGAATTCGATACACACTTCAAGTTGCAAAACCGCCATGAAAACTTAGTTGAAAAAAGATCGATAATCGTTGATCCTGACAAGATCACAATACTTTATTTTCAAAAAAGAAATAAATAAAGTAAAGATGTTTCAAACATAAATACAACGATGAGTTTGCCGTCTTAAAGATATGAATAATAGAAGACATAGAGACACATAAAACTGATGTATTTAAAGAGATTTAGGAAAGATACAAAACGGATATATCGTTCTAAGATTTGTATGTAAAAAGCATGTTATAGTTGCTTCTATGTGTTACAGTAAAGAAAAATGGGCTTATTCATCTTATTTTTTGATGACTTGAATACACAAAATTTTAATACTCGTAAAAAATTTAAAATTTCCGTAAAAACTTGTTATAAGTTATGAATTGGATTATACGCCAGTAGTTTAAAATGTATCCGGTTAAAATTGGTTAACATTTTTTCATGTAAGCATTGTTTATTGCAAAACGATATGATGTCGTTGAGGTATTTATTTCAAACAGATACCTACGTCGATTTCTTCAAAAATGAAAATTGACTTGACTTCTAAAAGAATTACCAAACTCTCAACATTACCAAAATTCAGATTTCATATTTAATTTACATAAATATACATTTTTAAATTCAATTTTTATTCATTTTATAGTTATGTTATGTTTCAACAAACATTTTCATCAGTTTTTTGAGCTATTTGTAAAGTTTGACTACAAACTAATTTAAAAGATTTGAAGTTATTTCTTGATCCACTTTCAGAATCGTTATCAAAAAAGTTTTATATTTTACGAAAATTCTTAAATTGATTTTCCAAAAATTCCTATTAAAAACTAAACCCAAAACTAAATTTAATTATATTATTCAATTATGTTAGTCTTAAATACAACTTTTATTTAGTCTTAACTACAATTTTATTAATGCTACTTAAGACTGAAACTTGCCACTGGATCGATCAACAGTTAAATTGGCACATAAAATAAGTTTTGTTTTTTTCAATCCAAAAATAACATTTAAATCATTAATTTGACGAAATAAGAATTTTTCAAGGTATATTTTGACTCAAGTTATCTTTCAAGGATATTTTTATATATTTTAATTATTTTGTTTCGAAATAGTCATTCGGGAGATATTAAATCGAAGTTATTTAACTGAAAAAGTCAATTTATTGAGAACTTTACTTTTATAATCATATTGGCTATTTATAATACAAGATAGTCACAGTATTTTAATAGGAATGCGAATATTTATTGCATTAAAATACAATAAACAAGTGAAAGTAACAATTAGCAGCGTTAAATGCTCGACAAATGATTGACTATAATGAGTATTTTATTTACCTCCCTAAATATACAGTCCAAACAGTTATACATACGTTGGGTCCAATGGAGCAATAACGTTAAGAGTGATATATATATATATATATATATATATATATATATATATATATATATATATATATATATATATATATATATATATATATATAAATAATATGAATAATAAAAATATTGCAATTATATAAGTGTTTATTAGCTAAATTTGAATTGAAATTTTGGAGAAATCTAAACAGTTTATGAACAGTATTTTAAAACACACAAGTTTTAAAAACCTATCACTTTTAATGTTATTGCTCCATTGGACCCAATTTTTTGAGTTTTCTTGATGACTGTCGGGCGGACACTCGGAAATGGACTAATTAAGTGATTCTATGAATACCTATTACGAAATTTCGTTGATGGTCTCTATATTTTCTAGCGTTACAAACTTTAGATTTAAATTAACATACTCTTGACATATTATATATATTATTATTAAAAGTTATTCCTTTGTTATAAAAACTATGTCAATAATCTCAAAAATGTTTTCTATAACGATTTTATTGGTTTAAAAATAAAAATTTTTGCGGTTTGATACCTGTGAAGCAGGTGGGTCGTGGTAAAATAAGAATAATCGTTTTCGATTTGTTTGAAGAGGAAATAATTTACTACGGAAAGGAAAATACCTTTAATCAAAAAATGTTTATATTTGAAAAATAAACACATACACAATATTAAAAGCCCTATTCAATTTGAGAGACCGTAATAAAAATATTATTTTTGCGATTTATATATACAACTGCGTTTTAAATAGCTAACAGAGATTGTAAATATAAAATTAAAGGGAATGAAAGGATGAGGGTTTATTTAAATATAATATTTATACATAAATAGAATTCGACTTATAAAAGTATACAATTCCGGTTCAGTTAGAAAAGCATCAACTGGTTAAATGTAGCGTACTTTCATTTTAATCAGACGATGATGACACGAAATACAAGCGTTAGCGGGGCAAAGGGGTATGATAGTAGGTGGCAGGAGAAATTATATCAAACGGTATATACAAGTGTACTATGTTGGAACGTATTGGAATAACTTTAGTATACATGAAATCGTATAGAAAATGTGCTCGCGGCTAGAAACAACAAATCTTGGATGGATGTGGATGAGGAGAAAGAACAAAATTGAGAAATTAATTCATATTCTAAAGTTAAGTTCATACATTCAATTAAGTGGCCCAGTACCCGTTTATTATAACGGTATATTTTTTACAAAGTTTCGAACTAGTGAAATTCGTTACAAAACCAAAGATATTTTTTCATAATTATTGGGATATCTCTCCGATTTTTTAACCACTTTGCAATTATTGAAAAACATATTTTTACAAAGAACTTTTTAGAAATCTTGTATTATAAATCGAATTTATTGCGTAAAGAACTAATTAATATTTTCCTTTGATACTTCATGAAATCAGTTCAACAGTGTGTGCATACATCAGATTTGGATTGGACTTGTTTTAATTTTTTTTGAGACCAAATTCCTTGGCAGTGAATTTTGGATCAATGTTTCCACAATATAAAATCACACAACATTTTGAACATATCCTTATATCGGAATGAATCTACAAAGAATATATTGTAGATTTGAAATTCTCATAGAATAAATGTGTTAGATCATAGCAAATTTGGTTATCGTATCGTATTCTGTAAAATCGAATTTATACTACGGCCTTACGTTAAATATAGTTGTTTTTAAGTTTAAAATTAACAGAGCAATTGGTTTATAGAAAACACTTATGTTTTCTTGAATGCATATGGTATTTAATATTTGTTTCTGAAATATAAATTAATAAATTGGCGTTCATGAACTATAATATTTTTCGAATCGGTTGTCATTAGTTACATGACTAAATAATCTCCAACGATTCAATAAATTTATTCAATATGTAGTAAAATGGTAATTGAAACAAAAATTTAATTTTCCAGCATGTTGATAGCTCAATATAAAGAAAGGTTTTCAAAATATCAAATTCTTTGGTTGTATTAATTATTTTGAGGAAAACTTATCTAATTTGTTTAAGTAATTCTAGAAATTTTGGGCTCACTTTTATTTGTGGTTAATAGTGTTATTATTAATGGTTTTCTAAGCACTCATTTGAAAAATCTTGACTACAGACGTTTTGAATTATATCAAGAATAAATTTGAAATATATTATAAATATGATATTCAAATTCTAAATCAACTGAACTTAGCTTTACAAAAACATACAGTTAGAGAATTATTTATCCCTAAACGTTTATCTATACAAACAGTAAAACCTGTACATACTATAAATCGTTCGTTAATAAAGCATTCCGTTTCTAATACCTTCGCATACAGATTCAGATAGATTTATTTCGTAAATACAAGTACCAAGTAGATTATTTTGTACTGCATGGTCCAGTATAATGGTTTAAATATTTCTACCTTATAGTTTCCATTCTTCTTTCATTTCGTACAAATAAAAACTGTTTTTAAATGAAATCGTGTGAATTGGTAATAATTATACGAATTTTATATGAGCTTGGCATATTTTATAATTTTTCTTAACAGAGCGTTTCTCTATGTGAATATTAAAGTCATTTATTTTGAACAAAAATTAAAATTTGATTCGATTCAGATGCAGTATTAGGTTAAAACATTTGATTATAACTTTCACTCTGTATAGCTTGTTATTAGTTGTTTACACTCGTGGATTATACGTGGAAATAGGGCAAAACTGTACGAAACTTCACATTCTCTTAATTTAGAATGGAAAGATGCTGAATGAGTTTATTTTCTTTAAAATGTTTTTGAAAATTAAACATGAAAACTAAATTTTCATCAAAATCAGTTTAGAAGTTTTTTGTTAACGGTAAAACAGCAAAAAAAAAATATATAATACCCATTTTCCTAAAAGAATTATTATTTTTTATTCTTCTCATTTAGAAGATCGTCGTGCCTTATGGGTCCCTAGGCCACTTGTTTTGCTTAATACTGGAAAATTTATAAAGCCAACTGCGTTTGGTATCATATATTTGATAACATCTAATTTTGATGTTAATTTTGGTATATTTCTATGAACACAACCAAATTTAAAATAAAAATAGAACCACATCATATTATGTAAAGTTGAAATAACTAAATCAGAATTGTTTTCAAGTTCTTACTAACCATTCGTTTATTTCGAAACAATCTGTATGCATGTGTAGTTTTATAATAACGTGTTTAGACACTAAATATTTATCTTTAACTTCATGGATTTCAATTTACTTTTGTATTACTATACCGAATCCTCAACATTCAAACTAAACTCTTGTAGTAGAGTATTTAGTTAACTATATAGTTCGTCTTCGAGTAGCTAGCTGTAACACAAGTGTCACTTTTAAAGTGAATTAACCGTATTCACTGATACGTGGTTATGCTTGATATATGTGAACATGTACATATGCATGTGGGTGGTAGTTAGGTCTCTCGATCAAAATCATGCGGCTACATACAAAGTTAAATACTTATAGCCCAGGCGAAACATACATTAAATGGAAATTTTTAATTTTTTAATATGAGATTTGGACCATTGCTGTGAGTCTAAATTCTAATTTTCAACCCTCGTGATAGTGTGCTAAGAAAACCACGGCCGAAAAATTGCGATTTTATAGTATTTTTTTGAATGTTCACTTTACAAATTTGGATAATTCTTATAATTTTACCTTTTAACCTTTCTTCAAGTTATTTAAATTTTCTATAAAATCAGACAAATTTTGGTTTTCTAAGTCAAATAATTATACAGATATACTTTTTAAAATATTGGAGTGATGGATGAACACTGCGATTTTGTCACACTTTTTTAGATTTTCGCCAAGAACTCCTAAATTATGCGAGTTTGGAAAATTGTTGTAGTTATTTTTAGCAAAGTATAATAGTAAGCTGTCTTAAATTAATTTTATTTTTCTATAAAATATAACCAATTATGTTTTTCTAAGCCAATAAAAATTAAAGTTAAAATACTGAAATGGTGACCGAATAATTGGCAATTTTGTCGCATTTTTTGCAGATTTTTGTCAATAACTTAACTAAACCGTGCAGATTTATATAATGACGCTATATGGTTAAGGAGATACTGGCGAAAATCAGTTATAAAGGTGACAATATCGCGATTATTCAGTCACCATTCCAATATTTTAGAATCCACTTCGCTGTAAATATACGGCTTAAAAATCATGATCTTAGAAAAAAATTCTTATAATTTTAAGAAAGGTTTCTACAATAATTTTCCAACCAGCACGGTTAAGGAGTTATTGGTGAAAATTAAAAAGAAAGTGCGACAAAAATACAGTTTTTCGGCCACTATTTCAATATTTTCAGAATCATATCTATTTAATTTAATAAACCAAAATTGGTCTTATTTTATAAAAAAACTTTAACTTCTTTAAGAAAGGTAACAATAAGAATTTTAAAAAAATCGTACGATTAATGATTTATTGATTATGAGTTAATTTAACACAAAATCTCGAAGGTTGCAAATCAGGCTTTAGGCTCATAGTAATGGTTCACAACTCATATTCAAAAATCAGTTGTACTCCATTTAATGTAAATTCATGTTTTTTTGTGTACGTTTCGCTTGGACTATTATTGTTTGGATACTATTTGGATTCTGTGTTTGTTATTTGGGTCTAGTTTTACTAACTTAGTTATGGTGTAAGGAGATTATTGTATGTTTGAAATCTATCTGTATAATTATTTATTCAACTATATACGACACTCTAATCAGAATTTAAAATATATAAACCAAAAAATATGCTAGTTAATATCATTCCAGCTTGAAAATGCCATTTAAATTTTCTAATTGTTGACAAACTTGTGTGCTATATGATGTATAGATATCAAATTTCAATAAGTTTGCCCCCCCCCTAAGAGAAAAATTCTATAATTTATTGAATATTTGAAATTAATGCGCCTGGTTGTCATACCACCTATATATTATCTAAGCATCTAAATCTAATCTAATAACGATATCTTCTTTTTATTTGATTTTTCTTCATCTTTGAAATGCTTTTAGACTTCAGGCTAATTCCGTACGTGATTAATTTATTTTCTCATTGTTTTATTAATTTTGCCAGGTGCGAGAAATAAAAAACATAATGTTCAAGCAACACATATTATATTTTAACTATTAATATAATTATCATTAGCACCTTAGAAGTACCAGTATAACATAAAAATTATTTGCAGACACGGCTGATGTAACGCGAGTTTCAAATATACAAATACAATTTACTAACATAACCTAAAACGATTGCATCGTTTTATAGTTCTTAAATTCATGGGTGACTATTGAAAAAATAGGTTGGAACAAAAAAATAATGATATTCTTGTATATTCTTTTTTGAAATGAGACTTACGAACGAGTTACAAAAATCATAGGAAAAATGCAATAAAATAGTTGACTATAATATATATTATCTATATATATATATATATATATATATATATATATATATATATATATATATATATATATATATATATATATATATATATATATATATAAAATAAACTCTTTGTTATATTTTCTTATCCATTTTTTAATGCTTAAGATTTTAGAAAATGACGTATTTCGTCAAAAAATTTATAAAAAATATGGATATAGGAAATACAGGAGATTTATGAATTGCAGTGATAATATTTGTTTATAGAGTTTTAAACAATTTTCCATTGCATCGAGCAGATTAACCATTACGTATACATAACAATTATTGTATATTTCCATATGTGGATGCCCAAAAGTGAGGTTATGCTTTCAAAACCCACATTATATTTTTCATAAGAAAATCATGGAAAGCCCATCGATTACTTATATGTGTGTTTATTCGCTAAATTTGAGCTAGAATTGTGGCGAATCTTAACAGATTCCGAAAAAATATTTGAAACAAATGTATGCATTTGTTATTAAAAACCAAACATCTTTGTTTTTTTAGTTTTTCTTTTATCTTTTATAATTTAAAAGTAAAGTTATAAACCCATGGTAACCAACGGAACTTTTTTCACATTCACCAACTCAAACTCACTTTTTAAGTCTAGAATAGGCTACCAAAATTTTCAGCTCGCTATTCATTTTCAATTTTGCTTTCTATTGATGTTGAATGAACAAACGGAAATGGACTAATTAGGTGATTCGATGAACACCTAATCGAAAATTAAGTGCCTTCAATGTTTGATAGTGTTTCCAACTAAAATTTACTCTGACATATTCTTCATAGGTCAAATGTAGAAACGAGTTTTTTAAATACTCTTTTTCTTTTCCTTTTTCGATTTGTTAACGATGTCAATATAGAAATAATACAACAAATCAGTAAAGTATAAAGTATTTTCAACTAATAGTGCGATATATAAAAAAAAATATACTTCTAAATATTATAAATTAATTCAAGAAAGTAAGAAAAATTTAGCGATTTCACGCAAAACATCGCTGTAAAGCGTAAACACCTGATCTAACTTGCTGTCTTAAAACTACTGTGTCATAAATTTAATAAACAAGTTTAATAGTTTTGAGTTTTATTTATTTATTTGCTAATATTTATCTTCGTTTTGCTTATATTTACCAAGCTTATTAATTGTAAACCATCTGTAAACAATTAAATGATGATTTTTTGGAATAAATGCAGTATCGCTTAAACTATTGAATTTCAAACAAAATATGTATGTAAAACAAATCGATCAAGTACCTACATCAACTTCAAATTCTATTTGAAATTTTAAAACAAATAATGATTAGATCTTGTAATTATTATACACAAAACAATTTTGATTTAAATTTATCACCAAATAATAATAATTTGAACATAATATATTCAATAATTAGTTATACCATTCACCTTATACAATTATAGATTTATCCTTCGGGAATAGTCAATGTACAATAATACAGAATATACAGTATATATCATGGATATCACTTATTATTATATTTTATGTACATCAGCAGACAAACAAAACTTTTAATATAAAATCATATTAACTTCGTAATATATCAATGATTAGAAATAACAACGCTCTTGATGTAGCTTATCGTGTAAATTTTTTATAACGAAATTTGGGTAAAATCATGTCAGAGGATACAAAAAATCTAATTAAAAAAATTAATGTCTGTCTATCTGTCCAAGCATCATAACTAAACGGCTTATCCAGGTTACAGGCTATACAAATTTTTATATCCACATCCATGAACGACGATTTAAATAATATTTAAATAATTTCTTGAGTGAAAAATCTTAAATACAAATAAATTTTTTTATTTAGAATGCAAACTACTTTTATTTAAAACTTTTATTCATATAATAAACAAGTGTCGCATAATTTGAAAAATATATGATGATATATTTCATGTGTAATGTGAAGTGAGCTACATCAGGAAATATTCTTGGTTTCGTGAAATACTCTTTGAGATTTTTCAATAAATTGCATGAAATCATGTTCCTCTCGAGAGTGAAATTGCTTCTGTTTATATTTGCTACTTATCATATTTCGAAAATTATTTCACCAATTACTGTAACTACAAGTTAGACATAGGATATCTATTATCTCAGTCACAAAAAAGGGAAGGGCTTAAACTTTGAATGAAAACTCTGAAAGTTTACATCTTATTTCATAAATTATTTTATCAATGTTTAGTTTGAAATATTGTGACATTTATTACGCCCAAAACTGGAAAGAGGAGTTGAACTTGATTCGTTTATTAATATTTAAAATGGACTTTGAGTAAATACCCATATCTTAACTTCAAAATAAAATTTTAAATCTATAAAATAACTTGTCACAACACAATAATGTTTGGAACACTATAAGTCACTTAACAAGAGCGATGGAAATCAAACAGTAGAATTGGATGACTCAATGCACTGAAAATAATAGAACAACTAGACTATGGATTTAAAGAAAAGGAAGCACAAGAAGCAATTAAAATGTTAAAGGTAAAAAAGACAACTTGTATAGACGACTTATCAAATAAAATTTATAAATATATCTTTAGAGACCAATCAAATGTCGAATTACGGAGAGATATCTTCAATAAAATGAGTGAACTAAAATATTTCCCTGAACAATGGTCAACTGTAATAATATGCAACATATATAAAGAAAATGGGGATTAAAAAGTGAAATAATTAAAATGTAAACAAAATCCTTACGCTATTACCAACATTGAAAATTTCTACATGAAAATGCTATCTATTCGAATTCAAAATTTGATGATTAAAAACAATATTATATCTCAGTATCAATCAGGATTTAGGACATCGTATGGACAGTATAGTCGTAAAAAACGGATGCCCTTATGAAAAAATATCTAACAATGAAAAGACTTCTTTGTTCTATTATTGATTTAACAAAAGCTTTTGATTCAATCGAGAGTAAGATGCTAAGGCATAAATTATAGAAGATAAGCATTTCAATCAAAATATTAGAAATCATCACAACGACATATACGGGTGCGAGTTGTACCTACATAAATTCCTTTACTGTATCAAAAACTATCGAAACCTTTTTGAGATACTAGACAAGATTGCCAATTTTCAACGATATTTTCTTTATGATCTCCCTGATTCCCTAGAGGAAGACAATACTATCGCGCCATGTGTTACAAATTACGAAATTGAAATTCTATTGTTTGCTGAGGAAATTGGGTTTTCCTAATCTGCAGGATGTATGTGTTATAAACACAATGTCTTTGTATTGGGATACGTGGAGTTTAAATATAAAAGCGCAAAAAATTTAAATGGTAATTATAAGGAAGGGAATCCGAAAAAAAGAAAGATTTGTCATTGGAGAAACTCAAATTAAGAAAGATAAGTAATAAATTCAAATATTTAGTACAGTATTTTTGAATTTAGAATTCCAGCAACAGCAAAAAATTCTTAAATCGACAAGCCATAATATTTCTGAGAAAATATGTCTATAAATTCAAAAACCTACCGGTTAAAATTATGCTGATGTTATTTAATGCACCAATTATGCACATTCTATCGTAGGGTAGCTTTCGGAATCTCAAAAAATTGAATATGAAAATTAAGTGTTTTGTAACAATTTTTATAAAGAAATACTAGGGATCGCTAAATCCTCATGCAGAAGAGATTGGAAGGAAACCGATTACAGCACATTTTTTTACATTATCCATTAAACATAGCAACAAGAAATTACAACATATAAGCTTCAAAACTGATTTAATAACATAAAAGAACAAATCAATATTATGAGAATAGCACCTGAAAATGAACAATAAAATATCACTGCAGTTGTATTAATGCATACCAAATTTTGAAACTGGCGCTCCATTTTTAAATTTAGTAAACAAAGCGTGGTGTTACAGGAGCAGTGAGTGCATCATAATGACTCAATTTTCTTAATTAAAAATTTTAGCACCTGATGATTTAATTTTGCAGCACCTAAAACCCACCTTATTTTGAACGTATTTAAATTCAATTTTGAATAATTTGATTTTCTAGCTTGAAAAGTATCACTTTTTAGATTTCATATTGTTTCATTTTTGGATGTCATATTGTTTCTTTCGCTCTAAACTGTTATTAATCCGAGAACTAAAACAATAATATTGTTGTTATCTTCCCAAGCCACGATACCATACAATTCATCTTTAAACGTTTCCAAGCTCATTTATTTATATTAAAATAAATATTAAAATGTCGAAACCAAAAAAACTGGACCAAATTTTTGATTAAATTTAAAAAATACGATTCAAAACATTATTATTACAGCTTAGCTATCTTTAAAAAATAGTTTTTTAAGATATCTAAGCTGTACAGTCTACGCTTAAATGATTATGAAAAATTTGATTTCTTTAAGCTGTATTTTAATTAATTTTTTTTTAAAGCGAAATCAACATAAAAGTTATACAAGTTATTACAATTTTTGTGGTATCTTTGAGAAAAATAAATTATAGGTGTGTACTGGAAAACAAATCCTTATCTACTAATAATCGTTGTAAATGAATATTTCAAAATATGAATTGAAACTGAACTTTACATAACGTTACTAAGTACGTACTCCATCAATGTATACGATGAGCAGGTCTTCAGGTTATTGGTTGACTGCAATGTGAATGTGTTATATCCAGCTCGTTTATAATATAAATAAACCCCTTTAATTCAATTCCATTGAGACATGAGATTTAAATAATTACCATCCAATAACATTTATCTCCTTAACATCTTAAGACAATCACTTACTATTCTATATAAACTTATACTAAAGGATTGTATTAAATTATTGGATTTGGATGATGGAGAATTATAATCGATTGCATGTCCTTTATACGTGGAAGAGATGTTTTACTTGTTATATGGTATCTATTTATTTATTTGGTTTCGGGTAATTATTTTACTTTAATTGAAAGTGTATTTAATTAAGAGAAGTTGGATATGGTTGATCGAATACCGTCTCTTATTTGTTTAGAAAACAAAAATTTGTTGTGTACTATAGTTGATTTTTATTCGTTCAAGAAAACCTCACATCTTTTTCTTTAAAGAAAATGTCGGTAGCATCATCGAAATTTCTAGACCATCAGAAAAAGAAATAGTAATCACATATGCTAAACGTCATAATAATGAAAACTGTTTCATTGTATATTAATTTAAAACTATACAATTTTTACTAATCAACCAACACACGAGTTAGAATTATTACAATTTTTACTACTCAAAACACGTTTTTGTGTTTTTCTTAATATATTCTTTACTAAAACGATGCCCGATGAAAATTATGATTATTTTTATTGCGTCAAAATTTAAAAATTTTGTAAATTAAAAAATTAAATAATAGTTAGAAAACCCATAGCAATTAAACAAAAAAATAAAGTTTGGAAAGAAAAATATTTGTATGCAACGTCACTAAAAACAGTCATTTTTTATATTTTACTAATTAGTCATGAATTTTCGATTGAGTTGACAGTTCTACCGATTGTAGAGGAAATTGTAAAACAGAAGTTTTTTAGTGCTTCCTTCAGTTAAATTCATTATTTTTAATTCTTGGGACCAATAGTTGAATACAAACATTTTTGGTTTTGTTTTCCATACGAATATTATAAAGGAAACATTTATACTTTCGTATGTAACGAATAACCTTAAAAACAGGTAGAACGATTTGAAAAATTTTCGCTGTTGGGAAGCTACACTATCCCCGAGTGACATAGACTACTTATTCCATGTATTTCTATGGGAACGGGAACTACACAGGTGAAAGAGGAAACATTTGTATTTTTGTAGTGACGAATAAACTTAAAAACTACTGGACCGATTTGAAAATTTTTCACCGTTGGGAAGATACACAGTCCCCGAGTGATATAGTCTACTTTTCATGCCTGTGTTCTCACGGGAGTGGGAACTACACGGATAAAACTGTGTGAAGTCCACTAGTTAATTATAAAATTGGGCTTTTTTGCAAGATTACTTTTAATTCTGTTTACTCTTTATAATTACGGACTTTATTTCTTCATTAAAATTTTCATTTTCTTATTAATTAATTATACAAAATGGATCAATTTTCGCGAAAATAAGAGCCTTGTGAGTCATCCGCGTGTTGGCTTATGAAAATTACTTACAATAAAATTAATATTCAAAGATATAATATACTATTTCTATTATACCGGGAAGCCGTGCATCAGAAAGTTCATTTAAGTAGTACTATCGGTTTTAGAATTAATATTCAGAATTTCATGAAATTTGTCATATTGGTACATTATAATGAGATGATGAATCAGTTAAATTTTAAAGGAATCCAGAGAACTGAAAAAAAAATATTTTTACCATATGAATTTTATTTTATTATGATTCGTATTTCATAAGTGGTAAAAATATATATTTTTCAGTATTTTGTAGATCTTTAAAAATGCTATTTGGTTCATTTCCTTTTGATAATGTATCAATATGTCAAGTTACCATTCAATTCTGAACGTTAATTATAAAACCGAAAGTATTGCTTTAATTAAACGCATTTTTGAATTTGAACTATTTAAAAGCAATTATCAATTAATAAATCACCCGAAAAATCAATTGATAAAGTATTTTTACATGAAAATCTCTTAATGACTTACATTAAACTTAAAAATAAAAATAATTACAAAACCAAAGACACTGAAAATAAGAAAATAAAAACTTACAACATTGAGATAAAGTTTCATTTTATATTTATGTTATCTTATTTTCATTACCTTTGAATATACTCTTGGTATTGACATTTAATATCCAACAATAAGTTGTACTTGTTATTATTGATTTTCACCAAAGAAACAACATTTATTTCATGACACTGATGGGAATTGCTAGTAATTTGTTGTCGGATCAAGTATATACTATTATTTTAAGTAAAAATATTTTACAAATAAAATTTATAACGTAGGTTTATACATCATGAATTTGAAATGAATTACGATACTCCAATGGTATAATAAACACGGAAAACTTATACATATAATACACAAATACACATACTGAGAGTTTTAAAATTTTGTAGGTATTGTTATTAACTACACCCCCCGCAGGGGAAGTTTCTTGTAGTGGGGTTGATTTTGTGAATCCCGAATTTTTACATAACTTTAAGGTCAACAGAAGTTTTCTTCCAGGTCAATAGAACCCAAACTCAACGATTTTGGGTTCTGTTCGAGACGCCTGTGTGTGTATATTTACGTGTGTATGTTTATAGTTTCGGGATTTTAATCCTCGAGAATAAATAACGATATCCACGTAACATCACTTGCATTCGACGCGTTATTATGTAACTGAAAACTGAATGATTTTTCAACTGAAAATCGGCTTAGCTGTTTTTTGTATAGGATAAAATAGGATAAAAAATATCCATTTTCGTTATAATAAACTAGTTATTAATATAGAAAGTAGTCTAGCTGGTGATTTTGTAAGCACAAAATAAAAAAAAATTAACAGGAAAAAAATTTGTAGTCAACAGAGCTCCATCATTAATATCATTTCTCACTCATTAAATATGTTCTAATAGAAGGCGCTTTCAATCTTCTAACTTAATTTGAAAGTGCTGTGTGGTTGCATTTTTAAAAACCTCAAAAAAATATAATGTTTCGTTCGTAAAATATAGAAAATGGAAGTTGAGAGGTTGACTTCGACAAAAAGCATTTACTGACCACTAACTTAGCCTACACATTATTTTCTCTGTTTCAATTTGGAGGGTATGTTGTACTGCACAAACCCTTAAAATCACCAAAATGATATCTCGTTGGTAAAAAGAAGTCAATAGATCTAGGAGGTCAGACCCCAAAAAGCACTTCCTCGATTGAAGCTCAATTTTGAGGAAGTGCATGTAAAAATTTCTACTCCAAAATGCAAAATCTATCCCTACATTAATAATTGAGAATCTCAAGGATGATATTATTTAGCTAAATATGATACATATTTTTTGTATAGATTTTTTTTTTTTTTTTTTATGAAGCCGAAATTGATTAGACACGAATAGGGATCAATGTGCCGTGTATTTTTTCTCGCAAGTATACTGTAGTAGAATTGATCTTGGTCCTGCAGGACCCATCTCTGCCATATCTGGACCAAAGACGTTTTCCGTAACCAATATGATGATATTAGTAGATGAAAGCCACAAATTATTCACAATAGATTTTCAATTAGAAAAAAACAGTACCCTTCTTTTTTTTACCGGTTAAAAGATTTTTTGACTATACGGAGTCAGTCGGACTGCTATCCTTTTTACAATTTATCTTTTTCGTAAAGCTTTTATTATAATTAAATTAAAAGCGAATAAAATGATCTTTGATATTTTTTTGAAATTAAGCTGCAGTAAGCAGTTATGATTTGTTTTAATTTTTTTCACATTAAATTTTACAAATCTTAATATGTTTTTGGCCCATTATTTGCAATTGAATAAACAAGTAATATTTCTCGTTTTACCTTAAATATACAAGCAAACTCTTTGTGTTAAAATGTATATTTTATTGGTATATAGTTTTCAAATGATCGCACACACCAAACAACAAACACATTGCGATGCAGCAGTATCAACTACAAACATTAATTTTACCCATGAGACTTTTAAAAAGAATTTAATCGAAATATAATAATAAAACAGACTAAAGTATTACTACTACTAACTACTAACAACAAACGCTAATAATAAACTAAAGATCCCAATGGTGCCATATATGTGTATTAGCTTGTTGTCTCACCAGAAAATAAGAGCTTAGAGACAAGTTTTAACAATATCAACTAAATATTATAATTGGAATCAAATAATAATACTGTTAGACTTGGCAATTTAGATCATTTTTACTCTGAATATCTCGATTTTAAAGTACAGATCGTAGAGACATGCGCTATTCTGCATTATGCTCAGAAATGCATTCATTAGAAAAAAGGGTACCCATTGTGATTCATTGCTTTTAAAAAATTTATAAAACTCAGTACATAAGGAATTTTTGAGTTAGTTAATGACCATAAAAATATTGATTAAACTCAGAAACTAATTTATCTGCATTTATTTTGTATTTAAATATGCATTTTCCAAAATTCTCTAAGAATAAATAAAAATTTATGGAGCTCGATATATAAGGATTTTCGAGGTCGCTGATGACGATTAAAAATGTTTATTAGACCCAAAAATTGATTTAACAGCATTTAAATATAAAAAACCTATAAAATGTTCATAATTTTTCCAAAAACTCAAAAAAATGGATAAAAGTTTATTTTATTTACATATATATTTATTTTTTTATTTTGTTCTTGGATATGATGCAGGATAATGCAGATTTTTTTTTATAAATTCATGATTAAAAATTATAGAAAGTTTCGCATTGTACGAATCACCATTTTAACAAAGGGTTAATAAAAAAAAAACAATATCTTATCTATATAAACCATATTTTATCACCATCAGTGATCTCACAAACTCTTATTATATACTCAGTTTAAAAAATTTTTATTAATTTATAGAGATTTGCGAAAAATAATGCGCTTTTTATATGAATTTTATTTTTAAATGCATAATAAATGCAGTAGAAGTAATTTTTGTATTTAATAAACATTTTTATCGTCATTAACTGGAATACCCTTATATACTGAGTTTCATAAAATTTTATTCATTTTAAGAAACATACTGCACTTTTTAAAGGTTTACAATCCAAAAACCAGTGAATCACAATGGGTAGATTTATTATCCAATGCATTTCTGAGCACAATGATAAAATAACGGCATGTCTCTACGATCTGCAACTTATAACCGAGATATAATTTTCTAAATAGCCTCGCCTTCGTTTTTAAACTTAACAAACATTGTATAAAAAAGAGGATGAGTGTGGCTTATTTAACTACATGATATCTATTGAAAGTAACGTGTTATTGCCGAAAATCTGAACTGAATCTTACGTTCTTATATTCTTCTGAATATATCTCCTGATTATAGTTTAAGAGCGTTGGTAAGATAATTAAAAAAACTTAAAATCATAGAATATCATCTCTCAATGACGCATGCGTGTCATTTATTCATTTGATTTGAGCTTAGTTTTTTGCGTATTATATATATAAAATCCCAATAAGAAGAGTTCTTCTCCTTATTGTGGTGGCAAAGTAAATTATGAATGTCGTGGACCATTCGAAATGACAGCTTGACGTATATCTGTTTTTGGATAATTCAATTACGCATTAATTAAAATTTGGTTCAATAATTTGAACAAGTTGTTAACAATTAAGGGTCTTATTTCATAAATAATTTAATGTGTTATTTGAGTTTTTTATATGTCAGCGATGAGTAAAGCGATCTTCCCCTATTAATTTTTTGTTTAATTTCCAGAATTTAAATTCATTCAATATTTTATCTTAGAAGAACAAAAATCATAACTTGGACTGTATATGAGGGTAATTTTTTTGAAATAAAATGATATGAAATTGATGTAATTTAAAATTTTATACACATAGAATATCCCACAATGATTATATTTAGGGAAAATGTTTACACTGGTACCCTAACGATAAGATAGAATTTTATTCTTTATTCCTTTTTAAAATTTTATAATAACAATGCAATTTGTTTAAGAGGAAGTAGGAAATTGATACGAAAAACTTTATTTATTAATACCTAAAATATACAATTCTTTAAAAAGAAAAATGGTTTTTCTCTATTTAAAATATTTCTTTATGATAAAGCATCAATTTAAGGAGTAGGAGTTATTTCAAAACGTGCCAAAATAATTATCGAAATCTGAGTTTCTCGCATGTAGCGTTTGCGGTTTGATTTTAAAAAAACAATTTGCTTTTGATTTCAACACGTAAATTATTTTTTAATTTTCTATTTACAAATTGGGCATTTTTGATCATTATTTAAAAAATTCTCAACAAATTTTAAATTTCCCAAGTAATACATGCAAATAAACGTAATTTGTCTGTTTGGGCTTTCTGAGTCTCAGTAGCTCAAAATAGCGGCTAAAATATTTCCAAATTGTTTTACAAATTACCATACCAAAATATACGCAACTCATTAATCAGAGGCTTTTGTAAAAAACCGAAATTTCTAATTTCAATATGACTGACGTTTCTAGAAAAATGACAAAAAATCTTAATTTTATATTATAAAGTTTTCGAGATTTAAACTTTTAACATCCAACAACAATCGTATAAACGATTACAAGACTAAAATTAATATATAAGCAATTATTATAATAGATCAATTTTCAACTAACTGACTCTTCGTTTTTTATTTTGATAACATGAATATATTTAAAAAAAATATTTTTTGTTGTTTCAATGATTTCAATTTCGAACTTATTTGTTTCTAGCGTTACACACTTTAGGTTCAATTTAATTAGAAATTGCATTTCGTTTGTATTTATCTATCTATCTATCCACCAATGTTTGTTTCGCTGTAACTTTCTAACACTTTGTCCGATTTTGGTCAAATTTGGTAGACTATTATTATCATACCTAGCAAGTTTCTTGTATAGTTGAAAATAACTTAACACCCATTTAGTTAAATTCTTTTTTGCGAGCTAGTAATATACGAATTTGTGGCATCCAACGTGAATTAATCAGGAAAAATTCTAATTTTATTCCACCCTAATTTTTTTTTTAAACTTTAAGTTTTTAGATGTTGTTTTTATAATCGATTTGAAATATATTTTTCCTATGTAATTTAGAAGGATGGGCTTTTTTCTGCAGTTTATATGAAATGTACTGATCAAGAAGTAAAATGTTTTCTTTGGAACTACTCTTTATTGGACAGTTAAGAAATATGCCGTTTTTTGTTTATACCTAGTAAGGTCTACAGCTCCCAGATCTACTAGTTAACTCTCATATCTTATATATTTAAATGAGCAATTCTTGTATATATATACAGAGCTCCCGCGTTCGAATCCCGGCTCGACCGACGAGTAAAATTAATTTTTTTTACATTTTAACCCAACCCAACCCAACAAAACAACACAATAAAGTGAATAATAGTTTTCAAAAAAGATTTTGTTATTATAATTGTATAATTTTTTATAATGTAATGATAAATTTGTTTAATATTTAAAGTCATTGGATTGGCTAAGTGTTAGCGTGCTGGACTCGTCTTCCGCCTCGACGTAATATAATTTCCAAAAAATACAATTTATAAAAAAAAAAAAAAATACCGAGCAAAGCTCGGTCATCCAGGTACTATTTCTTATATATGACAGATGTAACATTAATTCTCACATATTTGCTGTTTTAAATTCTACAAATTTTGCTTTTCGACCGAACGAAGTGTAGTTTATAGTATAAATTGCTAGATTTTGCCGAAATTTGGTAGACACATTGATCACATTCAGGAAATTTACTGTATTCACTTCGGGAAAAATCACAGTCTTAAAAAAAAAAGACGTGTGGCACTCGGGGACTGCCGCGGTAAAGCTATTGCATAGCATTTTATATCAACTTATGCAATTATAATTTTTTTCGCCAAGCCACACCTCCTTGCCCATCGGAGTGGGTAGCGTGAGATTTTTTCGTTACGGAATTTCTGAATTCGGTCCCCGCGCTCAAGGCCCGCGATAGAAGCTATGCAATGATTCCGGTAATACTTGAACAATGCGATATGCACACTTTATATAGGTGACAGTTCGTCATACTGCTATGATTTATGTAAACATACTGCTATGTTTTATTTTGAATAGATAAAGAAGTTTTATTTTGAATTTCAAAATTAGATTTTGGTTTCTATGGAAATGATTATTTGTAACATATCATTTTTTTTTCGTTACGGAATTTCTGGATTCGGTCCCCGCGCTCAAGGCCCGCGATAGAATCTATGCAATAGCTTAAAAACTTTTTTCTAAAAAAAAAAAATTAAAACACAGTACTTTATATTTCGAAAGGAGGTTCTCTCACCACTACACTAATGTACACTTAGTATACTATTTTTATTTATATTTAATACATATAATATTTAATTTTTGAGTATTGAAAAATTTTGTATTTCGTTAACAGCACTTTATCGTCGAAAAATTGTAGATGGGGGTACAATAAACGTAAAACAAAAAAGTATATGCGTAAACAGGCGAGGCAGATCGACATTTTGGAAGGGAGGATCGTATTATTTATATAATTTTTATTTACTTCTGAGTGAGGTGTACAGTTCATAGAACCACTATTTTAAATTCTATTCTTAAATGTGAAATATCAAACATAATTTTATCTAAAAGCAATAATTCATATATGAAACCTAAAATATTTGTTTATATATGTTTGACTAAATGTTATCACAAATATATCATTATTATACTTCTGTCATAAACAGATGATGTAATGACGTATATTTGTACTTGTTCTGTCGGTAAGAACTGAGTGTTTCATACACATAGCATACATATTAGTATAATAAGACAAACAACATTCTGGTGTACATACAACATAGTAGATGCTTGTTTATAGCCTGGGTCGATAATTTTTGATACAAAAAAAAAATATTAGGATCAAAACCCAGATTTATTTTAAAATAATCTGAGGTCGAGAATTGGAAGGCGTGTTTAAGGGTAAAATACGATTTATCTCGATTTCCGACAAAAGTACAAGTCCTATGGAAAAAGAGAAAGTTGTAGGTAATACAAAGATCTACAACTTTTGTATTCAATTGTTTTTTTCATTTAACCTCAAAATTTTCTCGTTTTAAAAAATGGTTGTTTCCTAATTTCCAATAGAAAACTTTTGAGGTTATGTGACAAACGTGTAAATACAAAAGTTGTAGACCTTTATATTACTCACAACTTTGCCATTTAATGTTTTTCCATAGTTCTTGTAGTTTTGCTGGAAATCGAGATAAACCGTGTTTTATCCATAAAAACACACTCCCTTTCACTTCCCGACCTCAAATCACCCTAATTTATTTTTCGTTTCATTTATGTTACATTTTCTTCCGTTTCCAAAGGATTAATCCTCCATAATCTATTAGAATCTGGATGACCGAGCTTTGCTCGGTATTTATTTTTTTTTATAAATTGTGTTTTTTGGAAATTATATTACGTCGAGGCGGAAGACGAGTTCAGCACGCTAACACTCAGCCACTCCAATGACTTTAAATATTAAACAAATATATCATTACATTATATAAAATTATACAATTATAATAACAAAATCTTATTTGAAAAATATTATTCACTTTATTGTGTTGTTTTGTTGGGTTGGGTTGGGTTTAAAATGTAAAAAAAATTTATTTTACTCGTCGGTCGAGCCGGAATTCGAACGCGGGATCACTGTATAAGAGCCTCGCACGCTAACACTTAGCCACTCCAATGACTATATGACTATAAATATTAAACAAATATATCATTACATTATAAAAAATTATCGATAAAACACAAATAAAATGACATTTTCTAAAAATGATTCCTAGCTAGATCGATTTATCGCCCCCGAAATCCCTTATATACTGAATTTCATGAAAATCGTTGGAGCCGATTCCGAGATTCCAATATATATATATATATATATATATATATATATATATATATATATATATATATATATATATATATATATATAAGAATTGCTCATTTAAATATTTCAGATAATTTTTTACACTTTTAACCATTTTTAAAGGCTTCAACCCTGGTCTTATAGGAGATAGATGATATTGTACCTACGATAGTTGTGTATACCCAAAACATTTGCCTTCAGCTAACCAGGTATTACTTACAGGCTATAGTTAGGTGTATATACTGCAATACTACCTTTAAGTATCTATCGTTACTACATAGATGAACTATAAGTACAACAATTTTATTAAAATATATAGTATGAGCTTTTTGACGTGGAACTTGTGATTTCAGATTTGATGAAACAAAAAAGCGACAGTTATAAGTGACAACCACATACATCAATAGAACATAACATGCGATAGAATGAAATAGAAGTTCTATAAAATATAACGTGAAAGAGAATAAGATAGAAGTATCTATAGGACTTAAAGTGCAAGAGAATGAAATATAAGCCATTTTACAGTATTTTTTTTCAGAATTAGTATGTTAATGCACGGGCCTCATTACAACCTTGATGTATTGCACACATTTATTTGTTGTAAAGACATCATTGATATTATAAATATAAATATTTCATTATGTTAATAAAAACATTTATCGAAAATTCAAACTCAGAGATTGGATAAGTGTGTATGTAATATATATTAGTCCGGGAGGTAGCGTTGCAAATGAGACAATCATTTCGATTAATTTATGTTGGAATTGAATGTTTATTAGCAGTCATACACTGTTTTGAAAGTCAGCAGAGTCCGAGAGGGAAAAAAAATTTCTGCTGAGTAGCCATGGAATCTCTACCTAAGGCAATCAAATGTCATATTCAGCTAACAATTATTCCACCCGTAAATATTCTGCTGACTATCTCTATTATTAATTCAAACGACCTGAAAAATATTTAATTATTCCTCCAAATTGTTCTTAGTTTACCTTGGGTGCGACTGCTGAACCACCATTCGATTATCAACCTCCTATAAACTTTCAATAAAATTGAAAATTGATCGGCCTAAAATTACCATTAATAATGCAACGCTATCTCCCGGACTATATGAGAATAAATTGCATAATAATTTTAAATTTGGTATCAATATCACCAGAAATATACCCCACAATAATTTTACTTCTGAAATTCTATATTTGTCTCCTTATCTGGAGGTTTCACTTCCATCGTGTGCTTAGCAGTTTATTTTTTGAAACGTTAATATTTATCCGCAAATATTTAAATAGGCCAAATAATGTTATTTTGTATGAATTCTCAAAATGGGTATCACAGATACCCACCCATTCAAATTTATAAGATATTTTGGGATTTTCATCAAGTTACCCAATATCAATATATTCAAACAAAATTGTTGGAAATTCTTGTAAGCGCTACTTGACAGTTTCGATTTTATATAATCACTCTATACAAATATAATAATACGAAATTTTTAAACACATGTGACAACAGTTGCACAACAATTTACAACAAAATATTAGATGAAAAAGACGGAAACCTTGTTATAGAAATCAGAAACATATTCAAATATTTATTTATTATTTGTTAGTAATGTTTGTTCGAATTTGAAATATTGTTGTTATATATTTTATTCTTATATATATATACCTAGAAAAAACTATAAAACATCATCCCAATTGTTGATTCAATCATATATTTACATCTATTCCTCCTCTCAACCTCCTCTCAACCTCCTCTCATGCTTCTATTTATCTTTATAAAGTATGAAATATGAATTTATCAGTGTGTACCTCCTTAGAATAGATCAAAAATCTTTCTATGTTGAACGAACGATATCTGTAACCTAAATAATATATTCTATTTACATAATAAAATATACGAAATATATCTATCGTATATTGTTAAAATATTGTAAAAATATTTTTCTAAATTTGATTTAAGGAAATAATCTATAAAATTGAAAATAGGAAGAAACAAATTTTTTTACGCAATTTGATTGGTTTATTGATGCTGATATTTTTACATTTGAATACTAAAATTCTCTCAGGCTATGTACATAATTTCCTGTTTGAACAAAAATAGTGGTGTTCAAATTTTACCACCTTGTCAAACAGTTGAAAATATTCAAATTAAAAATAATAATTTTAATATAAAACACTTTTCTGAATAGTAACGAAAATATTTTTATGTTTGGCAAATGGTAATAAATTTTATATTTTCTAATCCATGGCTCTGAGTTAACTGTAATTTATGAATGTAACAACATAAACGAAAAATTAAAGTAGTTAGGAATTTGACGATTATTGACGCGTGTGATTATACATCAATTTTTCAAATATATAGCTAAGCAGAGAATGGATATAAGAATTGAGAGTTTCCAAAGGCTAAAATCGATAACATCCTGTAGACTACAATTCAAATTTTTGTCTAGAAAAATACATTGTTAAGCAGTGTCAGCTGATACAAAATACTGTTCGCAGTATTAATTATTATTTTTTATTCTGTCAGAAATAAGATTTTCTAAATGAACTCACTCAAGAGATTCTTAATTTTGAAACCAATTTAGTCAGATTTGTTAATATTCTCTCGGATGCAAAAGCATCAATGATATGCATCACTATCTTTTGTCTACTAAATTTACATTCACTAGTTGTAAGTGGGAATATTAATTCGCAATTAAAAAAGTATTGGGAAAAAATTAAGAAACTGGATAACAAGTTGGAGTTTGATGTCCTAGAAATGAAATTGGTAGTGAAGAAAGAAGATGTTAATGTATTTTACCTTCTAATTTCTCACCGATAACATCAAATTTTTATTTGATGATTTACTCTATATGTTTCTTAGTCTCGCCAGCAATCTTTTTTCCTAGTGATTAATATATTTGGAACTTTATTATTTCACATCAGCCATATCGATTTTATTTTTGATTCCATTGGCCCTCTTCATTGAGATAGATTTGAATTCGAAATAATATGCAAAAAACCATTTATATGTTTGGAAATATTACTCCACAGTAACTGGATAAAATGGAGTATGTTACGAATACAGCTAAACAACCCGTTGGCAAAGTAGCTTTTGGGATTTTAAATTAAATTCACACTATGAGAAAAAATACAAAAGGATGTTTTTTAAATATAGGCAGTTCTTCGACTTTTTTTTCCGATATTTAGCAAGAAAATTTTAATTTCAAGTTTGAATTAAAGAGTAATGTATTTTCTATACAAACCAACATGTTTAATATCTTATTACAAATTGGCTTAGTTCAAAAAACAGCTTTGTGTACAAAATTGTGTGTGTATTATGGACAAATTTCAAAATCTCACTATTTTTTTGTTGTCCACTTCACATGATTTACCCCCATAATGATAGCATATAAAAATTTTTTTTTCAAGAAAGAGTCACACAATAATGCTTGTGAGGTTTTTTTACTTTTTGAATAAATTCTAATTTAATTTTCGACTTTTTTATGGTATAGTGTGGCTAGTTTCTCATTTTGATATAAAATATAGCAAATTTAATATTTAGATACACCTATTTTAAGAATCAAAAAGAAAATTCATAAATTTGTATGAAGTAGTCTCCGTATATTTAGACATGAAATGATTTAGATCAATACAAATCGCTAGATTCAGAACAATGAAGTAATAGTTTAAAACAAAGTTAATAAAAACGAAAACAATTTTACTCATGAGTATAACATAATTAGAAATAATTTATTTGGTAAACAACAAAATTTGTCATCACCAGAAATAATTATATTTGACTTTGTATCTACATACTAATAACAGAAGATTTTCGAAAACATAGAATACTATAGATATTTAAACACTTAATAATAATATTAGTAATGATCTCATTAAATATTAGAGACGAACGAACACTTCCGAAGAATAACAACAGCGTCATACAACCTACAATGTTGTTTTATATCTGAAACATATACACGGTAAACTTATATTATACATATGTACAGTATAAAGCTACTTTTACCCGAATAACTTATATAATGCATAACATGTTTTAAATATACTTCCTTACTTTGCTGCTTATGTTGAAAAACATGTTCAAGGCACTTTAAATTGTTTATTTCTGATACATAAATTATTTTATCTCTATACATTGCAAATAAATTCTATAGATTGTATTTTCAGTCATTTGATATATTTGGTATTAGGCTGGGTTTCAAAGATAAATTTAACCCTAATATAATTTCAAAAAATTATCATACAGTTATGAGTGCAACCCTGACAATTTGTTGAAGAAAGTATCGTTCTTGTTCCTAAACTTGCATTCAGTATTAGGTTTGTTAAGTGCTTAAGCATAATCTTGTATCGTTTATCATCATGGACATAGCTCATTAACTTCCCAGTGGAGTTCAGTCAATAGTGGTTGTTTTGTGAATTCAAAATTTTGATATATTTTTACAATTCAAGCATGTATGTGCGTGCGTTTTTTCGTCTCGACTATCTCGAGAACAAATAGTAATATCGACGTGAAACTTTCATTCAACCCATAATTATGTAACGTTAATGATTTCTAAGCACTCGTTCTACGACAAAAAGCACTCTTATTCATATATAATAATAAAAAATTGGTTCTTATTTGGAAGTTCGTTGTGTGGACCTTGCGGGTCGGACCCAAACCACTTTTTTTTTAATAATCCAATTCTATATTTTATTTCAATTGAATTTAACAGCATAATAGACGCATTAATTTGTTCTTAATTTCCTGTTCTACTACTCTTAATTAAAGAAAGTATTTCTAGCAACGATCATTATTAGCTTACTATATATAATTCTCCACTTCGTGATTTCCTTCATGGCTAAGATCGCAACTTCGAAATACTTTTCCGACGATGATTCTAGATAATAAACCACCTCTTTGATGTTGTGAATTTTGACATTGTGTATTAAATTGCTACCTATTTAGACAAAACTGAACGCTCAGTAGAAAAAAATATTTCCTATCACGTACAAATTTTCCAATCTTCTATACAAACGAAAACAGGTAACCTAACCTATGAATACCAATTTCAAATTAAATTAACAATTATTAGCTAAGAATTCAAGAGTTCAAGTGATCAAACTGTGTAGTTAATTGATTGTTATTTAATTAAAGTTCTAGCTGTAGTTCGCCAATCTAAATAAAAAAATTATTTCTTATCACTTAAGAATTCTTCAATCTTCTATACAAACAATGTCATAACTTAGTATATTAATAATTTCCTATAAACATCAACCATTATCTAAGACCCATTGATGATAATAACTTAACCAATCAAGAACTTTCGTTATTTTCTATAATGGAAATTAAAGTCCAAGTAAGCAAGCTAATTGACGTATAGATGTATTCATGATTTGTTCAATGACACAGTTATGTTTAATGTTCTGTAAAATTGTTATCATTGATATTGAAGCTATGCTAGAATCTATACAATAAGATAGTTTTTACTTTTACGATAATTAATACACATCGTAATTCACATAATCTCTGATTCGTAGTTTATAAAAAACCACTCACAATTGTAATAATTCTTTGACAGAGTTCAATGTTGTAGTTACAATATGGCCATTTGAATATTTTAAAATACTTGATCATTATTAAAAAAAAAAAAAAAAATTATACTTACGACTACATTGACTGCAGCATCAAAATCATGACAGAATTTTGAAAGGTTTTAAAATCATTATTATCTAAGCTTGTATTTATTAATACGGTTATTGTATTATTATGTACGGTCAAACATAGCCTGTCTTCTTTCTAATTAGAGTATTCGCAATGTGTGTAGTGTGTCGAAGGGACTCTCATTCTGAATAAAATAGAATAATTTAACAGATTCCATTAGTAACGATTTATAATTGCAAATATAAATAACTATCCATCTGAATTTTTAATAAATTTTGAGAAATTTCTTATGATATTAAAAATCGATGGAAATGATTGATAAATTATTATATCGTAACCGTGGCAACGAAAGAAAACAATTTGATGCACGTTGCTCATATGCTTACGAGTCTTAAGCAACCGATGATCATTTCGTAATATGTGCACTTCGGTACATAAAATTACCAGTTCTTTTACAATAATTTTTTTAAATGAATTTTTTCCAGTCTTTGTAGAAATTTTTGTGCCGTTACAATAAGACATCATAGTTTATATTTAACTCTATAATGCCAAATACCGTGCTACTCTGAACATCGAAATTTTGGCGTGTACTTAAACACATTCATGTTGGTTAAACTGAAACATATTGTACAATGTTTAGTAATTATTATCTATGTTCAAGTAATTTGTTAGATGCTCCTAGTTTAAAGTATATGTACAAAATTTTAGTATCTAAATAAGTAATAATTTACCACAAGGGTATTAACTGAGCTAATGTATTTTATATAATGTACCTACATTGTATACCTCTATTTATTTGTATACATATCTCTGTCTAACACGCTATATGTTCTTCAATAATTTATACAGCGTAATTCATATGCACGATACACAAAACAAAATATATAGTATTTATTCTTTAAATATTGTTTATTCTCAATTACAATCAAATTATTATATTCGGTAACCGACACAACTAACCTTTTCCCAGGGAGGGGGAGGGGTAACAAGCAATAAAATTAAATTATTTGATTTTATTATTAAATTTGATTTTAATCTAATGATTGTTTTAAAATAAAAATCGGACCTCCTCGAAATCGGGAATTCAGAATTATGGGAACTGTCGGCGACTAGTCGGTTAATACGATGATCCGGCCATTTTCGAAGTCGGTAACTATTCGGTAAAGCCGGCTTCGAACTTTGTATGAATTTCTTAAAAAATTTATATAGGAGATATTAAATTAAGTAAAAACTTTGATTGTTAATTAATATTTTATTATTTTCATTTTAGAATCAGTAATATTGTATCAAAATTGCATGTAATTGATTTGCTGTAAAAATACATAAATATTATTATAAACAAAAATTCTAAACATCTTTCTAAAACCAAAAGCAATCAGATATTATAGCCATATATAACCTTATCAAATTAAATTCATCACATACAAAAATGTCCTCTTGAGTTTTTTTGTGATTGGCTTAGCCGACTAATCGACTGGTAACCCAGCCGGCTAATTACTTAGTCAGCGAGTCGGTTAGTCGGCGGTCATAGTAGGTACAATTCTACTATATATATAGATATATATATATATATATATATATATATATATATATATATATATATATATATATATATATATATATATATATATATATATATATATATATATATATATATATATATATATATATATATATATAGCTATGTGCATTTGAGCATGAATAAAGAGAAAAAAAAGATACTCTGTAAATATAGATAGTCCGATATCTGGAGTCTCCTTAATTTATATTAAAAATATTTAAAACCTGATTTAAGAGGCATTTTTATTTTATTAAGTTATTTTTTCTTTATTCATGTTGAAACTCATTTATATGTATACCAATTTTTATCCAAACCAATTATTCAAATACAGATGATACATTCTGTCTTTTATCGAATCGAACTGTAAATTCGGCTTTATATTTTATGTACAAAATGTATAAATATAATTTCTTAGTTTTACTTAAAGTTATTAAAATTTCCATCATACGCAGATAGTAAGGTGTATGTTTAATATTATTCTAACAATATATCTTATTATTATTATTATTATTCTAATTAAACTAATTAATTAGTAAATAGAATGTTATAAATTAATTATCCTTTATAATAAAATTATTTAATAATATATTCATTAACGTAGAGAAAAGCTTAGTTCTTAAGCTCCTACAAATGAAATTTAAATACTGTTTATTGTCGAGCAAATCTGAATTAGTAAGAAATTGTTTTTAGTTCTCGTTGCTTCAAGTATGCAAACATTAAAATCGGATTTTATAAAACATCTAGATCTTCATTTAAAAAAACCAATGCTAGTATTTATTTAGCTTTGTTTCAAATTGACGAATGTATCCAAGGTAATTATCTACTTAAACATATATCTAACTTACGCCAAAAGAAAATCTATCAAAACATCTTCTTTTATAACAAAATAGTATTTATTTTGTTCAATAATTTACATATCAATAAAATATTATAATAAACCTCATGAAAGTATAGAAAATTATGTAAATTTATTAAAATATAGCAGAAACCTAATAAATACTAGTAAATTTTCCAGATATTTAAGTAAGGAAAAATTACAACAATAATACACTCCACTATTAAAGTTTTTAATTAGAAATCAACAATCAAGTAATACTCGGTAAAAGTAACAGATAGAAAACTATAAACAAGTGAAGATAACAACTAAAAGTGTTAATTGTTTATATAATTGACATTTGATTGAGAATCAATGTTTAAACTTTATGAAACAATATAATTATATTATGTCTTATTAGCTAAATTTTATTCTGAACAGATAACACAAAGATGTTTCTAACAAAATATGTTTTTTTTTTTTTTAAAAAACAAACATTTTTTGTCTTTAAATTTTTTATTCTATCCTTTACTGTTTAAAATTGGGTTATTTTGAAAAACCGATAAAAAAAAAACATTTTATACATGATTATGACTTATTACTTTTCTATTATTTTATTCAATGCTGAATCCTCGCTATTAAAATTTTCATAAATATCTGATTTTTCAAAGACTTCAAATGTTTTGCATCTGTTTCTAACACGATTAGACAAGTTTCTAACACCATCGATAATTAACATGCATGACATTTCTTTATCATTTCACCCAAATTTTTTTCTTTTATTCTTTTATTTTTTGTGATAACATCTAATTACCTAATCTAAAGTAAGACAGCATACTTCTATGATCTTTATATAATATATTTTTGTATAATCTTAGATTCCTTATTGAATTAATTGTTTTTGTAATAATTTCATGTTCTTTATATATTTATATTCATAAATTTTTACTGTAAAACATTATCGTATTAAATTGACAAATGAATAATTTTACAATAACTTTATACGAAAAAACAACGTGTTTTGGTTATTTCAGGATCAGAAAACTACGTGATAAATTTGTATAAACAAAAAACTGTATTTTGGTTTCAATAACTTTCTGAATCAATTATTTAATATTCAGTTTCATGCTTAGAAAAAAGAATATTTGAAAAGAAGCAGCTATTTGTAATATATAGCCTTTCATATGTATATTATTAGTTTTCGATAAATAAATAGGAAAGTTTTAATGATATACATACAACGAATATCGAAAAGTTTTATTTTTATTTTTATGCTCTAAATTATATTTTTTTAATGAAGTTTGTAAAACTAACTAAATTTTCTTTTTTTACAGGCAAGTTTTTTTTAACATTCATTTTGCATATGAAGAATAATTTCGTTGAGTGTGAGTATAAAATATTTTATAACATTTGGAAGAATGAACGATCTATAAATAAACTGAATATAAACGGGTCTTATTCTACAGTTAAATAAGGATTTAAGTAAGGTAAATAATTTTGTTTTAGCTTTCTAATAGTTGCATCAAAACTTACATAAAATGTCGTGCCTGCATCACAAAACAACTGGAGTCAAAACTCACGTACAAAAAGTAATTGTCAATTTAAATTATGTTACGGATCTACTAAAAATTTATAACATCATTATTAGTGTACAAACAAATGAAAATAACAACTTAACCGAACAACAGTTAATTGTTCGGATACACGAATTATGAGTATCAACTATTTTTAATCATATGCATTCATAAAATACTCTAAATATTCAGTCTATTTAATTATGTATAATAATACATATATAATCAAATGTATTATAGTTATTTACGTATTTATTTGTTAAATTTGAGCTGAAATTGTAGCAAATTGTAACACCTTTATATTTTATATTTAAAATTTTCGTTTATCTTTTTTTTGTGACACTGTTTTTATGACAAATTTTATGAAACTTTTAAAGCAACTGTTAGAATGTCGAAACAAATGTACCTAGAAGTTAGTTTGTTATTTTGAATACTGAGATTGGCACCATTTTTAATCTTATTTAATTGGATTATTAATAGTTTAAAAATATTAAAAAACGTGTCATATTGAACTGTTAAAAATTCGGAATAAACATAGCATTAACAAATTTATGTTACATATGTTAATTTATATCTATTTTAAAATTTTTGCTATACTGCATAACCCAATGTCAAAATACAAATTTTATTCAAGAGTCCTTGCTATACCCGAACTGCAGACACAGAAAAAACATTAAATAAACTATATAAAAAATCAAATTCAGTCCGACTGTGATGGATGTGAATGATCCTAGAAACAAGAGACTTTCTATTTGTAATATATCTATACGTATAAAATTCTTTGTCCGGAATGATTGACTCTGACGGATCAACCCACACAGTCTAATTCGCTACGCTAATCCGTACGACATAAGGAGGTAAAAAATGGGGTTAAGTTTGTATGGAAAACGTGATTCCTTGGTGCAAATTCTTTCTTATAATTTTTAAATTATTCCAATTTCTAATTTTGCATAAATATTCTTTAACAGAATTAATGGAAGCCGTGTAGAAATTTTGACTGCCCTGCGAATCGGGTGGGTAATAGCTTGTGTATAAATAAATGCTGTGACATTTTAATGTTAGCTAAAAGTTAATGAAAAGTTATAGTCCAGCTTCAACGAATTATATAACAAAAACTTTTTTTTTTAACGACGATTGCATATAAATATTTATTATACACTTTGCCGAAGTAACTGTTAAAATAATGGTTTGTCACACATATCGAATTTATCTGAAATAAATAACATTTTATTGAAGAAGGTATTTATTTATTACATTTTATCGAAATGTGTTATTTTCCCAAAGTTTCTACACACTTATTACTTAGAAATTCCATTTATTAAATTCTTAAATTATATCTAGTTTATAATTTCTTACTTTCCTAAAATTACAATTTTCTAGTTACTCGCTAATCTTGACCATAATTTTTCTTCAATGGAAATATATTTTATAAATTAAATAAGTGAAGATTAGAACTAACAATGATAATTGTTTAAATATTCGTCATATGGCAAAGTAATTAAAGTAAGAAAAGTTTGTTTTGTAATAAATAATGTGTAAAATAATCAAATTTGAGTTAATTAGTTGAACTTGAGCTTGAATTCCCTGAGGTGTTTATGAAAAAACGTTTAAAATAATTTTTTACTTTTAAAGAACGAACTTGTTTTTATTTGAACTTTTCTTCTATCAAGGTTATTAAATTTCACAAAGTGAGAAAAAAAACTGTAAAGCAGTAATTAAACCTCGTATATGTATCTTATAAACAGCAAATTTTAAAAATATAAGATATATTTTATTTTAAGGCTAGAACTAATTATTTAATAACACAATTGAATAACAATAGTAAATTAAAACGTGATTTGTCATTTTTTTGTTTCGATTAATTCTTAAAAATTCAATATTTCGAGCTTTTATTCCTAAACAAAAATATCAAATCCTCGCCAATAATACTTGGATCGGAATACTTATAAAAAGTTTCAAACAATTGTTCAGAGTATAATTTATTTTATTTTATACATTTTCCGTAAATATAGTTAGAATGTGGAAATTCTAAAGTACTATAAAATATCGAAATATACTAAGCAAATATCTATTATTAATAGTAATTGTCGATACGTGTCAGAATTACAACAATATGTAAACAAAAGTATATAGGAAGATATATAAAATGTTTACTTACAAACTTCGTTTTTTCTGAAATATTTAACAATCTGTGAAATGCCAGTTTAGAAACGTAGGATCTTCACATTAAAACATTATCAATTTAACGAAATTTTTTTGATCCTATTTTATATAAAATTTTCCAACTCAAATACACTGTACTTTGACAGTTTTAAAAAATCATAACCATAGCTAAAGAATTAGTTCCACCTCGCCGACCGAGAAAGGTTATTGATTATAAAGAAATTATTTATAGAAGTTTGAAGTTCTATTTTTTGAAGACGGTGCTTTTTTATCCAACCATTTCACCATCTATTGCACAAATCTTATATACAAAAAAGTATTTTTGCCGCTTTATCCTATGAAAAAACGGATTAGGAATAAAGAAATTTCTCATTTCCTCCAATTTTGCATTATATTTCAAAATGACAAGAAATGCATCTGTATCATGCGTAGATCAAATTTGATTGGTATTTTTTTAATAATTAATAATTTTTCCTTATAAAATTCCCAAATGAGAAAGTTTTTCTACACTTGTCCGATTCACAAACTATTGGATACTATCTTCCACATGTCGCGTAATATTTGCACCATTTATTTGATGACTATCCAACCTACATAACAAATTTGATTTTCGTATATACGAAATAATACGGAAGCCTGTTAGAAACTTAAGGGAAATAATACAATTACGATTGTACGAAAATTGTTAATTTTGCAATTAAAAAATTAAATAAATAATCGGGATGAAAATTATTGTAAAACATATTTAATTATTATGTTTTAAGTTGGAATAAATAACATATAGAGGAATTAAAAAAATTCACGTTATGATGGGATAAGTCGTTTCGTTGTTTTACCCACATCGTGACATGGAAATTTTATGTATTAAGACTGATCAAAAACTGTTATAATTGTTCATACGCGTAAAGATTATTAACTATCATCATGAAACCTATCATACTTTCCTTGGTGGAGAGATAGAGAGTTTAAAAAAATAATTTTTGTTTTGTTTCATATTTCTTCAGTGTGTGTTTCTTCGTCTGCGTTTGATTGTTTTCAAGACATCCGAGCATCAATCTTATTTGAAAGAAATTCGTTTATTTTAAATATATTATTTAAATTTTATTTCTTAGCTTGTAATGTCAAATGCTTATGTTTAAAAAATAAAAAATTGAGAAAATAATAATTTTCCACACTCCCAGTGGTACAGTTGAATACAAGAAATGTATATATAATTTAAGTCAAATAACATTAAGATATACGACGGTGTTATATTATTTACTAATGTTACAATAATGTGGTTCTCGGTTTACCATCGGTTAAGATAGGATACATTATATGAAATTTTTCTTCATGGTATAACATTCATAAAACGAACATAATAATAAAAATAATTTTATTACTGTACTCAATATTTATTATTATTGGTAAATTATGGACTATTTTAATAGTACAAGAATATTACCAAAGATAAAAAGGAAAAAAAACTCGTACTCAACAATGGTCCACTGCCATAGTAAATACTAATATATTGTTAAAATACATGCACATGCTCTGGTATCGATGTTTAAATCATTTATAAAATTATCAATATATTTTCTTAAAAAAAAAATAAATTTTGATGTTATTTGTGTTTATTCTGGAATCAAAAGCTCTTTTAGTTCATTCTTGTTAAGAGTGAAAGATAGAAGATGAATTCAATATTAAAATAATGTTTTTTAATCAACTTTGTTTATAAAATACAGTACCTGGATGACCGAGCTTTGCTCGGTATTTTTATTTTTTTTTATAAGTTGTTTTTTTTGGAAATTATATTACGTCGAGGCAGAAGACGAATCCAGCACGCTAACACTTAGCCACTCCAATGACTTTAAATATTAAACAAATATATCATTACATTATAAAAAATTATACAATTGAAATACCTTTTTAATATGGAGGATATATGAGTAATACTAGTTTGAACACCCGACTTCACTCAATAAACACAAAACAAACAGTTCAAAAAAACAAAGTTTCTTGGTCAGAATCCACATGCCCCACTTGTGGGTACCCAAAATATTGATTATCCGAAAAAATGTTGGTTAATATCTCTCACCGTTTTGAAATTGTATTATTAAAATTTGGGGAACGTAGATACGTAAATATATGAATAATTTTTATAGCCCATGGTAACCGCTGATAATATAGTTTCGAATTTCAATAACAAATATTAAAATTCGTGGCATGTGTAAATGGATCATGCACGCAGAAATAAAAATTTGTATAGCCGATGTTACTTGCTGATAATATTGCTTGCTATTCAAAAAACAATGTAGGCATTATTGAAATCCGCTGAGATGTGCACGCGTGAATGCGTAACTAAAAAACACACAAACAAACAAACCCCTTTGGGATGTAACAAAAACGGTGCTTTAGAGAATTGATAAAGGGGCGTATTATAAAAGTTCTTTCCATTTATATTTAAACAATATATTATTTATATTAAAGTTCATACATGTTAGGTATTAAAATTGAATATTTGTATTCATTGATAAACATTTTCAATAATTATAATATTCATTTTAAAATGGAGCTACGTCCTCAAAATAACAAATTCAGTGGAAAGTCTAAGTAGTGCAGGGTATCATTATTAAGTATTAAGTAGATGTTACTTAAAATATTACGAAAGCAGTTTTAAGAGATTATATTTAATAAAATCATATTGATTACAGACATAATTTTTGATCAGTCCTTTTAAGGCCGAAATTTTTGGATAGGAACTGATACTTTCATATTTATAATTTTGAAAGTATTCACTATACCACATTATAATTGATGACATATTATATTGAATTTGTTCTTTCTATTTCTTTTATTGTTTTCGTTATGCTTCTTGGCGACCCTATTGTGCTTGTTATTTATTTTCGAATTTGACATCCAATAAACTTTGATACACTTAGATAAGTAGAAAAAGGTCACTTAATAAGATTGAAAACAATATTCGAATAAAAATTTTCAAATAATAATAATATGTTTTGAACGGTTTTTGTATTTCTAAAAATTGAAACTTCAAATTTTATTGACAGTTATTTTTCGTTTAATATTTGATGAATTTTATTTTGATAACTATCACTCGAAAAACGTGTCTTAAATATAAAAGAAAAACTTTTTCTGTTGTAATACATCATACTTCCATGATACCATATTTGTATTTATCAAAAGTATCTTACTTTGTTTTTATATAATTATGTCTTTTTCTTTTAGGTTAAGAACATAGAGAAATTGTTAATCTGGATTTCACCTATCATGGTCCATTTTTAATCTGCCTGAAGCATGTTGAAAAAATAAAAATTTTTTAATATTTCACAAAATAGCTGTATAGTAAACAAAAAACTATAGATTTCTTTCTGCCCATAAATCACAAACAAAATTTTGCTTTCCTTTTACAATTAAAACATCTCAATCACCTTCCAATTAAAAAAAAAAATAAATTAATTAAATTTATAAAGTGGTAAGAATTATTAAAAATTTTGAAAGTAAAACCTTTTGATTTAACCTCAGTTTTATTATACAATTTTATAAAATTTTGAATAACTTTAAACTTTAAATGTTGTAAGTTTTATTCCTATCATTTTGAAATGTAATTAGTGTAATAGTTTGTGAATCAATGTCGGCTAGTCATTTTGTAACTTCAGATAATTCCTTGAAAAGTTATTCTTGTTTTCCCTCTGTTGTTATTTTATACAAATTATCTTCTATCAAATACAAATAATTTCAAATTCCTTATAAAGATTGTTTGGGAGATACAATTTCAAACAAAAGTGTATGGAATGAATTCATTATTTCAATTGGTGATTATTGTATGAAAATTAAACATTTCCAGATCGGTTTCATTTAATCCTCAACTCGTAAATTACAAAATTATTATATTTTTTTGTTTACTAAGTTTTTTTAAGAAATTATCAATATTGTCTTTTATAAAAAAATTTTTGTCTCAACATATAAACTAGAATTTTGATTCAAACAGAAAAATATATTTTTTTAAGCTGTAACTTATGGTTCAACTATTTTAAAATATATTTTGAATAGTTAGGAGTAAGATTAGCAATTTTGTTTTTACAAATTTAATTTATTTTATTTACAATTTTTTTTTTAAATGTGTGATTTATTCCTGGTTAAAGCATATGATAGTTTTTATCCCAATAATTTCCTTTATTTTATTGAAAAATTAACGATTTTCGTTTTTTCGATTGTCTATAATCTCCCGATCGTCTGTATTAAAGAGCATAATCAATTGTACAATAGATTTCATGACAACAGTTATTATTTAGTATTGTGAAAATCTTGAAAATTTCGTTTAAATTTAATCAATCTTTCCCCAATTTCCTAGGTCAAATTATTTTGTATTTTTATAAATAATTTGATCTAGGAAATTGGGGAAAGATTGATTAACAAGAGGTGCAAACCGTCACCAAATTAGCAACGAGTAACATCTCCTCAAAAAATAATTACAACTAGCTAATTCATACTGATGATGACTACTTTGAAGTCGAAATACGTATTTATAAAAATACAAAATAATTTGATCTAGGAAATTGGGGAAAACATCCAAATTTATTCCAAAATCCTAGAGTTCTCATTAATAATTATAAATTTAATAAATCTTGTTTCGATCGTTTTAGTGCAGCATTCCGTATATATTTTATTTTTTCCAGTCGGTTTTTCTATTTGTTAAATTATTTATTTTTATATTTTAATTATATAAATTCTTAAATTGATAAAATCATTTCTGTCTTGATGGAAAAGTAAAATAATAATCTTATTTAAGTTTATTTTAACGGATTAAAACGACTTCAAAATAAATTAAAACGAATAACTTCTAGTGACTAAATCACCCAGCTGATAGTAAAGATGGCGTTTTCGGCGAGTTTTTAATTATTTTTTTTATTGTTTTAATTTATTCTCTAGAGTACAAGTTATTTATTATACAAGTTTAAAATTTCCGTCAACTATTTTACCGTTAATAAAAATAAAATTAATCTGTTCGGCTAACGCATCCCCATATAAGTTTTACATGTTAAATTACAGGTTTTTTAAATTGCAATAAGTCTTTAACAGTTTAGGGAATCGATTTGTAATTTATACAGGTAATTAAGAATGAAATAATGAACGTTCTGCTAATTTTTCCTTCGTTTCCAATTCGTATTGCAATGGACTTATTTGAACGAGATTTCGAGTTTATCTTTCGGTGTCGTCGTAAAAATCGATATAGGTATGAAACAGCTATTTTACAAACGTATGTCAGTAATACTATCACTTATAGAAGGAAATTTATTTTTGTAGTATTTGTATTTTCTTAAATCAATTTAAAAGCCAATGAAACAATTATTACTCAGTTGGTTTACAAATTTTTCACTATCTATTACATGTATTTCAAAATTAATTCGTTCAGAAAGCGGAAGTACCAAAAAATGTGTTGTTAGTCTACGATATTATATGTGTAAACAATTTCGAATTTTCTGTGTAACATTGTCCCAATATATATATATAAGCGCACAGAAAGTTCAATTCAATCATTCATATATAATGACAGTGACATGTAATTAAGAAATGTATCAGTACGATAAAGACAAGACGAAAATATATTACTAGATAAATATTTTCTATATTATATTTTTTATACTATTCTATCTTTATCGCTCACACTTATAATGCGTCGAATATCCTTTACTAATTTTATTTTATTTTCGTGTGTATCCATTTCTATATGTGTCTTTTGTTTTTATTGATTGCCTTCCTTTTAATACCACGCTGTTGTCTGTCTTATTTCGATCACATGTTCTACATCTCACTTACATTCACTCGTATATGAGGGTGTAAGTGAGATATGTAATATAAAATTTGTGTTTAGATTTTAGATACAATTATCTCTACTTTTAGATTTTTTTTTTTATTATCTATTTGAACGAATTGAAGATAAATGAGAATATTTAGTGAAGCGTAAGCCGCTCACTACCAACTATTATAAACATTGGAATGCAATTTACAAGGCGTTCAAAAATCAACAGTCAATAGAATTTTTTCAAAATTATGCATCAATGGCATCTTGAACCTAGATTTTACAGGTAGCGTCAGTAGATCAGTCAGTTATACCCCTCAACTGCAATGTAAGCAGTATTTCACGGTTGTGGATCCAATTCCCGCCGTTTACACAAAGTAAATTTAAACGGATGTGCTCCTCCACACATCAGCTAGCTTTCAGCTACAATCATTTTACTTAACAAAGAATTCAATTCAAAACTTTTTAATGGTGACAGTTTGGCAATAATTAGTGTTTTTTAATTGATCCAACTTTAGAAACGTTGCATTACTACAATGTAATTTTGAATATTGTTAAAGATTACCAATGTTTACTTTGAATATTTGCTTAACGAGAAAACTGGTCGGAAAATTAACAATTTTTTAGGACATCCTACAGGACACGTTTATGTTCCTAGACACAAAAATAAACTGTGTATATTTCACGATATTAACAATTTTACTTTGAAAAATATGAATTTTTAAAGAGATCCAGTAATATTGAACAACATCTACATATGGCTGACCGATATAGTATTTTCGTAGTGGTAACATTTCTTTGTTGTCACGAAAAATTAAAAAGTGAACATTTAAAACTTTTTAAAATTACATGAAATTATCATATTACAGAATTGTCCAATGCAAAATTAATCAAAATTTTCGAATTTATTGATTTCCAAACAAGTTTTGATATTTTTACTTTCAAGACACTTGGTAATACTTTTAAGATGAATTGTACAATCAATTTTTATTTCTATGCTTATATAAAATATTATTGCATTTATATATTTCGTTTAATCTAAAATTAGATGTCATTAAATATCATTCAATGATTTTTTTTTTACGATTTTAAACATTTGGAAATACACAAAACATGAAACTAATTTTTTTACGATCTATAATAATTGAAAATTTTTATTGTTGCCATAAATGTTTTATATTTTTTATTTCTTTCTATAGCTACCAATTATTATAATAAAGATGTTCCCACATAGTGACTTTTGATTTAATTTACAAATTATACTACTGAAAGGTTTCCGTTAAAGAAAAGTGAGAAATGAAATTTTTCTAAAACTGTTTTTATTTTGGTTTTATCCTTTTTTTTATAGATATTGGGTATTCTAAAGAAATGAAACTTTTCATTAGAAGCTTTAACATAAATGAAATGTTTTCAATAATTTTTCTATCTTATCAAAAATCAATTTCCCCAAAAAAAAAAAGGAAATAAATTGACGAAAATGTCTAAAATTTTACCTTGCAAATATGAAATTGACTGTTGAACAAAAAAATTTGGCTGATTCCTGTATATTATGTTTTTTGTGAATTATATTTATTTTTCCCTTTTTATGTATTGGAAGAAAATATCTTATAATAATTTTTGTTTGTTTAATTTGGGTTTTTGTCTTTAAAATAATAATCTAATTTATGGATCAAAATTATGTAAACATTAATACAAGTTTTTATTCATTTAAATTAACTCCTCAAATCTGCAATCTAACTACAAAGCTAAATTTATGTTGTTCAATTATATGTAGCCGGTTAAATAAATAATTAAATGTTATATTAAAAACAGAATTTCTTTTATAATCTCAACGCTTCTTTAATTAATGCCTTACAAGTTTTTGATGATGTGTATCTTATAGAACACATTTACTGTCAGTGAAAGTAAAAAATTACAAATTTCGCAAAATTAGACTGTAAAAATTTTTGTGTAAAATCAACAAAATAGTGTAGTTTACCATATTAAAAAAACTACTTCAAAATATTTCTTAATAAAGTCACAAAAAATAAATATTTTTGCAAAATAAACACGATTTCTTGCAATAAAATTGCATTAGGACTTCAACCGCTTTTATCCCTATAAAAACCCTGACCTGTCATTTTGGTACTGTAATATCGGTATATAATATTACGGGAATACTGAAATAACACATTGAGGACCAAACATCAATTATTTTTACTCTTTAATATAAGGTTTAAGACTAAACTGACAAAGACAACTAACAATTTTTACCAAAATGACGTCACACCATTGCTGCCTAGTGTTCAGGTTATGTGATATAAAGATAAAAATATCGAATGTTAATTTTAAGATAATAAACTAATGACTCAAATTATAGTGCTTTTATGACTCAAATTTAGAATATTTAAAAATATTTCTACATAAATATAATTTTTTGTTAAATTTCATACTTTATTTTACATCACCGATAGAACCCTATTTAGGTGTTAGAAACGGTCCTCACGAAATTAATCATTAGTTGATTATTTACACACATAACTATGTTGAATTTTTAACATAAAATCAATGTTAACTTTTTGAATTGAATTTCAATACAGATGTTAGGTAATTAATTTAAAATAAATAAAAATAAAGGTTATTAGAAAAATTATTTTATTTCATTTATGTAAAAATTGTCAAAGTCGCCACAGTCAAAATCCGATATGTTTTCTTTTGTAAACTTATTATGTGAAAAAGTGGTTTCATGTTTAAAGTAACGAAAGAAAAAAAAACTTAACTTACACAACTGACACAAATTTATTCTGAAATCTTTTACATAGACCGTGTTTGACACAAATACAGAAATTTTGTTTTCTTAAAAAATGCACTAAAAAGTGAGAAATAATTTGAATTAAAAAACATATAATTGTTAAATACTTAAACCTTATATACCTACGCTCATAAGTTCGTCAACCAATTGGCTATTTAACGTAATTCGATGTATCAACGTACCGTACCTCGATATTCCCAGATCTCCGTTAAACCGTTTATTTTATAGAGCTGGAGTGACTCTTGTGATATTTTTCCCAAGCCTTCTAGAATATAAAATGCTAGAAGAAACAGAAATTAAAATCTTACATGTACTATTTATTACAAATTGGTTTAAAATAATAATTATTAAATATTCTATTGTAATGTTATTACCTAAATATATTCTTATAAACTATTTTTGAAGTGTTTTAATAAATCTCAGTAACATTACCAAAAATGTATTGGAAATTGAAATTCATGAGCCATATTTATAATATTTTTATATAATAATTTATAAATTTATTTATATTTATATATTTTTCTTTTTAAACAGTTTATATAATCAGTTATCAAATCTATTGCATATAGAGTGATTTTTAGTGACGATTAACGTTACTTGCAACCAGATTTAAATAATATAAAATATTTCTTTCTGTTTATGAAATTGACTAATGAATACAAAAATTGAAAAGTGTTTTGAAAAATCGTTTAAAAAGATCTTTATCGTGTGCTGTGTGCTATGAGATAGACATGTTTATGTTCGTTTATTGTGTGAGAAGTTAAATTTTTCAATGCAGTAACACAACATAAACCGTTGAATGTCAATGCCAAAAACTTTATAAATGCTATTTTATACATATCATTGTTAACTAACAGAAATTTATTACAATCGCCACGCAAATCGAAATAAAAATTATCCGCCAAGAAATTATTAACAAGGTGGTTGATACGAGCTAACGTATATACATATAGTGAAATGAAACACCTCCCAATTGTGCTACTAATCACACCAAAAATACATAGTAATCATCAATTCACCCATTTCTAGTTTTTATACATCGCTATTTATATAAATTATAATTTAAGCGTATTTCAAATTGACGAAAATTTGTAAACAACACAATTTGAGTTTTTGTCAGTTATTTCAAAGTTTTCTCCTATGTCTTAGCTACTCAGAGTTTTTGCTCAGTCACTTTTTAGATCAACGGTACCCTTTATAAGCTGATGGTGATAGGCCCAAAATGTTACAAACTTCAGATTTATTTTATTAAACCTCATAACTATATGACGAGTATAATTAATAAAGCAGAACGCTTATAATCTGAAAACCATCAGTTTGACTACTAAAAGTCGTATTCACGGCTTGTATCGTATCCGATTTGCTTGTTTGTTGGATGTGCATAATATAACATATTATTTCATATAAATCAATCTTCTGTTAGTGACTGTTTTCACCAAGAGTTTGTGAAACAAACTAAATATTTTCTTCATGAATGAATACAAGTAGAACGAAAATATCATCATGATTTTCACAACGAACAAATACATGCCGAACCAAAAACCAACCATGTCGGTATGTTCGTTTTTCTTTTACCAAATAGTGTTTTATTTATATGTTTATTATTTTGTATTTGCTGTGAGTTACATAACAAAATATTACATGGTATACCATATTACAGATTGTGTTTCTTTTCATTTTAGGCTTTAGTGTACACATAGATAGAAAGATTTTCAAACATTTTCGGTTATAAATGATATGATTCAAAATTTTGCACGACATTCGAATTTTGATTTGAGAAACATTTTTATAATATTAATGTGTTTCTTGTCTATTATCGAATTCCAACAGTATCCAAAATCATAAAGTTTTTAACACTATAAAAATTTATAGTATCATCTAATTTGTCAATATTCGCCTGTCTGTCATCAAGATAACTCAAAAACGAAATAAAAAAAGTAAGTTGGAAAGTTGTAATTTTCTAGGCTAAAAAAATTTTTGTTCTGAGTGTGCAAAATTGATGATAATTAACACATACATGTTATTATAATACTTAAAATTCTAATACAAATTTTACATATTTAGTTTTTTAATTCAATTAATTTTAATTAAATTAAAAAAAATTCACACTCTATCACATTTGGTTATTTTAACAATCAACACAGCTTTCATATTCGGTTGTAATCTTATATTGAGGAAACAAAAAATGCCTCAAAGTATTTGCATATAATATTAAATTCTTCGTAAAGAACGATTAGCGATAGATACAATGTTTTTGAGTTGCTGGCAAATGAAAACATATTTATGCTTTCAAATAATTATACCTTATTAAGTGTTTATTCAATATAATTAAAATTTACTAGTAAAGTGAACTCGATAATTGTAATGATTTTGTAAATTACGAAATCACTAAATACCTCACGTAGTTTATAGACAAGATAAATGTTATTCATTTTATTAAGTATTAAGTCTTTAGAATTCATATTCGTCTTAGACGTTGGTAGAGAAAAGGATTCTTAAAATCACATGCCTCAGCTAATGCCAAAGGTTTCATCTTCCGTAGTTTTATGAATACTATTGGTTTTAAATTTTGTTTTAGAAATTTATTATTATCTTGTCTCTTTCATATATTAATTAGAAAATATATTTTTAATCTGCTGTCGTCAATCATTTCGCATCTTTTTGTCTTTTCAATAAGTCTTGCAATTTTCTCAAAGCACGCAATTTTATAATGACTTAAGTGTAAAGTTGAGTATAAACTCACAGCAATGCATAAGGCATGAACCAAATTATTAATAATAACAATACAGTATGAAAAATACCCATTCTTAAAACCTATATGATAATAATTAAATTAACCGGACATTATGAATCATGCCGTCCTTAGACAGAGTAATGTGTTTTGTAAAATTTTTTTAACAATATTAAACAGATATTATCCACCAGATTATACAAAAGCGTTAGAGTGGATCAACTTTTTACTTGGTTCAATTTGACTTGGCAATTGAAGAATTACCAATAATATATTCATTAATCACTTGGTCCATAACATATAATTATAATTTATTTGTGCTTAATTAGAGTACTGGGTGCATAGCATATCTCAAAGAGATAATTGCATGTATTAGCAGATAGGAAATTTATTGATCGTGAACTCTTCCAGATTGCGGAATATTAACAACTTCTTTATGGTTTTTTTTATAAAAAGTATGGCTTTGCGATTTTTGTATTTTGTGGAATTTTGTTAACAATTTATATTTTATACGCACGTACTAAAATTGAATACACAACCTGTACCCACAATCACATATCTCTTAGTGGTTTTTGTATTGTAATAACGAATCGTTTTGCATTTAAATAGAAACATAAATCAGTAACTCCTTATTCTTTTTTTCCTTGTGCTATTGCTGTACATTTGTGTTTTAAAATAAATAAATAAAAAAATTCAAAATAAACATAAAACATGCAAATGATGATGCTGTGAAGTTGTTCGTCCATCTATCTATCTCTATGTTCTCTTTACTCTTCACTTCTTAATCTCCCTTCAAATGTAATGTTTGTTTGGTTGTTGTGCACGAATCGACCGAATTATATCATCACTTCTTTCAAAATATTTAATTCTATTGTTCTTCTAAATAATAATAATAACAATGATATAAGAATTATGATGTCAGAATATAGTAAATGTTTTTGTTTTCCGGATCACGAGTATACCAGCATATAACAACAATAACAATAACAATATGTATGATGGAACAGTATTGTTTTATTTATAGAACATATTTGGATTGAAACCATTCATCCATAGATGGGGACCATATTGTATAAAATATTTGGGCCAGAAGATGTAAAATCTTATTATACATAATAAAAAATTGTCGATTAAGTAACCAGTTCTCCTTCAAAATTAATTCACTAGTGGTTATCACACATTCAGTATTATCTGTTTTTCCAGAAGCAAAATAAATATCACAAAGTTGAATTTTTATATAGTGTTACATTGTAAAGAAATGTTGTATTCTAATTTTTACAAAAAAAAAAACGATCTAAAATGCAAATTTACATAACTTAACGTGGAAACGCAGCTAATGGCAAAAAATTTGTATCGAAATAAAATCTAAAAAAATATCTTTTCTATTAAATATTTTGTTGGGAGAAACTTTTTTCATTAGTCTTTTTCCTCGGAAAGCTGTGAAAAAACTTCTCTAGGTGGCATGTCCGGTGGGGGGATGGCCTATGAGTTTTAAAATTATAAAATAGCTGTAATTTCAAATTAACCTTAAGCAATTAAATTAAAATATTTGATTTTACTAAGTCCAATTTTACTCTTTAGTAAAATCAAATATTTAATTGCTTAACATGATCAAAATATATTTAAATAAAATCATATTTAAATTTGCTATTAATTGATAATTTAAAAACTTACCCCCTTCCCTAATGTGTAGATTTTTGTAAATTTTTTTCATGTCATGCCCGTGTCTGATTATGTATTTATTATTAACTTTTTAGTGTTGAATTGAGCTGAAATTGATCATACATATTTAAATCAAATGACAATATATTATTGTATATTGTTGTAAAAATCAATTTTTTTTCTCAAGCGCTTCTACCATACTTGGATAAATACACCTAGTATGTTTTTATCTTCGTATTAAAAATTCATTATTAATAACATGAAACGCTCGTATTTTAAATGTTCTTTTTCTCTTTAAAACTTGTTTTATACGATGGTAAAAATTTAAAAAATGATGCATTTATTATTAATTCAATTTTGTCAAATTTTATTATTTCATTTGAGAGCGAAAATTCCGGAGCGTTTTCTACACCTTCACCTGGCATTTTAAATTTGAATCAGTGGAGTTTTATGAAACATTTTGTAGACTGTATAATAACATTTTTATGTATGCTGTGAAAACAAATTAAGCATGAAAAACGTTCTAATTTATTCAATGATCAGTTAATCATGTGTAGTAAATTCAATTCAGTTCAATTATTTTATTAAATTTGTATGCAATTGATATTTTAAGTTTGATCTAATTTTCGATATTGATTAAATGCATTTTCTACATTCAAATAAAATACGATAGTATAAAATTTCCCTATTAATAGAAAATACTAGTATTATTAAATATCATGAAGCTGGAAAAACTAAATTCACTAAAAATGTAAATATTTTTAATATTAAACATATATGAAAGTGTTTCAATTGTGTTTTTAGATTTAGGTCCAACTTTTAGTTATTTTTGCATTCATAAAAATTATATGGTTTAAAATAATTTACTATACATTTTTGTCTTTATCTCATGAGGTTCAAAAAGGAACCTGTTTCATACAAAGGAGCATAAAATTTATTATAAAAAAATTATTATTTGCTTTTTCTTCGAGATAACACTTCGTTAATTCAATTTTTTAGAAAATTCTATGTTGTAACGATTATTCTATTATGTTCTGTATTTATTATAAATTATGCGAACTTTGTATGACAATGAACCAAATAGATATTTTCAACTTGAAACTAGAAGATATCGTTTTCAGTCCTACATAAAAAAATTATTTTTGGTTTACCAAATAAGTGAATGCTTAAACATAATTTTTTATATTTTATAGTTTTTTATATTTTTAGAAAATTATAGTAGGATGAAATCCATAGGCACAAAAACGCTAAATAATATGATAAAAATGAAAGAAAAAATAAATTACGGGCGATCTGAGTTTGGGAAGTAGGAGGGGGTGAGTTTTTAAGGGTAAAACACGGTTTATTTCGATTTCGGGAAAAACGTCAACAAAAGTTGTAGATCTTTTTATTACCTACAATTTTGCCATTTAACTTTTTTCCATAGGACTTTTCTCCATAAACACTTACCCCCCACCCGTACTTCCCGTACTCAGATCGCCCGTAATTTATTTTTCCTTTCATTTTTATCATATTATCTGCCGTTTCCAATTGGTTTCATTCTACAATATTTTTTTTTGTTTTCAACAATTATCTACGCTGCTATATTAACATTGATGAAATTTATGAAAACGGTTAAAAATAATAACCAGGAATATTTAATTAATTCTAATTTTTATGCATTTTTAATTTATTTTTAAATGATAATTTGTTTTTATTATTCTTAAAATAGAATCTGCTTAGTTCATGCAGGTTTTGTGTTGTAAAATTCTTACGAATAAAATTTTGTAAGAATTATAATTTCGCTGGATTCAAAATTAATGTATAGAAGACACTTTTTTTCAGTCTCTGAATATCTATTTTTTTTTTGTGATTATAAAAATCTGTATAAATAAATTTATATTCTAAATAAAGCATTTTTCAATTTCAATTAAATAAATATTATAATAAACCAATTGTAGAAAATGAAATTAATATAGATAATTGAAATAAAAATTTTCAATAAAAAGTGATAATACCATATATAAATTGTCAAGGAAAATTATTAAAGAAAGTGAATAACAAAACAATGTATAAAGAGGAAAATGGTTTTCATGAAAAGCATAAAATAATAAAACTGTTTAACATTCAATGTATGTACGTACAATCAGATTAATAATAAAATGTTGGCTCCAGACACACAATCGCATAGTACAAATATAAATACACACACACGAGTATGAAATAAAATCAAAATTTTCATATTCAAATTGGGAAACTGGAAAATTCTCTTTCTCTGTTTCATTATAATAATCATATATGAAGAAAATTTTAGTCAATGTCGTTCACTATATGTATAGTCAAATAGATTACAGAGTGTTTCATAAAATTATTAGCTTTTATTAATTTACATTCACATATGTAAGTAATTTATTAATTCATATGCAAGAAAAAAATTTACTTCACGGTCTCTTTTCGTTTTGGAGTTATCGTGATAGCGAACAACTAAACATACAAACAGTGATGATAGATGGATATGCTGAAAATAGTCTATAAAGAAAAACATTTCTCCAAAAGTTTATGTCTACACTCAGGAATATAAATGAAATGAGTACAAACTTTAGACTTATATATTGAAGCCCACATGTATTGCATATTAGCAAGATATTAATTTGACACAAAATATTTACAAACAAGGTATCTATGTGCGATTCGCAAGATCCTCTAAATTCCAAGTCGAAATAATTAAAAAACAATAACCGATTTATTTTGAATAATTACTGCCATAATGAATCGGCTAAAGTTATTGCACATTATATAGATTAATTTAGATATAGATTATATAGATTAATTTAGATATAAGATATCTAATCTTTATGTGAGAATTTATTCCACTCATTAAACTGATCAATTTGAGGTGTTTTTGATAACAATTTTTGAAAAACAAAAAGAAACCACTTCAAAAAAATGACCTAAAATGCAAACATAATTTTTTTGATTATTGACAAATTATCACGGTTTTTTTAAAATTCTTGCCAATAATTTCGTTTCGAAGTCATTGCCAACGAATCATTTTTTTAGCTTGACTTTAATATGATTTCGAAAGAAAATTGGCCACTAGGAAATTATTTAAAGAAGTTTTGAATTTTAAATTAATTTTTTTAGTTCATATTTTGTAATATATATAAATTTTTCACTAATTGATCATTTTTGTTTCACAAATTGATGGTCAGATTTTTAGAAAATCAGAAAATCTTACGTGGCGCGATGGCCTTAGTATCAATAAATCATTTTGAGATGATATATTTTTTTTAAATTAGCTGAATACTTTTTAGTAGAGTTGTGAACTAATTAATATTCAATATCTCTTCAGTAAACAATAATTACAGTCATATTAAGTCATAATTACTTATTATGTTGTAGACAACCGGAATTTACGTAACACTCTGTATGTAGGTTATAGACGAAGGATTGGATCAACTAAAATAAATCCTAACAGTAGAAGATAGATAAAACTCATATCATCGTTGCATTGCTTCGTTGGTCAAATCTGATAGTATCTTATGTGTATAATATATGTTCCCGGCTGTATTTTTGCTTGTATTGTAATAAATTTTGTAAATCTGCTTGTATCATCGCTTCTCAATCTACCATTCATAATTTTAATACTTAAAATGATATTACTTTTTTGTGTTGTTTTTATTTTTATTTGTTCTGAATAGGATATTTATAAAAATATGCTTTTTATAATTCATAAAAATTGTATTTATAAAGGATGCATATTGTGTGGAACATATCAAAAACATTTAATATTGAGTATATTATTATCATTAAATCCATAAGCAGTAAAGCAGAATACATGAATGACTTTGCCTTAAATCGCGAATAGTATTCATCTTTTCTGTTCACTTCTGGATTCCGAAGATATCGAACTTAAATTTTCAAGAAAATAATCTAATATTTCGAGATAATAACATGTTTTTAAATGTTTTAAACACAAATACGGAATCAGATCAAAAATTAAAAGTGACTTAAAACAAATTTCTTTCATTTGATATCGTTATCAGATAAATGGAAAAGATTATCATTAAATGATTGGTTTTGAAACATATATTCCCTAAAGGATTCACAATACAAATATTTATTGTGGGTTCTTAAGAGGATATAGGTTTCAAAATGAATTTTGTAGATATCTGACCCGGGAAGAGTATTTTCAAATGGCGATTTTTTTTTAACAGTTGCCATGAGTTTGCGTCACATCTAAGTTTTCTTCTTACTGGATACAATTTAAATTAAAAGTTTCGTTTACTGGACTAACTATATAAATAAAATGAAATCTTGTTGTCGCTCGTTTTATGTATTCTATTATTCCTATCACTCTATAAAACGTTATTAGTTATTTTTTCACAATAGTTTTGAATTTCTTTTTTATTGATGTTATATATAAGCACGATACGAATCGAAATTAAATTAGATTCAATTAATATATATCTATCAAGCTGTGATTTTATTCCCTTTTATAAGTTTTTACGTAATCAGTTTCACAATTTTAGGTATAAAATTAGCATAATATATGTGGAAGCGTTAAATTGAAGTAGTAATTTTAATATCATTGTATTCTCATTATAATTTATAGGCAAAGAGTAAACTTCATGAAATCTATGTTGATAATTTGCTACATTGACACATGTATTATGATAATAACTCATAATAAATATGGATCGCTTTTTTTATGCTTTATTTAATTTATTTTATAATAATTTTATATTGAATATACGAATTATTTAAGCCTTAATCTTTTTTATTTAATTCATTTAAAATTGTAGACCAGGGTGGAAGCCTTTAAAATTGTAAAAAATGAAAAAAATTATAGTAGGATGACACCCATCGAAAACGGAAGAGGATATAACAATGAAAGAAAAAATAATTTATGGGCGATCTCAGGTGGGGAAGTGGAAGGAGATGAGTTTTTAAGGGTAAAACACGGTTTACATCGATTTCCGGTAAAACTACAAGTGCTATTGAAAAATGTTAAAGGTAATTAAAGGATCTCCAATTTTATCGTATCTATTTATAATTTTTTCACATATATGCAAAATTTTTCGATTTGAAATTAGGGTGTTTTTTCAATATTTGTTATAAATAAGATGCAAAAATAAATATTTAAAATCAAAAATATTACAGTGTATTAAGATTATAATAGAGATAATAATAAGGTAAGTTTTCATCAAAATTCTTGAAAAAAAAAATTATTTTTGTAAAAGATAAAAAACCAAAAACTTGGTTATTTCAATTTTCACATAAATTTTCAGGTAATAAGAAATGTAAATACAAAAGTTGTAGATCTTTTTATTACCAACAAATTTGACATTTAACTTTTTTCCATTGGATTTGAAGAAAATCCAGATAAACTGTGTTTTACCCTTAAAAACACACCCCCTTCCACTTCCCGACCTCTGATCACCCGTAAATTCTTTTTCCTTACATTTTCGTTATATTCTCTTCCGTTTCCTATGATTTTCATACTACTATAATTTTTTTTTGTTTCAAAAATTATCGACATTGGTCTATTATGGTTATCACTTAATATTTCTAAGTATCTCCCCCTCTCCCACAATTGTAAGACAATCTGATTTATCGTCGTGATAATTAATATATAAAAGTTGATTTGATTCGATTATACTGTGCTTTATCATAGTAGAATGGAATCTAAATAAATTTTTGTATGTATAATTAATGAACTATTCTTCCTCCATCCAAAGTTTTCAACTTGAAACCCTCAATTCGTCTACTGCAATATAAAAAATGGATCTCATGGATTATAATTTGTTAAGGCACCTGGTAAAAGTCACTTTTTAAAATATGATATGATTAATGAAAAATGTAAAAATTTCAAGAAAACCTTTATTTTCTGCTTTCGAAAGAATTATGTTTCTAAGTGCATTTTTATTGTACTCTGAGATGAATATATTTTGACCAAAAAATATCTACAGATTGAAATTTCCTCATATTAGAAAATAATAGAAAAGTCATCATTCAAAGCTGTATTTTCGTTGTACCACAAAACAGTCATAAAAAGTATTATGTTACCACCAAAAATGTGGAATCACAATGAATCCAGGAAAATATTTAGAAAATTAAATGGTATGCAAAGAGTATGGTTTTTGACTCGCATACTACAATAATGTACATAAAATTTAAATACAAATTTAATTCGAATGTATAGAAATTAAAATATATGAAATTGAGTTTATGCATATTGAATTTAGAATTGTCTAGGATCGCATGCATGCATGTGTGTATATCTATATGTTCGAATGGAATGAGATCATATGCTCGTCGTGTCCGTGTACTAACAACGTCGCGCCATATCATATACACAATCAAAACTAGCTCCGTATACTGATATATCTAACTCCCATATCAGAACCAGTATTATGCAATGGCATGTTTGTGTATATTATTTTATTCAACCGACCCCGACATGACCCGTCTCTTGTTCTATACAATTATATATTTTCACATTGACTCTACTCGGCTACCATGAACATTGTTGCCAACTAATAAATATCATAATATTACTACAATTATACTGTGTATATATGTTCATTCACAGATCGTTTTATACTCTCGTTTTAACGCTTTTTTTTTTTTGTAGTTCGAATCCGATGTGTGATAATAATATTATTATTGTTATTAAATGTGCATCGTAAAAAATGCATATAAAAATAATGTTTATTTCTTTTGTATAATAACGCGGGATATTTTTTTACCTCTATATAGGTTTGTGAAGAAATAAAACTCATTCCTGATGTCTCAGTAACCAACACTTGTTTTAATCTAAGTCAGGTATATATGGAAGACAAAAACGCTATAATTACTCCGATTTTGAGAAATTTTTTTGAAGATACTGCACCTCTTATAGATTAAAGGATGATGCTATAGACGAGGGTGTGAGTTAACCCTTCAAAGGGATGAAAATTTCACCATAAAAAATAACTACAGAAATCGATTTAACAACAAATACTAAAAAAAGTGTTCTTTAAAACAAATGGTTTTTATAAAATTTTCCTTCAAATCGGTACCTTCAACGAGCTATAATTCAGTTCATATTATATCAATAGAAATAATAAACAAATAGCGGGAAAAACTAACCTGCTGACTGTCGTCAGTCTTCTCAACATATCTGCGAAAATTCGTTAAATTCGGTTATGCATTAAGAAGATTTCTGTTTTTTTTTTTTCTATAAGCTTCATTTTTGTTGACTTTTTTCGGTTAAGTGTGAGATTTTCGAGATATTGATGAAAAATTTTTCGAAAAGATGCATTTTTTAAATGAAAAACTGACAGATAACTCAAAATGTATTGACTTTTCGTAAAAACTTTAAAATGCAATTTTGTTTAAACTTTTCCTGTTAAATCGATTTCTGTGGGTATTTTTATGACGAAATTTTCATTGCTTTGAAGGGTTGGCACTCACCCCCTCGACAAGAGCGTCATTTTTTAAATAATAAAAGTTGCACTTAAAATGCCAACATTTAAAAAAAATTGTCAAAATGTTTGACCTGCTCCGAAATATCGCACTTTTTTTCTAATTATATTCCATGTATAATGTTTTTATCATGACCCAAATCACAAAGAAGTTGTGTTGAATACACACAGGTGAGACGAAAATGTTTTTTGTTTTACAAAAGACTTGTCTTCAAATAGCATTTTCACTACCTAAAACAATGTCGTATTTTCATGCATTTCATTGATTTGATTGAAGATTTGATAAAGAAATAAAGTAATATATTTATATGATCAATTCTTTAATTACAAGAGGCACGCGATGCGAATGGTATGGTCCTCCCCGATTTACGTACCGGAGTCGTAGTAGTTACTTGGTATGTGCGAGGTGTCAAAAATCCGTTTCTCGCCCGCTTTGTGTATATTGCTTTGCCTTTTGTATTATCATATATGTGTGCTTGGAGGTTTAGTGAAGATTTCACACCCGTTTTTTTTTTCTTTACGATTGCAGAATTAAGTGCAGCGTTCGTAACAACAAATATTGCTTGAATTTCTTTTTATTGGCTTTATTTTTATTTTTTATTTTACTGAAGTAAAAAATATGGATATTGTGTTTTAATATCCTTTTACTAGCGAAGAATTCATTACTGCCTAGACGTGTTTCTGTTTTATATTATAGTGGTTTTCTAGATGGTATTGAATTTTTAACTTCTGGCAAATTTTTACAATCGAAATAAATCATTTTTAATTCTACAATGAAATTATTTATTATGTATACTCAAATAAATAAAAAAGTGTTACGACCTGGGTCTTCCACGATTTCTTAAAATACATTAAGTTTAATTAATTTTGATATTTATAACTTAACACGAAGGTTATGTCCTTCTGGTATTTAATGTTTTTAAATTTGTATAAAAATTCAAGCACGTTTCTTTTTTTGTTTTTTTACATACCTGAAAATGGTGTAGTCTTTTCTAATGTATGAGCTTACATACGTGGGCCGAACTATTTATAATACAGCATCGAATTATTCTGTGCTTGAAGTTTGTATTAACCAAAAAAATTGATTTAAGTAAAAAAAAAATTTTTTGACATGGAATTGGAAAATTTGTTGTGACCGTACAAACGATAACTATCTCAAATGTCACCGTAGGATTGTATACTAATTTGTACTTTGATAGAGAGCGTGTTATCTTCTATTAACGACAAGAATTGTTTTATTTTTTTTATTTTGCAAAAGACAGATTCCATTTCAGTCATTGTTGCTTGGCCACAGTAATTTATTTACAATATAAACCATAATTTTGAAAAATAATTGGCAACACTGTGTGTGATATAATAATATATTTGTAATGATTGTTTTGTTATTATATTCAAACATACAACCAAGTACAGAGTACATTATAGATTAAATGAATGATGGAGTGCAGTTCTTCATACCTTGATTCATTGCTATATTATGATTCTGTTTGTTCTATTATAATTGTAGGGAATTTAATTGTATACATATGTACGGTTTGACCGTGAATATTATTTTCATACAGGACGCACGAATTATACAGTGAATAAAGGATTAAAATAGTTATAATAATAATTTTTTAAAGAAAGCTTTCCTGTGGGGAATTCCATTATTAGGCGAATATATTCAACTTCCAAATTTATCATGTTTATTTCCATTTCTTTATATATTTCACTTTTTTAATAACAAATGGAAATACGCAAAATAAATTTTATAGAATAATTTCTTTGCTAGTAATATTTTATTTAAAATTAATTTTACAAATTAAAATTAATGATTATAATTATTATACGAGTATTAGTTATCGATTTCATCATTACTATGTTTTATTAAACGTATAGTAAGCAGGAGTTAAACCTAGAAAATAACTTATGCTTCCAGGAAGTTAACTGATTCTAAAATTCTAAAACAATAAGGAATGTAAAATACTGACGGAGGACTATTTCAATGGCTAATACAATTTTTTTAAATCATTCTCAACAACTAATTTTTTATATATAAAGTAATCCACTTTTTACCCACTGAGTATTATCGAAAAGAGTTAGTATAAAATTTGAATCCGTAAAGTATAAAATAAGTATTTTCAATCTTGGATCTTTTATATCTTCATAAAAAGACATATCTAAAATGATGATTTTAATGTGCCGATTTTATTGTCATATTTTATTTGAAAAAATGAAAAAGACTTAAAATTTATAATCAATTTTGGTATAGACATTCATAGAATCATCTATTATAATTAGCCCAGTTTCGTTCGTCCGCCTGTCCGTCTGTTATTGAGATAATTCAAAAACGAAGAGGCAACGGTATGTAAAAAGTAAGATCCTGTTTGTGAATGAGTTGAATCGGTTCATTGAGTTCAATGGATCTATTTTTTAATTCAAAATGTTATTCCCTAATTCGTTTGCATTGGTTTTGGGATTGAAATCACGAATTTCAGTTCAAAAATCAATTTAAGATAGTTGCAACCGTATTTAAACCCTCAGAATTGTTTTACAACTTTTATAAATCTCTTTCAATTCTATTGGTGGTTTTAATGGGATTGCAACTATCCTAAGTTGCTTTTTGGATTCATTAATTAATAACCTCAGAAACTATGAAGAGACGATTTGCAAGAAACGAAATTTTGAATTTAAAAAATGTTTCTTATCCCTGTCACTTCTAGGATTGGTTATAAAGGGGTTGCTGCGACTGTCTTCACTTGCTTTTTAACCTTGGATTTGTGATAAGCAGCCCTGAAAGCCTCCGATAGACCATTTTCGAGGAGAACTTTTGAATTTAAAATATGCTTTATTTCTGTCATTTCTAAGGGGTTTGAGGCCATCCTCAATTGCTTTTTGACCTCAAGTAAGTAATCAGCGATCTTAAAAACTCCTGAAAGACGATTTTCCTAGTTATTTATTTATTATTTTAAATTTTTAACACTATTACTATTTGGAATTGGAAAATTACCCCAATTTTTTCAATTTTCATAGTCAGGCAGAGGTTAGTGGTGATGAATACTCCTGGAGTTCTTATAAACAAATTCATCACTTTTTATTTCCTCATTCTCCGGGTGTAGACTGGATATAGACTATTTTTTTAAAGCTAATGATTAAAAATAGTTCAAACAGTAACATTGATACTCAACCATATGTCGAGTATCTATGCAATTTACTCTGTTAATTTTTATTATCACTTGTTTCTATAACAATTTAAAAATTTGCTAGATACATTAAGAAAAAATTTTCAATTTATATTGTTTAAGTAATTTTGTCTGTTTGAAAATATAAAACAAATTAAAAAAAATAAAATTTTCAAATATTTGAAAAACTTATCGTTCATATATCTTATTTTTTAGAAATCACACTTTTTAATCGGTATTTTTAAATGAATGCATTGCATCATTTATGAGCTAACTTAAACATCCTTGATACTATAAATTATTCAATAAATATTGCTTGATAATTGGCAAAAAATACAATATTTTGATAAGCAGCATGTGTTGGGAAGCAAAAAAATTAAATCACCCCCTATGATTGCACAAATTAAAAAGGATAATTGAACTATTATACACGATAATTGAGAGTTACACTAGCGTATACATGATATATTTCAATATTATTCATTCGAGCAGACCACATATAGATCTACAAAAAAAATAAACCATGGTTAGTTTTGACCAAGTACTAGACTTGTGGAAGGATAAATATACTTTATATCGAATAATCCGATCCTATTTGATACTCATTTTATAAACTTTAGAAAAGAACTTTTGTAACTTAAATTTTTTATTCTTTTTTATTTGGATCAATGAAGTTTGTAATGCAAAGCGTCCATTTTTGATTTATGTCATATTGATATAAGCGTCATATCGATGATTTAAAAACAAAAATTGAAAATAATTAAATCTTGCAGTTTTGCGTCTGACAACTTCATTCAATTATAATGGTTTTATATTATAGAGATTGTGTCTTTATTACTAATGACTACGATGTCGTAGTGGTAGTTTCATGTTTGAGTGAGTTGCCAGATGACTGAGAAAAATTTATTTTTGTGAACGTGCTATGTTTATAAATAATAATAATTTTTCGCTCTATGATACTATTCTTACTAAGCAAAAATTTTGAATTTATTTTTCTTGGATCAATGACGTTTCTAATAAAAGAATCCATTTTTGATAGATTGGTGGTTTAAAAAATAATAAAATCTTGTCACGTTGTTTCTCACAATTTTAACGGTTTTAGTTTATTGAGATTTTGTTTTTACTTCTACGACATGGTAATGGGAGTTCTATGTTTGAGTGGGCGTAAATATCTTATAATTCGAAATAACTAAATTATGAATTCATAGTACATTCAAATTAAGGAATTTTTCGAATGTTTTGAATTATGGAATTACACTTGATGCACTCAAACATAGTTTTTAAATTTATAATTTCTACATTAAAAAATGTGATTATTGTATAATTAATTTAAATCCTTTTGATAATCCACAACAGGTCGTGTATGTGAAGTATTACTTCACCATCCATTTTCCAATTTCCTCCCAGTCATTCATTGTTCTAATTACCATTTACTGTTGTGTTTCTCTAATCGCAATGGTACTAAAAGCAACTTAACATTTTTGAAACCATAGTGCCAACGCCAGCGTCAGATTAAATCCTTTAAGTTTTTATGAATTTGACATTAGATTTATATATAAAAATGAAGAGCTTAATTGATAAAGTTCTTCTGTTACAAGTAATCTTAAATTCTTGTTTACTTTTACGTTTGTAACTAATATGTGAACAGCAAGGATAGCTTGACTTTTATTTATAGAAGTCAATTCGCACCGGTCATAGTATTTGGTAGGAACTTCCTAATTGATTGATGCTTGTCGAGCTGCTGAAATTTCTAAGTAAACATTCGCATTCTTGAAAATTGAATTATTTGTTCAGTTGTTTGTATATAAATTGTACCTACAGCAATTAAATAAATTAAACCAAAATTATGAATTATAATTACAAAAAATGACACGCAAGGACATCCCCAAAGCTGTTAAAAATAGATTTTAGTTATGCAATTTCTATGACAAATTATGTTTTGAACGAAACAATTTTTATTTATTAACGATAAAATAATAGATGTAAAAATTTATTTTATTTTATTTATTTATTTTTTTTTGTAAGGAATAATCTTTGGGTCCACTTCACTCATATCTAAAAATTCTTTCAACGATAAAAAAGATATATCATCAGTGTCTAGCATTTTTTGTTCAAAGACATATTATCATGTATGACTATATAATTTACGTGGGCCACACAGAGCGTAATTTCGAAATAAGAGAACGCGGACATTTAAGATAACCTAGGAACAATAAAGACGATTCAACCTTCGCGACTCATTTTATGGAATCTGTCCACAATGCGGGAAGTGAGATGAAAATGCTACATATGGTTGAAAAGGACTTAAAACTGAATATTTGGGAATCTTTTGAAATTTTCAAAACAAGAGAAAAGGGAAACAAATCTTAAACGATCAACTGGACATATACAATTCCTCGTTGTTCAAAGCAATCAAATCATTTGTATTAATTAATTTTTTAAATGCATTGTCCAAAATAATTTTAAATCTGTAAATTATGTAATCTGTAAATGTAAATTATGTTTACTACAATTTAAAACAGATGAGATTCGCTGAACTTCTTCCATTACTTTTCCAAGCGTAGAAATACAAAAGTAATTTCGAATTGATTGATTTTCTTGGGTACATCCTTAATTATAGTCTTTTGGTTGAAAATTGTATACGAATTATTGAAGAAATTACATTAGTAATTACTTTTAATTGTAAATATAATTGTTCATTTAAATATGTTTATAAACTTTGAGAATGTTAAATCCATACATCATTTACAGACATATTAGTCATTTGATTGATAAAGTAGTATTTCGTAACAATAGTAACGAAAGAAAACAATTTGATGCACAATACACATAAGTGTTTTTAAATTCAGGATGGTTCAATTTTTTTTAATTGAATAACTCAATGCAACACAAATCATTCATAATTATTGATAGTGGTTTTTTACATAGTAAAATGATTTTGTGAGATTTTCTACTGCATTTTACCACCCTATTTTACTATTAGCTAGCCATCATGCACTTTCCTGTCTATTTTAAAGCTGAACAAACTAACAGAGTGTTTTGTTTTTAATTCGTAGTATCCTGAATTGAATGTACGTTTAATATTATATTCTATGCAAGGATAACATGAATAAAGGTTTTTAATGTATAGTCTGTGTTTAATTCATTGACACAGAGCTTTATTAAGCATAGCCTAGCTCTTCATGCGTATATATGTTACAGTTAAAGTATTAATTTAGTTAATATAGTAATGATAATGGGGTTTTATTTCTGTTTCTTAGACACCAGTAACTTTATTCGATATTATATTATAACATGAAATTTATAATGTCAGTTGATTCTGTTATTCGTTCTTGTCCAAACGACAAAAATGCGATTATAGTTTACCAATGGACGCTGTCGAGGTTTCGAAACCGTAACCTTACGTCTAGGTAGTAAAACATTTACAGGTGATGGAACCTTTACTTGCATGATCACTGATTTGGTTAAGTTATACTATATGTAATCAGTTTTCTGAATAACGATAGATAAGAAACGGCTGTTCATAGCATAAGTAATGTGGCCACGTTTGTGTATTCAGTAAGAAGTACTTATTGTCACTTCTTAAATTTCACGGTAATAGCAGCGGTTCTGGTGTAATCACAAATTTAACTTTGTAAACGCAAAATGCGTTACAGTGAGTCACTGTAAAAACAGAAATACCTGCCTATAAAGTCCTGGCACATTCGTTATTTGTTTCATTTTATTGCGTATGGAGAGCTTGAAGGATTGGAGTAGTGGAAATGTCCGACGGGTTCTTTTGCTATAGTATGTTACAACTGTGTATGTACTATAGTGCGATTATACGATAGAAAGAGACAGAGAGGTGAAAATATAAGCCTCATCTTTTTAATTAAATTTAATTAATGATTAACATATCATAAATTTCGCACAAATACTACATTTCGCACAGTTCCAAACCTGGATTCACACCACACCTATCGCTCTTCTATATATATTTTTAATTAATTTTTTTATGTATATAAATTGGTTAAATCAAAATATTTGTTAAATTAAAATTAGTTGATCCTTAGTTTATATTGAAATTATTTACTTGTGACTACAAGGCTAGTGATAAAATGAGAGTTACTGTTTTTTTAAGTACATTTATTAACAGTATTTGAATTATCCTGGATAATATATACATGCTTCATCTATTCACTTGATAATGGCATACGAAAAGCAGTTCAAGCGGAACAAAAATTATTTAAATAGTATGGCTGAAGGATAACCATAAATATTATGATGATACACTTTATGTGTCCCACTCGGCATTACAATCGTATCTGTGAAGTTCTTTAAAATCAACTGTACTTTAAAATATTTTATTTCATACGAATATTTGATTAAAAAAATTATAGGTAGATGATCCATTTTAGTCATCTGAATGAATAAGTTCATAAGACATCATCAGTAAATTTTAATATATTAGGTTTAAACATTAAGGAGAAAAAATGCAATATCACATTAGAGCTTTTGTTATTGTTTATATTATCATAGACTTTAACTGTAACATTTAACTAACTCTATATATTCAGATTGTGTGTTAAATAGACCAATGCAATTGAATGTATATTATCTATTTGAGTTCAATGTCTGTAAATTATTATATTATTTTAGATGCAGACAATAGAAGAAATGATTCGTATTTAATCTTATATTTTATTTATATAGATATGAATACAATAATGCTACGTGGCGAGCGGCTTAATCTAGAGAACTCCTCTATACCATTTGAAATTTTGTTTTCATTTTTTTAAATTTAGATTTTGATTCATTAATACTGTTATCATGGATGAATTATCGCTAGTTTTGTTAAAATAACTTCCACGAAATTATGTATTTAAATTAGACACGAGTTGAAAATTCATTTATAATATTTAGTATAATTTTAATCATTTATGATGCAAATTTTCAATAGGACCCTATTGAAATAGGACCTTAGTGCCGTACAATGTAAACATTGGACTAAATAATTAAGATAATAATTTCTCGTGTTGTCTTTGTAAAATGTAAATAAGTATTTATAAACAAATAGCAAATTTCAATCGTTGAAGAAAAGAATTCGTTTTCAATCGAAAATAGCATTGAAATAATCGACAAAAACCAACACAAAATCAAGTATTAATGTTTTTCGATGTTGAAGCTTTATACATACTCATGTCAGAAACCATATACCCGTGTTAGAAAACTACTAAAAAATCAATATCCCAAACATGAAATTAATGAGTTACTAAAACTAGCATGCCTGTGCATAAAGCTTAAATGTCTTTAAATTCCATGGTTTATAACAAAAAGCTTCGAATTTTCCAACAGTTTTGCTCCAACATGATGATGGAATTTTTAAGATTACTAGAGGATATTTATAAAATATTTCTATTAAAATATTTTACAAAAGGAAGATTCAAACTTTTTCTTAAATGATGACTACATTATAGTCTAAATACGTGATTGTAATACTGACTTTTGATCGAAGCAAGCGGACGAATTTGAAATATGATTATTTAATAGATTGACGTTACATGATTGCAAAACACTTTATATAACCTCAAAGTGACTTGGTACATTTTTTATCTTGTTACACGTCTCTTGGATAAGCCAAGGTTACAAAGCATATTTCGAAGTATATTTTGCTGTTTAAAAATCGCGTAATTTTTATTTTTTTAAATCAAATACCTTTTTAAAACTACTTCAAAAATATCCTTAACAACAATAAAAACTGTAATTATTTCAAGGGGCACTTGAAAAATTAAGAACAACAAATTGAGAAAATAATTAAAATAAATAAAAAATAATTGTGCACTTATGTGCATATTTTATCGATTACATGATAAACAAAAACAAAACAAAAAAGGCAAGCGAAAGCGAAAAAAATGACGTAGAAATGAAAATAAGAAAATACATGTCAATAAAAGGTCATACCTAATAAAGAATATACGGACAAATAATTTATATTCAACAAACGGAATTATTTAGAAAGATTTTCTTCTCTTGGTGTACTTAAAAAATAAAACAGGCCGTAGTGAATGTTATCTTCAGAAGTCGAATCATTAACTTTCTAGTTAAATTATTGTGTTGATTGATAAATGATATAATTTATTCTACTTGCGTCAAATTGATAAATATTTCCATCGTATTTTTGTTTATAAGTGTTAACTATTTTTTTTAAGTTTATTTCAATGGCAAATATTCCCAAACAAACTCTATCCATTATTTAAACAAATGCTACGAAACGCTAATGAACTTAACGGAAACTAGAATTTTAAATTTATTTATTTTTGGTAAATGCAAGAAGTAAAAATTCTAACTAAACTACGATAATAGTTTCTGCTGACTTTTTCTAATTTTCTCGCCTTTTTATGAGTTTGATGCATTCTAACATCAGATCCGATTATTTCTATAATTTAAAAACACTTGTTTAAGACAAATGAATTATAAAGCATAATATATATATATATATATATATATATATATATATATATATATATATATATATATATATATATATACATTTATTTATTTATTTATATATATATATAATGATTCCCAACTATAAAATTATACTTGAGAAAAAATATATCTCAAAAGCGTGAATTTCGATTTTCAGTTTAGAAAAAAAGCTATCTGTCAGTTAAAAAAATTAAATTAATAGTCTTGATGGATACGAAAATGAACTGAAGGCAAAATATACACATAGAAATAATATGTACATTGATTTTTATTTATCGATAAATTTGTAGACCACTTCAATTTCCACGTTGTTTCACGTTTCTCTTCTACAGATAAAACGATTTTCTATCCTTCTTTCACACGAAAAATATAGAGAAAAGATCTCAATCATTACTAGCAATATGGGTACTTTTAACTTGTATATATTTTCCATCTTATCATAAAAATTTTGTATATGTATGGGAGAAAAATACAATTTAATGTATCGTGTGTGTAATGAATGTAACGCAGTATAAAATTTTGAGAGTCATTTCTAATAGATTTTTTTCGAGGCAGTTCTAATAGATTTTTGTATGAAAGTAAAGTCTACACCATAAGGACTTGTTCAAAACGTTCAACACGAACATACAACAATTTTGTATATTTTATATTCATTTTTTTATCAAATAAATGTTTTTATTAATATCGCGCCTATAAACTTCTACATCATTTTTTTGTTGGGTAAATTATGACTTTTAAAATACCAAAAAATTTTAAGCTAAAGATAAGCAATCTATATTGACTAAAGTGTATTTTTAAAATCAAAGAAAATCAAATGAAGATAGCCAGGATTAATTGTTTAGATACTCGATATCTGGTTCAGTATCAAAATTTCAACTATTTTTAATGATAACCATTCAAATAATACTCTAAATATGCAATCCATAAAGTTATAAGCACTTATAGTAATATGTATTGCAATTATATATGTGCCTATTAGCTTAATTTGAGTTGAAATTGTGGTAAATTTACGGAAAATTTCAGTTTACGGAAAATATTTCAAATAAAAGTTGTTTTGAAAAAACAAAACTTTTTTCTTTGAGTTTAATGGTTCAATGGTAAATATGGATCAAGAGTCATGGATCAATTGGATCCAAAAGACCGATTTTGCTCACTCACTCACGAACTTGATCTTTATTTTTTATGCCTAACGTACGTCACCAAATTTTAGCTCAGTCAATCAATGTCCTTTAGCTTACACTGAAACAGTACCTTGAACCTAGAACGTGCTATAAAAAATTCAGTATACTTTTTATTTTCGGTTTTAAGTTACTGTTGTAATGGTTGGACGGAAAAAAATGTTATTACTGTCATCTACAAGATGTATAATGTAAACTATAAAATAAAAACAATCATTTCAAAATGTTCGTTAATCATGAAACACTCTTTACATATACAGTATATTTTTTAAGTATTCTATTTGCTTTTATTAAATACAAAAAAAAAAATGCGAAGATATTTTTACAAGATTTTCCAAACATTATATTACTTTTTTATTTCGTGTAAAAGAAAAAACTTTTTTACAAACTAAAATTTTTCACTAAAAACTTTCTCTTGTTTGTTACATATATAAAATATGTCTGTCTGTTTGTTGATAATGTAAAAAATCACTTGAGTTTTATTTTCACTCAAAATTTACTACCATTTGTTGTATATAATTTTCCATGCAATTTTATTACTGGCATATAAACAAATTTTTACATAATTTATAACAGTTATTTGTGAATAGAAGTCATGAAAATTTTTATTTTTATTATAATTAGAATATTTTAAGTTGTGTATTTTTCGATATCTTTTCATTTTTATCAAAAATATAATTTTTATTAGCATTATGTAACAGTTATTTATTCTCTTCAATACTCTATGAAGTTTTTCCGCTAGAAAATTTTCCATCCATTTAAATATTGTTGAAAATTGTTGATTTATGTACAATTGGGCACATCATATTTTTTTTTTCTTTAAACATTTTAGAATTATTATTGATTTTGAAAATAAAATAGGTTTCTATCGCTGTTTGTCTGTCAGATAAATTTGGAACATATATATCAAATTGAGAAAATCTAAACAAAACTTCGAACAAAGTATACAATTGGTTACTGTTGTTGAATACGAAAATTTACACAAAAATGTATGTTAAACAAGTGAAAATAACAACAGAATGAATTGTTTATATACTTGACATAAGGTTGAGTATCAACATTTGAACTATTTTTAATGTTCGTAATAAAAAAATTTACAAGGAATATACATACATGTTTCATTTATACTAATACATAGGTCTACCACGCTCTCCCCGTTTTTTTATTTAATTTGAGGCTTTATAAAGAGGCAACATTTTTATTTTGTATGTTTTTTTTTGTGTGTATCGAATTAACTTAAAACCTACTGAACCGATTTAAAAAATTGTTTCACCGTTGGCAGTTACTCAATTCCCGGGTGGCATAGGCTATTTTTATCCATATACACGGGAGAACCGCGTGATGACGCCCGCTAGTCAACAGCAAATGAATTTTTCGAAATGTATACGTTGTTGCATGATAATATGTATTAGAGTAAGTTCTTGAATTTGAGGTTGAATTTTGGCGAATATTTTATGATTAATTAATCAACTGTTTTTATCTAAAATACACTTTCATTAAAAAATAATCCCTTAAATGTTTTCAATTAACAATGATTAAATCACATAAAATTTCTAAATAATGAACAAATATGTTTTCGTTTAAAATCTTCTAATAAATTTAAATTTTAAATAAAAAAATAACAAATTTGATTTCTCAGGCAGATTAAATTTTATCAATAAAAATATATCACATAAAAAGTTCTTTACAATTTTATACAGAATGTAACACACATTCTAAAGTAACCAAATATAAATAATAACCTAATATTATATAATAACCTATATTAAATAATAACCGAAAAAAGGGCGGTAGGCAACAAATGGAGGGGGGATGTTAAAATATTATTAATAATAGCGAGTTCATTATATTGGGTGGATCATTTAAAAGCTTCTGTAATCCATTTCATTTCCAAAACCGCCAGCTTATAGTTCTTTCGGGCCTCATAACTTGACAGCAAATAAAGTAAGTCAGGTATATTTCTATGAAATGATTTGCAAAAGTTGATTCGAATGTTTTCAATTTGGAAGCTATTGAAATCTCCAAAAATAGAAATTGACCATAGGGCACATAGGACTTTAAGCCATTTTAATTATTTTGAGATTATGATATAATATATGACTGTGGTTGATATAACCGTAACATAAGTCACAAGCATGTTTTTCTTGTATAAATGCTTATAAGTTTGTGAATTTTTTTTTTAAATTTTTAATATCATTTTTTGATAATAAAATAATAAATTAGTTTTTATTTTGAAAATGTGGATTTATTAGCAGTGATACTTCCTACGACACCGCATATATATGAGGATATTTTACAGAAAAAAAAACTTCGATCCTTATAATTAAGATTGCACCCAAGAATATTTTCTAAATATTATATGGGAATCCAATTTACAACTGCATACATTTTATAAGTAAGTGATAAAAAATAATTATCCAATTGTTATGAACTTGTTATGGCACAAATCGTGAGCACTCCTTTGTTGTCAATATTGTGCACATCAAATTTCATAATATTTAAATAATTGTCTTTTAGTTATTTGTGCGCGAAAATTGAAAGATATTACATGAAGGAGTGTGCTTCAGTTATATGTTACAATGTTCCTTAATGGTTTGGTCTAAGTAATGTGCAGATCTAAAAGAAGTACCAGATCATGTATAATAAGCCATTTTTTCGGAATCAAGTAGAGTTTACTCATGCATTTAACCACATTTTTATAAAATACCTGCTACTAGATTTTGCTTATCTTTTTTTTTTTTGCTGTGCCTTATGTTTTTTCCTGAAATAATACTATTAGATATATAATTATATAAGACTTTTCTTTTGCACATCCGTGTAGTATATTACAACTTTCGCATTGCACGAATATTAAATACACGGTGGATCATTTTAATCTATGCATCTATACGTCTCGCCAGGATAACCTTTTATTAAAAAATGACCTCAACAAAAGTTTTAAGGTACAGAGGAGGAAATTGAACGGTGACCTTTAATTTCACCTTGACCTCAATTTTCAAGATCTGCAAACAAAATTTTTCGCGGGCAAAAGGACAAATTGAAGTCAAGGTCAAATGTAAGGTTACCACTAAACGTAACCCTCTGTGCCTATCTACTGTTGTTGAGGCCATTTTTCAATGGGTAGCAACCCTGGCAAGACATTTGGATGCATAGATTAAAATGACCCTTCCTGTATATTCGTGCTTGTTATTTACAGTGAAAAAATATCGGACTATAAGAATGATGATAAAAACGAAATAACTGCGTAAATTTATATTAGTAAAGAGCTCTTTTCCCATATTGAAATTTTTCGACGTATTGTGAATATGGGATAACAAATAGATTTTGTTGTAAATTTTGCTAAAGAAATTTGACGAAGTTTTACGAATATTTGAGGGGAAACACAATAAATTTAATAACAACATACTCTTATTACAATTTTATTTATAAGCTAATGTATTTCCCATCAAAACAAAAGGTGTATATTGTAAGTAGTAGTATGAATGTTTACGTCTGTCAAATTTAATTTAATTTTGATGTAAAACAAAAACACCAACAACAATTCGTCGACATAACGTCTACATAGTCTACACTGCCTCACAGAGTGCGAATAATGTAAATAATTGACTTTACGAGCAAGAAATAAAATAAATAATCTGTGTTACGTTAGAACGACGTGTTATGAAAAATATTTTATTCACAGCTGGATGTAGGTTGATATTACGTATTGTTTTGTACTTTTATTTTAACCCTTCGTGAATATATAATGTTTTATGTACACATAAATGAAAGAAAAGTGGAATCAATATAACTTTATTGTGCGTAATATGTAATTACGATATCCAGTTACACTGCCTACAGTCCGTCTATTTATTTTTTTATAACAAATGTTATTTACTAATTGTAAAAAAAACATTTTTAAAGTTTTTATGTTCTAAAAAAAAAAAAAAGAAAATAAACTTTTAATTCAATCCAACTCGTCAATTCATTACATTATACAATTTATGTGATATGAAAACTTGCCGCGACATTTTTATGCCAAGTGTTTCTATAATTTTTGTTTATCTACACAGGTGTATCTCGTGACTTCTTTTTTCTGATATTAATTGTGTAATTTATAATACGTTGATTTAATTTAAAGTTTAATTTCATTTTTTTGAGCAATAAAATATGAAAACTAGTTTTTAAAATTTTTCTTAGTACAATTTTCCTGGATTAAATGTCGTAACAAATTTATCGTGAAACTATAGCAAAAAATAAACATTCAAATATGAAAAGATGTTATTTTGGGCTTTTCAAAGAAATGGGATGAAATTAAAAACATTGTTTATTAGGTTATTTTTACTAAATATTTTATATCGATTAGAAGAAACCGCATCTTAGTTTGTTCGGTACTATTCTGCAAAAGCGGGAGGGGAAATGATTTTTCACAATAATTTCCCCAAAATTGTATGTTCCTAGATAACATAGAAAAATGTTGCTGTTGCGGAATCAAAAACTATTTTGGTTATTACTATTATATTCATGGCATAATTAAAGCTGTGGGGTAAATTGTGATATTACTTCAAATAAAATACAAGAAACAATATGCTGTGGAATGAATATGAAATTATGAAAATCAACAAGCATAAATGTTAATGTAGGTTATGACAATACTTGAACTGGTAAAAAAATATTCAATGTTATGCACCATCAAATTTTTTTTGTATATTTGAAATTATTACATTTTTTTCGCCTATAGTGTACATCAAAAGTGTTTTATAGGTTTAAAATTTTTCTTTTTAGAAATAAAAAAATTAAAATTGAGGTTTTACAGTCTTAAGGGAGCTGTGTATTATGTTAAAGGGTTTTTATCTTTTATATTAATTATGATTTTTAATTATTCCTAATTGACACACTTTTTAATATTACTCAAGGGAATGATTTTAAATGCGCTATAGAGCTCATATGTATTTATTTACATTGAATGTTTTAGTCAGTACGTGATGTTATTAATCAATCTTGACATATGTTTGAAACGAAAATTTAAACAAATTTTTTTGTAAAAGTATTATTTTCGACATTGAGTTTTTAATTTTGAAATTTCGTATCAAAAAGACTCTAAAGATTTTAGATCTGATGTTGTGGTAAGAATATTTTTTAATAAATTGCTATTTAAAAATCTGACTAAAAATATTTTCTTTTAAATCGAAATTCATTATATTATTGTATTTTGCACATATAATATTTATAAATAATTTTTGAAATAATAATTTGAAGTATAACCCTTACGTGTATACATAGAACTGTCTTTCCGAAACAAAGTTTGCCAAAAATCTAATTTTATAAATTATTTAGGTTCTTAATTCGTAAAAATTCATTTAAATGTTTTGATGTTTTCTATTCTGCCAATATTATGTTTTAAACTCATTACTCACTTTTTAAGAAAAATATTCTTGATTTCCAACAAAGCAATTGTTACTTTTCAAAGCGATTTTTTTAAATTAATTTTCATTGAATACCTTACAAAAATTAAAAATTCATAATTTAAAATTCAATCAATCTCGTTTATTTAACTTATAAGATAATTTCGTTTAACCAGGGTATCTTAAAATGTTTGTCAATGCAACAATAAGTTTTGTCTAACAACGTGCTGCATTAGTGTGTGTTTGGCATTAAGAGAAAATGAAAAATAATATAATTATATATATAAATAATTATTTGTTATAAAATATAAAATAAATATTAACTTGGTAACTTGTATATTATGTGAGAAAATTTTGTTCAATTTCATTCATTTAATAAAATTAATAAATTTTCCCATAACATTATCTCATGACATCCAACAACAAACATAACATCCACATACCTACATATAGGGGAAAGTAAAATTCAATACAGATTTCACTTTCAAATGAATATTATTTTAAAACCACATCACATAATAATAACAACAGAATATAATATTATGACATTTCGTTATATAGATAGATAGTTTGAATGGTGTGAGGGAATTCTATTATATTAACTGTTATTATCATTGACTATACTGCGTGTGTCATAGATGTTTCAGATTTAAATAATGTATTTTCAAAGTATAATATTAGGATTGGAAATTTTTAATTTTTTTGAAGTTAACATGCAAACTAGAACGGAGATTATCGGGGAATTTTTCACTTTTAAAGCAATAGAAACCAATGGAAGATTGCAGGTAATTTTTTATAAAACAATTTCAAAAAAAGGCGTAAAAAAACTTTTAGATAAAATAGTGCTATAAATATAAAATACTCCTTATGAGCTATTGAAGTGGAATTGAATTTCTGGATTTTTAGTTTGTCATATAATTGACGTTCAGATCAAAAGATAATTTTTCATTCTCAAGGAAATGGTATAGGATTTCTCAAGAAAATCATTCGCTGCTAGAAATAATTTTTAACTTTTTTGATATATAATCAATTAGGTCTTATATAAGTCAAACTTACATATAGAATAACTATTAATTAAAAATGTAGTATTGAAAACGCACTATAAGACACAGATTTTATGATTTTATGAATTAGTTTTTATCTTTTTCGAAACCCTTAGGTATTTAAATTTCCAATTAGAAATGAATAATCGAAATATTAATCTGCGGACTTCCTGTAACTTTGTGTTTGAGAGCTGAAAAATGTGCGCCTTTTAGATGACTAGATAAATATTGAAATAACCTAACTGTTTTTATGCAGAATATCTCTTTTCCGAATTTTTTGGCCTATATTTGGTATTATACTGGGTATAAAAAACCATAACACGAAAAGTAATGATCTTAGAAAAATAAATTATTTACAAAAGCTGAGTCTAAGTTGAAGTTCGCTTTTAAGGTTATTTTGCACCACATTTGTATATTTGAACTAAAATTACTTCCGCTTTTAAACATTGGACATGATTCGAGCATTAAAGTTTACGTTGAAAGATGTAAACTTTTATGATATTTTTGAGACTAATCGACATTTAAATGCAAAATATTATTTTTATGTACGTGCATTGAACTCACAACTCAAAAAATAATGATTTTAGAAAATATTGTAGAAAAAAAGTAAGAAAAAAAGTAAGGTTTAAATGATTTAGACTAAAATGATTTTCATGCCGAATTATGCATATGGCTTAAATTGTTTTCTTAGACTTGTTTTTCTAAAATAATTATTTAACCTTCAACTCACGGTTCGGCTCAAAGTCTTAACATATACAATGATCTTTTTACGTTAAGATATGCATATATTTTTTGTATTCTAACACATGGACTGAAAAGTCCCGGGCCTAACAAAGAACGTAATCTCCATCAAGAGCAACGCAATCATTCCAGTCCACTGCGTTCTGCATCATCGGTGTCTCTACGACCACGTTTGAAGTCAGCAAACCAACGTTTTATTGTTGTTTCTGATGGAGCGGAGTCCCCATAACACTTTTCAAGCCATTGCTTCGCTTGAACGGTATTTTTTCCCATCAAGAAGCAATGTAAAATTAAAACACGAAATTGTTTTTGATCCATTGTTTTGAAAATAACAAAAGTAGCGTCACTCTTAGCACAATAACTCACAAACTAATGAATAGAATATCATGAAATTTTAACAGCTGTCTTTTGAAGGTTAGTATTTATCTGAAAAAAAGGTGATTGCAATAAAACTAGCACCATCTATGTGTTAGGCCCGATACTTTTCAGTCCATGTATTATTCATTTCCGATTCCAGAATGTGTATTTCGATTCCAAATTTACAAGTTTGATACAAAATAATCATTGAATTTTTAAACCTAATCTGTAATTTTTTAAACCTTGTATAATTAAAATTTTTTGAGTATTTATTAGTATTTCGGTCTTGTTTTTACACCCAGTATACAGTTGATAGTTAAATACTCATAGAAGAGATAGGAAGAAAATGTCTATTACTACCAGACCGACAACTATTCTACTAGACTCATATATTGTGAGTGCTTTGTACAATTTATAGAAAATAAAAGCTTTCTCTTTTGTTCTTTCAATATATACAATTATAATTGGCTGTGTATGTTGTTATTTCATTGATTTGTATGAAGTTTTTGTTTTTCAAAACTTTTTTATAATAAGCCCCTTTAAAAGCACAAATAATGTATAAATTTTTCAATTTCCTGTTTCTACGGGAAAAGGGCGACTCAATTCGCATGTTGATTTTTTAAATAAAACGTAAATTTTTGTTATTTTAAATATTATTTTCATATTGATAAATAAAAAACTATTATTATCGTAAACTTCACAATGAGTGTATGAAATAATGCATACCGCAGAATTATGAAATAATGCATACCGCAGATTAGTTTTATTATTGTCATACCAAATAATTAAAAATATACTTGCTGCGCTTCAAATTATTCTTAGCAATGCACCGTTTCCCGCTGCAAAAATTGCCAATAATTGATCTTTCTCTTTCCAGTGGTTTAGAATATTTACCATAAGCTCGGTTAAACGAAACTTTTACTTAAACAATTTTCCTAGTTCTGAACTTGTTTAAGTATACGAAAACTCGAATGGATAAATGACATCACAATTTCCTATATGTAATTGAAGAAAGTATATATATAGGAAGGAATTATATAGCTATAGGAAATTTGCTAGAGAAGTAGGAACAATAGATTATCTTCACGGGCGAGACTAAATTCTAAAAGTGTAGTACTCTGTTGTTTTGAAACAAATTTTCCAAGAAAAAATGGAAAATTTCCCAATTGGTTAATCTCCAGTGATAGTGGATGTATGTTAGTATTCAACTCATCAATATTGCTATCTAATATCAAAAAAAGGATCAGGAAAATAGGAAACAAAATTAAAATAAAATTGAAGAATTTTAAATGCCGTATTTTTCATGAAATCCTAAAGATTTTCTATAAATATTTCCAGCCGACTAGTCTTCTTATAACTAGTACTTTTAGAATGTTATGAATATAAAAATTAAACTAGAATAAAAAAGATTTATTTAACATAACCGATACTTATGCGTACGTTTCATTATGAACATAATATTGTATTATGCATACATATAATTTAGCATGGAGTAAGGTGGTAGGTACATAGATGCAGTGACTGAAAACATGTCTGAAAAGTTTTCAAGATCATTAAATAATGATAACGAAACAAAATTCAAAATAACTATATACATCAAACGTCACAATATTTGAATATAATACAGTATACAAATGTATGGGTATTATATTATGTACGGGTTATGATCGGAAAAATCAAATGTATAAATAACTGACAATATTTTCTGTTTTCGTAATAAATATAACATACAGTATGGACCACTTAAAATTTCATGCATGGAAAATAGTGTAAAGACATTTTTAATTAGTAAAGAAACTTTAACAAAGCTAAAGTAAATATAACAAACTTTCCTCTGGAATATTGTATTTCAAATTGATTTAATAAATCTAGCGAAACCGAAGAACTGAAATCTCCTTTGAGACTCTCTCGAGAAATCTATAAAATTCCAAGTCAACACATGAACACCAGGAGATAGAAGAATCATAAAATATTATCATTTAACAAGCTTGGCTTGTCAAATTTTCGACTTTTAATTTTCACCGGATACATCCTTTGAAATAATAAAATTTGTTTTCAGAAATTTGTCTGTGCGTGACAGCGATATCTTATCTAACAGTTTATTCAAAATTCCCCAAACTTGATATTCTTGCTTTTACCTTGTATTTTGTTGTGCCTTGAAGCTTTTGGTGAAAATTGTACTACCGAGTAGCGCTTCATTTTAGTGATTTTCGGGTTTCTATCGTTTTTCTTGAAAATGGATACAACGTATTTGTAATAACTTTTTATATATAAATTTTAGTTAATAGTAGAGTATATTGAATATGAAAACTATTTTTTAGGTGTAAGAAATTATAGTCTCAGTTTCGTCTCTCCAGATTTGCTAGTGAACTGCTAGTTGAAATAGGAAATTGGTACCCTTTTATTGTTGATCTGGCAACTTGCAATAAAAATAATACCTAGATTATTTTATCCCCTTTGCCGCAGGTACTATGTATGTACATAAATATATAATAAAAAATTTAAATATGAATATCTCGTGTAGAATTTGAAGAAGGGAGCTGAGATTTATGGTTAAGTATTTTATCTTTGTATAAATTTGGGAGGCAAGATTCAGCCAAAAATATTAAGCGGTTCCGCATCAATTCTACTTTTAGTCAAATTGCGCTTGTGCTCGAATAAAAAAAAGCAAAACAGATAATAGTAGTATTTTATATGTACTGCCATGTAATCTTTCTCAAATTATTATATATAAAAATGCTGTGTTGTCCATAAATTGAGGTATTTCATGTGTATATTTTTAAGTGGAATGAGCCTAGATTTTGATAAAAACTTTTGATAGAATAAATCTAATATGAAAAAAATGTTTGTTTAGTTGTGACTAACCATATTCTCAGTTTTTCCCCTTCAAAATTGTTTTAACACATCTTAAACTCGGTGTTTTTCACATTTTCAAAGCAAGTTTTTTAGTTTTAATTTAAACACTTCCAGTGAATTAAGAAATTAAGAATTAAGGTACGAAATTGGTACTCTGTGATTGTCGTTGTTCAGAGAACTTCCACTATAAATTTCTCCTTTATTAGTTTATCCCCTCCTCCTTTTTAATAAATATCTAAAAAAAAAATAAAAATATGAATATCTCAGGTAGATGTTGATGAATTGAGCTGAAATTTTAAGAAACAGTAGCCCATATGTATCTCATAAGTTTATACCAACGCACATTTTCTTTAAGAAAACTATTAATTAATTATCTTGCAATCCTTACGAGTTCAATATTTCTATCGTTAGCACTCTGTAGTCTGTCAAAAAATATTATATATCTGTTTATATTTTCCCTTTGTTATAATAGTCTACTTGCCTTCATCAATCAAGCATTATCTAATGCATATAGTGTAAAGGGATAGTTATTCAAGGGTAATCACTTTAGCAGTTTGATTAAAAAAAATAAAAAAATTACAATATAAAAGAGTATCAATACAAGCAGTAAAAAATAATAATAAAAGTCAAAGGAGCAAATAATAATAATTTTAATAAGAACAATTCTAATAAACAAATAAATAAAACTGACGTTGCAATCATATGAATATCAACAACAGATACATTAACTAATTGTTTAAAAAATGAAAAAATGAAAAAAATTATCAAATAATAGATAAAAACTCTATGAATAACAATCAATAATCAATAACAGATTATATGAACAAAAACATATTCTTACAATAGATAAAAATCTTTAAAATGACAACAAACAAAATAACAAACATTAGGATTAGATTCAAAAATTAAACTCAATTAAGATTCCAAACGTGACATGAAATTAAAAATTTAATTTAAAATCTAAAATTTAAACTGAAGAAAAAAAAAATTACTAATAATAACCAATATTAAAAAATATTAGAAAAATGTCTTTTAAAAAGAAACAACTTAGAAAATTTATTCAGGAAAATAAAACAACTTTCTAACGTGTGGAATATTCGCATGTACTAAATTACGTACAATTAATTATCTCTTACATTACAATTGACTGCCAATACAATATCCTTAAGAATGGCTTTAGTGAAAGTATTAGATATTCTAATTATAGAGCAGAAGATGCATAAAGAATATTAGTCAAGTTAGCAAAGCAAAGTATTCAAAATTGAATTAAAATATGCTCAAAATTAGATGATATTTAGGTGTTGCAAAATTAAATTGGGTGTTGAAATTTTTAATCAAGAAATTTGAGTCAGTATGATGCACTACTGTCTTGAAATCACGCTGACAGAGCAATGTGAAAAAATAACATTTATAAGTATTAAAAATAACATTGAGCACCTAATTTAATTTTGAAGCGCTCAAATAGCACCTAATTTTGAGAATATTTAAATTCAATTTTGAATACTTTGCTCTGTTAGCTTCACTAGTATGTAAAGTTGTTGTAACGACTGCTTCTCAAATAAACAAAGGAATAAGAAATGTTCGGCATCAACTGCTATTATCACGTAATACTTTTAAATTAACGATAATTCACGATGTTCGTTTGTTTTATTATTTTGTTTGTAAATTAGCTTTCCATTTTTTTTCCTCATGATGAGTTATAAAATGATTGAAATTTTTCAAATACGCTTTTAAAATGAATTTAGGTAACACTTTAAATAAATTATTAATTTTCAAAATGGGATTTGCTCTATATCAAATTTATAAACAGGAGGGTCGTCAATGTTGGTTATAACTTAATTATTGACTTTTGTTCATTTTAGTCTTAAATATACAATATGAAATCCGAGTTTATTGTTGGAAAGGTCAACGGAAATCGTAAAATCAATAGAGAAGTTGTATAAATTTTTTTTCACGTAAATAAAAGTGTGTGTAAAACTTCAAGAACTTGTACAAGGTGGATTTACTTTTTTTTAATCTTTAAGAATAAAAATAAAAAATAAGATATGGATATTCAAAAATTCTGATTAAACGGAGGCATACAATACGATATTTTGACATATTCCCGTAAAATTACATGTAAAATTTTAACTTTCAACCAATTACCCTTGGGAAGTCATTAATTACGTAAACGAATTAATTTTTAGCTAAAAATATGATTGACGACGACTTCAAAACAAAATTGATCTTAATTAAAATATTTGTAGTTATTCACACTTATTTTTAACTTTTTCTGTTCATTTTTTGAAGTTAGTCGAAATTTGAAAACTACTGAACTGATTTTGATAAAACTTATATCGTTTGGTAACTTGAAAGATACTTAAGCCAATTAAAATCTTATTGTAATCTGTCGTTTCTGTGAAATACGTGGAAATACATAAATTTAAAAAAAATTGCACGACTGTTTAGAAGGCCGATAAACTACAAATACGAATATTGTGCAATTTCATCAATTTTACAAATTTAAATTTATGTCTAAATTTACATACATTGAAACAAAAATTTTACTTTTGTTAAATGTTCCTTTCATTCCGATGAAATCTATTGTAGGATTGTATTTATTACATTAAAGGTATAACTATCTGATCCGACATCCTAGATTTAAATAATCAATTCAAACTGGAATAAATAATTTAAAAAAAACACTATTTCATAAACATATTTAAAACTTATTGATCGAAATTGGTTTTTGAAACACTAAATTTTTAGTTTTATTGGCTTTTCGATAAATAATTCTGATAGTTTTCGGACACAGGAATAGTCAACTATTCAATTGGCCATGTGATAAACATGGATGGCCATGTGATAAACATGGATTTTCAAATGCAAATATTTCAATTTCAACTGTTCAATTAAAATTTAGTTACTTTGCCACGACTTTGCCATTTAGATTGAATATATATATATATATATATATATATATATATATATATATATATATATATATATATATATATATATATATATATATATATATATATATATATATATATATATATAAACTTGAATTAAAGCTTTAAAAAAACTCCAAACTATGACATATCATTGTAAAATACAATCTTGTTATATTTCATATTTCGATATTTATTTGAGATAGGACGAATTCAGTTTATTATTATTAATAAAAATATGTTTAAGAAATAATTTAATAATATCTGTTGCTTAAAATCTTGACAATTTCAATAAACCAATTTGGACTCCCTAGATAACTTTCCCTTTCATAATATATTTATGATTGGTTATATTATTGTGACCTCATCATGATGACCAGTTGAACTTAAATGTTGGATATAATGATATGACATCCTTTTTTTAACCTAGAATATTGTATGTGTGTGTATGTCATTCACCCATATCATTCAATTGTGACATTTATCTATAACGTTTATATATTTGTTTGTTATTTAATATATCACCTCTGGTAACTTAAATTTCCCCTAATATTAAATTTATTTTATTTAAATTGTATTAAAATTTCATTTTTATTCAATTATATTTTTGATATCAACATATTAAACTTACTAATTGAATTTTTTTGCATGAAAAATTCTGAAAATTATTATTCTAAATGTTATTATTACTCCTGTAACATCAATAATTTCCTGCAAGCTATGCTGTTTGATGGCTCAATTCACAACAGAACTGAATTTATAAATTACGGTTGTGTTTTATTATTCATATGTTGATATGATATTTAGCTTGATATTTTTACTTTTATAAAATATTGTAATATTCATGTAATAAAGTCAAAAAGATACTCTCGTTAACATCATTTACCGTTTTAAAGCACATTGAATCCGAAAAGATTAAAAAATTACGCATTACTCAATTTTTGTTTTTTAAGAATTTTTTAGCAAATCTTAGATACAAGGTTTCAAATTTCTAGGAAGTTTAGTTTTGTTATAATTAATGATACCGAATCCAGCAATAACTTTATGGTGGCTTTATTTGTATTAAAATAGCATCCCATTCATATAGAAATATGCTCTTTATTTCCATTTAGTACGCCACGTTAAGAAAATCGACTTAGGGTGGATATTTTTTTGTCAATTTTTGAGTATTTTCAGGATCTGTAAAACTCTAAAGAAGTAGTACTTCACAGGAATCATGGTACGAACTATTTACAAACATATTCTATACAAAATTGTACTCTGAAAGTTATATTGGGGTGACGTTGGCCAATATAGAGTATCCATTATCTATAAATTTTTTAAATATTGAAAGCTTAAATGGAGGAAAAAACTGCCTTATTAGTCAAGTGAGTAACGGTGGTTTGGTCAATTCAAAAGGTTTAGCTACTGGAATGTTACGAGTTCAATTCTAGAAATCAATTGATAAATTTTAATTACCGGGACGGTTAATTTATCAGTTTGTCGTCTCCAGGGTAAGGGTGAAGAAATCGGCATAATCTACATGGCGAATTAAATATTATTGTATAAAGTAATTTTCAATGTTAATTTAAATAATATTGTATATTCAGTGTAGTTTAATAAATACAGATGGTGTCTGTTATAGATGTGTATACATCCAAAACGAAGGTTATTAAAACTGAAAAAATCAATAGCGATTTTGTATTTTCATCAATAAAACATTTTGAAGATTTATTTATTTGCTGCAAGACATCGTAAGAATGACTCTCAATAATAATAAATATGATTGATTTATAGTTAAATTGTACTTTTTGACAACAAAACTTGGTTTTTATTATTATTATTATTATTTTTTGTTTTTGTTTTTGTTTTTGAACAAATAAAAGTAAAAATTGCTTTTAATTTAATTCATAATTTTACTACTGTGGCGCTAAAATTCTTGGAATAAAAATTTTTTTATGAAATTTTAAAACCAGTAGTTTAATTGTCAAATTATACTAGTTAAAATGGTTTTGTGTTTTAGCATTCTAATTTACTTTTTTTCAAGAATTTTAACGAATTTCGGAACTAGTTAATTGTTAAATGAACCGTATATAAAGGCAGATTGATACTTCTGTAATAAGTACACTCTTTAATGGAATATAATTTGTATTTTTCCAATTTTAGCGTACAATTAACTTGAAAAAAAAATATATTCAAATGTTCGCGAAAAAACATTTCTAAATATAAAATAAACTTTTTTATTTACTTAAGAATCTTCTTTTCGCAAAAATCTCTTCGAAACGCCCTCCGTTTTCAATATATACAAAATTTCAAAATATTTAGGTAATTTTTTTTTTTAATAATTTGTGCGCAAACATTCAAAGAAATTCATTGTATATTACATTAAAAAGTATACTTATAACTAAGGTATCATTTCCCATAAATTAAAGAAACCGATTGATATGTAATAAATTTTTATTAAAAAAATTATTCCTCTTCAAATATCAAGGAGCGTTTATATCAATTGATTATTATTTTTTTAATTAAAAAAGATTTTATTTCTTTTATAATTAAAAATCTTAAGCATGATTGACATTTTAAATGTGGGACTCAATCAAAAAGATCATAAAAAGACGGCTAACATTTTTAAATAATTTTATTCACTTTCGTTAGTGATGAATTGAACATCACCGATTCAGTAAAATTATTCGATTGATGATATTATTGGCCCTATGATTCTTGTTTTTCAAAGCATATTAGTATTCTCAAATTTAATGGGAATAGAGTATTGGGTGAATGATTTCGATGAGTGTTGCTTTGAGGTTTGTTCAATCAAACTAAAAAATCTCAGAAACTTCACTAAACAAAAGAAGAGGCACTAAATACGTGCGTGTACGTCAATTTTATGTGGTTTTATTGAAATTATTATTAAAATATGATTGAAATTATTGCACACGTAGAACATCAACAATAGTTTTCCAAAAAATTAAAAACTCCTGTATTTCCTTCTTAGTTTTTTTCTGATTCGTTTATAACGTTTATTATTTCTCTAAACTTATTTTTGAATTCAATGTTGTCCAGTTAAGAGATGAAGCAATTTCTCAACTTACCAAATACCGTTGCAAACAAATCAAAAGCTTTTCAGTATTATTAAAGAGAACTTTAGGATTTTTCAAATTAATTTCGATTTTTCCCCAAATTTCTAGATAAAAAATATTTTACAATTTATACATACGTATTTCGACTACATGGTAGTCATGTTCAGTATGAATTAGATAGTTGTAACGATTCTCTGGTCACCAGATTAGCAACGAGTAAAATCTCCTCAGAGAATCATTACGACTATTTAATTCATACTGATGATGACTACTTTGTAGTCGAAATGCGTATTTATAAAATACAAAATATTTTTGATCTAGGAAATTGGGGCAAAAATCGAAAATCAAAAGCTTTAATGAATTAGTTTCTGAATCGTAATTTTTCATTCCATCATAGGTTTAAATTGGAAAAAAATGTGCTTTGAAAATAAACAAACGATTTAATTAAAATAAAAAAAAAGAAGAAAAGTTATTAAGAAAAATCAATTTATATTATTATCTTATAATATTATTTTATTTGTTCTTTATGAAAATGAATAAAATAATATCTATATATTTCTGTTCACAAAACGCATTAATATTAATTGAAGATATATAAATGATGGGAAGAAAAACCATCTCTCTCCGCACACAAAATCATTTTACTTTTTCTTTTAAAATTCGTTTCTCAATATCTGCACACACACATACGTTTACAAATGAAAATGATGAAAATTAAATTTTTCTAAAAAATTGTATAAATATTTATTTAATATTAAAAATAAGTTTTATATCGAAAAAAAATAAAAAAATAAAAATGAAATGAACGTTCAAAGAATGTACTAACATTATGTTATATGTACTTATTAGAAATGTATAGTTAAAGAATGATGAAAGTATTCAATATAATAACTATAAGATATGGAAGTTTGTATATATCATATGAGTCAAAATGCTGTACCATAAATTACAACTTTGAATGAAATGTATGTATATTTATAAATAACTTATAATAAAAATATTTGAAAATTTTTATGTAGGTTATTCTCATAAGTCATTTTTCTGAACGCATCCGCATTAATTTACCAAACACTTTTTTGGGCTAATATGAAAATAAAATTTTTGAAGAAAATTGAAGAATTGATAAAAAAACAAAATTTTTAATTTGTTTCCCTAGTCTTGACCGCTTATAGAGGTTAAAGTAGTTTAATTGCATTAAATTTCAGTTCGCAATCTGTAAATACAATAAACAAATATGTGGAAGATAATCATAATAACATTAATTTTCCATCTTATGATGACAAATTTTAATTTACTTATTAATTAGAATTAGAACTTAGAAATATAAATTAGTCAATAATGTATGTGCTGACGTTATAATATAAACGAAAATACAGAATGTTGCCGTTGTAATGTAAAAGGGAAGTAAATGGACATAAAAATGTAAGTATTAAGACGAAAAATTTAACTAAGTGCCTTCGGGCTTTTTGCCCTAAGTTTTAAACGTAATATTTTTGTGATGTATCGTTCAAAGCATTAAAACTCTGGAAAACGAAGTTGATAAGGTACAGCTCGCTTATTAACACACACAAAAATTAATCTAGTGCCACTTTTAAATTTTGTCGCATTTTCGCTATTTTGCCCATTTTTTCTACGACAAAAAACAAGTTTTGAAAAAAATGAAATACATACAATTTTATCGTAAATTAAATAAAATATTTCCGTCAAAAAAATTTAAAGCTTGGCAAAATTTAAAAGATTTTCAAATCTGAAGATAAAAGATTCCGTAATTGTTTATCAAATGACTTCAAAGTTCAAAAATTTATCGACAAAGTATTTATTTTTATGCATCTTATTATCGCTAAATTATACGTGATATATTTTTATTAACAAGATATTTTTTACCTAGTAGAAGCTGATTTTGACTTTGGTGTCTACTAATAATAACTTTCATTTAACAGGCATGTTATTATAATGAGGTCGATTTTGTTAATCTCGAATATTATCTTTACTAGAATCCAAATTCAACGTTTTTATATACATGTATGTTTTGTATATACTGAGCGTCCGTAATAATATTTCACCTCGATTATCTCGAGAACAAATAATGGCATTGATGTGGAACCACTTTCATTCGATGTCTGATAACTTATCTTAAAAACATGACTTTCCAGCGAAATTGACCCAGCCGTTTTTTATTTTGAATAAAAACTAAAGAAAAAATCAAAAATACTCATTTTCGTAATAATATACAGATTTATTATTTTTAATTCTCCTCATTGGGAAAGAAGTCATGTGGATCCTGCGGGTCGTACATAGATTCCTTGTTTTATATCAAGAAGTATATTGAAAATTTTTTTCTTTATCGATTACTCTTCATACCACATAATATTATTTTGTACCTAAAAGGTATATATTATGTACCACCACTCACATACACATATAGACTCCCATATGCTATTGACTGACTGGCGCGACATAAGTAAGGAAAAATCTTTTAAGATTTTGCTTTTTTTTTAATGAAAAGGAATAAAAACTACACACAACAGAAGAAAAGAATTTTATAAAGAATTTTTATTTTTTCTTAGAGCTGTTGTCTTAAATGTTGTTTATATAACATCTTATTCACTCTTTTGTGTCTCGTGTCTGTTTTTCTGTCTGATGATGATAATAAATAATTGTTACAGTTAAACATTCAGCTTGTGTAAATTGTAAAATTCAGTTAAAACAAAAACAAGATCGTATCTACTACAAACCGTAGTAGATACGATCCTTAAAGATAATTAATAACTTTCCCGAGGAATTAACAAGTAGTTTTCAATATTTGTTTGTGACAAATACTTTTTCTATATTGTTACATTAAAACTTGCTTATTTAAATAGTAATTATTGACTTTCCATTGGTATGTTTTTGAATTTAAAATTTTGATATATTTCGACATTTCAAGATCCCTATAGTTGAATGCTACTGTTTTGGCTATGTGTGTACACATAAGTATATCCAGTAGAAATATCTCTTCATGATTATACCATGAAAGAAAATCGATAGTAAAAAATAAAGCGGGAACAGCTTCATTGGAAGCATAATTATGAGACTTACTAAGCTTTTAGGAAAATCGATTAAACCATCGAAAACCATGTTCACAGGGAACCAATTTCATGCGACTTGTAATTACATTAATATAAAACAGGTCAAATTTTCAACAACATCCCCATTTTTTGAATTGAATCGATATAAGACAACATAGGCAAACTAGCATAATTCCTTTCTATTTTCTTAATTGTACTCATGACTTCCCTCTTCACTGAAAATTTAGTGACATAGACATCCTAATTCGCAGTGAAATCATATTATTTAAAAATTAAAACAAATAAAACACGGTGATAATTTTTAGAAAAATTTATTTTCCATAACTTCGCTTTTAAAACAAGAAAAATCTTAAGGATGCTACTGCTAGCTAATACACATAGTAAAATCATTTGGACGCGATTCATGTATTTGCCCAATGTATACATACTTCGCGTTGTCTGTACATTTCTTTACATTGCAACCTTCTAGCGTACAAGCTTGTCTACGGCATACTACTTTGGTTTACATTAATTCTACTCAACAACCATACCTGCCATATTCCTCAGTTTTTAGAAATCATTCTGAATAATTCGATGTACTTCCAATTAATTAGTTTTTTATTTAAATCTGTAAAATCATTTTTGAGCTATTATTTCGCAGCTTTTCAAACACTTGGTTTTCTATCCCTAAATATCTCGAATATTTCACATGTCAAATTTGAGTTACAAATTGTTTTACGCAGTGTTTGTAACACTGTTAATTTTGAAATATTACCTAAACATGATAATATGAGCATTCACTAGAAAAAAGGTTTTTGTAACTTATACTTACGTTATCTATCGCCCAATTGTGACTATTTCACATTTTATTTTCAATCTTTATAAAAAAAATGCTATTTTTTCATTTTTCTTTATCGACTTCTCTAAAAATTAATAAAATTGAACTTAATAAAAGATGAGACATTTGTGTTTTGGATCAATCGCTGATTGTATTGAACAGATAAAGATGCATATCAGTTTCACCATTTAGTATATTGCACTATTTTGTCTTTAATGTAAATGTTCAGAATCAAACTGAATTCGAACTAGTTGTATATAATCATGTATCACCAATGCAAGGTTCTTCTACTCTTTGGTTAATCGTAGCATTATCTTTGATTTATTGCCTATTGATTGTATCATTTACAGGAATTTGAGGAGATATTATTTTTATTAATTTCATATGTTCATTATTTGTTACAAACTTAATACTTTTGATTATTGTTTACATATTTTATTACTTATAGTAGTAGAAATGACAGTTTCACATCAATAGATGAACAAACGTCCATCACGTCATTTTATAGAAGCTAGAGTAAGATGTGGAAGAAATTTAAAAGCTGTGGGAGCAGCTAAACCCGCAATCTGCATATTGATTTCAATTACAAAATATATGATGTGTGTGATTTTACTTTGTACTGTGCTGTATTCATAGTACTATTTTACTTTGAGGATCCTGAATCCTGTATTCGATCATTGTACATTCGACAACAAAACAAATACGACCGCCTAAATAAATATGTAATTTTTATATTTAAATATCACTGTTTCTATTAAATAAATAAAATTAATCTGGAAAACATACGAAAAAATTCTTGAACAGTTTGATATTTTTAATTTTCGTGGTGAAAATAAGCTTTTATATCAAATAGCTTACTAGATTTTTTTTATTATATAAATGAATGAATTCTACCATTTTGTATTAAAGTTGTTTTACCTCACACTAAAAATAATTTAAAAGTTTTATTAACTGTAAGAGTTAAATGAATGAAAGCTACACGAGAGAAATTTTCTTTATGAAAACTGGGTACGTATTATATTTTCCCTTTTCATCCATGTCATATATACAGTGTGCCTAATTAAAATAAAATGAAAACATACAATGATGACTTGGAAAGTTTAATCAGACCTCGGGATATTTTTAGAATAATAGCTTAACATTTTCTTACTTCCACTATATATACTTATATATAGACATATCTTCTTAAATTGGCCACTATAAAAAATTAAAATATTTCCTTCCAACAGAATTTTTTGTATTAATTAAGCGGTGCCTATTAGCAAAAAAATTTAATTGTCTATTCTCTTCTGAGTTTTCTGAAAAATTGGAAAATTATATTAATAAGATAAAAAAGTTCCTGTTAATAAAACTTCGTTTAGAATAATTCGATAACTTATTTAATTGCTTAATAATTCTATGTATAGTTTCAATGTATATATCGCTTTTGACAAATCCTGGATTGTATACTTTAGCATTACCTGTCGAATAAACGAATTGTAGAATTGTAATCTTGAAAGAAATAAAATAAAATTCAATAAACAAGAAAAGGATGTCAAATAAAAATTAAAGCCATTGCCGCATCATTTTTATTTTATCTATTTAGGTTTTGAGAATATGTATTAATTCTGCCGAAATATGCTTAAAGTTTAAGGTGTTTGTTTACACTACATACTTAAAAATGAATGATAGATGATGAAATATGAGGCAGAAGTTTAATGGAATAGAATCTACAGCTGAGTGTATGAAATTTTTTAAATAAAATTTTATTCAATATTAAAACCTTATATTACTTACTTATCATATTTTGTATTTCCAATAGGTTGGAAATTACAATAAAATAATTAACATTTAAAATTGTTTATAAAAGTTTTTAGCTTTGAATGTATCTTAAATGCAACTTAAAACAAAAAAATATACAAAATATATATTTTATTCCATATTCGGAGTTATTGTAAAATACATTATGGATAGTTAAGAGAAATTTAATTTATTTTCAACACATAAATACATTAGTATTATTATATGTGTATTTATTACTGTGTATACTGGATATTTAGAGTATTATGAATGCTAATGTTAATTAAATTTTATCAATTGTTAATGTTAATTTTCGATTTTAATTGTCACATTGTATAGTTTTTTGTTACTGTTCATATGAACTCATGTTAATATGTTATATTACAAGTGACCACTAACAGAGGTAATTGTTTACATACTCAACATGTGATTGAATTTCATTGTATGGACTCTTTTAATTCACATTTATAAAATATTATATAATAAATATCCAGTCTATGCAGCTATATATGTATATATGTAAAATAATATGTATTTTTATTACCTATATGTGTTTATTAGCCAAATTTGAGCTAAAATTGCGGAAAAATATATTTTACGAAAAAATGTTTCAAACAAAAGTTGTTTGTTTCTTTGTTTAAAAAAAAAAAAAAATTTGTATTTTAACTTTTCTTCGATCTTTTATAGTTTAAAAGTTGGATGATGGATCCATTGGACCAAACGGACTAATTTTGCTCATTCCGGAACTTCAGCTTGTTATCTTTTTTCGTTTTTGAGTTATCGTGATGACGGGCGGACAGTCATCATTTTGCCAAAATTTTGTTTGTGCGGTCACTATTAGGTAGCGTTGCAAACTTTAGACCAAAATTAATATATTCTAACATCTTGTGTATGTCGAGTATAAAAATTTATGATACATTATCAAATTTAAGAGAGGACTTAGAACATTTTTGAAAATATTTTATTACTATTTTGAAATAAAAATTTTTTTTCAAATCGTTCCAAACATACTTAACGTGTACACTATGTAAAATAAAGTAAATAATAGTATTGTAGTTATTGTTTAGTTTGCATGCACTATGTATGTTTAAAGGAATTCTATAAATGACATTTATTATAAATACAATTATAACTATGTAGACTTTGTCAAAATTATTAATGATATGACGTTATATGTCAACTCTCTTATATAGAATTTTATACATTCGAATACGTTGAATGGAATTCAAACTATTTCATTATCACTTTCTGCTTCTTTATATCTCTCATCCTCCTAGTTAAAATTCATCATTCTACTACATATTTCTATTATTTATAACGTCAATTACCAAAGAATATATACATAAATGGATACTATTTGTTATTTCTTTTGATTTTTAAATAAATTTTGATGACGTTCGACATTTTATCTATCAATATGTGTATATAGGTTATAAAAATAGATATTAAATGAGAATAGAATGATTTAGCTATATTAAATTTAATTTCTTGATGTTAGAATTTAAAACATTATATATTTCTTTGTATTTTATTCACTCTGTTTTATTATACTTAATAAATTGACAAATTGGAATAATGTATCTTTTTTCATTTGGAAGCAATTGCCATTTGAATACATCCTTGTGGATCTTCAAACAAATCAATGATTAAACATTATATTTTTGGAATCGTGGATCTTGAAAACTCATTATCAAATTACATACATATCAACATAAAAAAATACAACTAACACAGTTAACGGTTATATACTCACTATATAATGAATTGTTAATTTACAGAACAAATGCAGTTCACATATGTATAATATGTAATGCTCAATGCTCTTAGTGCTCAAGGTAATAAAATCATTCTAATAGATAACTATAATGGACTGAATACGTTGAATTTGTTAATACTAAATTATGACATCCACGGTTTAAAATCACGAGAAGTCTATGTGTCTTTGCTCGTATGTTTGTGGGTAACTACATTCGAAAAATGTATTATCTCGAACACGAATAACGATACGAACAACGTATTAACGTTACTAAAAAATGATTCTGATTCTTTCAAAGTATCCAAGCCGTAAAAGTATTCATTCATTTTATCTCGTTACTAAAATGAATAAATTTAAAGGTCAAATTAAAAAATCAAATTAAAATTAAGTCGTCTCACTAAAGTGTTTCGATGGTATACATGCCATGAAACCTGAAAATTATTGCGTTTTAAATTACATATTAATCAACCACCTACCAGCACTTGTAATAATTTACATTGAAAATTCCCATATTATCCTGATACATTTGACGTGCAGACTTAACGAGTCTTTACAAGACTAGTTGTTTTAAAACTTAAGTTCGTAAGCGATATAACTCATAATACAAACTATATTTTACTAACCAAACACAATGTTATTATATCAAAACTTTAAATGTATTAGTACTAGCGATAGGGTTGAATGTCTGGTAAAACTCCCGTGTATGTAACGCATAGCTAGTTATATAAGCATGAAACAACGAGCAGTGGTGTGTCGTGATGTTTTATATACAGGAATTGTAATTTGAGTGGGTATGAGAGAATAGTGCTTTACATTGAGCATGGGTTGAGAGTAAGAGTAGGTTTGAAAAGGTTTTAATATGAATGAGTGTGTGTTACCTTATATTATTATTAGAGCTAAGTATTTAGTGTTGAACGCGCGACACACACACTGTGTGGTGTAGACACAAATATGATAATATTGATTTTGTTCGGCAGGTGTAACAACAAGAACGGCGAAACGGGACTGCATCGTCTTCTATTAGTGTTATTTAAGGGATATAAGTTTATCTCTTTTTAACACTATCGTTGAACGTGAGAAGAGTTTATTGTACGTTGAACAACGGATAGTATATTTGTAACAACGGGGCCTATTCACTAAAATATACCATCATATTACACAACGAGCGTACGACGACGTGAAGAAGTGAAATGGCGCGTGCTGGAACTGCCCGACATCGGGGTCGTAACGCACAGGGTCATTCAGAGTAAGTATATATGTTTATTATCTTCAATTAAGATGAATTTATTGTATATAATCGATATTATTTTATGATCCGTTATGGTTGCAGAGAAATATGATTTCATACCTGTCCAACTATTGTTTTTCTTCGAAAATACTGTTACAATTTATAGTTTTTCTATATACAGTGTGTTTATGAAAATAGTTTATTTTTTAAACAATCTTGTGATATCAAATAAATAATGCTTCGTAGTATTTCAATTTTGTAAAAGCATTCTTTCAGATTCTTTCACTATTGTTTATTTTCAATAAACATTTATAAAGTTTGCTCAACTTCGAAAAATATAGATGACAAAATAGATAAAAGATTAATTAAACAAATTTTATTTGACTTATCAAAGCTTGTCTATCAATAGATAAAAACACGTTTAATGTGGGTTAAATAAACGGAGATGGATTAAATGTTTTTTGCTGCTTCCTTTTATAATTTTTACAAATAAAATATTTTTATTAATTGCAGGAAGCAGATTCTAAAAAAAAATTCATTTTCAAATTCCAATTAAAATAACTTGTAACCGATGAATTGTAATTGTAATATAAACTTTATACGTGGTGATAAAGAATTCCAACCAATAAGTAATATATGATGCTGAAGTAAAACACAATCATAGAAGATATGAAACAGAAAGAATTTCCCTTGATATTTTTGTTTAAATAACTGAAAATATTGCAAGTGTGGCGTAACTTTCATTTTGAGCAGCAAATTATAAAGTTGCAGGCGAATTTTAAAGATGTTCTTTAAAAATCCTATTATTATACTCGACATACATAATATGTCAGAGTATATTAATTTTAATCCAAAACAAGAAGAGATAGCGAGCTGAAATTTTGGTGACGTATTCTTCTAAACATAAAAGTGAGTTTAAGTTCGTGAATCATCAAAACTGGTCTATTGTGTCCAGTGGATTCTTGACCCAATTTTAAACTAAAAAAATTTAAAAATGTTTATGTTTTTTTAAACAAGCATTTTTTGTTTGAAACATTTTTTCGTAAAATGCATGATTTTTCCACAATTTTAGCTCAAATTTGGCGAATAAACACTTATATGGGTAACAATAATATATATAATTATTAGACGTATATATATATATATATATATATATATATATATATATATATATATATATATATATATATATATATATATATATATATATACATCAATCAACGTATATTTAACTGTAAAACTGGATATTTATAGTTTTTTATGAATGTTTATTAAAAATAGTCTCAGCAATAATATTCAATCATATGTTGTGTATCTAAACAATTAACTCTGTTAGTTGTTATATGTAGTACTTTAAATTAATTTTATTCTTATTCTGGAGATTTTACTAATGCTAAGAACTATAATCATTTAGGCATTTTTGTATAAAAATTTTCTCAGCCGAAAAGTTATCAAAACTGGCATAGGCTTTATAACGCTATTAAACGCTTTTAGCGCTCAACTTAAAATATCCATTGCTCGAAAATAAATAAGAGTTTTTTTCTCAAAACAAAAACTTGCCTTTTTGATTTAAACTTTCAATTTTGCACTCATCTTGTACCCCCTATTTTTTTAAATTCGATACTAGTTAACGATACTAGTTAACTTTATTCACAGTTTGTAATTTTAAACACTCGTTATAAAAAGAAGTATTTGATAAATGAATATTAACGATAAAAAATAAAACGTTTTTGTCAAAAATTAATTAATTCATTTTATAGTGATATAAAGTTAATAAAATAATTTTATTTGTATAAAATATTTTAATATATCCGAATACAATTTTAAATTTATTAAAATTGTAATAATTTATATAAGAATTATCGTATGGTTTTATATTATAATACATACAGTTTTATGTTATGTATAACTACCTACAGTTTATAAATTTTGGTTACCACCATACAGCTATGTACATATTATACCTTTAGTATAAAATAAGTTAAACCTATATAATGTTACACATACCATTGGGTTTAATAATATGTGAATATCATATTTTATATCCGCAAGGTAAATGTATACAAATTATCTAGTCATGAACACGAAAACATATCGCACATGAAATTTATTAGTGAAGTTGGTTGTCTGGGTTTGACGTTTGTTTTCATGATTTTTATAAAAACATAAGAATAATTATCAGGTCTATGCAAATAACTTTCCAATAAAAGATATACGAATAACTTCCCAAAAATCAATAATTTGTTTATTATTAAGAATATGGGTATATTTTTGTTAAAATTTTACGGGTAATTACGTCACTTAAAACTGAATTTAAGTGACGTAATTACGCGTCAAATAAAAGTGGTTCCACGCCGATAACATTATTTGTACTCGAGATAATCGATACGTTAAATTTCTTACGTAAATATATACACACGTACATACACACCCATATTCTTAAAATGTTGACATATCTGCTAGTGACCTTAAAACGTAAAGAAATGTCAAACCAAATGTCAAGCCATTACAATGACTTATCTACTAAAAAATTAATAAAATGTTATAGAAATGGATGATATATTATTTTATATTAAAAACAATCAACTTTTGTTAAATGTAAACATTTCTTTGTTAAATGTTTAGATTTTCCACAATTAAATATGTAATATTTAATAATTAAATATGTATTAATAAACGTATATACTGGAAATTTGTTTAAATACTAGAGTATTTTATGAATGCTAATGATTAAAAATAGTTTAAACACGTGGTTATTTTTACTTTTGTTGTTCATTTGCTATACGATATTTATGCAAATAATTGAAAAATAATAATATTTTCAAGAAGGTGAATATTTTATTGTTCATTGTTACTATTGATGGTTACTCGATCAATTGAATAAAAGTATAAATTGGTCCGAATTTGTGCTTGCGCCATATAAAACCACTTACATATTATTTCGATGTTGTGTTTTTAATAGCTTCTTAAGAGATGTCTAATAGAAATAAGACCACTTATAACTGGACATATTTTGACCAATATTTTTTGAAATTTCCTTTTTCAAATAAAAGCTTGAATAAATTTCGAAGAAAAATAAAATAGTAAACGATCAGAAGACTTATATATAGTAGTTTAAAGAAGAGAACTTCAAACAAGAAAAAAAAAATTATTTTAAATACAAATATCTGTTGTTTGATAATTTTTTTATGATGCCTTATAGCTTTGGCACAATTTTGTTTGCCAATACGTTGGTTTAATTAACGATTAATGCATACACTTGTCGGTTTCTACAATCCTTGAATTAGGTAGGTGATTGTCGCTAAATAGGTAGTACCAATAAATTACATTTTCTATTTAACTCATAGTTTACACAATATTAGTTATGTTAAAAAAATTTTTCAGTTTCAATCTGTACATTATGTATTATATTTTATCTAGAATAATAGTAATAAACATTATTAGGATTAAATCATTGCGTATAATATAATATTTATATGATATAATGCATACTGTTTGTTTAGTGTACAGTATTGTATCTGTATTATGTGGTATTATTTATAATATTATAACCACATACATACACACGCATATACCACACATGAGACACGGGGGATAGCGACTTGTGGTTAGATATACGCATGAATTACCTACAGTCTTATGAATGTTATGTATGTATTCAATATAAGTCAGAAAGTTATTATTTTTATTGCAATAATGTATTACAACATATTGTGTTTACCTTGGCATTTACCGAATTCGCTCAGGAATAGTAAAATTTCGATTCAACATGTGGAAAAGTACTATTTTTTTGAATTATACTACTAGCTACATTTGTAAAAAGTAATGTAGTATAATTATTACTTTTTTACCGTTGATATGATTATTTCAGATCCTATTATTTCAACTTCCTGATTACTTATTTGTTTCGACAGGCTAAGTACAATTTTTCCATACATGGGAACCTAGAAAGGGGTGCAGTGTAATTTTTGGCCGCCTGTTGGTATTAAAATGAATTAGATATGTTTGGATAGTTTAATCAGTTGACGATGTAGAATTAACAATATTATGACCGTCGTGTATACTTATTACTTATTTCAAAATCTTTTAATTAAAACTTAAATTAAATTTATATGCGAGTAAATTCGGGAAAATACATTTGTTAATTTACGTCAGCTACATCTTTTTAGGTAAATTATCCGCAAGCACAGCCTTTATAACTTATAATTTGAAACATAAAGAAAGGTTAAAATATTTCGATGAATATTCAAAAATTGGGAAACTTTAAATATTTAGTAATAATATTTTTATTTATTTTTTGATTATTCAAATTTTTATTTTAATTTTTTTTGCTTTCCATAGTATATTAATTTTTTTTAAATTAAATTAGCGGTAATCGTTATTAAGACCACAGCCGTAGATAATAGATTATATGTTGAATGTTTGTTGTTTGATTATCCTACAAACTCTAGTTCCTATTGGTACCACCAAATAAAGAATTGAAAACAATTCATTTTTGTGATGAAGTCTTGGATCAATCCGGCAACCAAGGTCGTGGTGTATTTATGGTTTGACACGAACCCGCACGTCGTGGTCGACATGCTTACTGATTCCTGAATAAAGATTATTTTGTTCGATTAATTCAATTTATCAAAATCAAGAAAACTATTTTTTTATGTTCAAAAACCTATAATATTTCTCAAATATTACACACTGAGATTTGAATCAATTGTTGTGTGCCTTATTGCATTTAAGTTATTTGAGCTATAAAAAATTTTGGTTATCGAAGTTTTATTAATAAAACCATTAAAAATATAATCCATTCCGTCTCGTTTAGTTTAACATACGACAGAATCGTAAAAGAAATTCATATATAAAATACCATATGATATTTTTATTATTATCGTCGTTAATTCAACCATGTAAAATATAGAAAGTGGGGGGTGTTCATATACATGCATGCGGAAGAAAAAAAAAAGTAATAAGGAAATGTATACACTATACAACGTAGACATTTACATACATGTTCACATTTTGACTTTATAATAATACTTGTATATTATACTATATACAAAACAAAATATGATATTTTTTTTTTCAAATTGATATTCATAAAATGAAAGAAGAATATATTATTATTATTATAAAGTTCATTTTTTTAAAGGTGTATCATCACAATAGGCTTTACTTACTTTCATCTTTGCATAGGAAAGATGATTGAGGGTTGTCGATACAAACTTTAACGATTAAGACATATTCATATTTGAAGGTTTCGTAGCTATTCAATATCGAGTTTTAAAAAAATCACAAGTTGTTTTGTTGAAGCTATAGCAGTGAATTGACACATTTTGAAACGATTTACAAAATTTGAAGAGAAACCACCAATGTATAAATTTTAAAACTCCTGGTACATAATTTTTTTCTTCATTCTATAATTTGAAGATAGAACGGTTTTATCAAACATTTCTTAGAACCGTGGTGTTTTAATTTACTTCCATATTATAGTTGGGTTAATCAGTGTTTGTGAACTAAAACAAATATTTCTAGAATATTCAACATGGAAAGAATGAGTTCTAATACTAAAATTTTGAATATGAATAAGTAAAATAGGCATTATAATGGCATTATAATCATTCTTCAATTTTCTGTCCAGTATTCACAATAAAATGTACTTTTTTCTAATTATTCGGTAATATTCTTTTGGTATTTGTAATACAGTTTAAATGTAAACAATTGAACTATTAATTATATTTTATCGAGCTTACTGGATATTCGCTATTTAAAATAACAAATAAATGAATTTTATTTATTCCGTCTGTCTGCCATCAATATAACTTAAAAGAGATAGTAGAGCTTGAAGTTTGTGACGTATTCTAGACATTAACATTAGAACCAATAGAACCGTATTCATATGGTTTAAAAGTTCGATCACGGTTCTATTGGTTCTTAACTTTATAGTTGGAGTTTTTTTTGTAGGTTGATAACAAATAATATTGTTTATTGTTATCTCCACTTCAAATAATTATACATGGACAGTCAAAATGTTTTTCTTAAATTTTATGATCAATATTTTATCGCGTTTCTAACATTTTATATAATTTTATATTATAGTATATTGTAATTATATATGCGCAGTATACAATATGCATTTAGAATGATATATTTATACGGAACCTTGTAAATAATTACTTTGGTAATTTGAATACATAAGAGTGCTCTTGTGGTTTATACATATTACCAACTATTCTGCTAACATATGGTAGAAACTTGATTCGAATTTAAATATCAAAAATATACTCCCCCTATTGCATGCATACACTTGTTAGGGAATCCTAAAAAAATCGACGGAACCATACAAAATACTATTAACAGGGATGAAAGAAAATGAATGAACTGAATGAAAAACTGGATAAATAATAATCTTTGGCACAAAAAACATACAGAATAAGGATTTTTCCCTTCTAAATTACACTTTTACCAAACGGAAAATACCTTTTCACTTTTTTTTTTGGTTTAGTTAGGTATTTATTCAGTAGATAAACGTTTCATTTTATGCACGGCGGACAGGTAAATTGATTTTTATAATAAAAATTTATTCAAGGAAAAACAAAAGAAAAATTTTCATTATTTTATCATTCGACCAAAACAAAAGAATTCCTATCTCATTTCACTTTCTTTTGTTTTATGAATGAATACAATATAAAATGGGATTAAATTAATTTACATTCTAAGACAGTTATCAGGTAACACGCTAACGCTAAATAATTATTAATGAAATTATTTGGCTACGTGAATTAAATATTTCTAAATTTTGTTTAGAAAAATTTAGTACATAATAATAATATTGAATATAACAAGTAAAATTACAACTTATAATGTTAATGGTTTTGATACTCGATATATGGTTCAGTATCAATGCTTAAACTATTTTTAAAGATTAGCATTCATTAAATACCCTAAATATTTAATTCATGCAGTAATAAATACATATATAATAGTAATATGTCTTGCAAATTTATGTATTTATTAGCTAAATTTGATGTGTCATTGTGACAAATCTAAAACATTTACGAAAAAATGTTTCAAACACAAGGTGTTTATTTTTATTTTTTTTAAATAAATTGTGTTGTTTTTTCTGTTTTTTGAATCTTTCGACTAATATGAATTTAAGACTAGGGTCATGGATCCATTGGACTCAATGATTCGACTTAACTATTCACAAACTTTACTCACTCTTTATGTTTAAAATACTTCACCGAAATTTCAACACATTATCTCTTTTCGTTTTTATGTTGTCTTCAAATTTATCTAGCGTTATACAAACAATAGACCAAAGTAGAAGCCTTAAAAAATGATAAAAAGTGGAAGAAAATTACAGTAGGATGAAACCTATTTTAAACGCAAGATAATATGATATAAATGAAAGGAAAAATAAATTACGGGCGATCTGAGTTCGGGAAGTAGGAGGAGGTAAGTTTTTAAGGATAAAACACGATTTATCTTGATTTCTGGCTAAACTAAAAGTCGTATGGAAAAAAGTTAAATGACAAAGTTGTAGGTAATAAAAAGATCTACAACTTTTGTATTAACAATTTAACACTATACTATAATTTTTTTTGTTTTCAAAAATTATCTTCCAAGGTATACAATAGACTTAAATTAAGATACTTTGGCATATTGTATATTTATGTCGAGTATCACAATTAAAGTTTTAATATTAACTTTTTAGCTATTGATTAACGTTATTAACATACGCAGACCTACATATTACTATTTAGCTATCGGGTAAATAGATACTAAATAAAATATAAAAGGATAGTAAATTGATATAATAATACACATTTTAAGAAACAAATTTACTTAAATTATTATTATAATTAATATAATACATAATTTTTGATGCGTGACTAAAACAGTAAGGTTTTTTATATTAATTGAATTTCAGATTAATTAACATTACAATAGGTACAGAATTCTTCTGATTTTTTTTTCACTTTTGTTTATTTTTTTAAATATTTTTTATACATTTTTATTTTAATAAATACTTCTTTTAAAGTATTTAAATAACCAGAAAAATATTTTTACTTTTAATATAATTAATTCAATATAATTTCAATTATATCTTTATAATTACATAATAATAAAAAAATTCAAAAACAGGTCTTTCATAAAGTAAGGTCTTATCGGATAAGATCCGCTAATTTCCTTCGAGTTTGAAGTGAAGAACTATTAAACATTTTTTTCTTTTCGATGTATACTTATAGAGTATATGTAATTGCCTGTATTTATATAATATTTTCTTGTAGAGGCAGATGTAAAGTTCTTCGTAACCGGGACTAATCAATAACATTGATTTGAAATTTAAGTTGATGCATCTAACGGATAAAGACAATTCGAAATACTCTGACAATAATAAACACAGAAATTCATGATGCGTGTATGTTTACTTGAATTCTAACATTTTCTATTCTTAACTTATCTGACCAATAATTAATTTCTATTTCTATTACAATTTTTTCTTCTTAATGTTTATGTACAAAATTTGAGTAGCTTGACATTGATGGTAATGGATTCGTATTTCGATGGTGAGATCTTTTCTAATAAAATACATAAAAATTATAGATGTAATAAACAATTCAAATTCTATAAATATTATTTTTTCAATTGTTTGCATGTAAATTGTATAGCGAAAATTATTGAATTACTATATAAAATAGCATTTAATTGAAGTTATTGGGTTGAAAATTATCACTTAGTTATTATCCCTTAGTATAATTAGTAATTTAATTGCAAATATAAATAGAAGTATCCATTTAAATTTTTTAATAAAATTTGTGAAATATCCTGTTCAATCATATACCATTCACAGACTTATATTTTCATTGATACCGTAGTATTTCGTAACCATAGAAACGAAAACATTTTGACGTACGGTGGCCATACAAATTTATTTTAAAAACAAAAAGTATATTTCTCCATTATGATTGAATATTAAAGCTCGGACACTTATTCTTATATGATACAGGTACTTATATACCTATGAGCAATTTGAGTATTTGATCATTTCGTTTCTTCTAGGAATTTTATATTGGAAAAAATTTAATGATTTAATTGATAGAGAGATGTGAAATTTTGCATTCGATGTGATATGATTAGGTAAAATTAAAAAAATGTCTTTTTTTTCTTACATGTAAGGGATATGCGGTTTTTATAATCGATGTGAAATGATTTGATAAAATGAGAAAAGTGTTTTTTAAAGTTTTGTGAAAATTAATACAGCAAAATCTGACTGGGTCTGCTAGTGAAAGAATATTAATGTGCGTGCTTTTATGTACGCTTATCCCGTTTTTACAAGTAAACTTGGAGCTAATAAAGTTTATTAGCTATTTCAATTATTACAATTGATTAGGCTCATAAACAAAATCTAAATGTGAAAATTATTCTCTAAATAATTATTATTTAGAATGATAAAATCTGTAATCAATTACCTCAAATGATTGATGGTAGATAATTCTCTCTATAAATAATAGTTCTTTGTTTCAATCATCATCAAAACCATCTCACATTGTGATTCTTTGGAGTAGTTTTGTTTTAATGCTACCAACCATAATAATGTGAACATTCCCCTAAACATCCAAACATTCCTACATGCATTTACTAAAATACGTGTAATACACATGCCCTTTAAACAATAGGTATTTCTAGTTCAATATAAACATTACACATTTACACGGGGAAATTATCCTGTTAAAGGCAAACAGTATCAAGCTGGACTACGACTTAAAACAATTGAATTTAAAACACAAGTATCTTATAAACTCAGACTTACAAGAGTTGTAGAAATTAATTTGATTGCAATTTATCCAATATATGAAGTACTTTAAGGGGCAAGGGTTAGTTCCAATTATGAAATAATAAGGATTTTTTCTTAAAGTATAATACCTTAGTAGTATTCTCTGAAAAATTTAAGTAAATCTGACAAATACTTTTCGAGTTATTCGATAAGTAGCAAAGGGGTCTCTATTATATAAAGTATAATTATTTAATAAATAAACAAAAAATTTTTCTAAATTATGTCTAAACAATGTTATTCAATGCCATGATGTTAGATAAATTTATTTAAAAAAATATACTTTCTATGCTAATTTTCGTTTTTTCCAAATCCAATTCACAACGATACATTACGTTATTGATGTTCTATTTTTGCAAATACGAAATTCAGTTGTCAGATTTTTATAAGAAGATCCCTTTATTAAAATCCATTTAGTCAACAAAAACATATCAAATAGAGCAAACATGTGTTTAGTTTTTTTTTCAAATATTTAAATCTAAAAATTCGAGTACCGGAAATAAAAGATCTCCTAAAACTATTATTTTTCATGTAATAACACTAATCTAGTATATATATTCAAAATATATGTTCAATTAAGCCCAATATGTTTGCGTTGATAAATCAAAAATGATAGATCCGTCATTATGGACTGTAAAATTCGCTTTTGGTAAAACATGATTTGGGATAATTGTTGATAGGAAGATAAAAACGCTTTACAAGATCAACAACACTTACTTTTTAAATATGGGTATAAATGAACGGTAAAGCAGGTGTAATATATATGCTTTCAAAACGGTTATGATTACCGTAGTATTTAAATGATTTTATTATAGCTGAAAATTGTTATATAGATTGTTAACTGATATAAATAACAGTTATGTCAGTCAGTTAGGTAAATGTGAGAACAGAGCTGGTCAGTCATCAGTATGTACTATAAATAAATAAGACGCAATTCCTTTATTTAAAATTTTTTTTGGAGGTTGATTTTATATTAACCATAAAGAAAATGGTATTCCAACCATATTGTAGAACAATTCTCATAAATCATCCCACAAATAATAAAAAATGTATTTCCGAAAATATCAAATATTGAATAAATTGAAAATTGTTACACAGATTATATATTTCATATAAATAATAGTTTTGTCAATCAGTCAGTTAAATGTGAGAACGAAGCTGGTCAGTCAGCCCCAATGTATGCACAATAAATCACTGAATAACCAATATTCTTTCTCCGTGTAACATATATTATAATACACTTTTTTTTTCTATTGTAAAAACCACCATTCCCAATATTTCATCCCCTCTTGGTCTCTCAGTCAGTGTAACAAATAGTATGACAGGAAAACACGGGCATCTTTTAATTCTTTGTGTTTCATTATTCTTTCCAACTTTGTTTTTGTTTGTCTACATGTATATATATATATATATATATATATATATATATATATGTATATATATATATATATATATATATATATATATATATATATATATATATATATATATATGTATTTTAGATATATTGCACGGTCGTCTAACTATAACAATGTGTATTTTTTTGTACTGCATTTTATTGTCAGGATTTTTTATGGTCTATTTATTATATGTATTGACGAAATTGGTTTTCTCATTTATTTTCTTGTACTAAATGACAACATGGGTGAAGACATCTACACAACAGTGCTAAAGAAGTCCTTGCCCTTGCTTACAACTCTCACCTATATAACAATGAAACATTATCAAAGTCGAATTAAAAGCCACAAAAAATCTGCAATGAATTTTACAAGAGCCCTAAATTCTCTATTTGTATATTTTCTAACATATTTTTACCTATAATTTATAGATTATTCTCTTTATTTACTGTCTCCTGAATTACTTTTTGTAATCATGTAAATAAAAAAAAAAATAATAATAATAATAAAAAGCTTTTTGTTCTGGTTTTAGATAAGATTTATGGAAACCAAATTCAATCATAAAATTTTTGGTGTTAATAAAAATGTTTGGTTAGTATGTCCAAAAATGCGACGACCAGAATTTTCCCACGCTTAAAGTTATAAAATATTTATGGTGTATCTAATAAATTTTTCAGTTTAAAATGAATATTTTAGACAGATAAATTTAATTCAGATAAAAAACTTACCACAACAATCGGGTAATAATAAATCAAACCGGTAAGCTGATTAAATTTCTATCATTATTTTTATTTTCCTATTTAAATAATTGCGTATTGTTCTCAGTCCAATAAAAACTTTTGAACTTTTACTATTACATTGTATTTCCTTTTTTTTGTGTGTTGAATATTGCAAGCCTGTTACAGGATTTGTCAGAGCTCAGCCAACTGAGACAATAATATTCATATCATATTATAATTATATAAAATTACTAAATCTCTAAAATCTCTAAGAATTCTGAATAATGAAAACGAGTCAACATTGTAAAATGGTTACAAAAGTTCGTTATCTAGTAGATAAGGGTCAACTTAAAAACATAATATTAAAATATTACTAATAATTTATATTCTTAAATTTTCTAAATCATGTTTGTATGAAACTAGACTCAATAGGTTAACAAAACTTATTTTTTCCAGCTCTTGCTTGTAAACGATCTGTATTAGCTTGTAATTTATATGTAGATACTAAACAGTTGTCGTCGTACGTTGATATTTTGCTCTTTGTGTAATTATAAATTTTGAGTGTCCATATCTTCAGATCCATGTTCAAGAAATAAACCTTGAATTGAAGTGATACTTATTTGTACTGTAAGAACTGTATTTGCCCACACCATTCTTCACTATTTCATCTAAATATTATATATGAAAATTTTTGCACGGTATTGTGACACATTACCAAATTTTTTATAGGATTTAGAATACTTTAACAAACATTTTATAATAATTATATTAAAATCTGAATTTGTCTTAAATCATTCCAAATATAATCTTTGAAAAATTTATAGAAATATTTTTATTAGTTAAACTATTTTTCTTCGCCTAAATACATTTTTTGATACAGTTGAAGGTTTATTAGTTAAATAATATTTACTACCCAAATAATCAATAGAAAGGTTTATTTAACACAATGTTTGTAAGAATACTTTATAGTTAGTTGTTCGTAAGTTCAATAACGGATAGGGTCGCTGTTTGGTTTGAGGGTTGATTCATTTGGTAACTTGTACAAGATTATTATAATATCTGTATACGTGAAGATGAAGGCTACAACTTTCACATACAAATAGATATGTATGATATTAGTTTGGGCGTCTGTCTATCTGTTCAAAGAAGGAGTGGATGTTAATTAATGACCTCCTATTAAAATAGCTTTTACATGGTAGTTGGTAATACCTTAAAACAACCTTCTCTAATCGATAATTATAATTGTTTTTCTGTTCTATTAATTGTTTTATACTTTCTTGTTTCGAAGAATTATTTATGGAAATATATGCACCCTTTTGGTAGGCTATTCAAAAAAAATACCTTTGCAAACCGATTACAAATTAGAAAAAATATGACCCTTGTACTAGTGATATTCGTAATTGATTATACGAAGTAGTTTGTAACACTTGAAACTCGTTACATGAATTTAAACATGTATGAAATTACAGAGTGCAATAAAGTAATTGTTGAGTTCTATAGGGCATACAAGTTACGAGATTTTCAAAGCTGTTTAATGTTGTCGAAAACAAGACCCCGAGACCCCGTAACGACTGACGTAGCGCAATCTGAATTTGGATGGGTGACCACCTAGCAGTACTGTGTACTGTTGTTGTATAAATATAATAATTATAATAATTATAATAATAATAATCCCCTTTGGTTAATGGCTATATAGCTGAAAGTAGCTGAAGCCAGAAATTAAAAAAAAAAAAAAGTGAAAACAACACCTAAAAATTTACGAAAAGTTGTTTCAAACAGAGGTTGCTTGTTTTTTGTCTTTAAATTCTTAATTTATATTTTACTATTTTGTTGTTAGGTCGTGGATCCGTAGGATCCAATAGAAAAATTTTGCTCATTCACGAACTTAAAATCACTTTTTATGTCTTATATACGACACCGTATCTCTTTTTGTAATGGACTGACGGACAATTCAAAACGGACCCATATCAAAATTTTGTCTCTGACATTATGTATATTTCGAGTATAAACAACTATTGTTCAATTTTAACCACTAGAAAGCTTTTACAATTTTTGTTTCTTTTATTTTTATGTTATTATATAAATGTACTGCAGTATTTCATTAGTACGCTCTATTATAATTTGAGTTCACAAAATTTCAGAAATTATTAGAAATTTATTTGCGAAACTAATTTTGCTAATGTAAGCTGTTTATTTTTTATTAATTTCTAACTTGACAGACTAATAAACGGTTACACTTAAATTTTCGTTTTAATACAAATCGAGATTGTATCCATCAATCAACTTCGATTTTCTATTCCGGAAAACTTTAATTAGTGCAAATAAAAAAAATCAGATTTTTTACTTTGATAACTAAGAGAAGTTCGCTAGGTATAAACGTTGTCCATTCAAGCCTGCACTTTCTATTTATATTTTCTTAACTATTTGCAGCAAAATAACTTTTTTTATGATTCCATTTTTTCCTTAACTTAACGAAATATTAATTGATTCTCAAACAGGAATGTATGATGTACTGTTTCTCAAGAATACTAAAAAATATTCATTTTTTTTTTTCTAAATTGGTATTACAAAAGACTCAAAAATTGAGGTTATTGAGAAAATTGTTTCAAACAAAAGTTAAATCGTTTAAAAGGCTCGATGAATTTAAAATACATACTTGTAGAATGACGTTTAAAGTGCATACTTGTTTTGAAGAGAAAGTTTATTGCAGATTCCGATTCTATTAAGAAAACAATTTTCTCTTAAAAGAAAGTATTTGAGATTAATCGGGCCTTTCAAATGAATATATTTTTCTTGTTCTAAACAGCTATCCCTCTTTGTTTTATTTTTCGAGTTGTTTTGCACATGTCAAGTTAAAAAATACATCCTGGATAAAAACTAGCACTTAAAGATTAATAGAGGGTGGAAAATAAGTAGGATTCGAATTACTTACTATTCATAGTGTTATGTTCATGACTATCGTCCTATCTAATCTGTTATACCTGACCTGTAGAATAATGTGTATCAATTGTTTATCACTCGAGCCTTTCATATATTTCATCTGAGAGTATTCAATTAATTTTATGTTTGCCTTACTTTTATACTTGATGTACAAATGCTGTCTAAAATTTAGTAGGCGTTTTTATTCTGTATACCTATGTGAATTAAATATTTTTTGCAAACCAAATATACTAAATTTGTTAAGGACAATATTCTTGGAATGATAACGTTTCATGGAAGGAACGAAGAAATACATTTTTCCTGTGTTAATTATTAAGAACAATGTTTCACTATTTTCTAGGCTCGGCTTGTTGAAGGAAACAAATTAAAAAACTTTTTAACAAATTCTTGAATAATTAGAATCTACCACGACAGTAATAACATAAACATAACCGTTTTAGTATCACTAAAACGTGAAGTTATACATATATAAACATGCCCTTGATAAATTGAGCACTGTCGACTTTTCCACTCATGATGAACTGTACCATTATTATACATTTCCTACTCATTCAACTCGCATTTACCCATTCGTCGATTCCCTTACTCTCTCTCTCCCACCAACTTGTCATACAGCAAATTCTCGACATCATTTTCATTGTATTGAAGTAGTCGTATGTAAAGACTGACTGACTGTGTTTCGTGTATTGCGCTTCACGTTTCATTATGAAATCATTATGTTGACATCTCTGTCTTATTAGGCCATGTACACACTTGTATCAACAATGGAGTTTATTAAAATAATTTTTATGTAATAAAGAATGTAACGGAAGCGCTTTTTGGAACATTAAATTTAAAAAAAATATCTCCGTCGCCGTTACCTAAAGAGACTGGAGTTAGTCGTAGTTTGTATGTTTTCTGTTTTCTATTTTTTAGTTTAAGTTTTTTTAGTGTCGTAGTTTTTTTTATAGTACACAGCACTTGATGGCAATTTTTTTCAATATTACCTACTTTAAAGGTGAAATTGCGATGAATATTGGAAATTTCTACTAAATCCATATTTCACAATATTCTTTAAATTTTTATGTTTCAAACAGAATACTTAAATTCGAAATTCATTTTAAAATTAAAAAACCATTACAAACAATTTTGTACATAGCTACCACTAGAAAGAAATAGGTTTGCATTTAGATGCGATATTTAACATTAACTTTTGAAGGTGTGAATCTAAAAAAATTAGTTATTTAGTTCATCATTTATTAAAGATCAGGTTTTGAAATAAACAACAATTGTTTTAGGCCAAAAATGTTGAAATGAACAACAATTGTTTTTTTCTTTGTATATGGCTGAATTATGATTATTGTAGAACTCCTGTTCTAAAAGTGGGCCGTTTTCTTTTTCCGAGCCTGTAGAATTTTAATTACCTTCACAGGATTGAAATCGACCGGTATCGGTTGTTCTGTTATTGTTATAGAAAGTTTTTTGTCCCATAACTTTTAAATTACAATTTTCAGGTTGCCGACTAACGGAAATCAGGTTTCTCACGCGGGGGAAAAATGGGTTATAGAATGATCTTCCTATTGCAATAAAAAATATCTATTTTAAAATCACAGCCGTCTATGTATGGAGAAACAGTATACCTACAATTATGTTCCTAAAAAACGTTCAAGTATGTATGGAAGTATAAATAAAGCTTTACAATATCAATGTTTCAAAATAAAAAATTTTTTCCTGTGACTATTTAACAATCCCTGACTGAGTACTTTTATCCATTACGTATATTTATTTTTAAAAAATTAATATTTTTGAAAATTATTTATCTGTGAAAAATTTTTTTTATAAATTACTTTACTAATTTTTTTTTTTTGATTAATGTAATGTCAAACATAACATCATAGACGTAATATGTATGACATAAGAGTGAGTATAAAGTAAAATATTTATTTATTTTTTTTAAATCAGTATGAATAAAAAAATTATTATTTATTATCAATCTGAAAGTAACATTCAAATTTATATTGCTTTGATCTATACTATTATTTAATTGCATCATGGACTTTAATTTGCAATATAAATTTGTTCCTTTATGAAGGTATTAATCTAGAAAACATTTCCTAGAATACGAGTCCTTGAGTCATATTATTTACGTAATCATACGACAGCGAAATAGTGTGATATTGAGCAAGGATTTCTTATTATGGGACCACGTAAATTAATAACGATTTTATATAGATACATCAGAATTAACATTTCTGATGAGTTTCGAAGACATCAAGATCACTATTTTAATTCGCTCTAATTTTGTTAGAAATGCAAAAATGGGATCTGATTTCACTTTTCAAAGATTATTTGACTTGTGTAAAATCATTTTGATGCACATTGGCTCATAAACCATTGCACTCCAAGCTTCGTGTTTTATTATCAACAACACGATAATAACACGAATATAATAAACTTCTGTTGAAGATTTTGAAAGATCAATTTGTCTTCGGACAAATTGTATAAACAGATTTGATGCTTCATACATCTTTTTTAAGTCTCTTTACCATACTTAATCACAAATCTTTCAGAGCCAATTGAAATAAATATCATAAATTTGAAGCTCAATGTTTTACGAAGAATAATTCAAAATTTGCTGAAATGTACATACTTCAGGTTCGAGCTATTTACTCCTCACCACTCAAAGACATGTATTATTTTACCTCGCCTTAGTACGTAATTACGCTTGTGTATAACAAAAGTCAAAGTATCTCGCTGCGGGAAGATTACAGTAACCTTTGAACTAAAATTATTTTAAATCTGATGTAAATTAAATGGCCACCAAGATTGAAACATGAGAAGAAAATGTAAAATCAGAACATGAATTACGCATTACGAAAATACCATTTTGAAAATTACAAAAATTATAATGCCAGTAATATTGAATCTTCTCTTCATCAATTTTGCAAGCTTCTTGAATAGTATTCATAATAAAATTTCCTTACTTTCCTTAAAGTCCTTCTTTTATTTACAGAATTTATTACCGTCTGCATATTTATATGTATAAGTATCTAAATTCTGTTTTGGGTTGAAAATAAAACTGAAGGACTTCTTGTTACATGTAATCCACAAGGTATTATCTTCTGGAAAATGTACTAAAATAAAAATACAATTTATCATTATGACGAAAGCTTTAACACAGATAATAACATACCCCCAAAAGCACAATAATGTGATTTTTTTAAAAAGAAAAAATACGATTAACATCAACAAAACTGTCATATTATTAAAAAATAAAAATGATTTATTTAAAAATTAATAAATGCAAAAATGTACAAAAAAAAATTTTTGTAAATAAATCATTCCAACGCTTATCAAAATGAAATAGTAGATCTTTAATCATTTTAATAATTGTCTTAGTACTTGAATGAAAAGAGTAGGCAATGCGTATAGTTCTACAACCCCCAATTAATCGTAAAAGTGAGAATATATCTTTTTACACGAATTAGAAATAACAATAAATTCATTTATCGTGTCAAGATTATGTTACAACCCATATTTATAGAAGTTTTTTAGCCATTCAAACAATGCTGAACAATTGGATGTATATTTAGAGTATATATACCATCGCCTTGTAAACACGTTAGCTCTTGGTATTTCAGTTCCTGGTGTGCAAACATCATTTCAAAAATAAATTCTTGTAAAACAAACTCACGATTGATTGAAAGTTTATATCCGATTTAGAGCAAAATTTTTCGGATTTCAAGTAGTAAATTTTTGAAAATTTTTTTTTTTTATTTTTTATCTCTCGTTTTAATTACCCTATGATTGCCATCCGTTTTTATTAAAGCAATTTTTGAGAAATTATAACGATTCAGAAATTTTTTTAATTTTACAATGAGGAGGTGGTAATTTACAATATTCTTAAATTTTCATTCGGTTTATAATATAATTTTTTTTTTTAAATTTACGGCACAAAATCGCTGTTCGTTTCGGCTGGCAAATTTTGTTCCTCAAATCGGATATAAACTTGGCCAAAACCGCTGTTTTGTTCGGTTTAAAAGAGAGAAAAAATTATTTTTTCCATTCTTCCATATGTCTTGTTTGCTTAAAAATAGAATGGCTTCAAGTTTTCTGATAAGATTTCGAAGGTAGGTTTTATGAAAATTCTGGATTCTTTTTTAATTTCCAACCCAAGTTAAATGTCACCATTCTTGTACATATAATATAATGATCCAAAAATGTATTTGGCGACATCTAAATTCTATAATTAAGATATCGCCAAATTTAGTTATTCCAGAATAAAATCTTAATATTTGTTGTTTTTTAAGTGACTACTTCAATTCAGATTATTAATTTATATAAAACTACTAAATGGAGGGACATGTGTGGCAATTTCAATTTAAAAAAAAAATTCAACTTTAACAACTTTTACTACGTGTTTTGTACAATTGAACATATTTAAGAAATTTTCATACAAATAAAAATTTTGTGTTACCTTTATAAATGAAGTCTGTGACTCAAGTGGAACTGAAGAGGTAGATTTGACATAGTTATAAATTCTGATTTTTTACAGATTTATTTTCAATTATTCTTTAAAAGACTTATTTTAAGCATCTCTTACGTAACAACTTTATTTATTTCTGTTAATACTAATATTTTAATGTATTTTGTGTTATAAACGTGACGTTTATTTTGTTTGATCTATTATTAGTTAAAATATTGTATTCCTAAAAACAATCAAAAAGTAATGGGGGAAAACCTTAAAAATGCATGAAATTTATTTCCAATTAGTTCAAAACTAAATGTAATTTTGATCAATTGGATCCTAAGCTAAAAAAGTTCTGAAAATTCTGTTACCATATGACAGACTTTAGATTTCTTGTCATTTGAATTTAACTTTGATTTTGTATTTATTACGTACTATTATCTTTTTTTTTTAATTATTATTGAGCATTTTAAATTAGTAGTATTGGTCCGATCTCGGTACCATCTAGTGACAGTAGGAATGAATGACTCAAATATACTGAAAATATTTTAACATTGTGTGGTACTCCTTATTATGCTTATAACTCCTTGGTTTCTTATGAAATACCGTTGTTGGTATAATGTCATATTAATGTTGCCTTCTATTGTTTAATATTTTTGTTATAGTTAAATAATTTAACTTTTCTATTGATGAAGACTAAAAGTTAGACATAAAGAAACCATTATACTGAAACCACTTTCTCTTTTAATTTCTACGAAGTCCTTTAAGTAAAATGAATATTTTATTTATTGTTTAAGCTATACAATTTAAATTGATGAATTAAAACATTTAAAAAGAAAATTAAATATTAGTGAAGATAATAAATATTTGTGTATATAATTATAACAATCTGAAGTTGAAGTTTCTCCCATTTCTTATATTATATATAAAACATTAAAGTACAAATAAAACGCCCTTATTTTAAATCATTTTTACTACCCGGATTATATTTTATATATTTACACGAAAATTGAATGTTTTTAACATATTTAATGTATTGTGAATATATAATTCTTAATATATTCTCCATTTACTTACTTCGAACATAGAATTTGTTCAGAGAAACATCTGTTCATATTGTCTACGGATTTAATAGTACAATCATCTTGGTTTTTCAATTCTCAAAAAAAAAAAAAAAAAGAAATCAACTAAAAATGGAGTGTTTTAATTGATTCAAAAACAAAACCATTCCAAAATTCCAGCTTAAAATCATATTGATTGCTAATTATTGAAATATTTCTTCAAATGTCCAGCAGGTTTTCGAGAGATATCAAAAAATCAATATTTCAAATAAATAAATTATTATCCTGATAGCACTGCACTTCGTAAGACACCTTCCTGTCTAAATTTTCCTCATTCCAATACAACCATACTAATAATCGTTTGTTTTCAAAGATAGTAAAAAATCAAAGTATGCCATGGTTTTAAAAACATTAAATTTTCGAATAAGTACAGGAATATGTGATATTCAAAAACCTATACTGATCGAAATACCTATTGACCAGATCAAGTAGGATCATTGAAAATCTTTTCTTATTGAGTACTAGCAGACCCTGTCACGCGTTGCTTTGACATTTTGGAGCACCCGGTATTTATTGTGGGGCATCCGGTATTTGGTGTAGGAAACCCGTGACACAAAATTTTTATATGTACACCCGGAATTTGGTATGAGCCACCTGGTTTCTCCAGGCCGGCCCTCGGCCTTGACTCCGCGTCAGAAAAAAGTACGAAACCCTTGACACGAAATTTATATATACATATATCGATCTTGATATCGGTCCCTTGACCCCCGGTTTGCAATGTAAGCGGAAAAAATGTAATTATTTACGACATCACATTAGAAACGTCAAAAATAACAGTATTTTTTCCTGATTTAATGGGTGTTATTACACAAATAAACCTTCCTCTTCAATCACTCTATCTATTAAAAAAAGCCGCATCAAAATCCGTTACGTAGTTTTGAAGATTTAAGCATACATAGGGATATAGGGACAGAGAAAGCGACTTTGTTTTATACTATGTAGTGATTAGTCGGTACTATGATGTTAAGGGATTTTGAAACAGATACGTTTATATATAGTTTTTATATTTGCAAAAGTAAAGCCTGGAATTAATAAATGGAAGCAATGCTTGGAAGCCGTTTAATTATTTTAGTACATTTTCCTTAAAAAAGCATCTTTTATATCTGTTAATAGGTACAGTAAATCTTTTGTTTTAAATTGAACTAAAATGTATTTGATTCTGTTATTTCAATAGAAACGGATTTTTATTTTAGTAAATTAAATTTAAATTTTATATTTTATATTAAAATTGGGTTATTATTTTATATTAAGTTAATATTTTATATTAATATTCTTGACTCCCGGGTATAATCTATATAATTTCTGATTATGTTTATATTTCCGCAGTTTGGCGTAACAGACATAATGAAAATTTAATGGTTATATTCTAATTAATTTAAATGAAAAAAATAATTTTCAATAATCAAAAAAACAGAAAATTATATAATAATTTCTATTGATAGAATTTCGACAACAATATTGTTTATTTTATTAAAAAATATTGCCATATAATTAGGGAAGAAAATTATTATATTTTTGACCATTATAAAATTTTTGACCATTACCAAAAATATCAGTAATTAGTTTTACACGAAAATATACTTAATAAACTAAATTATTCAAAATAAACTTCCGTAATACGGTAAGTGTTTATCATAGAATTAATTAATCACGGAATTAGCGAAAAAATCGACAAACCGAAAATTAATATTAAGTGGGTAATATAAAATACAGAGTTAGACTGGATACAATTTTAACTAATTAAAAAAAATCATATTGTACAACAAAGCAATATTCTGGAATCTATAAGTATTTTGTTAATTATAAAAAATTTATTTTCGATGGTATGAGAATGTATTTTTTATTTAGTTTATTTACGACAAAAATTGTTTAAGCACTCCAAAATTTATGGCATTTTTGAGGAATAAACACTTAAAATTATATCAAAAATGCCACAAATTTATGGCATTTTTGAGGAATAAACACAGTTGAATTTTAATATTTAAGAAACGCTAAACACAAGTTGAATATTGTTTGTATTTTTGAGAGTTTAAAGTTTTAAACGACTGTAGTATTTTAAATACAATAAGTTTGAAATATTTACTTAAACCATCAAAAGGAGCTTTGAAACACTGAAATAACATTATATAGATCTAGATTTACTTTCCTATTACATACTGTATTATTACATGTGTCTCTATATAAAAGGTTACAGAAAGTGTTAATTAAATGTAAATAAATCAGCAAAAAATTTTTAAATATCAAGCCATGAAGCAACTAACTTTTAACTAGAAAAGATCAAAAACTGATGAATGATAAATCTAATTGGGCTGAAGAATTTTGACTTCTAAAGCGAATTATTTATTAAACAGAATCAGTCAAAATGTACCAATGTTGAATTAAAAAAGCGCAGTTTATGATATAAAACTGAAGCTCGAAGGCTATATTTGAAATTTCGTTTGTAAATGCGTGGAAATGAAAGTAATTAAAATTGATCAAATCAAGAAATTTCTAGACATAATAAGGCGCAGTAATATAATGTTAAAATAATTTCAGTAAATTGGTACCATGCTTTTTTCTCACTAGAATGGTTCTGAGATCGGACCGACATTAGTAGTAAATTACGTGCTTATTTATATTTTAAACAACAATAGTATGGATATATTATTTCATGTATGTATTATATGAAAATGCAAAATCAAATTTCGAATGACAAGGATTATTGATATTTTAATTGGAAATTATTTAAGTTGTGGTATCTGTGGGTTATTAGTTTAGCTTAAACAAGTGAATAGTTGTTTAAGTCTAAAAACAAAGATTTTTTATTAAGAAAATTTCTTTTATCAGATACTCGACCAGTAACACAACCCACATGCTCATAATAAGTTCATAATTAAATAAATAATTAAATTGAAAAGAAAAATTATGTAACTCCAATCGTTATTTAAGTGTCAATGAGTTTCAATAATACTGAAAATTCCAGTCATTACAAAATAAGTACCATTTTATGGCGTTTGGTATTATATTTTGTCATTGGTTTGCTAATAAGTATTAACTAATAATATTTTTTACATGTAAATAACGAAATATTCAGCAGGCTAGTCAGAAATAGCAAATTGCAGAAATGAGCGTAAAAATAATATCCTTTGACAGTAGATAGACATTTTTTATCAATCTTTAAAATATACGGATGATTTTATTTGTATGGTTTGGAGATTTACTTTGTGAAACATTATTTATAAAAAATATATTAACTACTTTGCGTTTTTTTGGTTCACCAATTAATTTTATTAATTAATGTTGATATATGTTTCGGTTTTGAAAATGGTCCAATAGACCGAAACAAATGGTAACATTAATTAATAAAATTAATTAGAAAAAAAAAAAACACAAAATAGTTTATATATTTTTTACAGCTTATTTTATAATGCTATACATATTTAAGAAAAACAGGCACTTGCATATTTCTAAATACAATATAAGAATAATTTTTATTACGATTAGCTAAACGATTACGATTAGCGATTAAGTGGTCAAAAGTACAACACCCTCTGGTCAAAGGAACGGCAAATATATTCCAGTATTTGGTATTCGACATAAGTTATTTACTTTCAAGAAGTAGTTAGATTCATAATTGTAAAAATCAATATAATAAAAAATACAAAGTAGAAAGTTAAAAAAGTGCAAATCAGTCAAAGGTACAACACTTTCCTCTATAGTCAGTTTTATTATTATATGACAAAGGAATTTAGCCGTCAAAAGATCTGAATGGTTTAAATTATTGTAAGTACTGTTCAAAAAATTATATGCTTTACAACTTGAAGCGAATAACTATAAGGCGCTTCAATGCAAAAGCCTTTTCTTCGCTGTCATCATCTCAACTTTTTGCATTCAGTAGAAAAAACAATATTTGAATAAATTATAAGTAATAAAGATATGAAAGACAATAAAAAAATAATTTAATATTTGTAAACTGAATTTTTTTTTTCATTTAGGATAAAAAATGAAAAGAATTTGTAATGATAATAAATTTCCAAGATTTACTACAATAAGGTTTTACAAAATACATAATATAATTTTTTTTTTAAATTTTTAATATGCAATTTTAATAGTCTCAAATCCTCGTTCTTTCCATAAATAATTTAAATATTATACAAATCATATTCGGTTTTTTTATATTACAATTTTATTGCGGTTTAAATGACTTACAATGTTTAGTAAATATTGAGTGGGCAACAAATTTTGACATAAATTATTGTTTGTTAATAAATATATTTAATTTCTTTTTAAACATATTACGCTTTAATAAAGATTGATCCAGCATTAGACTAGTCTTTATTTTATTTATTCGAAATTCGAAATATATGATATTTCAAGTTCTGCAGTTATAATTATTAGACTTACATAAGGCTGCAAAGTCATAAAAATCCCGTTAAGTTTTGTTTCACGAGACAAATACAAAAGACGGGTGGGGTCAAATATCAGTTTATTTGCATTCGATGTAGAATGATTTGGGTAAATGAGAAATTTGTAAAAAATCGATTTAAAATCGGTTTGGTGAACATGAGGGGGTATAGTTTTTTTATGTGGATAATGTCGCAGCAAACCGTGATCGGGTCTTAGTCATTATACAAATTGAAAGTTTATAAAAAATAATAAATATAATATAATTTGAAATACAGACTGGATGTAATTTAAAAACATAACAAATACTTATTTTCTACCACTATAATAAATAATACTAAAGGGCTTTGATTCATTTTATCAATTACTGAAAAATCCATAAAAAAAGTGATGATAACAATTACCAGAGTTAACTTTTCAAATCTTCGCCATATGATTGAATTTCTTTGTTTGGACTATTTTTAATTAGCAATCATAAAATACTATAAATATCCAGTCTATACTACATATGTATACATGTACAATAATAATATGTATTCTTATTCCCTATATGTGTTTATTAGTCATTTGAGTTAAAATTGTGGAGAACTCAAACATTTTAAGAAAAAATGTTTCAAACAAAAGTTATGTGTTTCAAACTAATACAAAAGTTCAAATACAAAAATAAACATTTATTTGAATCAATATAACGTTTCAAATTTAAGACTAAAATTAATACACTCTGACATGTTTGTTTCTGATATGTCGAGTCTAAAAATTAAAATTTAAAATAAATTACCCACTATGGTTCGATTGCTGTGTCTACTATAGCGATTTGGATTAGCCATCACAAATTTAAAATTTTGTAGTTATTATTATTTTAATTTTATTTTCTTGAAACTTTAATAATTTTCTTTCACTCCATAGATTTTTATTTACATTCCAGACATGAAAAATAAATTCTATTATATTTTTTTCAAGTCTGCTGTTATGCAACGTATGGAATTAAATCAGAATATTATTTAATTCACACTGCTTTTTACATTTATCACTAAAATTATGTGGTATGGAGAAGAAATTGCGGATTTCTATTACTTGACAACGTTAAACTGTGTTTTTTTTTTTATCTGTCTATGAGTATCATGTCAGTATTTTTAATAACCCTTTAGGATTATGGGAAGCTAATTTCTATAGTAAAGTTAATTGTTTTTCAATTTTTTTATTATTTTTTTTTTTGAAACCTATATTATGATAGGAAACCGTTCTCCAGCAATACTTATATACAATTTTTGCATCCTCAAAATCATTTTTAATTATATTTCGATAATCATTATGTCACAAAAATTGTAAGGTCGTTTTTAGCAAAAATATTGACAAGAAATGACAAGAGCTCGTAACTGTTTATTTTTGTTGAACTTAGTACAGTATCTACTGAAATGGAAGCGAGAAAAACATTGATGCAGGAACATCCGGATCTTTTTTGTTTGAGCTTCTAAAATTTCTTGCTATTCGTTTACAATAATCTTAAGTAATAATTGACTGCGTTTTAGGTGCATTGCAGTTTTCATGCAAAAAAAATTGTTTTTGTCTAGTCGAATTCATGTATATCTGAATTTATTTATTCTTGCTACAACAACTTGTACAGTCTAAACCATAAATCTCTTCGTAAACTCTTTTAAAGATAATAATATTTTAATTAAAATTTTAAACTATTTTAAAATTGATATACTTTCGGGTAATCTTTTAGTTCATTTCAATTATACTTATCTGCTTTATTTCGTATTGGAATATCAATACATATTATACACAAATAGTGTGTGGTTCAAGGTCAGAACGGTGTGTGCAAGAAGGTTTTCAATTAAGGATGATTTTTCAATTGAGTTTTATTTACAATTTTTCCATTTCAATCTCGATGTAATTAGTAAATAAGACAAACTATTATAGATAAAGCATAGGCTAGGTACTATAATTTATTTAAGATATCTTGTATTATTATTATTGACGTTATGTAAAGACGTATGAATTAATTAGATACTTTTTGTCATATTCAAGCATCAGATGTATAAATACTAAAATACTACTTTTTTATTATCTATACAAAAGCAATAAATGCTCTTAACAAATAGTATCTAGACACAATTAGAGTGAAAAATATACCTTACATATTGTATTCTTCTCAAAAAAGTAAAGATAGTAGCTGGATGTAGTCAAATGAGGTAAACAAAATTTCCTGTTTGTGCGCAGCCACTATACATAACGTTAGAAGTTTTAAATTCATTATTTTAAGCTGAAAAAACAATAAGATTGTGGTAAATTTAAATTTTCGTTTTTGTTGATCGAATATTTATATCAACGAGTCTTGATAAGTATCTATAATCTAAGATTTAGGTATTTTGTATGGAGTAACAGAACGTGGTTAGGGGGAGGGCGCTACGCTGTATCTGAAAAATTTGTTGTCATAAATATTAATCAGGTTAATTTTAAAATTATTGAATGTTGAGCTCAGTATTGATTGTTAAACAAAAACAATACGAGTAAAAATATGTTTGCAAAGAATCCATGGATATATCGATTATTTATTATTTGTATTTTGCATATTATCACTTCACCTTAATCAATATTTGATCACAATATTTTGGTATGGTTGTGCACACAATCACCTAATAAGTCCACTGTTGTATGTACGCCCTCCCGCCCATCATCAAGATAACTCAAAAACGAAAAAAGATAGAGAGCTGAACATGAGACCATTTTGATGGTGTATAGTAGACCTACAAAGAAAGATCAGGTTTGTTAATGAGCAAAATCGGTACATTTGGTACAATGGATCGGATCCAGGGCCCAACTTTTAAACTATAAAAGATAAGACCAAAAATGTTTAGATTTTTAAAACAAACAATTTCTGTTTGAAACAATGTTGCTAATAAACACGTATATTTATAATTACAATTATTATACATAAGTAGTATTTAATCAATGCTAATGATTAAAAATTGTTTTAATGAAAATAATTCTATTTCTCTTAAAGTGACAGTATAAAAGAAGAAGAATTATTTCTCATTTGTGAATAGGTACACTTAATTACGTTTTAAAATATAGTTACCGATTAAATATCGATCTTCATATTTGGAATAAAAAATGTAAACTTCTTCGTTGTATTATTATATTTAAGTCTTATAATATTGTTTTTCGATTTATTTTTATCACCAATTAAACGTTCTTATATTCTTGTAAGGTTTTATACTGTGTATGGAGGTTGTTGTGCTTTCATATAAAATTTTTGTACAACTGCATGGATGAAATTCTATTTAGTCACATTGATAAAGTATTTTCTTTGATACTTGACGTGTGTTACATTGGAGTCGAAATTACATAAAACTTTCTATCTCTTTTCTATGTATTTGTATATGTGTGAAATTATTTGATTTGATTTTATGTAGTGGCTGTATAAAGTTTTCGATAAATATATTCGAAAGAAAATTCGACAATCTCAATAAAACGTAACTTTTTTCACGATAAATAAAGTTTATATAACAAGAAGTGTGTTTCTATACTTAGTATTACTGTAGAAATGGTAAAAGATGCGCTGCTGTGTATACTATCTTTATTAAATGTGATTTAAACTTTGAATTGAAGTGTGAGATTCCTTCTATTTATAACCATTTCTTTGGATTATGTTACAAAATGTTTGAAAATAAGTAAATGACTTCATATTCTGAGAACGTGTAGATACAAAGATGACTCAAAAATTGGAATTTGTTTTTTTGGATACATTCTGGTTACTATATTTTCATAAAAAATACGGACGTTTTAAAAATAAAATAAGAATCCAGGATAAATTATTTTTTGCCAATACGTTGTTTTACCTCCCTTTTCATTGGCCCGTCTGTTTTTGTCACATGCTAAAAATCTAATTTTTACAAATATCTGTTTAACCCTGCCCCTACTAGTGAAAAAATATTCACGTGTGTACGCATTCATTATTACATATTTAATATTCACTCAATATTTATGGTGCTGAAAATGATTTTTTTATTTTATAATATAATAATCTCTATAACGGATATTCTACAATAGAATTTATTTGTAGGTAAATTAAAAATTTGCAAGCGTATTTTTAGAATTTTTTTAAATTAAATTTTTCTGGCCTGTAAAAGGAATATTAAGATACACCTGGGCGTTACACAACTATTTTACCAAATAGCCTCAGAACTTCAAAGAATCCTTTTCCTAATTGAGCTTACAAAATTACTCAGGGTATCTGACACTCGTGTTTATTTTAATAATTATTATATCCACTAGAAATCAAGGATTTCAGAAAGATATCCTCTGTTTTGAATATCATAAAGTCATTCGAGTGTTTTATTCATAAAGTAGGGTCACAACATTTGTTAATACATTCTACCTATTTTAACTTTTTTTTTGGAATACACCTGATAGTTGATAATGAAATCATTAGGACAAAATACGATTTTACGATTTAAATACGAATATAAGTAAAAGTAATTGCTTTTATATCTCTAAAACATAAAGCATTATTTTTCCACTGAGTCATTTATTAATTAACCTGCATGTAAAATAAAATTAGATGGTAAACTTAAAATAAAACTACGAATCCCACAAGAAAAACAGTTTTTTTTTAACGTGAAGCTAAATACTTAAATCATATTAGCAATTACAGAATTAATTAATTAGAATTAATTAATTAATTAATTAATTAATCGCAAATTAATTAGAATGAACACTGGAACATTCATTTTGTCGACCATTACATTTTTAAATATCCCAATGATTTTTCAAAAAATCGTGGTTACAATCATATTGTGATCACGCATTCAATTGAAATAATTTTAGAAGCGACACATTTTCATTCTCAACAAATACTATAAAAAATTGAGCTAAGAATTGAGTGACATAAGGAATCACATCATACGAAACATTCAAAACAATTAAATTTTATCAGATTTTAATGAAAATTTTCTACTTGGATTCATCAGAATCATTTATTAAAACATAATATTAACAAAAATTTAATAAATCTCTATGAAACGACATAGTTTTTCATGATGAAAAGTTTTTGCGATATGAACTTGATATGTATTATCGATATTATTATATTAAAAAACTTTGATATAGAAGTTAAGTTTCCTACATCTTTTCTAAGTCAATTATATATTAATTCTACTTAATTTATTTTCGAGAATGTTTTTCATATTTATTTCAAATGAATTGACCAATAAGTTTTTCCTATAAAAGTTATAATTTTATTTTTTTTCTGGAATTTAATAATTGGTAAATTGATCATACAGTTGTCTGTTTTTTAGATTATTACCCACTTTTATATTCCCCATATATAAAATACGGTGGATTTATAAAATTTAGTCTAAATTTGTTAACGCTAATGAATTTAAGCATATGATTTCAACTTAAAGGTAAAAGTTATATAAAAATGCATATTTTTCGTGTTCATTTTGGACTAACAGCCAGTGACAAATTTTAGATGATCATTTCAAGTCATGAAACTGCACATAGTAAATCCCATATACCTACTGTAAAAGTCACTTTTTGGTCGAGGTAAACTACCGTAAAATTTTTAAGAGAGTAAGAAATAAGGTTTACTTCAGTCATAGTAACAGTCGTCATAAAATTTAAAGAAAATACTTTCGACAGTATATCTATTCATAAAATTTTCATCAAAACACTTGCATCCCTCCTAATTGTTACCAGAACGCTATAAATATAGAATCTTTTTAACAGCTTTCAAGTTTTAACAGAATAAATAAAATATATTTATAATAAATAATATAAACGACCAGAACGAAATAAATAACTCTATTATACAAATTTAATTCTGCATAACTAAATAAGTACTTTTCGGCTTCTAACCAAATAGTTATCATAAAAAAATTAGTTTTGTAGTAAATGAGAAAAATTACTTTTTAACTCCTAAATAAAAAGTTTGATTTTTTGCGTTGAGATTTTGCAAAAGTTTTTCAAATTTCTCTTATACTGATGACAGCTTCCTGCAATCGTGTTTATATTTATAATTTGTTCAGAAAAACCCATTTAATAATATTTATTTAATATTTTATTTTAGACAATTATATATAGCAAGAGAGAATAAAATTTGGCATACATTCGATGTTGCTTGCTTATATATATGAAAACTTTCATATTGTAAAGAACCACAAAAGCATTCCTTTCAATCATTTTTCATTTTTCATTTCTCAAACTCCTTATAACTAGAATTTGGTTTATATTATGTACACCTTACAAATTTTCCGTGCTTTCTTTTTGTTCTGGTATATGATAAAATTTTCTTCACATCAGACTTAAAATGTACAAACTATTATGTAATACTAGCTGTTACTCGCCCGCTTACCAAACCAGTTAAAATTTAATTCATTTCAAATAAAAAGATAGATAACAATGTAATACATAAATTTTGCCATCTGGTACCCGCCTTGCTGGTATCCCACACATTGCTGCCATAAAAGAGATACGAACAATAAAGATGGCGGGTCACATAGCTCACAAGAGAAGTGAGTCTTTGATTTTGTGTCGATGTCTAATCTGGCTTTGGCCTTCGGAATATAAACCCAAACGCCTAAAATCTTGCTTCTTTTGCAAGGTTAGAGAGATGTCGGAATTTAAAAAATAAAAAAATTTATAATTTTATAATAAATGAAAATATTATACAATTACTTCTCACTCATGAGAGAAGCGTGCATTAAATTTTTTAAATTTAAAATCGTAGTTTCCATATCGACTAAATCTATGTTAGAGAAACGTCAGAGTGACGACAAATGGGAGGCTACCGAGAGTGACTTTTCGTGCCTCGCAAATGTAAGAGAGTATGTTAAATTATAAGTGAAATATTTCAACGAGTAATTATAAGTATTCCAAGTATGGGTGTTCCCTATATGATTGTGCATGCATGTACCTTAAGATTAAATACTTTCGACGCAAATATCTCCATCACACTTGGGCCATGGTACTGGTAAATTTTAATTTTTAGATTTTTGAACCTTGGATATTTTTTTTATAAACATGCTAACAATTATGCTTGATGTCATTTTTTTCAACTAAATTTGATTGAAAACCATTTTCTATTTTAACTTTTCAATGCATGTACTTTATTTCTTTTATTTTTTTAAATTGAATTATCCGTCATGTTGTAGTTATGGAGGCTTAAAATTTCATTCTAGCATCTCACGTTTAAGAAATCTTTAATATTAAACCTCGGGTAAGTGGTTCCAACCATAAACCTTGTTTTTGATTGAAGTATTTATGATGTTTCAAACTGCGTAATAATTTGTCTTTATATGTGATGTCTTCATATTCATTAACTTAAAATATAATTGAAATTATTTAGAATTATTTGAAATTTCAAAAATTTATGTCGGAAATGATTGATGCGCATTTTTTAATACAAATATTAAGTCTCATAAATTTATGATGGAATATAAAAATTGTTTTTATGCGATATGCTATCTGTTTTTTATGACAAAAATGACCATTTTTTGTCAAGTTAAATAGTCCTTTATCGCTCACAAAAATCTACCAAAAACGATAAAAAAAAATATAGTTATTATATTTTTTAACATATAGAATTTATTTTTTGTAGATTTTTAATGTAAAATCAATTTTATGTTCAAATAATACCAAGTGTGTTATTAAAAATTGTACCTTACACATTCTTTTTTTTTTTTTTTTTAACAAAAAAAGGGTTTAATTAAGGTACATAAAGTAAACTGAGCATTGAACCTGGAACTTACGGTATCTGGTGATATATATTTTATAAAATGTCCACTTTATAAATAAAGGAAAACAGTTACAGATTTATAAACATATATCTCAAACTACTGAATCCATACATACTAATTTTGACATCGACTAAGAAGAAGAATACTAATTAGATGATTTTTGACATATAAAAAGGGGTTCGAAAATAGTTTGAAATTTTAAACAGTTTTAAAATTTTCAGTATTACTGCTGCCAGCAAAAAATACTATCATTATTTTGTGGTTTTTCAAAACCCCTTTAACCCCTTATACGGGAAATTGTCGAACAATTAACATGGAGACTCAACATTTTAAAAGGTAATCAATAGATTGAATGTTTTTCGGGTCTTTTTTCATGGCCATTGATTTTGCAATTTTTATAACATTTGAACAATATTAATAACGGCTCGCAGCAAGTTTGTATTTTTTGAACAATATGGTTTAATAAAAGGTTTTGAACATAATATTTTTATCATAAGTTTGAAAATATTTTAAGGCTTAAATTAAAACTTCAAAATCAAACTTTACGCTACCGTAGCTGCGTGTAGAAGTATAAATACGAATAATGTTTATCACTGTCCAAATTCCTACAAAATTGAAACTTCGTAATCGTCATACAACTGATCATTTGTTCATTCGAATATCCATATCATTTCGATGAAATCTACTTGTCAATAAAAATCATCGCTTCGAAACCAATATATTTATTTTTGTTGGCACAATGATATAATTTTATAGACGCAAAGTTTTTTTTTTTTTACATAAATTGAAATTACTTTTTTCGAGGCATTGCCTTTGTTGATATGTACTCCATATGAATGCACTCTCCATGGAAATGTGAAAAAATAAATATTTATTTATTAGGTTTAAAATCATAAGCATTTTGATCTCTTAATATGGGAAGCAAAATGCACATTGGATGAACGATCTGTTTTTACTCAAAAGCCATGCCTCCATTGTCTTGTAATTTAATATGAATAATTGAAAAGATAGAAATAGTGATATTTCGTTAAAATGTTATGACTTTATATTTGAAATACACAAGCTGTAGTATATCATGTATCCATCCATTCAGTAAGTTTTAGTGTTGGTTTTGATATCCTAACTTTTGTGTATTTAAAAACTTTTTCATTATCATATTTATGATACATTTTATTTGGATAAAATATTGATAAATGATGTAATATTTTCATATAAATACTTTGATGACTTGTTCAAAATTTTTGTAAAATGCATTTCATCCGTTTAATGTATATTCAATGAATTTTTTGAATTGCTTTTTATGTTTTGAATGTTATACTAATTAATAATATTTCAAAAGAAATAATAAAACAATTTTCAACAACAACAACAAAAACAAACTGACAGGAATTATCTAAAGTCTATAAAATCTTAAGGAATGAAAATAACTCCACTTTAAATCAATTATGATGATATAAGCAAGGTTTCTTGTATCATTATTTATGAAGGCTTGCAAGATGATCAGTTGTTCTTAAACTAGCTTTAGAACATATTATTGAACATAACATTTTGTGTGTTAATTTAAAATGATATATTCCAAAGATTTTCAAAACGGTAAAAAATCTTAAACGGTAAAAATAATAACACATTTTTATCGGATAAAAGCTGGTGAAATAAGTTACTTTGTAATTTTTATTTAGTGGTTTCAACCCCATTTGCTTTGTTTCTGGCCGCAGATAAAGATGTTTTATCAAATTTGATAAATTGTCTAATTTAAAGGTTTATGATTCAGAAATTTATTTTAGGATCAATATATTTCATGGACAGTTTAATGAATATAATTTTAACTAGAGTTATAAATCGAGTTAAAAGTCATATTACAGGAAAAAACCGTCTAAATTATAAAATTTACAAAATCCACTAAAATAACGAAATATGATAGCGATAAAGTAGGTTTGAAATAGATTTAAAAAAAAATGTTCCGAATTCCATTTATAGTATCATATCTTGAAAAAAATTTAACAACGGTATGAAAATTTGTTTACATTTGTAGGGTTTGCCGTTGGATTATTATGAATAAACAATAAAAGAAGGCTTATCCTTTGTTTTAACAAATAATATTTATGTTAATTCCAATTAAAATCGACGATGTTTCAGCGCCAACAATTTTTGATTTGGTATGAAATGGCTTTGGAATCTATAAAACAATTTCTATATTCTATCCACGTAAAAGCCATAAAAAAAACGTCCAAACGAAAATAGTATCAACTTGATTGTGCCAAAACATATATTTTATACATGCATCTACTATAAAATTAATGTCTTTTTAAGTATTGACGGATGTATAAGTGAAGCTCAGAGAGAACTGTAAAACATAGAAATATATACCATGACGTGTTCCAACAAAACTAAACCCATCTTGATTTATTGCAGTTAATTCTCGAAATATACCTTCGAATACACGGGGAAATGTGTAAAGCAAATTATTCAAACAGATAATATATTTCAGGTAGCATTCGCAAAATCTATCTTTAAGACTGTGTACGTATACATAAAATATACGTATGCAATGTTTGTAAAAATCTACGTTTGAAAAATGATTTTATCTCAGTTTTTCTTTTGATTGCCTTATTTCTTTGTTATTTTAAAATAGCGATATACTTGCCACTACAATAATTTTCTAACTTACGTAAATCGAGCCAAAAAAAAATTTCTAGACATTTTTTGTAAGTAGAATTTAATAAAGTTGATGAAAAGGAAGCAAATTTTGTAAGTTTATATAGTACTAGTAACCCGCCCTCGCTTCGCTTCGTTATATGCCATAGTTCTAGTTTTATACATTAATATTAAATAATTTCTTTACTGTAAAAGTTCTGCATACATAATATTTTTGTTCTATTTTGTGTTGGCATCAAGTTGATTAGTTTTCAACATTTCCTGTTTGAGATACATATATATCTGTCCATATGACAAAAATAAAAAACCTTATATGTTTTGCATTTAACCCTACACAGAGGTAGAGGTAGGCGGTAAGATTATTTAATAACAAATTTCCCATTTTATCAAACTGTTTCTCATCGGTTAAAAAATATACAACCATCTTTCTCTACCTTGCATAAAATAAATTTTGTATTTTTGCCATTTTACCCATAAAATAAACGGGAAGGAATAAAATATCAATTTTTCATTCCCTTAATCATTCTATTGACTTTCATTTAATTTTAATGAGAGGTGTGATATCTTTCTGCGGGGAATGATAAGATTAATGGAAAATTGAGAAATTGATAATTACGGTTTCGCCTAATTTTTCTGATGAGTAAGTTTTACATTTGAAGGACCAGGGCTACGTAAATCAACTAGATAGACTACTGAATATTATGCATCACCCTCCGAAATATCACGAAAATGGATAATCCTAAAACTCAGAAACACGGATCCCATTAATTTTTATTCTAATATTGTGTGATTAGATGATCTCCCGTACTACTCAAGAAACACGAATCCGCTAAATTTTTATAAGAATTATGTGTATTTAATTTGAAGTCTGTATAGACTGTACAGATCTCCAGATATTGATGGAAAGTCTGATATTGTGTAAAATACGTTCCCCTATCGCGCTACATAGGAAAATAAAAAATCGTAAAATAAAAAAAAAAGTAGGCTTGATTTAAAAGAAGAATAGTTCATGTAATTTTGAAGGCTCTAAGGCTCTAAAGCATTTATTTAATTATTTATCTCTGTAAATTTATAATATTATAAATAAACGGAACCATTTTATTATGTGTAAGCAAGGAACAAATACTTATACTACTTTTCACTTTATATTCAAAATTAAATATATTGAACCAATTACGTAATTGCCCACTGACATAACAACAGACACAGTCAGAACATGAATAGGTGAACATCTAGGATTGCTGTGTACTGCTGTTGTATAGATTAAATATATACCCACTGTAGTCACTTTATAACTTTAGTAGTTCAAAAAGGTGAAAAGTGACTTTAAAAAAAAGCAATAAATGTATTTCTAAATGATCACAGGTTAATTAATATTGTGTTAAAAATCCAACCTTATTGTGTCTAACAATTACACTGTGAGACACAAAATAGAAAATCAAAGAAAGATGTGATGAAAGTTTAAATTCTAGTTAGTTATCAAAAAATATCAAATGGGTAAATTATAATAATTAGTCACTGCAGATTCATTTTTTTATAATATTCATTATAAAATACTTCAAAAACATGTTCTTTAAGAGGCGCGTTACCCCTAGAGCGTTATTTTGTCACACAGCTAGCTTACTGAGCCAATAAGGAAAACAGAAATTTGGTGTAAAAATCAAGCATCGTTTTTTAAAAAGTCATAAATGGAAGTTAATGCGGCTATATTGGATTTTATATATTTTTCTACTTGAGTTTGAATATATCGGCCTCTAGTTTGTGCTTTAACATCTACTGTTTATTTTTAATTCATAAAATACATCCCTCTTTAAAATTTGGAATAAATAGAAGATTGCAACAAATATGTAATTAATTATTTCCAGCGGATTTTTTGTGTTTACCCACAAAATCGTATTTTTATTCACCGTACTCTTGATATAGTTATAAGATACGACTATGTTTAAGACAATATTCGAGCAATTGGAAGAAGAACCAATATTGATTAATACACTTGTAAGTCAGTTCATTTAGCTCACATTGATATCAGGATGATATGAAAAGTATAAAATCTATGTATACTTAGGAAAAAAACTATTTGACGGTTTTGCTGTTGGTTGTAAAAAAGTTAGTGGGGTCACCCGGTTGTTGTAAACGATGATAGTATATGGTAGAATTTATAACTAATGAAAACAAATGAAGAAATTTTGTGTGAAATAATGAATTTAAAAACATAAAACATAGAGTTGCGTTGTTTTTTGATAATGCAGCTTATCAATCAAAATAACGAAATACAATAAACAATAAACAATCAGTATAATAATAATTAAATAATGTACTTCTCAAAATTTTTGATATAGATGTTTTACTAAAAATAATTTTGTCAATGATAATTCAATAATTCCATCAGTGATTAAAAATCATTTACGCACTATTATTTTTAACAACAAGAATATTAAATGGAAATACAATTAACAGTTTATTTTACTAATTATAATTACGTAATAAAAATTAAAGAAAAGATTTAAAAAAGTGAAACTTTTTTTATAATGCTTTTTGATAATGATTTTGTTTGATATTGCAGTTTATCAATCAATTTAATTTGTATTTGATTTTTCAATAATATTGCTTACTTATTCTACTAACATAGTGTCAACAATGTAGAATTCATATTCACATTTATATTTATGTATGGCGTGACCCCCTATTATAAACGAAAACATAGCGCGTATCCATACCATAAATTTTAAGATTGTATTACCAATACAATTTTTAAAAGTGTCATTAAATAGAATAGGTACATGAATAAATTGAAAACCGTTTCGTGTTAATTGCTAAGTTAAATATTTGATAACCTTAATGCCATTACGATGTCTAGTTGTTTAAATGCGTTCAGCTGCATTCCCCAACACAAAGTTTCTCTTTGGAATACCGTAAGCTTAATAAATAATGTTAATTTCCGTATTGAATTACTTATAACGTCCTTCGTATATTTTTATTTATTTATATATTATCTTAAAATGAAAATTGTTTACAACAATATAAAAACCTCACCAGAACACAACAAAAAACAATAAAATTAATAAATGTTGTATCATAAATCTTTAGTGTTTTTATTTGTGTGAGAGAGTGTGTGTTCGAATGTTTTCAAGTGGTCGAATAGACGAGTCAGACGACTTTTACTACTTTAACTTAAATAAATGCAATAGAATTCGTTTTATTAAAGGTAAGAATATTTTTATACCCAAGGGTACATACATTTATATTAGTTTTTATTGTAGTTTTTCTTTTGATTTCCGGTTTCTGATTATTTAGTACCTACCGAATTCATGAGATTCATTCATAATTTATTTGGAGTTTTTAAAATAAAACAAGTTAATATTTTAAGGGATGTTGTTTGTAGCTTAAGAAAGTCTGTTGGGTTTTTTTGGCAAGAAAAAACGTTTAAAAAAACTAACATTGTATTCATTATATTTTCAATCTACTTAAAAAAACCAAAAAATTATTTAGTTTTTATGAAAGAATGTTTCAAAAGCTAAGCCAAATATACCCCTAATATCGGACCGCATAAGCTTATTTAGTTATTTATTCAAAAGTTTAATTATTGTTTGAGTATGTTTTGAGCATTTCCTTTCCCTCTCCGAAAATTCTAATAAGTGAGGCATTCTCTTTCACCCACTCCATATACTCTTTCTCCAAAAAGGTAAATCTTATCGTCGTTTATTCTTGCGCAAACAATTTTTATCCTTTATGTTACGAAACTTTTAAACAAGTCAAAAATGGCGAATAATCCTTGAAATTACACACAGCGTAAAATTGCCGGAAAATTATTTTTCTTTATTTTAATAGTATGATTATTCAGTTTTAAACAACAAATTCAGAAAGGACCCGATACGTAATAAAACTAGTTGTCCAAAAACCTAAAATTAAATGCAATTTACAGGTTGTAGCACAACAGATATTTCGTTTTTTTAGGTGTCGGACAATTGTTTTATTGAATAATTGTTATTTTGTGTTATTGAATTTACATAAAAATCATGTCTTATGTCAGTTTAAAGATTATCATCGAATTTATATTAATGATATGATATGGTTGTGGGCAACGGTATGAAAACAGATTTTTTATATATAAGCAAAGTGATTGAAAACAAATTAAAACATAATTTATCAGCGAACAAAATATTAATCAGTGCTGCCCTTAGGTCTAAACGGATAATATAGATATTTTTAATTATTACACAAAATAGTTATGTTTTGATGATTAATTAAAGAACTATTAAATGAAATGTTTAAATGAAAAACAATAATTTTTAAATTTAGTTTATCATTTTTTATCACTAATTCTACTTGTCTTGTACTTGTCACTGGCATCTTGAATGAACAATGGAGTGTATATCGGTAAAACTTGAAACAGAATAATTCATAGAAGTACAAAATATAATCGAACTATCTATCCTGTTTTAAAACCAACAAAAAGCTATAATACAAACAGCATCATGACGATGATAAAGAAAATTGTACATTCGACTATGGAATACGTATACTATAAAGTTAAAGAGAAAAACATGATAAAGATCGAAATAAAACGTAGTGAAATACTATAGCGAATGAATATAATACATCATATTGAGTGAATAAAATATATAATGCAATTCATTCTAAAGGTTGTTCATACTGGTAATTCAGGGTGAGTTGTTGGTTTATGCGATAAATGACTTAAAAACACAAGTTCAAACAAAGCTAAAGTTTTTATTGTAGAGAATAATCGTTAAATTTCGTATTTATTTCACAGGAATATAAGTTTTTTTTTTAACCAAACAAATTATTTGTTGTATGCTTTGCCTCGTGTTGAACATTAAGAGTTTAATATAATAATAATAACTCTAATCAAAAGGAGATACTTTTAAGATAAGTCTTATAATTCAAAGTCACTCTTAGCATTAGTGATTGGTAATAATAAACGGCAAGTTATAAATCGCTTCTTATTTATAAATTAAAATATAATGTTAATCGATTTTTTGAACCACTCAGCTTTTCAGATCTTTTGAATTATTAGTCCAAAGTTATAGCATTTTCATACAGACATTCTGCTAATTAACTGAATGTGCTTGGCCAATCCGAATGGATACATTTTTCGCAAAATTCAACAAAAAATAGATGTCAAAGTTAGTCACTCACATCTTTTCTTAGTTAACACATGGACTGAAAAGTCCCGGGCCTAACAAAGAAAACACAGTTTTTTGGTTCAAAATTAGCTTTATTCATCAACGTAATCTCCATCAAGAGCAACGCAATCATTCCAGCGCCGCTCTAACATTTCAATACCACTTTTGTAGAACGATTTATCTTTTGCCTCAAAATAGGCCTCAGTTTCAGCGATAACCTCTTCATTCGTGCGAAATTTCTTACCGGCGAGCATTTTTTTCAGGTCTGCGAACAGCCAGTAGTCGCTGGGAGCCAAATCTGGCGAAAAAATTCCGGTTTGTTACGTTTAAACATGGCCAAACACTGCTCAGAATCATCAACAATTTCTCGTTTTTGGTCAACAGTGAGCAAACGTGGCACCCACTTTGAACAGAGCTTTCTCATAGTCAAATGCTCATGCAATATAAAGCCAACACGTTCTTTTGATATATTTACGATGTCAGCTAACTCACGCAACTTCACTTTTCGATCATTCAAAACGATTTTGTGGATTTTTTTAATGTTTTCTGATGTTACCACCAGGTAACATTTGGACGTCCACTGCGTTCTGCATCATTGGTGTCTTTTGAAGTCAGCAAACCAACGTTTTATTGTTGTTTCTGATAGAGCGGAGTCCCCATAACACTTTTCAAGCCATTGCTTCGCTTGAACGGTAATTTTTCCCATCAAGAAGCAATGTAAAATTAAAACACGAAATTGTTTTTGATCCATTGTTTTGAAAATAACAAAAGTAGCGTCACTCTTAGCACAATAACTCACAAACTAATGAATAGAATATCATGAAATTTTAACAGCTGTCTTTTGAAGGTTAGTATTAACTGAAAAAAAGGTGACTGCAATAAAACTAACACCATCTATGTGTTAGGCCCGGGACTTTTCAGTCCATGTAATATTTACAACTGTCGAAACTTGTTTCTAAAGTTATATGATTAACAAAGAACACAGTGTTGTGTTAACAAATCATTTTGGATACAACATATGTGAATTTATTCATCCATTCATCCATTTACTATAAGAAGAATATATAAAAGCCTTCACCTAATTCCTTACGAATATTATTTTCCAAAACGTTAGTGAATTACTTTAAGAAACTTTACAAATTTACTGTACATTTTATAGTTGTCTCAAACTATAAATGTGATGACAATTACAAATACTTGAACATAATTGGATTTATCGTCACCAAATATTTGCTGCTATAAGATGACATTACTTTTTTATTTTGTCTATTTTTCATCTTAAATATTTTTTGGCACTTCTTTCTTTAAGTGTAAGTATTTCATCATATTTTCTTTACCCTAATAATATTTACTTAATATTTATAACAATTTGTTTATGTTATCTAACATATACCAAAAATTGCTATTATTGTTCATGATATGGCAAAACTGTGTGGATGGATGGATGGATGAATGGGTGATAAAATGGTTTTGTTGTATCATTGTTGTTTGTTTGATGATGAAATGATATAACAACTCATACTCTTGCAGTTACTAGCAGACAACACCACCATCATTGTTGATGTCGCCTTCATTTTAACTAATGTTGAGAGTCCATTGATGTTTTTAGAAACGTGGATAGATCATTCTGGTATATAAAAGCTATATAAATCGAGATGTCCGCCTTAAATGAAAACTATTTTGATATCTTGGTAATAATAAAAGATAGAATTTGTGGTAATATTTACACTTTAATGTTGAGTATTGAGTTTCGCAAATATCACATTTCAATATAGTATTATAGAAGGATGTTGTGGTAATAAAACGAATGCTTTTTGAATACTGTGACTTTTTATTTACATCCAGATAGATAATGGGAATTTTGAGGGTTGGCAAAACTAACCAATTCTAAATATGATATCGTCAAAAAATAGTCAAGGATTTGTAAGAGCAATTTTGGATTTAAATATATATATATATATATATATATATATATATATATATATATATATATATATATATATATATATATATATATATTTAATAAAATATTTTACTTTAAAAATAGAATTATTATTGTGATAAATAAAATTGCCATACTTTCCTTACTTATACCGTTTACTAAAGACTAAGTGAATGTGCAATCTATGAACAATGTAATGATTTCAAACTTATCATAGATAGTAATGGTAGACAAAAAAGTTTGTATTGTGTAACCTGTAATTCTTACATATACACATAGTGAAAAACAATGTATGAGAAAAAAATTTGTACTGAAATGAACTAATTTTTTTAATATGAAGAACCTACTCAAATATGGCCACTTTGGCCAAACGATAAAATTTTGTCGCCTAGGCTAGCGTTTAGTAGGCAAAAATACAAATAAATGTTTAAAACAATTATGGAAAACATTTTTATAAAGAGAAATTTTATATTTTGATATTTAAAAAACTGTCCATTGTAGAAGATTATTGATCCTAGATTAATGCGGTACAAGATCTTCAAAAGGTGTGGTAAAGGTGTGATCCGTAAAGGTTTTATATCATTCTTTATTATTCCCATAGGTGTATATAGCACCTCAAAGTTGTAACAACTAATTTTATAAATTTAAGGGTTCAATGAAATATAATTGAATAACAGAATACAACGCTGATACTAAATTTCAAGCATAAAATTGTCAGCCATCTAAATTTTAAGCGAACATCTATGTGGATGCTCTCTCATAATGAAAAAGTTTTTATTAAATGACTTTATGTTTGACACTGATTTTTCATAATTTTCCTTAGCTGTTTTTTATATTATTATTCGAATTGTATGCTTATTATTGATGATAGCAGCCACCACCATCTCTACTTATATTGTGTGTGGTTTTATTGGAAAATTATCATTAAGTTTTTCAATCTATGGTGTAATATCAGATTGAATTTTTGTTTTTATTAAGTAACTATAGGTTTTTATATTATTTTCTTTTTAGTTTTTATTACATTTTTCCCTCTATAAAAAGATTTTCCTATTTGTTTTTGTTTATGCAGTGTTTAATTTTTATATCTTGTTTGAACAGCGATTTAAAATATGTTAAAATTTTCACAAAGTTTTCATATATATAAGGAGTATATAAAATGCATTAACTTATTACTTGAATAGCTTTTGGGGTAAGCATGACCCATCAGCAAAGTATAGTTTTCAATTTTAATGGTATTAGAGGATGCATTGGAGTCAAATAATCCTGAATGAAAAATTTTAAGATTTTTAATGGAATTTTTCGGAATATTCGTCAAGTGATTCGAGTTCGCACAAAAAATATTATTGTTTTGATACTCAGAATACGGTTGAATATCAATTTTTGAACTCTTATTAATCATCAGCATTCGAAAAATACTCTGAACGCAGTCCATATGGTTATAAACACAAATATATTAATAACGTTTAAGTATTATAAATATTTATGTGTTTATTCGACATATTTGAGTTGAAATTGTGGTGAATCTACGAAGTTTACGAAATATGTCTCAATTAAAACCAAATATTTTTTGTTTTAAATTTTTCTTACAATTTAAAATTTGGTTCACAGATCAATTAGACGTAATAGACCAACTTTTCTCATTCACGTATTTGAACTTACTCTTTAGTACAATAATACGCTACCAAAATTTCAGTTCTCTTTTTGTTTTTGAGTTATCTTTAGGTGATTGATATTTCAAGCGTTTTAAACTTTATACTGAAATTAATATACTCTGACATTTATACTTTACAGAAACAAGGGAAGATTAGTTGTTACATACTTAATTGGTTTTATACGCTTTATATAATTCAATATCAATGTTGAACTATTTAACTATTTTTAATTATTAGCATTCATAAAATACTTTTATATCCAGTCAATTCAATTATAAATACATAATAATAAAATGTATTATAATTATATATGTGTTTATTAGCTAAATTTGAGGTTAAATTATTTCGAATCCATTTTATGACAAAATATTACAATCAAAAGTTTACGCATTTTATTGTTGTGTGCCGATGTTATTACTTGAAGAAAAGCTGTCCCAAGAAGAAACTTTCAATCTAAATTTCCTCCGTCCTAAACTTGCTCAGTAAGGTGATTTTGCGCATTGGTATTGTTATTCCAAAAAGTATAAATAAATATGATGTTTTTTTTTGCAATACAATTTTCTCGTATGATTCATGTATGGCTGTTTCCTGGTAACTAAAACCGCTTTAATATGCCTTTTTTAACCGCATATTATGTTACCTACTTCAATTTCCCTTGAATCAAACGTCGCTTTTTACACACTATAAATTATTTTAGCAAACATTAAAATCGGATCAACAAAAGAAAAATGTTATCATTTCATTCCTTGTAAGTAATATTACTTGGATTGAAATAATTTTATATTGGTTGACAGTTCATTAGTTTTCAAGATGGGCTTATCGAAATTGTAATTACCTACTCAGCATTAACTTATTCGCGAACATAATTTTATAAAAATATTTATCATCAAGTAATAGTGACACTTAATCACCATTACATAAAAATTAGTATTTATTTATAATTATGTTTGCGAATAAGTTGATACTGAGAAATCAATTACAATTTCGAAAATTCTTATTTTATTGAGAAGTGAGGGAAGGAGGGGGCCATATCTTATTATATTTTAGAGGTGATGTCATATTATTAATATGAAAACTGCAATCCCTTGAGGAAAAGAATATAAAACTTTTTCGCATAAAAGGGAACCGAAAAAACTTATTTTATTTATTTAGAAGTAAAAATTAATTGTTAATTTACATACTTCAGTCAATAATTATCTTGTGATCAAGCGTCTTTCGAAATCGATGCTGAATATAAACACTCATAAAAATTCATTAATTGTTGTTGACTTCAAAAAGTAATTGATCTCAAGATATATATGATCTAAAATTGTTTTTTTTACTATTAAATTAGTTATTTGACATCGATTCCCGTTCTTGCGAAAAAGTTTTATTTTAACCTTATTAAAATCAATTATATTGCATTGGATTACTAATTGGATTACTAATACAATGAATTATTATTTTTAATTTTGCCATTGAAAGATGTTTTTTCATTTTTTTAACTATATTTCATTAATGTGACAATGTAATAATCGGCCATGTCTTTTATTACAAGTGATACTAACGACGTAAATCTCAGTTCCAAATACACATGCTTATTAAGGATATATTTTATTTATTTTAAATATATATGACTAAAAGTAAGTAAAAAAGGAATTAAAAAGAAAGCTTGCATGGCGTTCAGTATAATAGAAATCTAAGCATGTTTGGTTTGTATGAAAACCTTGATATTTGTTAAACATGTCTATGAGGTCTCCAGAGAATAAATTAAATAAATATTTTCCTAGTGCATAGTGAAGTCGTGATGTCTTTTCTATAAAACATAAAGTATATACTTATATTTAGTGTTTTTACGATAGACAATAAACACAGACCGTGAGCCCATTATGAAATAAAAATTTTAATTCCACTTCAATTGACATGGGCTGCTTAATCATGACAATGATTTTTACCATGTACAATATATACATGTTTAATCTAATCCCAAATGTTGTGAAAAATATCTTTGGAATCAAAAAAGTGCATACTTATCTTTTAAACTATACTAGGAAAAGTTGTTTAGATTACTATTATACAAGCAAAGATATAAAGATTGTAGTATTTTTATTTTATACTAAATAGCGTGCCCGGAAAATTTCCATAATTCATTACAATTCGGAGAACGAGTTAAACTAAATCTCTTAACTTTAACAACAAACAGACGTTAAGGTTTACAGACCAGATTTGTTACAAGTATTCTTATACCACGTTTATACTATGGTTTTTAAATAAGTGGAGTAGCAAATTAAAATTGATAAATACAAATTTTTTAAATGGTTTAATTTTACAAATTTTATTTTTCCCAAAAACTATTTTTTTATTGTTCCGTTTTTCTAACTGGTCCTGCTTTTTTATTGCGTGGGGTATATATTTCAATAAAATTACTCACATTAAAAACATAAAAAAAATGCACAAAATGACCAGTAAAAAAACGAATAATGTGAACATCTCATTAAACAACAAATTGTATAGGATCATAATTTCTAAAGAAATTTCTAAATTTGTAAATGCATCAAAATATTTTGCGTTGTAACTGTGGATGCTGTTTGCGGTCTTCAATAAATGGTAACGAACTTGTCGTGATGGTATTTTTTCATTTTAATTATAATACTTGAGGTTAAAATTATTATTTTTATAAACATTATCATTCAGTCGGAATGATTATATATAACATCAAAAATATTGAAATTCTAGCAAAAAATACACCAACATTTTAATAAAACTGAAAGCCTCATTTCAGGACGTTTCCAAACTTCAGATTTCAGTTAAAAGTCCACTTTTTGTCTACTTACGGACTATACTTGACCCATTACATGCATGAAGTTCTAATAAATACTAAATAAGTCTAGGTAATAGTAAATTCTTAAAATTCTATAAAACCTTCTTAGAAGATTCGATGTATGGATTAGTTACGACATCAAGATTACACAATAAGCACACGGTATTTAAATAAGTATGTGAACATGTTTGAAAAATAAATATACATTTAAACACGTATGAATGGAATGACTGAAGATAAAGGATATGTTGATATCCCTAGATATATACTAGGAAGGTACTCTTCATGCCTGTAATGTATAAACGTAATGATCTCTTTATTTTAAAGGACCCTATTTGTTGAGATAGTAAATATACTATGATTCACCTCTACCAAATTTGACCATTATCTGATTTTTTAAGCTAAAATAGGTAAGTACCTTGTTTGCAGCAGTATGCTTAATACGTCAGTTGACAATTTCAACATCTGGATCGTTGCGGAGTCGATTCCTGTGATCGGCTAGATAATTAATTGTTATGATAGGTTGATGAGAAAAATTATCATACACGCTACAGCAGGATAGCTATTCTTTTATGAATAAAATGGTCAGAAATTTGTGACCCATAAAAGTAATGAAATTAAAATTTTCAACCAGAAATTCTAACAAGGATTATTGAGTACGGTATTTTATAAAAAATAAGTTCGTTAAATTTTTTAACTTCACATTGTGGGTCCTTACGAGGATATATATTTCATACATGAATTTTGTAGCCCACGGACATGCCCATTTAAACCGAATTAACTTACCACTAAAGGATAAAATACGTAAGTGTTAATATCAGTTTTACTCTTTTTGAATGAAATGCGTAAAAATTTTTGATCAATAAGAGTCATGAAATTTCTAAAGGTAATTATTGAGTACGGCAATTTAATAAAAATAAATTTATTAAATTTATTTAACTATCCACTTCATTTTTGAAATATATATCCCTTAAGGACCTACAATTAAATTGTTATCCTGGATCCTTATATCCCAAAAATGAATTTTGTAGCCCACAGACATGCTCATTTAAACCGAAACAACTTACCACTAGTTTTTTAATTAATTTCACTTAACTTAAACACCCCCCGAAACGAATAAGCAAAAAGATAATTATTTAAAAAAATTAACTGAACAAATGTCATTCTAAAAATTGTAATTAAAAAAGACATACATATGATCCTCTACATAGTAGAAGAACGGTTCATATATCTGAATTGTTTATAGAAAGCCAGCGAATATTTCATACACCAAAATCACAGACCGCGAATATTTCGTAAGAATTCACGAAAAATTCGATAAGTTTAATTAATATTCCAAACGTTGTAATGAAACAGCGACATTAAATAATATTATTATATTCGATGCATTTTTAAATATAAATAGCTACCTACGATTGTTTACCTGACTTATATTTCCCAAAAATTGATATAAAATTAAAAATCCAGTGATTATACATCTTGTTTTATTTAAGTAAAAATGCTTTTAACAAAATTATATTTGAGTATCTATTCAAAACGCGTTTAGGATAAAAACTTCCAACTTTGCCTAAATTTAAACACAGCTCTTAACACGTATACATTATTACAATGTTGTGCCTGCAATTGCAACACGATACATTTTTCAATTTTTTATATAAACATAGTTATTTTTATCAGTATATAAATTAACATAAATTTTCACTTAGTTTTTACTAACGAAAAACTTTTCTGCTTATGTTGCATGTCGGAAAATATGTGTTATGTTTTTGAAAAAAATTATTCGTAGACATTTTAAGAAACAACTCTGAATGAGTCTCAATAGTAATAAATTTTAATCTCATTTTTATAAAAATATTTTTTTTAAATCTAAATGACAAAAATGGAATAAATATCATAAAAATGTATCTTTTTCATAAAATTGTGTGTTTTGTTTATGTTTCTGTTAAAAACGAAAACTTGTTATTTAAAATAAAAAATAAAAAAATTGTTGAGGGTACTCAAAAGACATCCGTATACAGGTATGCTAGATTTTTTTAAAAATAAGATGACGTTTGTTCGCCTTGCTGTGATTGGTTTCTAAAAGATATTTACTTAATTTAAGCCATATTAAATAAAAATTTGAATTAAAATCCATATAAAGATTTTTAGCAGTATTTTTGATTTGAATAATAATAATGATGTAAGAGAATACAAAATATGAATTTCCTTATTGGCTAAAATTGTTACCCTCTTAATAGTGAAAATGTAATAATTTCTTAGCACCCGAATCAAAAAAATAAATTAAACAAATAAAATGTTGTAAGTACTTTAACACAGCAATTTATAAGTTTATATATTATTGAAATGTACGAGTAGTGTATTATTTTAAATGGGTATAAAGCTATGAGTTCGTTTCACCATGGCACTTTGAACCATTACTATAAATTCAATCAGGAACAATCATTAGACCAGGGTCGATAATTTTTGAAACATAAAAAAATCATACTAGGATGAAATCCATTGAAAACAGAAGATAAAATAACAAAAATGGAAGGAAGAATAATTTACGGGCGATCTGAGGTCGGGAACTGAAAAGGGGTGAGTTTTTAAGGATAAAACACGGTTTATCTCAATTTTCGGTAAAACTAAGTCCTAAAAAAAGTTAACTTATAAAGTTGTAGATAAAAACAAGATCTACATCTCTTGTATTTACACTTTTTCACATAACAAAAAAAATTTTGAAAAAATATCTAAAAAGCACCCTTATTTTAAATCGAAAAATTTGGTGATCAAGTGAAAAAAGTGTAAATACAAAAGTTACAGTAGGTCTTTTTATTACCTACAACTTTGCCATTCAACTTTTTTCTATAGGACTTGTAGTTTTAACGGTAATCGAGATAAACCGTATTTACCCTTACAAACTCATTCCCTTCCACTTTCCGACTTCAGATCGCGCGTAAATTATTTTTCCTTTCATTTTTGTAATATTGTTTCGTTTCTTATGTGTTTCATCCTACTATAATTTTTTTTTCACTTTTTACCATTTTTAAAGTCTTCTACCCTGATCTATATTACATAAATCCTTATTATGTCTATCAATAGACAATTCAAAGTAATTAATTAAATTAAAATTTATTGACCAATATATTTAATTTGTTTAGATGCAAAAAAATACGCATTATTTTAATCATTTAAGTTTTAAAACCAAGATACTTTTATTTTATAAATTACAGTTTTAAGTTTTATCGGCTGTCCTCTGAGAATGGTTATCTTTTTTATTTTTTATAATCAATTAATTATCATTTGCTAAATTTAGCAATTAGTTAAATTTGTCTGTGCATGTTAACACATGTATGGGAAATTTCATGAAATAAAAATCAATATTAAATTTAAAATAATGATATGTATACTTATTCAAAAATCAAAAATGCGAATGTTTATCAGAATTAACTTTTGTTTATCTATTTAAAAAATTCATTTTAAACTAAAATAAATTATAAAATACATCAAAAAAATAGTTTATTAAATAATTTTAAGAAAGCCTGGAAGATTTAGGGTGTTGCGTTTTTTGTTTATTTGGTTATATGTTTGTTAATTAATTTGTTACGAAAATGTTAAAAATACAAAGTCTGTATGTTTTTTTTTAATTCAAAACCGGAAACAATGCGTCTTTGTTTATATTTCAGTAATATATAGAGGTGAAACTACCGGGTGAAAAATTTGACATAAAAAAAATATTAAAGCCCTTTTATAGCTTATTAAAATTTTGATGAGAACATCTCTAATCATACAATTTTAATTAAAATCATTCATCATGTGTATTCAAGAGATACATCATATCTACCAATATGACACTAGGGTAACTGCCAGTCTATACATTTATCATGTGACATTTTTCATTATAATCATTTGACCTTTATGTGTAACATATTTGCAGGAGCTATTTTAAAATTTGTACGAGGATATGAAATATTAAATTTAAAAAAATCCCGCTTTAATACATTCGCTAAAATTTTATACATTTTTGAATACGGCTCAATTTTGAAATAGTCAATTTCCAAATAATTTCTGCTATTGTGTAAACTAAACAAATCTTTAAGGTTGATTTAAAATAAACTTATCAATTCTAAAAATATATGTTATTGTTGCTGAAGATTTATCTCGCCTAGGTTAATTTAAAAGTATACTCTGCTTTGCTCGATAAACAAATTATAATTTTACTGATTAATCAGAATTTGGAGGTACTTGAGTATGCATAAATCGAGAAACGCATTCTCTCAGTGGAAGTGTATTAAGAATAGCTTAAATACTTAAATCTTATCGAAGGCACCGTAATTTTTTTGATGAAATAAAAGGTCTGGAGTCATTTCAATGTGTTTTTAGTAAAATGGAAAAAAATTTTAGCAGTATGGTGAATTTTTAGAATAATTTTTGTTTTTGTGTTTTAAGCAATTTAAAATCTATATAATTCGAAACATGAAATTTTCAAATAGATTTTTTGATGACTGTTTTATGAACTAATAATGCGAAAATTACTTGTATTACGAAAACGAAACTTTTTTGAAACAATCAGAATAGTTCAAAAGACTGTTTATTGAACAAGAATATATTGTTTTCTACAATGAAAGTTTTTAGAAAAACGCTCTGTTTTCGGGGTATTGACGATTTAAGTTTGAAAAAGTCACAAAAAACTAATATCTATAATGATGTAAAACATCTTGAGGAAAAGTATCAGTTTTTATGAACTTCGCACTTCATTCTAAAAGATTGAAAACGGATGCTTTTTTCGAAAAATTACAAGATTTCAAAATTGTAATTTTTGACCATTTTGCTTAAAATGACTGCTTATCTTATAATACATCGAAAAAAGAGTATATGGTAATAAAAAAATTAAAAAAATAGATCATTGTTAACACAATTCCATTAACAGAATACGGTGCGCAACAACATTTAGTTCCTGCTATAGATATTGATCAAGTTTTAAGAAGTAAAATTTTTAAATAAACAATACATATCTGATTAAAAGTATAAACAAATAATCAGAAATTATTAAATTTTCAAAAATTGGGTTTACCTTGTCGTAACATTCAAGACGAGTCAAAACTTTATACATTTTATTGCGATTATTCATGTTTACTATAAAAAGAGATTTCAAAGAATTCATTTCAAAACTGAATAAAATTTTCATGAATTGATGTGACGTCAAAAACTATAACTAATGGGTTAAAAACATCTGAGTTCAAAATATTGAGTAGGGTATTTTTACTGAGCTAACCCGAAGAAATATTTTCTCTTCGACTGTGAGTTAATGGATAAATTTTGATACACGACCGAAGAATTTCATTTTAAGAATTTCCTATGGCCATCAAAAAACATTTACAAAAAGTGTGTCTTTGTCTTTATCTCTTATAAACTCGAGAGCACAATGCATTTTTAGATAATTATCCTTTCAATTTCTATTCCTTCGCGTATTCATAAAATTTATTTTGTTTGCTGGTGTATTCACGTTATCTATTCACGTTAAGATGCTTTAACAAATGCCTTCTATAATTTATACATTGTATTCGTAGTGTGTCACAATAGATTAAGTATAATTTTAACATCTTTGACACACTCAACTCAACCCACGTATCTCAAGGAATTTTAAATACTCGTAAATTAAAATATTTTTCACGTTTCATTTTCAATATATCTTTACTGTTTTGTTAATAAACATTTTTATTTACATCACAAAAATTTTTACTATATAGGTAACTGATCCACGAAATAAACAAATCCATGAATGTAAAGCCAACGTTGATGAATGGGATACAATGTTCAATGATTTCGAAGTTATAGAAATTGAATGAACACTCCTCCTTAGTTTAAATAGATCGTAATTTCGAAAATGATATTTATAACAGAACATTATTTGATTACATTAGTTACAAAATGAATACTGTTATATAAGTATTTTTGAAAATTCGAAAAATTTTATTTATTAAAACTGAATAAGATTATACTTTTTTCATACTTTGTATAAAAGTGATTAATGAAAACTTTAATTAACGGAGAATACCTTCCCAACCTTAAATTTACTAATAACGTAGAAATCTTTCTTGAAACACTGGAAAACTAGAAATTATGTTATGCGAACTATGAACTAAAATAAGAAAAAGACAGCAATATTGGAATATCTGTAGAAGGGGTTGAGGAATATACAGAAGATAATATTTATCTAGAATAACTAATCACGTTTTATAACAAAGAATTCAAAGAAGTTCAAAAAAGGTGCATCAAAGCATGGCTAAAATTCTGGTTTCTAGAAGAAATTTTAAAGTACCACTTTAATGTCAAGTGGACGACATTTGAAAGAGATAGGCGGGCGTGTAAAAATTCAATTAAAGTTTTGTCAATCTTATAAATATACGTATTGCGCTGACACTTACTACATAATAATTTATTTTATTTGTTTATGTTTGATTGTTTCTAATTTTTATAGTTTATAATATGGAGGAGAGGCCTTATTACCCACTTATGGATATTATAGCTTATTATTATAATGAAAACTATTAGAATGGAATGTTTCATAATAATTTTCCGTGCACTTTTAAGGTTTAAACTTCGTTTAAACACTATGTATGTAGGGTAAATTATTGAAATCAATAAACTGTTAAATTATTATATTTTTCAACAGCTACACCTAGGAATTTCGATCAGTTAGGTTTTTACATTCAATGGGAAGATTAGTCAAAAATTAAGCAACGAAAAAACGATCAAGGAAATATGTAGTAATGAGAGATTGGGAATCTAGATGAATATTTAAAGGAAATCCTGCGTCGTTTAAGATTGTACCATGAAACGTTTAGAATCCGACTAGCAGAGAAACAACGCATAAAGCATTTGGAAAAAAAACTTTACGTTGATTCTCATGCTCCTAAATTCCTTATATTAAAATACCTCAATTAAAATTTACTCATTATCTACAGTTAGTCTACAAGTTGCTTTTAGTGTAACGATTTTAATACACACTTGAATGGATTTTAAATCAAACATACAAAATATGAAAGTTATGATTTTTAGAAATGAATACAAAATAATTAAACAAATCAAACTGGTTAATAAATGATATAATGAATAATGATGCTGTAGATAATTTTGTTTATCTCGGAATACTTTTTAACAACTAATGGAAATATGGAGCAGCATTTCGAATAACACTCAAGACAAATGACCGTACACAGTATTGGAAACTAAATTTTCAAAACTAGTTTCTACGTATATTATCTACATCATTTGACTGAAGAGAGAAGAAAGCCGTTATCATCAGTTTCAATTATAAATAAGTTTGAATAATCTGAATAAGAAATTAATCTGAACTCGAAGCAAGAAGTGCAAAGTTTAATAAGTACAAATGTAATTCTTCATTTAAAGAACTAAACTGATATGAGATTTTGTTTGCTAAAAAAAATAATTTGTAACTTGAAACCAGGATTCTTCAAAAACGTATTAATTAATCAATTCTTATAACAAATTAGGGTTAAAATAACAAAAAAAAAAAAAAAAAACAAAACAAAACAAAACAAAAATTTAAACAACACACAATTTTTAAATATAGTTTATTGAGAAAATATGTAGCTCGCGAGAATGGATTCAGTACGCAAATAATCTTCGAATTCTATGTATTGTATAGGAGTAAAGGATAATCATATACTAGTATGTTTTATTCATATTCTTTATATAAGCGTTCTAAGTTATATATGCAGATTTGTGATTAATCCTATTATTTGATTGACCATTTTCAATTTCACGGAAATTAAACGAATTACTCTACTAATAATGTTATTAAATTGAATTCAATTATTAAATTCAGTTTGATTCCGTTTATAATATGCTATTTTACGCATATTAATATGTCATTTTATTTTACAAATGTGAAGTGAGACGGTCTACATTATGGCCAGTAGTCTTTTTATTATTTCATCATCAACACTATTGAATTGAATAAACCTTTTTAAAATTTGACCTGTTTTGTTATTTTGACCTGTATGTGTTACTAAAATTCAAAACTCTAAAATCTATACAATGTATTTGTACTTACAAATATAAATTTTTGAAATAAGTGTCCAATTCTACCATCAATATCATATTATGATAACATGTACCTTAAATAATATTCTAAATTCATATCGGAAGAAATTTTATTGGAAATTACTCAAAAAAACTGTTTCTACTAATAACACGACTAATGTGTAATTTTTATAAGCATTTTGGCAGCACATACATTTTCTTTTTTGTCTGTGTAATGCTGAAACCTAAAACCCAAATATTTAGACTATTATTTTATATATAATATTATTATAAAGTTTGTAACGCTAGCAAATATCGAAGACACAAACAAAATGATGGTATAAGTGTTCAAAGTATCACAATTATTTCCGTTTACCCATACTGAGGATAACTATAAGCCAAACGATACAGCGCGCTGTAATTTTGGTAATGTGTTTTAGACTTAAAAAGTGTGTTTAAGTTCGTGAATAAGAACAATAGTTTCATTTGGTCTAGTAGATCCATGAGCCAAACTTTAAATCATAAAAGATCAAAAATGTTTTTCTGCTTAAAAAACGTTTGTCTGAAACAGTTTTCCATAAACCTTAAAACCACAATTTCAGCTCAAATTTAGCTAATAAATACTAACTAATAATACAAGTATAATTATATTTATATCTGTAGTACTGAGTATTTAGAACATTTTCATAAGAATATTTATGGTTTAAAATAGTTAAAACGTCTACACTCAATCATGTATACAATTAAAACTGTTTGATGTTATCCGCATTTTTTTCAGATTTTTGAGTAATCAAATCCTTATTTTGAAAATAAATGAGAACAAAGAAAAATATAAAGATGGGTTTAAGTGAGTAGGGATATGTAAAGTACCATGGTCACATAAAAAATTAACCAATTTGGTAGTTCTTATTATAAATTGTGTGTCATTCTCGGTGTTAGAGTGGGAATTGCAATTGGAGATTTAAAGGAAGAGCTAGCTAGCTCTATGGTGAACATTTTGTATACGTTTACTTATTGGTGTATATTATTGTATACTAAATTTTTTTTGTGTTTTCTGATCTATTTCTCTTTTTGTTTTAGGTAAGTAGCTGTTTTTTTGCTGTATTTTCAAATGAAAAATATTTATTTTATATTTGGGATCAGGTGAGCTTTATGTCGTTTTATCGGTATTTTAAATCGTAAATCTCTTTTTAATTGTCCATTTAGATTCAAATGTTGTATTGTCAATGTTATTTTGTATGATTTTAAATCATAATATCCTTATCTTCTTATATTATATATACATATCTATGTGTTTAAGGGTTTGACGTTAGCCTTAACCCTTATTTAAATATGAATGGTGACATTTGTTAGACAGAATGAATGACCATTACCTGACTCATATGCAATAAATACTTATGACTAGAATAATAATCACTATATTTTGTGTTTTTGTATATATTTTCAAATAATATTGCATTTTCTCCCCTTATTTTGGTTTATAGAAAATTAACCACCGTAAAAATATAAACTTTAGTTTAACCACTAATGTTAAGAGGTCCATAGCGAATTCAAACATTACTTAATTACTTCCAAATTTTAGAACGTTAAATAAAAAACTCAATGCTGTCCTGCACAAGTTTTTTCGATAAGTGAAAACGACACAATTTTTCTATTTCTAAAAGGCTTTGTTGGAAATATCAAATGTATGTGCCTGTCAAATAATTGGAAAATTAATACATCAAATTATAGATAAAGTTATATTAATATTTATAAAATTGAGATCGCTGTAGATTGAAAATGCTCTATATTTTCTTTTAATTGTGTATTTCACTTGGTTTTCAAAAAAATCATGAAATTCTAAGATCAATTCATAGTCAAAAATATATGTATATCAGAAATTGAATCAGTATGTTAAGCCTTACCAGAATGGGCTTCTTTTTTGAGATCAGCTTAGCTCAAATTTAGTTGATTAACTTTTTATAACTTCGGCAAAGAAACTTCAAATATCATCAAAATGGGACTAGTTGTTTCAATATTATATCTGTTTATTTTCTTGCCTCATGTGTACAATTTTTAGCACGCTTAATGTCACGCTGTTCGAGAGAACGTAAGAAAAGATACATAAAATAATTTGTTTTTGTCTTTCATAAAAGTTTCTCTCTTTCTTCTTAAAACTGCTAACTCTTATATAAGACTCGATATGTTTGTTAGTTATGAAACAAAAAATTTAAAAAGTTATTGTTTTGATCCAGAAGAACCTTATTGATTAATAAAATCGAACCATATCTATTACTAAAACCTGAAGCTAGCTAATTATCCTATAAAAGATATACACATTTTAGAAATTTCTAAACAACTTAGTTAAAAATTTTAACCGATTATAATCAGAGAGACGCTTGCTTGGAAGAACACTAAAACTTTTTTTATCGGATGATCAATGATATTAGACGACTTTTTATTTAAGCATAATTAATCTTTTTTTCTTCGTGAATAAAATTAGAAACATGTCAGTTTGAACTCTTAAATACATTTATTCTCTCGAATAATAATATACAACTATAAGAAGAAATGGATACTCCCACTTCAACAATATCTTAAATTAGGAAGTTGTGAACAGCTGTCGTATAGATAACAAACAAACACCTTCGTTCGTTCTTTCGTTGTCATGTCACCGACATGAACAAACATAATTTTCGTATCGTATTTTTTTCTTTATTTTACTTACCTCCTCTCCCTCAACAGCAGAGAATAGAATGAAGACAATCTCATTTCATCTTGTTAATAATTCACATAAATTATGTTCTCTACATTATTATCAGAGTCAAAGGTTAAGTAGTATGACCTAGTTTCATGACACCTTCGAATATACATTGTGTTTTGTTTAAAATTTTATGTTAAGTCATTTAAATCATGTAATTGAGTATCTCTAAATCTGTAAAGGAACTGTCGTAAAGGCAGAATAGCCTAAGTCGCATAGCGCTACTACGAGTATGTCAAAGGTAAAAGAATTGTATAATTGCTAAAAAATATTAATTAGCCTTAAATATAAAAACTAATTGCATTACAAGTAGAGTTACAAAAAATGGCGTTGGTTTGGCAAATTCGCGGCGCACTGTACCACACACGTCAGGCGTAATATGCGCTTAAATTTTTTTTTAGAAGAGATTAAACTTTTTTTTAAATAATTTTAATTTCACTGACTCATGGGTTTTTGTTAGTTTTATTAAAATTAGTACCTATAGCAAATAATGATTTAACAAAACTTTTTTCCAGGTTTAAGAAATAATGTACTCATAATGTGCGAGTCAAAAGTTTGTACTATCTAGATGAGAAGCATATCTCCGTACATTCAAATATTTTTTATATGTTATTTTGGGTACTTTATAGTGAATTAAAAGATAAGGAAGGTGCATAATCCTCCATTCACAATAATTTGTATCCAAATCAATCGTGATACTTTCATCATATTTCAAATTATCGTCCCTACTTTTTTTGTTCCAAGAATGGTATTTAAAAAATATATTTTTGATATTAAATTGATAAAGAGTAATAAAATTATCGATCCATTAAAGCACATAGCTAGTTGCAGGGTTGTACCTGACAAATAATCTAAACTAGACGATTCACTGTAAACATTTATGCCTTGTTTAATTTCAAATGTGATTATTAATTAAATCAGCTTAACTAAACTTTCAAACGATATGTACACGGTTACGTACCTGTGTATCAAATATTATGTACCCACACAGACTTTCTAAAATACTGAAGGTGGAAGTATTTTCATATGATCCTTTTTTTTTTCATCAACGAGTTTCTACTAAGATTAAAGTGGATGGATTATAATTTCTAATAATTAATAATGACATGCAAACTTAAAACAAAAAAATGATTTACATAATTTCGACAAACCAGTTAACACTAATTACCGCGAATAAAGAGATACGTAGAACTTAGAACACTCGTAGTAATTACAATGGTATAGATGGCTAAATTTGAAAAATTTGATTAAATCTGATCGCAAATATGGATTTTACTCCAAAATGTGTTCACTTATACATATATTTTTCTGGTTTTATTATGTATTTAATCTAGACCCTCATAATGGCGTGTGAAATAATCATAATTTGTATATGGCATCTTTTGTTTTGCTAACAATTTTTTTCAATAAATATACATTATTTTTAAATTGAGTTAATGAAACTTGACATTATTCAAGACACCATGGCAGTCTTGATTGTTTTCGCAGTAGATTGCATTTTGATTTTCAAAACGCAAAAAACAAAGCGTAAATCAATCTACGGTGTTAACCTATTAAATAACTCTATCGATTCGACTTAATTAATATCACAATATCGTTATTAATAAATAATTTTTAAACAAGCAAGAAAATCAAATTGCCTATGTAAGTTCCCATTTTGACATAAATGTTTTAATATTTGGCGAAACGGTATTTTTTCCTTAACAGTGGTAAAAGATATAGAATATTCAAGAGAAAATACAACGAGAAAACTCGCCCTTCGTCATTTCACAAACTACTATTGTATATATTTACTGTGATATATACAAACAGTGTTCATAAATTTCATAGTTCTCTCTAAAATACCCTAAACCATCATTTGTATTATCATGCTTCTACACCTCTTACTGCTTGATGAGACTTCGCAGTAGCAATCGTTGTACTCTACAAACTCTACATAGCGTACACAATATTGATCTCACACTCAACGATGTTTTCTCATATATGAATGTCACTATACAGAAGGTGTTGCCTTTAATCACCCAACACCATTTGTGTTAGTAATGATTACGAGATGATTTAGTTAGTTGGAAATATGGGAGTTGACTAATCTAATAAATACCAGGCAACAGGAGCAACAACGTTTTTGAATTACCTATGTTGTGTATATCGTCTGGAAATTGTGCTATCAACATACCCATACATAGTTATTTATTTTAATCCATTCGCAATAGATAATTTTTATGCATTTTAGTGATATCGATCAATCGAATATTTCTTTATCGTTTATTATTATTATTATATTCGGCACATATACAATATGCTAGTCCCACCAACAAAAAATCTTGGTTTAGGTGTTCTAAGAATCGCCTAATTAGTCCATTTTCTCATGGACGCCTGTCCATCTGTGATAAGATAACTCAACAACTAAACGAGGATATGTAAAAATAAGTTTACAAAATAAAAGTGAGTTTGCGAAAACAAAAGTTTTCGTTAACTATTTAGATTCGCTACAATTTTAGCTCAAATTTAGACAATAAAAATATATATAATTGTATAATTTATGATACTGGTGTTTTATGATACTGAACAATAAGTCGGGTATCATAACAATTAACACAGTTACTTTTTATTTTTACTTGTCTAAATGTAAATTCAAAGGTCGGAAATATAAAATACTATTATTTTAAATAAATTGCTATTAAATTATTGTAATTCATTAAAATGTATGACAAGCATCAAGCTAGAAATTTGTATTTGGTTTATGGATGAGTACAACTATTTACTTTTCTTCTTTTTTGCGGTTCTTGAAAAGTGAGCGGATCTAGTTTACGGAGCCCGTAAAATACTCGATTGCACACAAAATTTTCAAATTGACGAATATTCGTTTTTTATAAATATAGTTGTGAATAATAATTTCAAAAGCTATTTTTTCCGACACGTATCAAAGCGAATTGTCCATTCGACAATCTGAAAATACTTTTCGTTATTTTTCTACGGTTATATTATTAGAGAACTTAAAAATTTTTGGTAATTTTTAGTTTGTAGTACAATATGAAAATTATGCCATTAATACTTACCTATCTCAAAATTTGTATATGGCATAGATATTGTTCGTATAACAAATTTTTTCTTTACGAAAATTCTGATAAGTGATTCTAAAAGATTTTTATCTCTCTTTTGGAGTCTAAACATTTTCCACTAATTATTTTTAATACAAATAGAAACTTTTGGAAGAATATTTATAAAAGATATGTTGAAATTATTAATTATAAATATTTTGACAAAAGTCTAAACTCTTGCAAAAGAAAGATTTTTGCGATATTTTAACCAGTTCTAATCAGTGTTGCCATAAAACTCGAATATTAGACTTATCTTTATTTTAACTAACGATGAATAAATAATACCCATTGCAAATGTACTATGTATAATTGCACTCATATTCATCAATTACTTGTCATCAATAAATACGAGGCATGAATATGTCGATTTACGCTTTAAGAGTTCAAACATCATTTCTGACATGATGAAATATCCATTTTATTGGATTTGATATCAAATTGTTAAAAAAATTTATTTTTCCAATACAGTGCATTTTGTTGAAATAAAATCTAGTTCTTGTACAAACATGAAATCATTCTAAATTAAATCCGAATGTGTATTACTCGGAATGTTACAAAATTTCGAAGGTAGTTTATGTTTGATTACATTTTTGTTTGATATTAGAGAAAATAAAATACTAAGTTACTATAACTATCTATCGGTGAGACAATAAAACTATAAAATAGTACTATAATTTGCTAACGATTGTTTTACTATTGTCATCTTGAAGAAAATTTGTATTTACGTAAAATATCTATTGGTTTGCATGAAAAACATGTGAAGATGTTGAATCATGTGAAGGCTATTTCTACGAAATAGCCAGTGTTTTAGTTATACGGTTGGGCAGTTAGGATCAGTTTTTCTAACAAACAAGTTCACATATTTTAAGTTTTATTCTGTGATTAAGATTTGAAGTGGCTAGCTAACTTAAAGCTTATTTGAATATTATCAAAGAGAACTCTAGGATTTTACGAATAAATTTTTATTTTTTGCCCCAATTTCCTAATCAAATTTTTTTTTATTTTATAAATACATATTTCGACAACAATGTCTCATCATCAGTAGATGATGTATAGACTATTCTCAAATTAGCAACGAGTAACATTTCCTCGGAAAATTAACACAAAAAATCAGAAATTGAATCTTATTACAAACTGTATTTCCGAAATGGCTTGAAAATTTTTAGTAAACATTAATGGCAATAAAGTTTCATAAAATTCCCCAATCAATTGTATTGGGGCTTGATTTCTATGGAATGGTTCTTAATTGTATCTTATTAAACGTTTCACATGACCTTCTACATGGATGTAAAAACAAATTTTCTAGATGATATTATAGAGAGATAAAATAAAACATATAGTTTACATCCAAAATTAAATAATTTTTTTAGAACAAAAGTATATAGATGCAATAAATAGCTTTAATAACATAAAATGTTTACTAGCCAAGTATACATAAATTTAATATATTCATCAAGAATTTCCCTTACAATCCTTTTTCTTTTAAAGCCAGTAGTAAAATCATTTCATTTGTTTCTATATATTTCTACATGTATATATAGAAATAATATAAACTAAAATCTTATTTAGTCCTAAGGGTTTTTATTAATATAAATATATATATCTTTGTTCATATATTATTTATTGTGTGTCTTCTTTCTTCCTTTCATTTGATTAAGAAACTTTCTTGAAAATTATATAATTCTCTCAATTGACTTTATCTTATTGCTTCTAGTAGTAAGTACGCTTTTACAATAAATATGAATGAAAATTTTAATGATATTATTTACAATGGTTTTTATAAATATAATTATTTTAATAACAGACTTTTGAAAAATAAAAAAAGAAGTCTTTTTTGTATTACTTACTAGAATAATAGTATGTAATTTTATCATCAATACAGTACCGTTTAAAAAAATTATTATGTTTGTAATGTTTGGAAAAAATTAAATTATTTTAATAATTATATAAATATTCAAACCATATTAAACCCCAGACGTAGGGACCTAGGGACGATAATCTTGAAATGAGAAGGGTGCTGGTTAACATTGACTTTGCTAACCCAATGTAAAATTGATTCTAAACCTCCTGTTAATCTGCCCAGTTCCCATCATTTTCAAATGTCGTTTCCTCCTAAATAGTTTGAGCACAAAAATCCAAAATAGAACAACTAATGTGCATATAAATAGCAGTAAATTTTTAAATAGGTTTCCAATAAATTTCGTATTGAGCGTATCTAACTCAATGTTAACATGCGCCCTCCCCCCGATTCTCATGTGTCGCGTTCTCCTAAACGGTTTGAGTACTATATAGAGCAACTAATTAGGTGAAACTTAATTTGGTGTTCTGTAGGGGGGGGGAGCTTGGTTAACATGGGTAAATATTCATCCCTTTTATTAACTTATTAATAATACCAACAACAAAAAATAATATAGTAGAAATTGGCGCGGCGCATAAGTACCAAAAATTATTCCACTTCAAAGTTTTGATTCGATGCTTTTTAAATTGTTCTACGTATAATATAAATGCATATATCCTCGGGAACTCATTGTTTCAATCGACATTTTTAAAACAATAACAAGAGTAGTTAAAATATGTTCACAACTTTATAAGCCTAAATAAGCCCTTGTCTCAAAAGTCCAAAAACAATTTGTAAATTAAGTCAGATAATAATTTTAGGTTTTTAATTATTAATGAAATAATGGACCCTGAGACTGCCTAGTTTCTTGTAAGATATACATCAGCATAGCGTAAATTTGCATAGTTAGAATTTCGTTGAGCTTCCAATACAAATATTTTTATTCCAGCGTTTTATTGGCGTGTTTAAGAAGGTTGAAAAATTAGTTTCATTGAAAATTACAAAAATATAAATTACAAGTTTCATTAAAAATGATCTGTAACTATGGATAAGATGAATGAGTATATGGTCCTGCTTCGAATATTTCTAAAGCTGTATTTTTTTTCAATATCATATCAAAAACAGACGAATTAATTCGATTGGAAAATAGATAAATCTTTAAAAATAGAAAAATTAAAAAGTTGAAATAAATAAAATTAGAATGTTTATATTGTAAAATTAATAACACAATATTATATTGTATAGAAGACCCATATTAAAGTAAGATTGTTTTAAGCTTGATTTCTTTTGAGTCTTCAAAAGTATTCTCTTAAACTATAATAATTCTTGAAAAATAGAAAAATATTATAGGAGAATTATAAACAATAGTAGAAATCTTTTAAAATTAATGAATATGAAAATAAAATAATAAAAAGGAGAATGTTTTTCCCATACATGCATGCATGCTAAAATCAAAACCCATCATTTTGGCTTTGACGTAAACGGTTAAAATAATTTTTTAATTATAATGTTTCTTCCAAGTTTTTATGTTAAGATCTCTAATAATTGTTCGTATTTATTTTTTTTCGCCGTTACTGTAATTCAAAACGATTCTAATGTTGTTGGTGTAAAATGACCTAGATTTTTCTATTATCTGTTCTGACAGAATTATATAATTTTTTTCTTTTCAAATATATATAATGAAATGTAGTTCATTAGAATTTGACCTGTAAACACAGCTTTTTATCTGTGTTTCATGGTGAAAAAACAGTTCCAAACAAACAACAATGGTACTTCTAAAAAATGCAAACGAATGTTACTTTAACGCAATTCTGAGTAAAATTTGCTCGAAGCTATGTTAAGCATTAAAAAATTTCAATTATTTTTCATTTCAAGTAATTGAGTATAATAAAATATTAGACCTGGTTCGAGACTAATCCACAATAAACGACCCACAAATACGTTAATATCGGTTCATTTTTAATATTATTTTGCGCTATAAATCAAATATAAATCAGAAAAATTTGCCTAAACGTTTTTTCTCTGAATGCATGGTAGGTATTTTATCTATACTTTTTATTTGAAACGTTATTATTCGATTGTTATAAAATCGACAACAAATATTCCATAAATGAAAGAAAATATACAGCTAATAATGGATACACACGTTCTTTGTGATGTATGAATATGTTTATATAAATAACTCTATCTCCAGAACGGCTAAGCCAATTGAGTTAAGTTGAGCGGTTAGTCCACATCATTTATTCGCCTGGAATAAATAATAGATTGAAAAACTTGTATCTATATCAAGCATAAACATATACAGAATTTTATCAATAGCGGATGAACATTTTACGAGTTCAGCATTTAATTGTAATTTACAATCTCCTTGATAGAGCGATTGATAGAAGGATAAAGTGACTTGCATGAAATGAAAGGCTCAGGAGATGCACATACTTCGATACATATAAAAACAATTTACAAAGGATAATAATTATATTTTGTACAAAAAAATAGGTTACTTTATTCGGAACTATTTTAGTCGAATCGAATTTATAATCGAATTGTTAAATAAATGTATAATAAAGTATTCACATAATTTCGATCCAACCAAAAATAATTTTTTGTGTATATTAATACTTAATAATAATTTTGAATCACATAAAATGTATAGAATGTCCGACTATAATGCATGAGTTAATAATTGAAATTAATTTTGCATACATATAAATTATAAGGATAGACGATTATCAATATGGGTACACATTTCGTCCTGCCGATAACACATGTGAATAGTTCGTGAGTAATCAGTAATCACTATGATCACACCTTACAATGATAATCCTATTATATGTTTATGAAACATAGCTTAGGAATTTTCCAACTAATAAAGCATCTACTGATTGATTATCATAATAATTGGGTGCATTAATAATTAACAGTCACAAATTTCGCAATTTTATAATTGAAATACATTCAATTTCAATACAACTTTTTAAGCATAATGTCTTTTTACGAGATTACGACTTCGGCGATAGTTATGAATGGAAAAACATTCTCCGAAGAAAAATTATGCTATAGATATTGTTTGGTTTCTCATTTTTTGTCTGCAAATATAAACGTAAAGTAACTATTGACTACGTGAATCACTAGATGTATACTAGGGAAAAATTCTGAGGGAAAGTAAAATGTGTTTTCCGTGCTATCTAAAACAAACGTGTAATCGTAAGATTCATCTCCAAATTATAATGTAATAATTATCAAGAGTGTGTTCAAACTTATAGACATTGCAGTTTCATCAACAAAATGTTTTAAAAAGTTTCAGTGATAAATGGTTAATAAGAATTATTTTTCATAAGTTTTAACTACATTTCATCAGATCCTCACAATTAAATATCTAATTTCGAACCATTTCAATAAAATTTTTATGCATGTAAATACCTCATACCTTTCTAATGGCCGATTGCTAGAAATTTGTTTAATGATTGGATGATTCGTTTCAAATATCGGTGTCTCAATGGGGTGGCTATTTTAACAGTATCCAGGAAGAGCGTCAAGGTTAAATGTGGCCTTGGTAATTGTTTTAAAATTGTGAAGATAGCAAGCAAAATTTTGTATTTGTAACCATTAAAAATGGTTTTATTCCACCCAAGGAATATAACTATTAAGTAAAAAAGATTTATTAAAACGATAGTATCCTTATAGCTTAAAACTTACTAACATAATTTTATCACTCGCTGAGTAAAATAATGTGATGACAAATTCAAGAGAAATGTAAAACAAAGTTGATAATTTTTTACATAGAAGAAAAAAACATAACAAAATTACATTAAACTTTTAAATAACTTACTTAATACAACTGAACTCGGTGTATGTATAGACCAAGAGCCAACTGAATAAATTTCTTGTAAAATATTTATCTTAAAAATTATATGTTATTTAAGAGTTTGGAAAATGCAAATAAAATATATGAAGGTATTTGTCTACTATCAAAACAATTTTCAGACAGAAATAGCTCATAGGATCTTGTAATATGTTGTGTCATGATAACCAAACGGCTCTACATACTCAATATTAATAAAAATATTTAGCACAGTATATTATACAATTTTTTTACTAGTTCAATCCACATAACTCAATATTATTCATTAATAATTAGTTCCGACTGACTGCAGTCAAAATGTGGAATATTTTAAGACCGAGAATTGTGTTGCTCATTTTTACCACAACATTTTTAAAGTAGAATTGATCCCAAATGGTCCAATATTTCCCAAAGTTAAAGCAAGTTTTAGTAGATTGGTGAACAATAAACTCTTTTTGATTGACTCAATATATTTACAATATTAATTATAGTAGAATACACTGATGTTAATATTGAGTAAACATTGAGTTGTTAGTTTATTTTTATCGAAAAATATGTAATAATCGTTTTCAACCATCTAAAATAATTAAAGAAATCAAGATCTTGTTAGATTTTCAAATATGTAAAAATGTTTGTAAATTTTTCTTCGCGTGTGTATTTCGTAAGCCCAAACATTCCTTAAATATCGCTTATTTATTTTCAAAAGATAAATCAAAATAACATTTGGTTCCCCACCTATACTGATGGGAATGCTTGTTTTATTTTACTCTTAAATATCTTATACGTATTGTGTACTCATTTGAACAATGATATAAAAAGTTTTTAATTCTAGAAAAAAAGGAACAAAATTTCTTGAGAATAAAGTATTTACAATATTGTTTTATTGGATTGCTCAAGTGTAAATAAATAAATTTTTCCACTTGTAATAAAAATGATAGTTTTATACTAAAAGTACTTAATAATAATTGTATTTTATTTTAATTTTCCGGTATTCGGAGAAAATAACTTTTCTTTTTCCTCTATATGCAGTTCAGTAACTATATAATTATATGTATAGTATTAATAATAAAAATGATTTATTTCTCATTTCGCATGGATAAGGTTATTCGGCTAGGGCCGTTCTACATAGCCGAATATTATTTTGTCGGCCATCCGAACACAAGCGCATTTCAATCGTTTTAACATTTATTGGCATTAATGTTAAAATGGATTGTAATGCACTTACGTACGACTATTTGATAACCGACTACCGGCTATACTGAACGGCTCTTAAGGTTAATAATTTCAATTATATTGAAACATCTAAAATATTAAAATATTACGATGTCTGGATATACTCCCCCTTTATTTACATTTCATCTCGTTTACATAGGAAATTTAATTCAAAGATTTTTAATTAAAAACATTATCTCCTGCGAGCCCAAGACGCATACGACCTATATTAGGTTGAAAATTATATGAAATATTACACAGTTAACAACTCTCTCTAAAAAATCCACTTATCTTAACGTTTCTTTACCATAATTAGTGTATAACTTTTAAAAATGCTCCGCTGCCAATTTTTTGAATGAATTCAGGTGACTTAGAATTAAAAATAGTAATTAAAGTATAAATTATACAAATGTAAAAATAGCAGATTTTTTATTAAATAGTTTCTTTAATCTTTCCCTCAAACATATTAAGATAATCTTGATCTAAGCATGAAAATGCTCTTTAACCTTTAAGATTCTGAGTTCTTAACTGTAAGATATTGGCACAGAAACTCTTGTTTCTCAATCGTGTTGCTTAAAATACTTACCATATTTAACGCTTATGACTCTAAAATGATTGTTAGAACTTTCGTCAACTCGATTTTCCTATCAATCGAATGACTTATAAGCTGAATAAAAGCCAGCTATAATATAGAAAACTTCTTCAATATCATTTTTATTCCATACAAAACCTGCAATCAAGGTATAAAACGTATCCCATACTTTCCTTTTATTTATATTAATTTAAAATATGTGAACAGAATATTTAATAATAACAACATATAATATTAAAAGTTGTACGTCTGTACTTTCAGTTCATTTTATAGTTTAAAGGAATTAAACCAATTTGTTATTAAATTTTAAAGGACTGACTGACTCCTTCTATACATAAATATATGTTGTATATGAATATCATTTATTATTGTTTCATATTGAAATTTAAAGTTAGTTGTAATAGCCATAGTATCCACAAAATTGGTTTACCACAATATACAAAACCAAACCAATAGTTGTGTTCCTTCTTTCACTCATCCTACATTTTTCGTGTTCTACTCACTCTATCAGCTTGTTTTTATCATTTCACATTTACAATAACCTCGTCCTGTAACAGTAACAACGTTTAATATACATATATAGAACCAAAACATCATTTAGAAATATCACATCTGTGTTGCAAATCGATTTTCAACATCGAAAATGAATATATAAATACATGATGTTTTATTTAAAATTAATTTTTAAACAACTTCAAAAAAAGGAGATTAACAAATTCAAAACTGTATGGATATAATATTATTGGAACTGTTAATATTCCTATATGTTGGTCTACTATGTAATGTTATAAACAAATACGTCTAATTTTCTAAATGTATGCACGTTTATATGTTTGTCCACGTATTTCTCAAAAAATATGAATGTTGATAAGTTTTCAAGATATGATGGACTATTTTCAAATGTGTGTCTAGACTCTTACAAAAAAACTTACTGGAAAAAGATAACAATTGGGGTGGCTACTATTATTTATTTTTACAAAATAATTTAATATCGAAAGGGAGGAGATGTTGCAATTTTAGAACAAATTACAAATTATATATTTAAAACAAACACTACCAGCTGAAGCCAGCAGTTGATTACATGGATATTATATGTAGAAGAATTTTTTTTTTTTTTTTTGTAATTTAAAATTAAATTTGAGTTTTAAGTTAATTTTTTTGAAAAAGTTGTAATAATTATGTTTTTTATTGGTTATTCTCTGAAAAATATAAGACACATAAAATACATAAAACGTAGTAAGAGTCTGTGAATCATTTAATACCTTAATTATGGGATGCTTACAGGATTCGATCTACCAAGCTGAGATAGGCGTAATAAAGAAGCAGTAGGAATTATACAGGATTATCGTTTATAATTCTTAAGTAAAGATTATCCAAAGTTGTCCAAATTTACGAAAGCAACTTAAAATTATGTATACTGATAAATATCTTGAAATTATATTGCTTTAGATGTGAAAATAAGATGTATCAATGGGCAGATGGTTATTCCAGAAATATGAAAGTAATAGGTGAACTAAAAATTGATAACTTTAATTAAAACAACATAATTAGGTGTAGGCATTGAAATTAAACCAAGTGTTAGAGAATACGAGAAACAGTTAATCAGGCAGTTTGGTTCAATAGAAACTTCTGGCAGATCAGCCATATGTATGGAAAACATTATAAACATATGTACAACATAATACAGCCAACGAAAGTTTTGAATATGATTTGTAACAGAAAACCGAGCTATAAATATAAAGACCATGTGGGGAAATTTTCAGAAATTAAAACGTGACAGCTTATCTCCATTTATCAGATATAATAGCTCGCAATCCACAACAAACTTTTATATTTGTACGTGAGTACGAAATAGAGAATTTTCAGACAAGGATATTCGTTTCAAGTGTTTTAGAGGGACAAAAGAAATGAAGAAAACTGTCTAATGAAGTAAAATTACGACTTATTATAAAGGGAACACTCGCGCAGATAAATCACAGGCCGTTTTTTCATTTACTCATTGATATTTTCACTGTATCAGTGGGTCCTCTTATACAAATGGAATTTTTAATTTAAAATAAAGTGACCAATATCATTTCGTAGATATATATTGCTTACACATTTTATCCTACAAATTCAATAGTGTGTGTAACAATATCTTCAGTATAATATTAGTAAGATGTATAGGTGAGCACAGTTAATCCAAAAGCTAACTTCGGTTATCGTTAATTCATTAATAATATTGTAATTAATAATATTGTAATTCCGATAATCGTTTAGCGTTAAATTTTCAAAATTTTAACGCAAGTTAAAGTGAATTGTTAAAAGTTAACCATGAAAAACTTCTTTTGGATTGGGATACATAGTTAAATAAGGTAAATAAAACAAAACCGTATTTAGGCTATAAACGTGAGTCTTAGCTAGGAATCATTTTTAGAAAATGTCATTTTATTCGTGTTTTATCAGATAATTTTTTATTATTTATATATATACTAGCTGGCCCGGCAAACGTCGTTTTGCCACATATTTATAGTCATATAGTCATTGGAATTGTCTTAGTGTTAGCGTGCGAGGCTCTTATACAAAGTTGCCGTATTCGAATCCCGGCTCGACCGACGTGTTAGATTAATTTTTTTTACATTTTAAAGCATACCCGGACACGTTGCGGTGACAATTGACATTACATTGATTGCATGCAAAATTTGAAACAGATTGGACGAAGGAATTCCGTTGTCCCATACAAACTTTGCCTTTGCTTTTCATCCCATTAGGGGTAGAATTTCAAAAAATCTTTTTTTATGGGATGCCCGGTATTTGATGTGTAGCCCACTATTTGGTGTGGGATAATGTAATGATATATTTGTTAATATTTAAAGTCATTGGATGTGGCTAAGCGCTATGCGTGCTGGACAATTCGTCTTCCGCCTCGACGTAATATACTTGATGAAAAATAGTAAAAGGAAGTCCATAACCACTTATATAGAAAAAAAGAGATAAATAAATTCTATTTTGAATAGCTGACCCGGGTAAACATTGCTTTGTTATATAAATTATTTCTAATCAACATCAATATCTCCTAAATATTATAACATATTCTCAACTGTCTATAACTAAATAATGAAGCTGCGGCAAATCAGAATTAATTATGATATTAATTTATATTTAGAAGCATGCCCACCCGGTTTACGCGTTGCTGTGTTATTTTTCACATTTTAATAAATGATGATATTACATCGTTTACATGCGGATGCAATTCTACCCTTAGGGGAAGAATTTCAAATCCTTTCTTATCGGATTCCCGGTATTTAGTGTGCAATCGGTACATTATATGCACCCGGTATTTACCTTGTATTTGCTGGGGTACACCCGGGACCGCGTTCACCCGATAATTTTTGCTGTGGTACACATACTCTTGATGAATGGTATATGGACCTCCTGAACCAAAAATGATTCTGGTAATACTTGAATAATGCGATATGCACACTTGATATAGCAACTTGCCAATACGCAACCAGTGTAAGAAAATTAACGGAAGTTAACAAGAGCGCTTACATTTTTTGAGTTAAGTTAAGAGTTAATTACCGATAACGAATAAACGAGTTAATGACCAAATATGGTATCGTGGATATGATTATTTATCAGCATCAAGCCGACTTTGTCATTGTTGTACAATAAATATTTATAAAACTGAAAGGTAAAACTTGTGTTATAGATCGTTCAGTCCTGCCTTCTGATGTCATCACTCAAAAGAAACGAAACAAACGTACATAACTAGATACAGAAACTTAAAATCGTCTAGTTAAATCACAGAACATAGTTTCTTCAGACAATAATCAACCATTAAATTCAGACATTAAATGATTACTACCTATATTGAAAGCATACTGTATATACCAATAAGAGTTTATAATATAAGAGAAAATCATTAACCGGAAATGAGAAAGTCACCTCTTTAAATAACACTTGGGTGGATTCTAAGGCTCTATATCCTTTTTGTAAATGGAAACACAGAAAACAATATTGTAACTGTTATTCTATTTAATATTCAACTTACTTTTCTAAGATTCTATCAATAATTTTAATTCAAATTCAATTTTTATTTCACCCTTCATTGTATCGTGCTTCGTCCTCCTAGACAATGAAAAACCATAACGATTAAGGTTATGATTTCCTATTTTAACTTAGATAAAACTATAATTTTATCTGATGCGAGCACCATTTATTTGTACGTTTAGAAACTAGTCATATGAAGATTAAATGGATTTTTCTTTTTAAATCTGAAAATAAAAAATCCTTTTAAAAATAATTAATCCTTTTAAAATTTTCTTGCTTTGTTAATGATTTACATCTTGTAAATCATCTTTGGGAGCACTATTTGAATACATTTTATTTATGTTTTGATTGTGAACTTATTCCGTTACTAATTGATTTAGATCTTAAAAAGAAATTTATGACCATTTTAACATTTTTTTAATATAGTTATTAAGGTTTTATTTTTTGTTTCTGTCCAAAATGAAAATAAAAAAGTGATTTCAAAAAATTCTTAAGGATTCTTTGTCAAAATCTAAATAATTTATGCTTTTTAAGAAACTTCTACTTTTAATATAAAAAATTATTTTTGTATTGAAACATGACTTTAAAACTACCCATTCTAAAAAAAAAAAAAATTCAGATGAAATTTTAATAATAAAATTTCATTTAAATAAAAAAAAATTCAGACTCGTTTAACGTAATAAACCATTGTTACTATAAGTAACTATACACTTAAGAATAATCGGGTATTCCAAATAATTAAACTTTTATTTGAAACAATTCTCTTAATTCCCATTATTTTTTAGCTATTTGCTTATGTCAGGTTAAAATAATCTAACCTGTACTTACTACATAAAATATAAAAACAGGTATTGGCCACAAAAGTAGTTTTACTGAACCTTCCCTTTCAGCCAAATGTTTCTTCTTTATTTTTGAATTTTCTTTATTTTTCAAAAAACTACCTTAAACGAAGAAAGAAGATAAGTAAAATGGGATACAATAACAAAAAAGAAACTTTAGTACTATTTATATTAATATTTAAATATGTTAGTTATAAACATTCCAAACTGTTTTTTTTTTTTTTTTTGTTATCAAAATTTCACGTTACTTTTCTTTAAACCCCTACGCGTCTAATAAATCATAATATTTTATTAACTTTTAGTCAAAAATACGAACGACAATTCTATTTATGTATTTTTGAGGGTGTATGTAACGCCCTTTTGACAAATAAATAAAAAATTTTCACATTTCTATATGAAATATGAAAATGTCTTTTTTTTTTTTAAATATGAATGAATCATGATTTTATGATAAATATTTTATTTTAGGCAGTGAGATGCTACAATATGTAGGTAGAGCAGCCATTCATATTTCAATGGTTTAAATAACAATTCATTTTTTATTGTTTCAAGGACATTATATTGTGTCATTACCATTTTACTTGGAAAATTTTAAAGGTTAATAATAATTACATTTTTTTACATAATAAATAAATACCGAACCATATAACACGTGATTGACTTCGCCATCATAAGTATGCATCGCCGAATAAATTTCCTTTTTAACGAGGATAATTATAATTCTTCAATATATCACTCATACTCGTATTTACCTGTAACATTTATTGCATACTTATACGTTCATCAATACGTAAATCTTCAGAATTTCCCGTTTAACTCTTATCTATTTAATATTATAAAACCTACTAAGGCCCTCTTTCAAGATAATTGGTAATGAATCGATTGTATCATATAATCATATTCGTCGATATAAAGAAAATGTATGGCACATAAAAGATGATTTTATAACTAACCATAATTGCGGTGGTCGTTTTATATGCTTAAAAAACACTGAAACACATCACAACACTGAAATCGTTGCTAATACTCCGGGTTACATATTTATGACTGAACTTAAATATGTAGGGTAAGAAGATAATGCTGTAAAAGAAAAAAATCAAGTGAAATAGAAGGGCGTTGTGATTTTTTAGAGGGTAATCCGATTAATAAAATTAACAAAACTGGAATAGAAATATTAACCACAGAAATTTCTCTATCAATAATTATTAAATTCTTTTTCGTTTTTTTTAGAAAATATCATTTTTAGAACATGAGATGAAAAATAACATATGTACTATTGATTTCATTAAAAATCTATTGCGATTATTTTTTTAAACATTCAACATTATTCGATGTCAGTAACCATGTTAACTTGGAGTACACACATTTTTTACACAGTTAAGTTAAGATACTGATGCAACATTAAAAAAAACAACAATAAAATAAAAAATAAAAAACCAAAAAACGCACTCTGCTTGCTTACTGAACAATTCAGTTTTATTTCCTATCCCTACCCTCTGACTCACCACTTAATTGCTTTGCTGTCCCACAGAACTCTTCTGCTTTTCGAATCCGTTTACTTCGCACAAAAATGTTATCAAGACCTTCGTAGATGTTTTTAATGTGGAAGTACAGGAATCAATTATTAAATGAATAGATTTTATGTGATAAATGTTCGTGTGCACCGAATGAGAAATTCCAACGACAGTTATCCCGTAGACTTAAATTCCTAATAGTTAAACCGTACTAAAATCGTAAATGTAATATTACTTTGTTACAAAATACTAAACAATAAATAGTTGTGTTTGCCAAATAAAATAGTTAAATTAGTTTCTGTAAATTTATTTGTACATAAAATATATTATGATAAACAAAGTTTTTGTCTCATCCTTATAAAGCTTCTATGCCAAATATTTTTTTCTAGTTATTTTGTTTGATAAATTTTTTCAGAATTTTTTTTTTTTTTTTTTTAAATAAAAGAAAAAGTATATTTCTTGATAAAATAAAAAAACCATGCGAATATTTAATTTAATATAACTAGGCGTTACGAACAAACATATTCGCAAAGAAAAGTTATGAAAACACTATTTTTTCTATAAATCCCAATAATTTGATTATAATATATCGGGTGAATTGTATTTTATTATAATACTAGAGAAAGTTTGAATACCGTTTACTTGTTTCAAATTTGTTAACATTTTCATTTTTAACAAACGAACTTTTTATTTTTTTTTATCTATGTGAAGCATATGTTACTTTATTACAGCAAAGGTACCTTCTTACCGCATATTCCAAACAAGTATTATTTCAATTTTTTTAACGTTTTGATAACGAAAGTATTATTCAGAGTTTTTCGAAAAAAATTACAATTTGCCGATATTTTCGTTTCTTAATTAATGTTTGACTCGGGTAATACACATTCGATTTTGCTGATATGAATTCATATTTTAGTATTGTTATCTCAAGAACTTGGTTATACGTAGAGAATTTTTAATCTTATTTCGTCAAGTTCTCAAAAATTTAAGCACACTCTTGCAGTATGGCATAGGAAAATAAATCAAATTATAATCAGCTTACAATAATTAGCATAATTCAGAAAATTGGTACAGGTCTTAAGTCGGCTGAGTCTTATAAAAAGAAAATTATTCAAGGTGAAAGATAAGAAAAATCAGTTATTACATTTTTTTTGTAAACGGTAAGTGTTGTTATAAAAACAGGTCAGACATAAATTCGAGATCATGAAAAAAAACTATTAAATTCCACGATCTATAATAAATAATATTCAATTAACTTAAAAAATAGTTTAAATAATGTGTTTCCCAACGATATTTGACCCTTTTTTCAATGAAACATGCCTTTTAACTTTCGAAAATTCATCCAATGGATGAACGAAATTTCATACATTATTTTAATAATAACGATACAATGACTTTAACAGATGTTGCCTGTATATACAGACACGACAAAATAATCGAATACTTTTTTCGATATCGATACTTTGAATTAGATTTTTTTACTTGTTTATGTATCTTTTGACAAGTTTCGAGTAGTTTTGATACTAAAACTTTTTCTTTTTTAAAGTTTACAAATATTACTTAAAAATATAATTTATTTCAAATTCATAATTAAATTAGTTAATTAATAAAAAACGTGTTTTTTCATAATGATTTTATTCCTACACTTCCCCAAAAGTATTCCAATTTTTTGTATTGATATAATTTCATGCAATGGAATACAAGTGAAGATAACTACTTACAGTGTTAATTGTTTATATAACGATGCTGCATGAGACTAAGTATCAATTGTTTAAATATTTATTAACGTCGTTTTGCCATATATTTCTAATCAACATCAACATTTTCTAAGTAGGTATAAGAACCTATTCTCAACACTATTTCTAAATAATGAAGCTGAGGCAAATCAGAATAAATAATGATATTAATTTATATTTTAAAGCAGACCCGCCCGGTTCACGCGTTGCTGTGTTAATTTTCCCATTTTATTAAATTATATAACATCGATTTCATGGGGATGCAATTCTACCCTTATGAGTAGAATTACAGAAAATCGTTTCTTATCGGATTCCCGGTTTCTAATGTACACCCGGTACCGCGTTCACCCTATAATTTGTGTTGTGGTACTCATGCACTTGATGAAAGGTATATGGAACTCCTGAACCACGAATTATTCCGGTAATACTTGAACAATGCGATACGCACATTTTATACAGTTGAAAGTTCGACATACTGAGATAAATAAGTTTTATTTTCAATTTCAAATTTAGATTTTGGTTTCTATGGAAATGATGCTAATGAAAAAAAAGACAAAAGATGTTTCACAGCTAGGAACATTTTGTATACGAAAATTAAATTGTCGTTTATAGTATTTTCCGTTACTTATTATTTATGTTTCTGACCGTTTAAACCTTCCCTGAACTTCCACAAATATTTCAAGATCAAAATTAGCAAAATCGGTCCAGCCATTCTCGAGTTTTAACGAGACTAACGAAATTGATTTATATATAGATGATAGATGATTTCAAAGTTGGGTCATGGGTATATTGGACTCAATTGACAGATTTGGCTCATTTATGAACCTTTAACTCACTCTTCAGATTTAGAATACACCATCAATATTCAGCTGCATGTTTACGTTTTTAGTCATCTTGACGTTGGACAGCCGATGGGTAGGGCAGGCTTATAGACGAAAATGTTTAAATTAGAAGATTCTATCAATACCTATATGCACGAGTTGCTAGTGGAAATATGTTCTAACGTGACAAACTTTTAACTAATTTTAATTTACCCTCATATATATTATTAATATTTAGAAAAAAGTTTTAAAACCTCAAGGTATATGTCTTGACAAAAAAGGACAACGTAAAAGGCGTAATTCAATACCAAGTTAATTTTTTTTAATGGGTTATAAAGTCTTCATAATATTCTTGATGTCATTCAAGGGTTATAGTTTATGTAAAGAAAAACTAGATAGAATTCAATATCTATAAATCAAAATAATTTTATAATAATATATTTTATCTCTTTTAAAAACTAAATATGAATTAGAGTTTATTTTATTATATCATCGATATTTTACTTTTATATTGACTGTTATAACGAATTTATTACTTTTAGATAATATTGAGAGAAAAATCGTAACTATATTTTATATATTCATGTATATTGTTACAATCGAACGAATAGGAAAGGGAATGGTTAATTTTATACAGTCAATTTGACATTTTAACTACATTTACTATACCTATATATATTTTTTAGAGTATTTTTTTTTTTGACAAAGGACCCTGCAATTTATATGAGTACGCATCTCTGTCAATTATCACATACGATAATTAGACCAGGGTAGAAGTCTTTAAAAATGGTAAAAAGTGAAAAAAATTAAAGTAGGATGAAACTCATTGGAAACGGAAGAGAACATTAAATAAATTAAAAAATATTAAGAAAAGAAAGGAAAAATAATTTAGGATGATCTGAGGTCGAGAAGTGAAAGGGGTGAATTTTTAAAGGTAAAACACAATTTATCCGGCTAGATTTCCGGCAAAACTGCAAGTCCTATGGAAAAAAAGTAAATGGCACACTTGTAGGCAATAAAAAGATCTACTTTTGTATTTACACTTTTTCCTCATGACCTCAAAACTTATGTAAAAAATTGAAATATCCTTTTTATTTCTATCTTTTATAAAAAAAAAAAAATTTTCAAGAAATTTGGTGAAAATTTACATTTTTATGTACCAAATACACTGTAATTTTTATATTTAAAATATTTATTTTTTCACCTTTTTTTTTGAATTCATATTGGAAACGCTAATTTTCAATCGAAAAATTTTAAGGTTATGTGAAAAAAGTCTAAATACAAATATTTTAGATCTTTTTATTACCTACTTTGCCATTTTACTTATTCCATAAGACTTGTAGTCTTGCCGGAAATCGAAATAAACCGTGTTTTACCCTTAAAAATTAACTCCTTCCACTTCCCGACCTATGATCGCCCATAAATTATTTTCGCTTTCATTTTTGTTATATTCTCTTCCGTTTTCAATAGATTTCATCCTACTATAATTTAATTTTTTTTGTTTTTCAAAATCATCTACCCTGATCTAAATACGTATTAAGTGATTAAAATACAAATAAAGCACTTACTCGACAAAGGACGTAAATCTTTTGCAAAATAGCTAGCGATTTAGGTGAACATACACATATATTTCAATACATTTGTTAAAAACTTTTAGATAATGATTATGGTTAATTCAAACTAGATTCTATAATTGCCCAGGTATAATTGAATATCTTCAACCAAGGATGCAGTGTCTTATAATATATATCTGCCTACTGTATTTTATATTATTTTATTAAACAACAATGGGAATCCTCTTCCTTCATACTTGTTCTTTATTCTGCATAGTTCCATTATGTACTCTAATGAATTTTCCTTTTATATCCAACTGAACCCTTTATGTATAAATTAAGCATATTCTAAGATTGAATGTAACATATATTTTCAGATAGCCGCCTTTATATAAAAGGCTACAAAATTGCCTATAAAATGTATTCTAATGCTTTTTATTATATTATTAAGTATAATATGCAAAGAAGAAATGGTTTTATTATTATCATGAAAAAGATTTGTAGATTGTGGTGCTTGAACTAAATGTATATGATAAGATGATTTTTTGACAAGAAGTAGATGAAGAAATATTTAAATTTATTAAAATAAACAAAAAAGTTTTTGATAAATACAAAAGTTATTATAAAACTTATCGACTCAAGAACAACAACGAATAAAGAATTATATAAAATTAAGATTTATTTTATTGTTTTGTATATAATTGTTTTGTTAGGTTATGTTTTTTTTTTTTTTTAATTTTTTATTATTTATCCAGTGACGAATATTTTGTAAATCATTTTGCAGTTTCAAATCTCACGTACTGTTTTCCTAAAATTTTACGTCTTCGCTTTGGGGATAATTTTCAAAAATACCAACTCCTACTTCTTTTTCTATACATAATATTAAGGTACAATTCCATTTGAAGTTATAAGTGATAATAGAAAAACTGTAAATTTTTATTGTCCTCCCCACGTCATTAAAAAAAAAAAATTATAAATATTCTTACTTTTTTCTATGCAAGCTAAGAAAAATAGTTTTTTTTTTTGTAATCGATGTGACATGAATTGCTCGGGGGAAATGGGATGTATGTTTTTTGATCCACCTCTTTTTTTGTTCAATAAAAAATGTTACTTCTGGATCAGATCTCCAGTTTTCAAAGATCTTAGTCAGTTTCAAATAATATAATCATATGAGACGTATAACATTCTAAAAGTATAACAAATTGCGTATTTGTAATAGAACGAACAGGGAACTGGACTGGAGTTCATTATGTATTATCCCCATAGCATGTAAAACACTGTTTTTGTAGTTTTGTGAAAGTATTTAATCTAGTTTCAAATTCTAATAATTAACTTAATTGCACCAAAGGTATAAGATTCGTATTGAACATAGTTTCGAGTATCTTATTTTAATTTTTTATTAATAACTAACTGGATATTTGTTTGTTGCCAGTCAAATACATATATAGTCAACGGACTTGAATTATATCAATTATTGCTGAATTAGTCTGTGTACAAATGTGCCACTGAACTTATCTGATTTAAAATTATTTCTTGCGACACGTACAAGCAGACACAAATGACACTGGTACAGACACAAACAATATATAATACTTAGCAGTGGCAGTGAATGTACAAGTTAAATTAGTTTTTATCATTAAAAACTGTCAGTATTAATTTAAATATAATAAGTCTATAACAGCATACAGGATGAAAAAATAATAATAAACCCTACATTGTAAAAAAATGAATGATAGTGCTTGGTAATTCGCCAAAAATATTACTAATAATTTTTACAGCGGAATAAGCTCTTCTTCAATCTTTTAGGCAAAGGGCACGAAAAGCAAAATATTTTAGGTAATTGTGTCAAATTGGAACATTATTTAACGGCTGATCAAAAGTGCCAAGGGCTCCAAAATTGTTTTTGAAATATTTAAGGTCTATCTATTGTATGATATACTTCTCGAATTTAATGCATCTGTATAGATACAATTCGAGACATAAGGTGGGTTTGCACTCACATACAATAAGCACTCACTCTACAGCGTCAATTGGCTTGCATACAATAATTTGGACAAGGAAATCGTTCTGTGTGAACTAGAACATGAAATTTACTCATGCCAAATTTTGACCAGAGAAAAACTATGATTTATAAATTTACACAAGATCCGAACAAAGTAAGTGTGTAAACGAGAATTGTTCCAACTATTACTATTCAATTCAATCTTTATTTATTCTTCTTTAAGTAATGCATTGTACAGAGCAACTCAAAATAATAGGCTAGGACATATGAAGGGTAGGTGAGTGTGCAGCTATGACTAACTTGACTAGGAACGTCACGTTTGTAAAGCTCTTCTTAATTATTAAAAAAAAAAACTCATAGAAACATAAAAATAACAAAGTTTATTTTTTTGATAAATATTTTCTATTATTGTTTATGCAACCTCAGCATCAAATTTAATTGTTTGGAAGCGGCTGTGTGTTTTAAAAATCAGAAAAAATTATGAAAGTTTCATTAAAAAGATTCACCTTATATTTTTTGAAAATTTTAATGTTTTGTTTTGCTGGTACCAAATGTTTATAGTTTTAGCCTATTAGTAGAATATATTTTTAAACCTGGCATATTAGAATATGTCAGAGTATATTTGATTTAGCTAAACTTTGTACCCTACAAAATATTACTGCACAAATAAAACTTTTGTATAGGAGTTATAGAGTCACTTCATTATTCCATTTCGGTGAGTTCGTCTGCCCGCCACCCCGTATGTTCGTCATCAACATAACTCAAAAACGAAAAGATATAGCATTTAGCGTTCTAGGCGTAAAAAGTGAGTTAATGTACGTTAATGAGCAAAATCGGTCTAATAGAACAAATGGATTTCAAATTGTTTTTTAAAAGCATAATTTTTAATTATCACAATCTCAACCATATGCCGAATATCTAAACCATTAACACCATTAGTTAGTAATAAAATAAATTTTATGACAATCATATAATTTTATTATAATATCCAAGTATAATGTGTTCTTCTACAGCTTTCAATTCTTTGACTTCTATTCACTGATAGCTTTAGAGTAATAGCAGTATTTAATAGAAACAATTATTAGTATTCCATACCTCATATAACCCATCATTTCCAATATTTCCTTGATCTAGCAGCTCTCTATTATCTACATGAAACCACATTCATAATATTTTCTAATTTTATAACCTCAATAAAGATTAATAAATTTTTGTATTACAAAATTACAATTTTCTTTGTTACAGGTATTATTTACGAATCGTTTTAAACGTCATTTTCAATTCGTTTGCTTGTATTAAATTTGTTGAACTTGTGGAACACTAGAAGTTCCTATAAATGTACTACTAATTCGTAATTGATTATAAATATTTGAAGATAATTAATGAAACAGGATACATTAAAAAATTTGAGGCTCATTGGTAGGCTTTATCAAAATGAATTAAACTAGATGAACACTATTATACCGATTACAGTTAGATCTCGGTCCGATGCATACATACATTGTTTCTTACATAATAATGTTTTACCACACCGAGATATATTGGTAATTTTAAATATTTCAACCGACCTCCAAATAAAAAGAGACTTTCTATTCAATATTATTTGAATTGTACAAAATTCGTATATGTTAGTCAATATGGCCTTCTAAACAAGTATGTGAAGTTTTATAAATGTAAGGTATGTATGTATGTATGTTTGTATGACACACCACAGAGACACAAATACACACATACACACACACTTGCGATGCTGCAGAGAAGGGTAGGTGGACTCATCGTCTCATACCACGGATTGTTGTCTGGCTGAACCGTAGTCACGGAGAAGTCAACTATTATCTCACGCAGATGTTATCAGGCATGGTTGTTTCCGGGCTTATCTACACCGTTTTAAGCATGATAATTCCCCGGAGTGCCCGTCCTGCCCAGAAGTAATCGAAGATGCGGAGCATGTTTTCTTTGACTGCCCACGATTTAATCGACAGCGTGATCTACTCGAGATTATCTTACACCGGAGTATCCAACCAGAGACAGTTATAGAAGTAATGCTGTCATCAAGAGCCTCTTGGAACGCCATCAGCAAATTTGCAACAGAAGTCCTTATAGACTTGCGTTCCATCGAAAGAAAAAGGGCAAATGACAACAACTACAACTAGAAGAAAGGTAAAATACCACCTTAGCTACCAGAAGAAAGAGCAGTAGCTATATCCTCCCCCCACGAAGTAATGCCTAACGGCGGATACCGTGGGGGATCAGAGTTCAGAGGATAGCGAAGGTTTTAGTCGGTATTAGCTTAACTAAGTTAATGTTCGAGTTCGACATACCAGGCAAAACATCTAAGCCAGAGATTCGTAAAAGAATTTCCTTCGCTATATATATACAAAAAAAAAATAATAATAATAAAAATAAAAATAAAAATTAATATACGTGCTTCAACTCTACGTTTGTTTCATCTCACAGAGGCAGTTCTGCTTACCAAAAGTGAATCTCACAAAACTTTGACCATGACCATGTATAATATTTATGAGTTCTTATAGTTTTTTCTTACATTATTATAAATAATTTTGTTATCATCTAAAGTTTAAGAATAGATTGAGGGCGTTGCAGTCCCCAGATCTAGAATCGTTCGCTGTACCAGATGATATTTTTTGTATGTTAGTTTCCGTATTAAATTTATCAAAGTAGTGCGATTTTGATTCTTAAGGTACCTATTAATTTTTACCATAATATAAAGGGCGAATGGTAACAGACCGAAATTTTAGAACAAACACTAACTAATCGTCCAATAAAACAATTGTTTAATGATCATTTAAAATTAATATAAGTTTTAATTAAATATACTTCAACAAATAACAATAGCCTTGTAACTAATTACAATTTGAAGTTGACGCTTTTCATATTGCTATCAAAACTTGATTTTTTGATAGTGTGTGCAGACTTCGAATGGTAATTGGTCACCAGGAAATTATTTGTAGAAGTATTTATTCAATTAAATATTATTTTCTACTTTTAATGCGATATTTTTCATGTCAGTTCTGTTTTTTTGTAAATTTTTTATTGTTATATGTTATATGTATACCGAATTTTTTTTCTGTACCACTTTCAACGCTGTTACACAAATTTGGACAGTTCATACTTCATCCTGTATATATAATTTTATTTGAGCAATATGGTTCATGTTTATTTATTTCATTCAATCCATCTCTTTCACTCACCCTTTTTCTCTCTCTTATTACTAAACGACAGTTAATGAACAGTAATATAATGGACGACATGTTAAAGGGTGACTACAGGGATGGAAGGTAAACGAGGTTATAGTCTTTATTATAAAATTTTAATTACATTTTAAACTTTTTGTAGCAAATGAATAAAATATAGTACACATTTATTGTGTTACTTTTAGTTTTAGATTCAATCAATATTCTTGGAATTTTGAAATTAATTTTGTGTTCCTACTAAGCAGGCACTTTCCGTACCCTATAAAATGTTTTCAACATATTATATATCGCCTATGTAAATTACTTTATTAAAAGTTAGAATTTGATATGAACATTTTCATGTCAGTCATTAAGAATTTAACACCTTTAACATTTTATACATATATTTTATTTATTTATTTAAACCTTAAAAAAAAGAAAGTTTTTTATGACTAAAAATGAAGTGAATTTAATTGAAGTTTATATTCTGAAAATGAGTATAATATAGAAATCTAAAATTTTCTATATCGATTTGTTTAACAAAGTCCATAACTATCATAACAGTCCTAAATGCAAAACTTCAGCATTTAAAAATTAATAGTTATTAATTATCTATTGTTTTTATACTCGACATACATAGTCAGAGTAAATTAATTTTAATATAAAGTTTGTAACGCTAAAAATATTGACTACTGAGTCGATTTTCGGTTGTCTGTCCCTCTGTCATCACGATAAACAAACAGAGATAACGAAATTTGGGTGATGTATTTTTAGCATAAAGAGTGAGTTTAAGTTCGTGAATAAGCAAAATCGGTGTATTGGGTACAATGGATCCTTGATCAAACTTTTTAACTATAATACAAAAAATGTTTATTTCTTTGAAACAAAAAACTTTTTTGCTAATTAGCAATTTGCTAATTTTAGCTAATTATCACTTATTGGTAATTACAATACATATTGGTATACAAGTTAATATAACTGCATAGACAGGATATTTATAGTATTTTATGGATGCTAATTAAAAATAGTTCAAAAAATGATATTCAACCATATGTCGATTATCTAACCAATTAAGTTTGTTTGTTGTTATCTTCACTTGTTTAACTACAGTATTTCTTATAATTTTTTAAAACATGTGAACTTAAAAATATGTGAACTAGCAAAATTTTTTAACCCCACCTAGTCTTAAACTCCCGTGTTCTAAAATATGTCGATATCATTAAATTGCAAGTGCAAAATTGAAAATTTTTTAGTATCTTCGTATGTTTTTAATAGTAACTTAATAATAGTAAATAATAAATTAAATTTGTAATAATAAAATTTTTTAAACTTTTTTAATTACAAATATTTGTATTTGTTGGTTTACTGGGGATACTTTCAACAAAAAACGTGCCTACATTTTCATTACTCAAGTAATGCATGGATAATAATTAATATTTTAAACAAAATGCAAATATCGCAATCTTACCACGTCATCTTCTTCAACACAATTAATTCTACAGAAAGAAGTTTAAGAGCCTTCGAAAAGAAAAATCATCCTATTTCATCCATCTGCAATAAATTATCAAAAATTAAATTTTTTAGTTTATAACGAAAGAAGTTATGAATCGTCAATAAATACACTACATTATGTAAATATAGAAGTTGCCAAAAACATTTATATTAAAATAAATACTTAAAAAAAGTCTATTACTTTTCGATATAGAACACACACCCCGTTACTTTATATATATAAAATATAAAGCTCCTTTATAGAAACACCTGAAAAACATCAATTCAACGTTTAAACGACCAAACCATGCATGCATAGGAGACTCGAGTGAATGATTTGTTATTTATTTTGTAGGATGAGAGATTGTCAAAGATATAGTAGTGACTATTCAAATCGACAGAGCCATTGGTGTTGTTTGGTAAGGGTAACGATATTGCATACTATGTGTCATTTCTCTGTTGATAGGACAACGCTCTCATCTTACTTTGAGAGGTTGCTGTTCTGCTGTTAGTGTCGCGCAATAGATACTCTCTAAAAGCAGACCCCTTTTGAATATATAGGATGTCCAATATATAAACTTTTTTCTACTCTTAGACCAAAATAATGTTCCGCGATGATTCCTGCCTGATCGTTTTTGTAATTAGGATACTATGATTCAAAGATAATTTTATACAAATCACACGCGTGTTATTAATTTAATATTTCCCGTGCATATTTTACTTTTGCTTTCTTGAGGACTGCTTATTCACTTATTACAAGATAATACTTCCAATCACTCTTTCACTTTTATTTTCTATTATGTTTAAGCAAGATTCTTGAATAAATTTTGATGTTTTCCCCAATTTCCTAGATCAAATTATTTTCTATTTTATAAATACGTATTTCGACTACAAAGTAGTCACCATCAGCACGAATTAGCTAGTTTTAATGATTCTCTGAGGAGATGTTCAAGCCGTCACCAAATTGGCAACGACTAAATTTGACGGTCTTGACATAAATTGTATAATATGTTGTCCTTGAAATCCCGCATAAAAATAACGCCTGTGAATAACCAAAATATTTTGGTCAAGATAAAAATAAGTAAACGATGAATTTAAAATACTTTAAAAAACGATTAACAAGCGGATTTAAAAAAACCAATTTCTTATTTATCACTGGCTGGTATATGTTGCTTCGCTATGATAAAAGTACAAAAACAATTTAATAATATTTAGTTTAATTTCCAGTTTCGGTTTTGTTGCTTTTTTGGCAGGGTTACTTAGGATACAAAGAGGAGAGAAGGAATCTTTCCAGAGTAAATGTTTCCAGAAAGAACTGTGTCGGCTCCCGGCCTTAATTTGTCTATCGGTCTAAATGCTCCTATCGCACGTAAGGAAAGTAAGATAGAACTTAAGGAAAATATGTTTCATTTCCAAAGAACACTCCACCCCCCCTTTAGCTTTAATTTTTTTAGACCCACGACCTGATCCCGATCTCCGCCCCCAGTGTTTGCTTGGTTTTATGGTCTCTATCTATTTTTCTGGAAATTATTATTATTGACTTACTATTGAAATACATGGTAAAAAGGTCGCAGGCTTTATTATGTAGTTTATTTTTTAGTGATATGTCGCAAACAAATACGAATCTATTTGGAGATTTTTTGTAATGTTTTGGTCGAATCATTTAAGAGGCATCGTATAGACGTCTGTATCCATCTATATACTAACCGAAACAAGCACAATATTCCTGAGTTAGTGTCGTCTACGTCCTATTTGTATGTTACCTCTTGTCGTAATATAGTTAGTTTGCTGTTTATATTCATTTATCAAAAGATAACAATACTTTTCAATTTTGTGCGCCAAACAGTTTTTGAGTGCTCTACCTTTCATTATATTTGTGAAAGGCGTGTTTGTTCTTCAAAGAATTGTAATTTTCAAAATGAAACTTACAAACTTAAGTTAAAAAACAAAGATCTGAGAAGTTACAGTGTTTACTTTGACTAATATTATCTTAGACTGATTCATTACCATTCTCTAAGAGTAACTAGAATCATTCTACTAGACTTATAGGCAACATTTTCTTAAAATTATTATATGCTAGTTAAAAATTGTGATGATATGCTACACCGAATTTTTATTTTCAATTAGTAGTCTTAAAAATTAAGAAATTAATTTTTAATAGAAAAATAAATTGATATAACCAAAATTCATAAGTGAGAAATTTTGAAATTTTTCTTTCATATTCACAAAAGACATTCGGGGATCAAGAAAAATGTAATATGAATCATAATAATCTGACTCCAAAGGGCCAAAATTGACTGTTTATATGGATGGTATTTAGTCAAACAATCTTTTTCATTTATAATTGCACCCTTCTGTTCTCTTGTTTATGTATTAATTATTTTGTTGTAAACTTAAATTATATTTGAAAACTTTCCAAACTTTCTCTTTCAAGGTTAAGTGAAAATCAAGGAAAATGTATTTATGAAATAAATAGACCATAATAGTAAATAAAATTTATGAAAATTGTTTGTACAGAGGTTTATGATATAGACATGAAGTTTTTAAAAGTGGATACTCCAATTCCACCACTGAATAGGTTATAGATGATGGTTTTTATACAAAAACCAACTTACCTGAATGAATAATATTCCACAATCACAAACAAAACAAACTACTTGGTTGGTTCGTTCGTCGTCTCCACCATCAAAGCTTTTCACCATCGTTCTAACGTTGTGTTGTTCGATCGTTCCATCATCCACATAATATCACTCACTACTCACTTTGTGACTTCGGTTATATAGTTCTATATCACATCATTGTTGTACATTATTCATACATAGAAAATGTTATTTATACACAAAAAGTTTTCATATTCTAGGTTAGTCAAATATTTATGAGCTGTTTTTTTTTTTTATTTTATTTATTTTTGTGTATTTTTCATTTATTATTATTTTTATTTATGAAATGATAGACGATAATCTTTATTTTTAGTGTATACCACCTTACGTCACCTATGTGTTCTCTTGATGTTGAATTGTGTTGACTACATCAACTATATGACACTGAATTATCCAATTTAAGTTGTCAAAGGAAAATGTTAAAAGATAATCCTAAAAATAAATTTTAAATTTAAGAATGATGTCAAAGATTTTATGCTCTTTTATAACTGTGAGTTTAGAATATTCTACTTGTATATAGTTTAGAAATCTAATCCGAGACATCAAGAAAATAATTGTATAATAAATTTAACGTTACTGACAAGTTAGTTGACAAAAATGTCTGCATGCGTTTTAAAAAGACTTGTACATTTGAAAACACTTGAGACCCAATAATGATTCATAATCAAAACTAAAATGAAATACTGGAAGTTTTAATTCAAAGTAAGTTTGTAATAATTTTGTTCTAACATTAAATTTGTGTATAAAGTAAAATATTACATTTACGATTGTTAATTTAAAACCATCAATGCTTTGTAGTATATATTTCAAACATGATTAATCATGCAGTTAAAACCCAATTTGCTCCGAACGGGAATGATATTTATATTCTAATTCTTCTGTTTTTAAAGCTTTCGTTTTGCCTAGTTATGTAATAATATGATGTAAGAATGTAGACGCTGGTAAGACTTATATAGATTTCAAGACTTAAAGTTTTTCTAGAAGACTTAAAGCATCTTTAATAATGTGCTTTTACAGTTAACCATAAAAATTTGTAACATTGATCATTAACGAATTTGAATGATTTGTGTTTTGCGATCAAATAGTATTTTATTGTTCAATTTATTAAAAAAACCTATAAAATTTACTTTTTTGTAAAACACATATAATTCTACACAAATCCAAAATAACGTACCTACCTAAATCTTTTATGTTAATTAAAATTACAAAAAACATAATTTTTATGATGTAATTTAAAATTTATTCAGCCTAAACTGAATGTTTTACTTAGATTATCACAATTAAATCTTAAGAAGTTAAAACACCATAAAAATAGTACATGTGTAGATCATAGTCAGTATGAGATAAGAAAGTATACTTTATGTAACCGAGAAAGTTTAAATTTTAGTTAATATATGCATTCACTAGTGTATTCATGCGTGAATGATTTTTCAATAAATAATCAATTTAATAATATTATGTAAAGTTTATCTAGATAAAGTATACATTTTCTAGGTAATGAATGAGTTAACGATGAGATATTACTTCAAGCTTAAATGTTATTATTTTTCATTTGATACCTAGATATAAATTATAAAAATGAATATAATTAATGTTTTAACATATACTTAATTATTGTATATAACGTTATAAAAATTTTTTCTCTCATGGTAAGACTGAAGCTTCAATATTTGGACCAAAAAGCCCTTAAACTGGTGGACCCATACAGTGGACTCGCTTGAAACTTTGCACATATATTCGAAGAGACGTAGAAGTGAAGTACATAAATAAATAATTTGTTAATACTCGATAAATGAAGGATGTGCAGAAGATTTGGAAGGAGTGATATTTGAAACCAAGGTACACTAAATTGAGACTTGGGATCAATTGATTATGGTCCTGTGGTTGATGAAAGAATAATTGAAAAAAAAAATACCAATGAATTATTTTCAACCCCCTCTCTGAAAGATAAACTGTTAATCTTTAAAAAGATAATGATAGTAAATGTATACAATATCTAATTAAAGCATTAATTTGATTGTTTATGTATACTTTCTCTGAATGATTTAGTTAATGCATCATACATTAAATAGTGATAATTTAAGTGTAACATATATAACAAAGTATATGTATATTTGCAAAGTAACTATACCAGAAAGTATGCCTCAAATCTTTACTCGATCGTTTTGAAGACCGCTGTTTGCTATTATTAAGTAAAAATTCGAAAATATTCCAGTTTCACTCTCGACTTGCAGAAAAACAGGATAAAATGGTTCAATATCTTAAACTCATGTTAAGAGATTGTATAAATCCATAATGATGAAAATTTTATCACTATCACAAAAATGCAGTATTTTATTCCATAACTACTACGTTTACTTCAATTATTGATTGGCCGTAGAATAAAAACTTACGAATTTATATTTTCTATCTGTAAGATTTTACAAACTCTTGATATTATTATGACTGTATTATAATTTAATAATATACCTTTTTCTATTTTACTGAAAGTATTTGACACTTTAAGTGTGCGGTAAAAGCACTATAAAAGATACATGACAATCTGAATATTTTAGATTTTTATTGAACCATTTTCTATCTATTTATAGAAAAAAAATCGTAATAAAAATTTAAATCAATTAAAGGAGTTTTTTATACGATTTAACAGCTTGAATTAATGAGTATTAAATATGATTACAATTATGTTCTTATTACACTAGGAATTTCTGCAATAGAATCCAAACTATATTCATGAATCTTGAATTGGTTTCCACAATAAAAAATTGAATTCTTGTATTTATTTTTCATAAATATTTGGATCATAATATAATGCCAAATATTATAAGTAATTTAAAGAATGGTAAATTAAACATATTATATAATATTGCATTTAGAATTTGTTGATCGAATAGAAACAAATTTTATTTGACACTATTGAAACTTTTCTATTAAATACCATAAATTTTCCTTAAATGTTAAAATCGATCAAATGTTCGATTTTTTATTTTTACAACAATAGATTTTCAAGAAAAATATAAATAAAAAAATGCAACAATTTTCTATTTATAAAAATATAAAAGGAACATTTTTGTGCGATTTTTATTATATGGAATTTTGGTTGGTATTAAAGCGACGATTACCTCTCTGCCTCTTTCTTCTTCGTCTTTTATATCTTATTATACAGAGTGGTCATGTTAAAGTCTTTTGAGATGCATGGTAATTGGATAGACATATCTAATAATACTGTGGTGAAAATTGTTATCATTCTGAATATATTACTTGAATATCATTTTAAGGCATTAAGCCACTTTATACGAAGGATATTGCCACGTCATATGTAGGAATCATAAATAAAAAACGGTGTGAACAAAATAGGAAACTTCAGAGTTACATTTTGTCAAAAGTTTACCAAAGTTACTATAATATTATGTTTATATACTATATCGATTTTGGCGTATATTTGAATTACTACAATGAACCTAGTTCGATTATCGTGGAAGTAACGCAACATAAAACTGTCTATATTGCGACGAACTCTAAAACAATGTATTTAGTTCCAAACTACGTCTATTTTGTTCCAACTTAAAAGTTTGATTTTTTAACTATTACAATTTTTATTGCAAAATTTACGATTTCCGTACTTAGTTGTACTTATTTGGTTTAAACCGTTTATATGTTTTGTTATCTTGTTTTTGTTAAGTTGTGTGGAAATTCTCACAGGAAGCCATGACTGAGTGTACTAGCAATTTATATATTTAAATGAAGTAGGAATGAAGTATTTTATTTATTTAAAGTGATTTCAAAACAATCAATATTATGGTTTAAATTTAATTAATTTAAACACAATACTCTGACTATTGAAAACGGTGGTTAGCACAACAAATGAACTATTGATACTACTTTTCCTAATCTTTATGCTCGACATATATATATATATATATATATATATATATATATATATATATATATATATATATATATATATATATATATATATATATATATATATATATTAATTTTTGTTTAAAAATTGTGACCGCACAAAACAAAATTTTGGTATTGGTAAGTCTTCGACTTAAATATACTACCACGCCTTATTAGTCCATTTTCGTTTTTCTGTCCACCCGCAATCAAGATAACTCAAATACGAAAAGAGATAGTGAGCTTATATTATGGTGGTGTATTTTGCACCTAAAAAGTGAATTTAAGTTCGTGAATGAGCCACAAGTTTAGCTCAAATTAAGCAAATAAAATACAGATTGTTATAATATATTTATGTATAGCTGTATGAACTGAATATTTAGAGTTTTTTATGTTTGCTAATGATAAAAAATTGTCCATATATTGATACGCAATCATGTGCCGAGTATCTAAACAAATAACTCGTTGTTATCTTTACTTTAAGCTCGTTGTAATCTGTTTTTATCCATAAATTGTATTTATTGTAAAAAATATTTTTGTATTTGAAATAATGTTACTAGGTTGAAAACCATAAAGAGCTTAGAAAAAACCCTAAAAAATTTAAAAAATGATTAAAAAAATTGTTATATTTTATTATGGTAGGACCTGAACAATATAAAAAGCTAATTTTCGGCTTTACTCCATTTGTTTCATGACGAATTAAATTACGCTTTTGAATGGGAATCATCCTGAAGACTTTGTTCAAATGTTGTAAATAATCCTATCAAATATATATTGTGAGATACAGATGATACGAAATTACAGGACGCTGAGAGTAATTTTTCCAAATTATTGTAATGTTTTAAATTCATTCATGAAGAACTTTTTACGCCCAATGTGATATCTTTGAAGGAGAAGTATGCTTTTAACTAGCTATGATTTTCTGGAGATTGATTTTTGTTCATCTAACAATATAACTTATAGTACAATAAAGAGATAAAATAATACAAGAATAAATACCTTATATTTGACCAAACTTGAAATTGTCATCACCCACTTCTTTTAAAAAGGTTACATCTTGTACACGATAGAATCTTTTTTTTTTTGTGATAGATTAATGTCGTTTCTATAAAATGGTTTATACATTAGGACTTTCTTCAGCATATACTAGAACCTTTGCTTCAGCATACATTGAAGCGGCATCGTATTTTCAATACAATGATCGACGGATGCAACTATCGATTTCCTAAAGAGGAGTCAAAGTATATTTTATTAATAAAACATAGAGGAATTGGTTGGTACAAAAGACGGAAGATATTCTCTCAATATATTTAATAAAAATGTATATGCTAGTGTCGTTTGAAACATCGATTGTTGAGTATAAGAATTGTACCATGTTGTTGTAAAGCCAATAACAATGATGTTTTTTTGTCATTTTTATTGAATTTATTTATTTTTTTTTTTTTATATATAATTTTTAATAAAAGTTCTTTTGTAAAATTGTTTTTAATACTTATACAATTTTCACAAAGAAATTTGTATTATGTGTAAATTACATTGAGTGAGTGTTATGAAATTGAAGAAAATTAAGCAGTTCGGTTAATCCAAGATAAAATTTTAGGAGGTTTATAAGGTTTACTATATTATAAAATTACAGACCCAGACATTTACTTTATCGAGAAAGTTTATATGTATTTTTGTTGAGTGTTCACTTTTGCTCTTTAAATGAATTTAAATAGTTTTTATGGATTAATGAAGTGTAAAAGTCTACTTCCAAAATGATAAACGTGTGTAAGAGATGCCTCTCAAAATAAATGATGAGCTGCAATAATCATAACTCAATTATAGTGGTTTGTGAAAAACCTACTATTTCTACTAATATAGTTGAATTTTGATCGATTCAGACTATAATATGTAAGATCTTATAAGACTGTGGTTTAGACGTAAAAAGGTCGTAAAATTTGAAAATATTCTATATTTCAAAAGTAACTTTTATTTGTTATTGCAAAATTTTAACCAGGGATGTTCCGGATATCAGTAAGAAAATAATGATTCTTATCTGAATCCTTTTTCAGTGGATCTTAAACGGGTCTTTTTCATTTTTAACCTAAGTTTCATTACGTGTTTGAATTTATAAGTAAAGGTAGCAATAATATACTGTTAAATCCTATTAAAATAGTTTTTTATTTTTTTAAATTACATATTTAGCAATAATTTTATATTTCAACTTTTATTGTACTAAGTGGTAATTTTTATAGCTATCTGATCATAAGGTACTGATTAGTAATTACACTATCTTAATTCAAATTTATCATTCAAATCAAATAATACTGTTTAGTGATATTACAATCACATTTCGATCTTTAAACAATAACATTTTAAGAAAACTCAAAATTGTATGTCATAGATAAAATTAATAAGTGGTAAATTGTACTTCAAAAATAGTAACCCAAATGTCTACTGAAGAGGATCATACCTGCAGCAATAAAAAGTTGAGCTAAAAAGTCCGTATCCATATCTTTTGATCTCCTTTATGAGGATCCGGCTGATCCCTGTTATTAACCCAATAAAGATAAGATTTTGTCATGTGAGAAGCCCCACATGCAAAAATTAACTAAAAGTCACTTACTCAATAATTTGACTTTTGACATTTTATTGATATGTAACACAATTTATGTATATCATTATTATTTAGCAAGCGGGTATGAAGTATACGTTGATAGCTACCGAGTTGAATTAATTATAAGTAGGGAAGACAGTGAGCTCTAGTCTGGTTTAATAGAATTGGATCCGAATAACTGAGTCGTTCTTCTACGAAGAGTAATGGAAGATCTATTTATACTTAGCTAGGGCATTGTATCGTCATTGTACTTTCTCTCCTCTTCATCACTGTTCTCTCCTAAGTTTTTTAATCCGATGCTCTATTATCGTTATCTTATATCTTTAAATGAGCAATTCTTTTATATATATAATTGGAATCTCGGAATCAGCTCCAACGATTTTCATGAAATTCAGTATATAGGAGGTTTCGGGGGCGATAAATCGATCTAGCTAGGAATCATTTTTAGAAAATGTCATTTTATTCGTGTTTTATCGATAATTTTTTATAATGTAATGATATATTTGTTTAATATTTATAGTCATATAGTCATTGGAATGGCTAAGTGTTAGCGTGCGAGGCTCTTATACAGAGATTCCTCGTTCGAATCCCGGCTCGACCGACAAGTAAAATTAATTTTTTTTGAATTTTAAACCCTACCCAACCCAACAAAACAACACAAGAAAGTGAATAATATTTTTCAAATAAGATTTTGTTATTATAATTGTATAATTTTTTATAATGTAAAGATATATTTGTTAAATATTTAAAGTCATTGGAGTGGCTAAGTGTTAGCGTGCTGGACTCGTCTTCCGCTTCGACGTAATATAATTTCCAAAAAACATAATTTATAAAAAAAAAAAAAAAAAATACCGAGCAAGGCTCGGTCATCCAGGTACTAATTATTAATTTATCAATATCGATCGTTACACTTGAGGGTTTATCAATGTATATGTAACATGTATTTCATGTTGCTGTTTTTACTTATGTATCTAATTTTTATTTTTTAACTAATTTTTTATTTGGTTTTAGGTAAGTTTGGTGTTTGCTGTAACAGTTCAACGCAAGCTAAGTTCTAACCACCTAGTTATAACATAATATTTTTAGTCGAATTCCCTCGTTAAAATTTTCTATAAACATAAATAATTTGTATACATCTATTTGTATATTTTGAAAATGTTTCATTAAATTTACTTAAATCCATTAAACTGTTTAATAAGTTTACACGATTTTTAATAACTTTCTATTAAATAAGAAGTGTGATAATATTACCCAAAGTTAAAACAGATCTCGTTATTATTTATTATAAGCATAGACATATGTTACATAATTGATAAACTTGAAAAAGACGTTGTTTAATCAATTGAAAAGTAATATGTGTTCATGTTGTTTCGTAGAAGACATTCATGAATTACTTGCGGCTATTATTATTTAGTTTTCTATACTCGTATTCGAAGTTTATGTAAGTCTAACTACTTAATTAAAATTTAACTAATACAATTATTACTAAGTAATTAATATACGTTTATACTCTTGTATGGTTGAGACATTCTGATGTAAAGTGTTAATTACTTTTACATTTGCATACCTCAAAAACATGCATAATATCCAAAAGCAATTTATAGAGATGTAATACTATTTTCGACTAGTCTACTTAAAATTGAGTAATGACAATGGAGCAAAAAAACCTTTACAAACAAAAATGTTTTACGAACTACTAATAAGAATACTCTTTTACCCTTATTTACCCATACCACTTCAAATTCCTATTTTTGGATATTTTTCTCCAAAAGGAGGGAATGAAATAAATAAATAGAATTTTACTTTGATCTCTCTTTATGATTTAACATTAATTGCAAAAATAATTTTCCCTTATAGAAAAAAGATTGGTATTTTTGCAGGTTTCCTCATTAATTATTATTTAAAAAAAAAAATTGTATAAAAATAATGTCTAATAATAATAAATTATTGATTAAAATGAATAGATATTAAAGATGTCCATATTAAATTGGTGATAAGAAGTAATTAATACAAAAGTTGTTTGTTTTTGTATTTACAGTTTTTAAATATCTCTTACCATATAGAAGTTGAATATTTCAAATGTGGGCCACGCCAGACATGGGTGCGTAAATGAAAAATTTTTATAATCTGTGTCACTCTGTAATTGATAATATAGATTTCTATCGTTGAAAAAAATAATAGATTAAAACGTATGAGAATGAACTTCTATAAATGACAACTTGAACCCCTGCATGTAATTAAGATACAGTTAGCTATAAAATACAATTTTTAATTGTTATTTTATTATTTATTAAACAAAATAATGCATTATTTATTGGATTCATCAATTGATTGATGATTACTGATAATTATTATTGCATCATAGTTGATTATAATTATAAAATATTGACAAAGGCAAGTTTTGTAGAGTATTATTGTGACCTATCAAATGTGTGTGATGTAGTGTATTGTACCGAAAACGATTGTGCTTGTGGTGATAAATGTATAACATATATGTAGTATATTCAGATGCAGTTGTTGTATATGAAACTGACCTACATTCAATTGAAATATAATATTATTGCATTTAAAACCAGATTAATAATAAATCTACCTTTTACTATAGATAGATACATTTATAATTCAAATAACCTCCATATATGGATATGATTAAGCAACCGTTCAGAATTCAAAATATGAAGGGATGCATTCAAATGCATAAATATCAATTGGAATTTGTCTAAAGACTATGTAAAATTATCGAATGTGGTCTGAATGACACGATCATACCCATAAAATGGTTAATGCCTGTCTTTTCTCACTAAAGAGCTTACTAAAAGTTTGAAAAATTAAGTTGTACACAAAATTGACCTTCATATTAGTAAGGAATCACCAACTAAAACAGAAATTATAAAAACTGTTAATGAATTCAATCATGTTTAATTACCTTGAATGTACCTTATCAGAAGTTAAAACAAATCTCAAATCACAACAAATACATTATTGCTATTAATAACAAGGATTTAGTTGAATGAGACCTTGTCTGACTAACTAGCTCACTGGCTTACTTGTAAAAATTCCCAAAAAGTGTCATTCTTTGTAGTATTTGTTGAGGTATTACTTTTGTCTCCATAAGAAATAAAATTAGAATAGTAACAGGGTTCTGTTTAGAAAAACTTAACAAAAGATCAACCGAGGATTAGAAAAACTATATTATGTATCGATTCAATGAACACCATATGGATTGTATTTTGAACCAAGTGCAAAATTCTAAACCCCGCACTTCTAATTGTCGTTTGTGATCTTTGAGAAAGCTTTTGATTTATTGAACAGAGAATTCAAAATACCCTGAAAATAATAAACATCGCCAAAGTTACGTATAATGAATACAAATGTTAAGTTTTTCACAAAGACAAAATCACGTAAACTTTTCAACTAAAATCCGGTGAGAAAGGATATTGTCTCGTTAAATCATTAAAATGGTAGTAGTAATGAGGAAAATTAACAAGCACGCCGGTCTGCTTACAATCCTGACTATCGAAGATATAGATTTTTCCATTGTACACTCCCCTAATATGAGAGGGTAAATCGATGATTTGAACCAGGAGACAGTTGGCTTTAAATTAATACAAATAGCTCTTACAGCAGTTAACATCGAGTGGGTGGGCCACTTCCCATATGCGTATACCAAAACGTACATAATTAGATGAAGAAGCAGCTTAGAGAATACATGAAGCTAAAAGAGCATTTTCACAACTGATATCAGACTGGAGATCCAATGAATTAAGAAGAAACGCACCTGCGAGTGCAAATCTGTCTTGCTTTTACGGCTGCCAAACATGAAGAGTGCTTATTTTGACAAAAATACAATGGTTCATGAACAATTGCCTTAAAAAATATTGCAGATATTCTAGCCAGAAAAAATTTTGAATATTGAACTAAGGCGAATAACAAACAAAGAACCAATAACTGGAACAATAAGAAAAATTGTTTGAATTCAGTACACCATACGAAACCCACTAAATGACATTGACCCAAAAAAAGCATAACTCTGGATGATTGCGTAACACATGACAAAAAACGGAGAAAAAATATGTTTAAGAAGCAAGGAAGAGTTGACGCGAGATAAAACTGCCCAGAACGGAGATGGCGATTATTTCTGTTGGCACTGTTTCCACTTCGGGATTAAAGGATAAATGACCAAAAATTATAAATTGTTAATGAAAAATACTCGTTGCAATTATCTCAAGATATTATAATACTTTTTAGAAAATTATCTTGTGTAATTCCTAGTTGAATTTCAAAAAAAATTTCTTTTAAATTGTTATAGATAAATAAAAACTTCAATCCTTGTGTATAGAAGTTATATTCATTTGATAGTTTATTGTGAATGTCTGTGCCAATAGCTGTTTATCAATATGACCACACCAATATCTTACTGACGAACTGATTATGTATGAAAACCTTGACTGATAAAAAAATTGAATAAAAAAATATATTATATTTTAATATTTTGTAATTTCAAGATGCATTTTTTTAACTAAAATCGCTCAGAAAATTATTCGTTTAATGTTATGCGGCCAAATTTAATTGTGTTAAACCTCAATACTTATTTTTTTCTTCTCGTTACCTATGCTAGCTCAATATTTAATTCGATTCTTTAAAAGAGTTAAATTTGGCTTATGTTTTTGTATAATTATTTTATTGTTGTTCTGAATAAATCACCTTTAACTTTGTATCTTGTGAAAGTATTTATTTCCTATTTGTCATTATATCCGTCGTCCTAGAAGCCGCTATACATTCAATCATGCTTTCAAAGTCAAAATTTATTCGGCTTATTTCTTATATCTAGCTTTTTTTTTTTAATTTTGATGAAATCCAAAAAGTTTGACACTTAAAAAATTTGATGTTAATATCAATCATATAAAATAATTTGGTAATTAAGCACATATAAGTGATTTTAGTTTGAACTAAATATACCACAATTTGATGTACATTTTATAACAAAACTATTCACAGTTGGATATTTTTAAATTAACAATAATTGAATAAAATGAAACATTCATAAAATCCCATTTTGTTTCCAGCCGCTATGATATGAATGTGTTGTTTAAATAATATACAAGGAACAGATTTTGAATTTCCTGATATTATCAAAAGTGGAACACCAATTATTAGAATTTTATAACAAAATGGCCTAGCGTAAAAGAAACAAAAGTCAATATTCCCGAAGAGGGATTCTGAACGCTTATTTATTCCCTTTTGCATTACGAGAAGATTTATTAAATTTACCTTTGAAGTAATATAAATTAATAGTTTTAATTATGTGAAAGGAAGAATATATTATTTCTCTAAATTTTTTTAAACCTCAATTTTCGGCTATGCTGAAAATTGAGTGTAAATTAAACCGTAATAAGTTTAAAGTAAAAGTAATTTTAATGAATAATTTATTTAAGAAAAGTAAAAATTTTTGGAATAATTATCATTGATCAATATTTATTTCATAACATAAAATAAACCCTTAAGATAAGCCCACTTGATATCAATACACTTTTCTGCAAGTCACCCAACGCCTTTAATAACTTAAAATACCAAATTTTAATTTTTAAAAGCACCTTTAAAGTTGTATTTTTGAATTCGCTCTTGGCTTAAACTAGCTAAATGAGTGATATTAATGTTAGGAGAAAAATGCATATACTATTTTGTTTTAATACACAACAATACGTTATTACTGCACCAACTCTACGATTAATCGCTTACATATAATGGTTTTCATTCATTGACTTTCAAAGTCTGTGTTTGAGACTCCCATTTCAGACCCTCAAATGCAATCATATGCCGGATTTATAGACCACTGTTTTTACCACAAATATTTTCAAATGCTTTTAGCTAGACGCAAGAAATACCCATTGGAACACAATTTTTAAAGTATATGATTTTGGTGTTGTAATTATTGAATATTAAAAAACAAATAATAATAATAATGATAATTTTAACGTTAACATCTCAAAAATCATATTTTTCAACTTATTTTATAAAATTTTTCTTAAGCGCAACGAAAGATGCAACATATCAGAATACATAAATATGTATTTTTTACTAGACTACTAAAAAGAGGAGATGCTCAATTCGAGTATATTTTTTTTTTTTAAATGTTTGTAGTCTTAGAATTTTCGACTGGGTGAACCGATTTTGATGATTCACATAAATGAAAAATTTTTCATCTTGTATACAACACTCAAAAGTAAAAAATGAAAAATTTTCAAATTAAAGAACGTGACTATTTAAAGTAGGTTGAAAACAAAATGAAAAAAATTTAGGTTAATAAATGTAGTGTTAATTTTTACAGCCATTGAATAGAAGTTTTATATTATTTTGTAGAATTAAAATACGTATTTAATGTAAATCTCTGATTCTTATCATAGCTGACATTTTAATTTAAATCAGTTAAACTATATTAAATTTGTTAATACACTCCTCACATGTTATAAACAGCACCGGTCAGAATATAAACAATATTATCAAGCTATTACAATCAAAGTAATAATAGACTCTATTATTAATTATATTCTATTGTTTATATTTACACAATCATAAAATATTGCCTGTATATTTTTTAATTAAAAAAATACTAAAAATTGATTCCATTTTTATACTTAATTATTGTTTTTATTTTATATTATATTTTGTTGTTTGAATAAAGATTTTATATTATTTAGTTCAATTCAATAAATTTAATTGCAAATAATAATGCACTTTCTATGTATGATGACTTTTTAATATTTAATCTAAAATTTCATATCCATTCTTTAAATGTTTTAAGTTTATGGTTTTAATTTTTTTTTAATTGATATAATTTATAGTGTAACAATTATATTTGATTGAGAAGGAAATAAAATATGTAAAGTATAAATTGTAGTCTCTAACAATACAAATATAATTATATGTTATTTTAAAATAATTTCTGTCATTTAAGCTCAAAAAACCGGAGATGGCTTTGTACATTGAATGAAAAGATGTGATTGAATTAGATTATGAGTCAATCCCATCTCTTCATTCAATGTACAGAAAAAGAAATTTAGTGCATAATTTTCACTTGTAGCGGGTATATTATTTATTCAACATACTGTGCCATTTTACTTTTATCTTTTCGTGATAAATTAAGAATTTCCAATTGAATTTATCATTTTCCAAAGTGTATGAGATAACATCGGAAGCTTTAAAAAAATTTTCAAAATACTTAAGTATTGACAAAATGTTTAACAAAAAATAAAAATGAATAAAATGAATTTAATTAATCAAAAATGGTTAAAACAAATTAACATAAATCAGTAAAAACTCCTTTACGGTTTTCGGATTTTTGTTTGAAACTATTACATTGCATAACAAACGGTTGAGTCTTTAGTAAAATTTACGACAGTGAAATTCGCATAACAAAGCATTAATTATTTATGGTAATATATCCAGCTGAAAATCCATTGAAGAAATTTCAAAGATATGGTATATACGAGAGTATACCAGGATACTGGAACTGAAAGCAAAAATAACATAGTTAAATTTAATTCCATATGTGGTCATTTACTCTACACACAAATTAATTTTTTTTCAAATTGTATGTTTTTATACAGAAACATTTTTTTTTCTCGTAGATAATAATTTAAAAAATATTTTTACGAACAAAGAACATTACGCCAGTTGTCAAGTTTATGTAACTTATTCCCATTTTTGGTGTTTTCAACATCAATATTAACTTTATATTATCAGAGTTTTGTTTATTTTGGCTTTGTATACTATTTTCGATGAAATGCTTACTAATGGAATAATGATCCAAAAATTGATAAAAGTTCCTGGTTTTTAGACCATCAAGTAAAGATTCGATAATTTTTTTAGATTCAGGTTTAGGATTCAGCATGCCTGATAATATATAGAACAGCAAAACATTAGAACCTGTCACAGTCTCTTTCTTTAATAATTATTCCATGGACAACATGGAGAATATTTTTTGCAGATTAATTGTTTAAAAAAAATACAGTTAAATTTATCATCTTATTACCTTCAAATGAACTCGGTCAGTAAACGATATAAAACGAAAATCTAATGTATGACCTCGTATCAGTGCTACGTGACTATCCTTAGACAGTCATCTAAAACAAATTGATTTTTCGTAATAATTAAAGTCTTCTTCTTTTAATATCTTATACACTTTCTTTCGTACAAAACATTTTTTAAAATTAAATGAGGGATGTTAATGAGAAATCAATTAATAATAAAAATTTTTTTTTAATATTTTTAAATATGAATACCAAAAGAATATTTTATGGAATTAAATACACACACAAAGAAATTGATAAAAAATCCTTATCTTTATAACATGTTGTTACGTCAGACGTTGTTTGTTTTTTACATTTTAGTGAAATATCAGGAGTGGGAGATATAGTGGGGGTTAAGTTGTTGATATTGGTATTTTCATAGTGGTTCACTTAAAACGGCTTACATGAATCAGTGAGAAATTTATTTTTGCGATGTTAATATTCTTAGACTTAAGAAAATTTAAATGCCAGTACTTAAAATGAAACATTTCAAAAATGTTTTTGAATTTTTATAAAAATATTAATTTATAGAAAAAACTTAAATTTATATAAAAAGTAAATATTAGTTAACAGAAAATGAGATTTCAATTTTTGGGTTTCAACTTAGAAATTTAATATCATTGTACTATTAGGCCGCCATTATACTAATAATAAGTTGTAGGTTTTTGCACTTAAAATCGTCAAAAAAATGTAGATTGACAGCCCATTAAATTGATTTATACAGATGTATAAAAATCAGCGTACGTGTTGGAAAGGGAAAATAATTAGATTATAAAATTCGAAAACGTGGTATAGATAATAAACAAATTAGTTTAAATTATTTTACATTCTTGGTATGGATACGCAATTAAAATTGCAAATTTTGTTACTAAAAACACAGAATTTATAGTTTATATTGTATGTTTAATGTAAAGTACCTGGATGACCGAGCTTTGCTCGGTATTTTTTTTTTTTTTTTTTATAAATTGTGTTTTTTGGAAATTATATTACGTCGAGGCGGAAGACGAGTCCAGCACGCTAACACTTAGCCACTCCAATGACTTTAAATATTAAACAAATATATCATTACATTATAAAAAATTATACAATTATAATAACAAAATCTTATTTGAAAAATATTATTCACTTTATTGTGTTGTTTTGTTGGGTTGGGTTTAAAATTAAAAAAAAATTAATTTTACTCGTCGGTCGAGCCGGCATTCGAACGCGGGATCTCTGTATAAGAGCCTCGCACGCTAACACTTAGACACTCCAATGACTATATAACTATAAATATTAAACAAATATATCATTACATTATAAAAAATGATCGATAAAACACGAATAAAATGACATTTTCTAAAAATGATTCCTAGCTAGATCGATTTATCGCCCCCGAAACCCCCTATATACTGAATGTTATGAAAATCGTTGGACCCGATTCCGAGATTGCAATTATATATATATATATATATATATATATATATATATATATATATATATATATATATATATATATATATATATATATATATATGTATTCATGTATGTTTTTATATATATACAAGCTCATGTACATATATATATATATATATATATATATATATATATATAGTATTTTTATTTTTTCAATAAGGATTTACTACATGATTTATTGCAAATTTCGACTGCAATAAATCATGTAGTAAATCCTTATTGAAAAAATAAAAATACTCTTCTTAAATTTTTATTATTCAACTTTATTTTGAAGAATCATTTTATTTTTTATAAAATAAAATGTAATTTAAATTTTGATAAAATGATAAATTTTTTAATGTTTTGCATTTTGTGCGTGACACTTCGTAAAAAATTGAGAATCTAAAATAAAATATTAAATAAATAGTCTTTTATTGTTGTACTTTTGTGATTTGATACAAAACACTGTTTATAAATATTTTTTTTCTTATGTACTTCATACCAAAATTTTATATACTGTTCATTTTTTATGAAACGTCAATCACACATAATACTTCAAAAATAATATTTATATAAAACAATTAAGCACAACAAGTAGATAAAGAAATCGATTTTTCCACCAATTCCAAATTATTATATTATCAAAAAAAATATTATTATTATTCTAATAGGTAGTCTTTACAAAAGCGGTTGAAAAAAATTTGGTTGATTAGTGATTAGGCAATAGGAGATATACAGACTAACAAAGTTGACTAACAGACGTCATGCTGAACCATATTGTATCTTTATTTAAGAAATACCGTCTCATAGTTTAATCACCCACACTCTACACCATTAAAATGAAATAAAAACATTTTTTCTTCATGTATTCCTGTATATTTTTGCTATGAATTTTTTTCTGAATTCCTTAGTTTATTGTTTTTTGTATTTTTATTCAGTTAATTAAGCATTTATAAAATTTGTATGAAAAGAAGAGTATCTTTGGTTTAGTGAAATAAATTGTTCGAGATAAATTTAAATTTTTTGCATATTGTTGAGCTGTGAGGAAACTGAAAAATATATAATAAAGTACAAATTACATTTAACTGGTAATCATGTATTAAAAAAACAAAAAAAAAACATTAAATATCGAGATTGCCAATGTGAACTGTGTTTTCATACAACTTGCCTACTGTTTGAGAATTATTTTTCAGAGCTAACCGTATTTAATTTCCAGATCTTGTTCTAACAAACTGCTCATAGACTGCTCATAAACGTATTGAAATAATTCCTCCAACGTAATAATCAAGATTGAGAATATACGAATGACTTATTTCGTTTTTTGGAGCTTAAAGCGGTAACCGCCAACAGAAAGAGTTTAGTTGACTGTTTCATGAATTTTTAAAATATTCATGCATATATAAAAATCATTCTTCAGATCTATAAGAAAAGTAATTTGTGTTTTTATCTAACTCTACCATCATGTTCCTGTTAATTGCAAGTCGGCAATTTTCACTGTATGCAAATTATTGAAAGTTTGCTTTTGTAGTAAAACTACATAATAGCACTTTCTTTTAAAATTTATAAGGTCTGGCGGGCCTTGAATATCATACATAGCCTTATTACGTACTGTGTTCAATAAATAATAATAACCTTTTTTTTTTACATTCATACAATTTAAATAAATCATTGGCTAATTTGGTTACAGGTTTTTTTTATAGGTACCAGCAGAAAAATTATATAAATTATATCTGATATCTATAAAAAAAGCGAAGAAATGTTTTATCAGTAAAACTAAGTATCGATGTCACTTACGAGATTTTTCATTGACATTGACTGTTTTTATTTTTATTTTAAGTCACTTTTCAACTTTTTCAACTACTAAAGTTATATAGTGACTACAGTGGGTATACATTCAATCTCTACAACAACAATACACAGCAATCCTAGAGATCACCCATCAATTTTCTGACTGTGTCTGTTGCTTCTTAACTTTGCTTAACTTTGGTGATCGGTGGTTGAGATCGGTAATTACGTTACGTCAGTGGGGGGTGCCATTTAACCTCTTTGTGTCGAACTTACTAAAATTTTAATAATCAAAAGACAAAATATTGTGTTGGGAAAGTTTAAATTGGAATTTAGAAAAAGGGTTTTAATTTCCCATAACCATAGTACAAAATTAATCATGTATATTTGTTAAAAGAAATCACTAAAATGTTTCTATGAAACTAACGTGTATTTAATATAAAATAATATCTTGCATTGTACAAAACCACACATTTATATATTCTTACATTGATATTTCAAAATACAATTATTTTTATGATCAAATAAATTTATATTTTCTGTTAAAATGTTCAACAATTATATTATGTATATGATATTTTTTATCTGTTACTTATTATCTGACTAAATAAAATATATTATACAAAATTAAACTGAACAGTATATTGTACAAGAAAGGCACTGCCACCATATCAAATGTTAACGTCACAACCACCACCGCTAACCACCTAGAGAGCATTATTATCCCTGTTTATTGGCCTGGATGTATGTTATATATATATTTTATGGAATCAACTAAATACTCCTATAGTAAAAGTGGGTCAATCATATACCTACAAATATATGTACACACATTTACACAACACAATAGAGTTAACCTAAATAATTTGAAACCAGTACGAGATGAGGACTGGTTCATGTTACTTGTTACTTCCAATTGGCGAATTTAGGATATTAATCGTATTTTCACACATGATGCGTTCAAAATATACTTAATAATATTTAGAGATGTTTATGCTGAAAACTCAAGAATAGATTAAAAATAGCCGTACTTGTCTGCACCTCGCACGAAAACCGGGATCAAATTTAGAAGGTCATTTAAAAAAAATTGTTGGACAGTAGATAGGATGAGCGTCTTTAATCAAATCCAAACATATACAACAAACATTTAAATTCTGAAGCCCTGATCAAGTAAAGAGCATTCATTCATTCTTATACTGAGACAAATCTGTTATTATGAAGAACAAACAAGTACAGATAACAATTAATAGAGTTCATTGTTTGAATAACACCCGACATATTGTTGACTATCGTTGATTCAACTATTGCTAATCATTGTTGTTTGTTTTTAAGGTAGAAATTTTTGTATTTAAAATTTCTTTTATCTCTGATAATTTCAGGGATGCGTCATGGATCCATGAGATTCATTGCACCGATTTTGTCCATTCACCCACTAATTAGAGCTAGAATATTGCATCCAAATTTTCTCTCCCTATCTCTTCTTTATTAACCAAGCTTGTTGGTGGACGGGCGAACAGGCAGACATACGAAAATGAAGTAATAAAGTGCTTCTATAAAAACCATTATTTCATTTAATGGCTGTAAGCGTCATAAACTGTATACTAAATCTAATAAACCCTCACATGAAATATATGTCGAATATAAAAACATAATTTATTGTCATGAAAAATTCAATAAGCCATTTGTTGATTTGTGAAGTTACTATTAAACAAAAAACTGTCCTTAAATACATACAGCGATGTTAAAGTTTTAACATATTTAGATTTTTTTTGCATATAATACTGACTGATGTATCCAAATTCACGTTTCTAAATATGAACTTGAGAGATAACAAACACATTTTTATTGTAACTTCTATGTCATCAAAACTTAACTATAGTTAACAGGAAAAAAAATCACTTCCAATGCGTCAAGGATGAAAAATTAAGGTAAAAACGTAATTCGTTTATCGAGGATAACATGACACAAATAGAATGCACTAATGTACCAGGTATATCATTTAGTGGAAGGTGTTATCAGGAATAATGATTACTGGTGCTTAATATATACGAGAATGCTATTCAATACAATTAATTGCAAGTAAAGCATCTTCATTATACATAATTTTATATATCATTGAGAAAATAACTTAAGGACGTTATCAAAATTGATGTTAAAAATTACAAATTGTGTTTAAAAATGAATAATTTTTAAGGTGTTAATAAATGCTTATTTAAGGTAAACAATGGAGAGATAAAGATCTGTTTTAAGATTTTTTATTTTTGTAGGGTGTAACTTTTGTGAAGTACTAAACCGATTCTAAAAATTCCTTCAACTATAGAAAAGGTATATCTTCAATGCCTAGCATATTTTGTCTACACACATATCATCATATAAGGCATAATACAGAGTTAAGGACGTTTCCAAGGGTAATGCCGTGCTCTACCCATAAATTATGATAACTAAAATCTAAAAAAAGGTCATAATTGTATTCTACATGTCTATAGGTTTTAGTTCTTCAGTTAATGATTTTCAGATATTTAAGATAATCATAAGAAAATTGTTTTTATTATCTAATAAAACGTTCACTTATACATCGACCTGAATAGACCGGATATGGAAAAATAAATTTCTACGTTTAGAGGACAATTTTAAGTGTGTATATTTAAATTTTCAAGATATGAAGAAAAGTGGAAATATCATTAAATCATAAAGAGTAAAAGAAATTATCTTTTAGAAAAAATATTTTTATTCGCTGTCATAAAATTGTACAGTTTTTTCGTTTAAACCTGGTCTTAAATGGAAAAGCAAAACACGAACATTACACATTTATAATAATGGAAAGCAAATAAAAGAAAAACAATCCGTAAAGTCAGGACAATTAAAAAAAAAAATCCAGGTTGCAATATTAGCCAAATTGCATTTGAATGCAAATGATTTGACTATAATTACGAATTGTAAATTTTCAAATACACAGTAATTAAATGAAATTGTAAATGTTATTAAATTGAATGTAAACAATAGAAATTTCTATTTTACAAAAGTATTTATCAACGTCACATATCCATTTAGAAAAGTGAATGAATTGGTTTAACCTATAAGTATATCTTATTATTACGTTGAAGGGAGCATAAATAACTTTTAAACTTGGTTAGTTTATTTATAAATGGATGATTGTATTCTTGTAAATTATTCTTATAAAAAATAAACTTACTTTGTGCGTATGTATGATCCAATTGAATTTCCAGATAATATTTTCAATATTCATTATTTTATAGAACAAATTACTAAAATAGCAGATACTTCTGTGAATATAAGATTTATAGAGGAAAATACTATTATATAAAAGAAATGTAAGGTGATTCTGGTAAATTTTGCTTATGAAAAGTTTCAAATATAATTATAATGTAGTATTCGTGGTGCAGTATGCGTATTATACATACATTATCACGTGGATACTAATCTAATACTTTTGCCACTGGACTCTGGGAAAAGAACTACCCTAAAGACAATTTGGAACTATAACATATTAAATAGAAAACTGTACGCATGACATATTAAATTATGACAAGTAACATTATTTTATACGTCTCTTTACATATTAAATAATGTTTAATATTATATTTAAATTCTTTATTAATAAGATTTAATCTTATCACATTACAGCTTTTGCCTTTTCTAGGACTTTTTGTAGACAATAATCCTCAATTTTTACTTTAAAAGTCACTGATTGTTTTTATTGTTGTTCCATATCTGTCGTTCGTGCAAAATTTTCTAATCATTTCCTTCATATTTAACCAAGTATTTCTATATTCTTTGAAATTAGCAGCAATTTCGAATCAATATAGCCATATGAATTATACAAACCAGTCAGAAATTATACTAAATTAAATCGTACGACGGTGGTTTGGCCTTAAAGGTAGTTTCTACTTTTTCTTTAGATTCTTGAAACTGAAACTATAATTCTTTTAAGGTAGTACGAGCGCCAGGCGGTGTGGGGATAGGTATCGACTCTAGCGCGGTAAGGGGAACGCAGTAACCATATGATTTTTTTCAATATATAGATATACATTTAACATTGGCTAGTGGCGGCATTTATTTTTTTTTTAATTAATACACTTTAATTAGTCGGGCTAGTGTAAAAGTTTTTGAATTAAATTTATCACTAATATATTTACTTTCATCCATAAGTTTTTTTAAAATATTCACCGACAGTTTTACGAGAAAAATACAGAAATGTATCAATGTTTGAAGGTTACCCCATAAGACCAATGTTAAATTGCTCAACTTTAAAGTTAATTATTTATTTAAATGATCGGGCAATCTCCTTCAAATTTTTGGAATTTGTTTAGACATATTTAAACTTTGTATTAAACAAAAAATCAAGCCTTTTATCAAAAGTTGCCTTGGTGCTCGTACTTCCTTAAAGAGTTAGTTATAAAAATCACAAACAATGAACACTGACTGACAATGTTAATTGTTTTATTTATGAAGAATAAAACCCACCTATGTTAAGTTGCATGTTATGAAATTGTTGCTATACAAATTTGATTTTCAATTCTTCAATATAGAGAAAATATATACAGACAATTTAATTAAAAATTGAAACATAAAATAAGTAAGAACTTGGCGTTGAACAAGTGATTTCAAAATGATAAAAATCTCTTTATTAATTAGTTTTTTATTCATAATAATATTAAACAAAAAAAGAAGAAAATTTTATATTTTAAATTAGGTATATATTATAAAAATCACATCACACAAGAAGAAACGTGTTTAAGTAGATACTACACGTGGGTGACAGAATATTTTATATGATAACATAATATATTTTTAATACGTTATCTTTGCAACGAATTTTATCTTAAATGATACTAAGCTAGTGGTGTTAAATTTCTTGAAAATGTATTAGATTCTACATTTATCTACTAAAAGCTACAATTTCAAAATTCGTCAAAAATACCTACAAATTAAAAGTAACAAAAAACTTGGATATGTATACAAAACTGTGCAATAAAGAAATATTGCACAGTTTTGTTTAAAAAGACTATTCTTTGAAGTGTTTCCAACCTAGAAATACGCAAGGCAAAAATAAAAATATATCAAAAAAATCGTGTGGCACTCGAGGACAGCCGCGGTAAAGCTATTGCATAGCATTTTGTATCAACTTATGCAATTATAATTTTTTATTTATTTATTTATTTTATTCATGCAGTATTGCTTTTTCTTACACCTATACACCTATATACTTTCTCATAAACAGCTGCTTATGTATTCGTCCGATTTCCGAGCAGCTCGTCTCGATTCGTCAAGCCACACCTCCTTGCCCGTCGGAGTGGGGAGCGTGAGGTTTTTTCGTTACGGAATTTCTGGATTCGGTCCCCGCGCTCAAGGCCCGCGATAGAAGCTATGCAATGATTCCGGTAATACTTGAACAAGAGTTTTGAGTTTTAAGAGTTCTTTATTTCTTATTCAACATAGTACATAGATATAACAGTACATATTTTTGTTCCTTATTAGTAATTGTTCCCGTTCCTTTTTGGAACCCTTCCAATTGTTTATATGTTTATTTTTTTTTAATATTTTGTATTTATAGCTTTTAGTAATTTATATTTTAGGTAGCGTGGTAAAAATACTTGAACAATGCGATATGCACACTTTATATAGTTGACAGTTCGTCATACTGCTAGTGAGAAGAGATAAAGAAGTTTTATTTTGAATAGATAAAGAAGTGTTATTTTGAATTTCAAAATTAGATTTTGGTTTCTATGGAAATGATGATTTGTAACATATCAGGTTTTTTCGTTACGGAATTTATGGATTCGGTCCCCGCGCTCAAGGCCTGCGATAGAAGCTATGCAATAGCTTAATACTATTCTTAATAATTGTCACAATTTTTTCAAAGGAGTATAAGGAACAGAATAAAAATTACGCATACTTGTTGTTTGACTCGTGAGCTAAGATCTTGAGCTGATGAAAATATTGTAAAATACGATCACGAGTTTTCCAATTTTTGGAGAATTTTTTCTTTTAATAAAAAACTACTCCAATTTTAATGTAAAATCTTTTATAATCGGCCACAAGTTTTGCGATTAGAAACAAACATCAAATTTTTTTAAACAACGATGTATGTTTAACACTTTTCAATTTTAGTCCCACTTGAGTGAAATTTGATAAGCTTTTGACATTGGAAATTTTAAGCGTTTTATTGAGTGATCTTAAACACTTGTGAGTTTATTCAGTTTTCGACTTACATAAAAAAATAAATAAAAATTCAAATACATTTTGATTTCCAAAGTGACTGACTGACTACACAATGTAATTTTATATTAACTGATATGATAATTACCTTATATTAGTAATTTTTTTTTTTTTTTTTGTTTTGGTAACAATTTTTTAATAGCAAAAATCATATATACAAAAATTCGTTTAATCTATGCAGCTCCTACCATCAAGAGTTTTATTATACATCTTGATTCATATTATTAATTTATCTAGTTCGAAGCATCTAAATCAAAAGATGAATTTAAAAATATGATATCTTCAATCAATTGAAAATAATTGAAAGAAAAATTTTGTGTATAAAAGAATATATAAGTGGTTTGATACTTGATTTCTCTACTAATTATTTGAATTCATACTAATATTTATGTATCTGATTAGTTATAACAAAATGACTTTGCTATAACTAAATAAAATATAATTTTAAACCGAAGTAAATTTTACTAATTTAACAAATGGTCTAGGTGCGACCCGTAAGATCCACGGACGAAGTTCCCAATGAGCAAAATTAAAAACAATAGTTTGTTGATTAACACGAATATGAGTATTTTTTCTCTTTTCTCTGGTTTCTTTATGCTTAATAGCTGAACCAATTATATTGAATGAAAGGCAGTTGCATAATGGATAACGGTTTCTTTGAAAATACACAAGAAAGGCATTTTTCGAACAATACCCATTTCAGCACGATTTTGTCGATTAAACCGCATTTTTCGTTCATTGTATTAATATTACATAACAACGTTAATCATAAATAAATCGTCGTTTTATCTGCGTTCGTTTCACCGCAAATAAATGCTACTGTGCCCAGTTCCATTTAACGCAATATACGGCTGAAATGCACGACGATTTTAACATCCGTTTCTGTGTAGAAAAAGACTATGTCTACGAATCTTACTTAGCGATAAACGAAAAAATTATTGACCTACCAAACATCATTGTCCTTATTTCGCGAAATCATTAAACAACGAATATTTTTTTTTCAATCAAATGTATAATCAATAAATAATAAACGTTTTATATTGACAGCATAACCTCTATGAAAGAAACACAACTAATAACTCTTGATCGGTTTAATAATAATAATAATTATAATAAGAAAATTTTATAGAATCATAGATATTTTCACTTTTAATTAGTTTCGTTCAATGGCATACATGAAAATTTAGAGCCCAATCTTTCAAATGTCCCTCACTCTTAACCCTGATGTCGATAATATGTCAAATAATAGTTTACACCATCCATTGCATAACCCCCTCTCATATGTTACTAAAAACTGATCATGAAGAAAATCTACCGAAAGATATTGTTATTACTGAACCCAAAAACATTTTCATGTCTTGTAGCCAGAAGTTATTGATGTTTTTCATTAAAAATTATTTGATAATGCCAAGTCATATAGCATGAAAAAATACGAATAAATAAGTCGAGAAAAATTGTGTAATTCTTTTAATTACCCGAGAAAATCTGCGTTGTAAATAAAACTATAATATAATTAATGAATATATAACAGAAAAAAATTGTTACATTTAATAACAGCTATTTTTTATTCTGTCTGATAGTAATTATAACGTTGATTTTTCAAGCAATGCATATTTTGTAAATGTCTACAGATAAAAAAATGAAATTAGTTAAAATAATCCTTTCTTCTGGTTTTTTTTTCTAAAAAAATATTAGCTTATGCAAAACAAAATGAAATTATAGGTATACTAATTAAGATAAAATTATTATACACAAGCATGTTATTATTCCTACCATAATCCTACCTAACTATTTACTACGTAACGGTAGACAACGGTAAATTCACTAGAGCTAGTAACTATAGTAGAGTCTAGTTAGTACACTACTTGGTTTATAAATTATTCAATTAAATATACTGAACAGAAAAACCGCAGACAATAATATCCTTTTATTGTGTAAAACCTGCTTCTATATCTATAACGATATGCTGTAGTTAGAAAGTCGAATTAGTTTATATACCGAAGTCATCATAAAGGTAAGCAACACAAAAGTCAAGTTACTCGGCGGATGATCGTAGACTATGTACAAAACTCGAAATCGGTTAAACATGCATTTTTTAATATCAAGAAAGATTCGACAAGTTTTCCTTATGATATAAAATTGATGTTATTTTCTGCAGATGGTTATCGATTCACAATGATGCACAAATTGATAATCAATTATCTAGTAAATTAGAACATTTCAATTTGCGGTTTTCGAAAAATACGTTTATTAAAAAAAATTTAAATTTCGAAAAAAAAATACATGAAAATGTAACAAATTTGCCAAACGTTTTCAATAGCACCGATTACGATTTTGATGTGAAAATTGGTGATTCTAATATAGCGAAAATGTAACCAAAAATAACTAATAAAACTTAACAAAAATTTATACTGTGGAGGTTTTGAAATAACGAAACACATGATTTTGTTACTAAAAATTTGAAAATTAAAAATATCGAATTCTACTAGGCTGACTTTCTTGATAAGTATAATAACATAAACGTTGATTTCAATGGATCCGATTTTGTCATCGAATGGTAATCAATCTTAAAAATACCCCAGTAACAAATAATGTGTAATCTCAATAAATAATGTGTTTTAATTAATGATAAAACCAGCTAAATATTTTAATGGAAAACCAAAAGCGCATTTCTCATGTTCTCATAAATTATATATGAATTTAGGATAAACGAAAGCGCCCCATCCAATAGACCAACATGGGAAAATTTTAATTTGATAAGTTTTAGATACGAGTATGTGACGGGAATGATTGATAGAATAGACTTTATTGAAACTATGGGAATTTTTAATAAACCAAACCCAAACGAAGATGATTTTATTTTGTGTGTTATTCCAGGGAATAAGTAAAAGCATCGTATTCAGTTCATCGTCAATAAACTAGGATTTACAAAAATTATACAAATAATGGCGATTCTCGATTTATTTCCCAAAGTATTTTTATTTATTGACTTTTGTTATTTTTTATCCTTCTTGAAATAGTTGCAAAATATTTGAAAAAATACTTCGAAATGATTATTAATTTTGTTTTTTCTTTCTAGGTAAGTACAAGTTTTTCCAATATCTACACGAAATTCGTAAGTAAGAAAATTATATGTATGTTGTATTAATAATAATAAAATTTTTGACATGAGTTAATTAAATTTACATAAAAAAATAAAGATCATAATCTAGTAAAAAGAAAAATAAACAAAAATAAAATCAATTCAAAATTGAACATCATTAAACGTCATATAAAACAATTCCATTAATTTTAAATTACAGATAGGCTTCCCTGTGATCCAAGATATATTTTAATAAAAAAGGCCACTTGTTTTACAGTCGTTGCGTCAGATACGTTGAGAATATCTTCTGCATCAAATATATTTTTCTTATTTAACACATCACTGTATTCCCCACCAGTTCCGGTCGCAGTCTTCTATTCAATGTTCTAGAATCTTTGCTCCGTTACTCAACGCGCAACCTTTTACACCGTCGACTCTTAGACTTCTATTTGAAGCCATATAGACTGAAGTTAGCGATGTTGTTCATTTCTATTTGTTATATTGAAATGCTTTTTACTCCTTGTTCAATGATTAAGGATGCTAAATCAGCTAAGATTGTTTTTTAATTTGGCGTCATTTATTAACTCGATCAAACGTCAACTCTTAGACTTCTATTTGAAGCTATATAGTCTAAAGTTAGCGATGTCGTTCATTTCTATTTGTTATATTAAAATACCTTTTGCTCCTTGTTCAGTGATTAAGGAATAAGCTAAGACTGTCTTTGAATTTGGCGTCATTTATTAACTCGATCAAAAACACTTCATCTAATCGAGTTTTTACTTGAAGCATTGTGCTCTTACTTCTCAAACAGATAATTCTAGATCTTGTAATATTCTAGTAAATTGAGTATTCCAAATTTCTGCCAAAACACAGATCTTGCAAATATTTTTACTCCGTTTGACTCTAAAATGGTAATTTAGTACTTTTTACACACAAAAATACTCTGGTTTTACTCCCATTTCTAAATCTACTGTTGAATTGCAGTATGCTTTGTTAAGAATAGAGGGAAAACAAAAAATTGACACTATATCAATGTAACGTTATCTTCACCTACTTCCGAAGTTATTCGAATGATAAAATTTAAAGATCCGGTGACAATAACAATATTGCGGTGCCTAAGTTGGTGGCATATCGAAATTCGAAAACAAGATTCAAAATACAAATTTTAATGGTGGATGATACGAGAAGATTAATGTTTTAAATTTAATATATATAATAAAATGAATTGAAGTTAAAATATATTATAAAAAATTAAGTAACACTCTTTAATACCAAATCGAACTAAAAAGTATAAAATAATTTCTTAGTATGAAGAGAATCTATCTTAAATCTTTAAATAAACTATATATGCATATATATGTATAATTTATAAAAATTTGTTTCTTTCCTCTGAAACCTGCGATTTTTGGAAGATGACACGACACCTATATAGAGGTGTATTGGTGTAGGGTTTATACTCAATAAATGTTCTGCTTGTATTTACTTTAAATCTGGTGATAGCGAACGCTCAATCTATTCTTCTCTATGTCTTTGGTAAAAATAAAATTTTCAAATAATCTCTTTATACTTATTTGAAAATTATTGTTTGATTGATTAATTATATATATATATATATATATATATATATATATATATATATATATATATATATATATATATATATATATATATATATATATATATATATATATATATATATATATATATATATATTAAAAAAATGATTGAAACTAAAACAAACTAAAAAGTTTCTTACAAACTAAAAAAGTAAAAAGTGAGAAGTTTGATTTGTTTAAAATGCCCATAATTAATTGAATAAACTAATAGCTTCATATGCGGTAAGCTCCTCTAACGGATACACCATCTTCGCACTAGCAAGATATATGCCACACCATCAAATCATGATTCATGTATTCCAATAGGTATTTCCTGTATACACTTCAGTCTCACACGTATCACAATTGTGAGAAAATAAATTTTGAAATTAGGATTACGTATCCCATGATGGAGCACCAAATCTAACCAATGTCTACTTAATTACATCTCTGAAAAGTTACAGCGAAACAAACATACATGGATAGACACAGATAAATGAAATACAAAATCTTCTAGACTCACTACGTTCCGTAAATCGGTCAATTAGCCAATTCGGTCAATTTTTATGTTTCTGAGGGCTTCTTGACGCATGCCTTAAAAAATTTAATGAATAGTTATTATCATGTACTTATGTCCAGGATATTCTTGCTATGTTCATATATTGACATACTTAGCTACACTATAATCAAACATTTCAATGGTACGCATCCCTGAAACTAATTCTATATAAAAAATCCTTTTTTCCATACAGTGAATATGTGTTACTATACAATGTTTATATAAGCAGCTACCTTACATTTTGTTTTCAGCTAGTAGGTAAAAAGGAACAAAATAAATATAAAAAAATAGAATCCTTTGAACATTTCAAACTATTATCCTTTTCTTTGTATTCATAGAACATTCCTCAAAACGATTCCGTTCAGATTATTTATATTTTTTCTATTCTGTGTACCTACCTATGTATTCCATATAGATTCACTTCTGTAGTTATGTTTTTCTTTGCTTGTATACAGAAGAACTTAGTGTATTATGTCTACTATGTTTTTTCTCATTGAGATGATTTTTAATTCAAATTAGTTGGAGTAATTAATATGGTGTTTTTAATGGCATTAAATGCATGTATATGTAATGTATTAAATAGAGTCTAATCAAATATTTACTAAGTTCAAAGGGCATATGCAATTAATTGAAAGTAATTTTCTTTACTTAAGAATGTTGTTGTTGTTTACATATTTATGTTAAATGTTGTTTTAATGAATAGTGTTTGTTTATCAAATACGGAATGAAATTGTATTCAATAAAAATTTATTTATATTTTTTTGTTGGATTTGCAAATTATAAAATCATGTTTTTTAATCTCACTAATTTATTTTGTAACGCTAGAAAATATTAACCACCCAAACAAAATTTCGTGTAGATGCTCTTAGAATCACCTTATTATTCCATTTCCGTTTGTGCGTCCGTCCGTCATCAAGATAACCCAATAACTAAAAGAGATAGCGACATACAATTTTTGGTACCGTAATCTAGACATAAAGCGGGGGTTTAAGTTGTGAGCATAACAAGTTCATTCGGTCCAATGACCCAACTTGTGAACTATAAGATATATAGAAAAATTTTAAAGACTAAAACTGTTTTGTTTATTTCACAAACATTTTTTCGTAAACTGTTCAAAGCCGCCACAATTTCAGCTTTAATTTAGCTAATATTCACACATATAATTCGCGTGTAATTTATATATATATATATATATATATGTATTTATAACTGTAAGGACTACATATTTTGAGTACTTTATTTTTAATAGCCATGATTAGTTAAAACATTGATTGAACATTTAGGCTAGCAAAATCAATTTTTTCATACTTTCTGCTGAATTAATGAAATCTAGTAGGAAATCTAACATATATCGGCAATTTTTTTATAGCTTCGATAAATAGTAGATTACTTTATCAAAAAAAATGAGCTATGGTACGGCTTGTTTCAGAAATTAGGCCCGGAGAAATTTTATTTCGAAAATACTCAACAGTACACGTTTATAAGCGGATAAATGACTCTCCAAAGAAAATTTTTTGAGAATGGAACCTGAAAATTTGGCAGTCGTCCCTTTTTATAATGATGATTAACAATTAACTTTAAATAAAATGCGAGTATCTTGACTTCCAAGTTTTTCATGAAAACAATATATCCATTTTTAATTACCACTTTACATTATAAAAAATAATTTCCGATCAATTTATACAGATTATACTTTGCACTCATGATAATTTTGTAAAATATTAAATAATTAAAAATTTTGACGTTTTATTTCATTCTCAATTAGTTTAGAAGCAATAAGAAGATATTTATAAATTTATAATCAACCATCCGTTCGTTCGTTCGTCCGTTAGTGCTTGCTCTTATCAACGTACACAATCTGTACAACATGGCGCGCGCTTAAATAATCATCATTAATCACTTTCTCATATTCACAAAAAATAAAAATGCAAACGCTTATAATAAAAAGGTAATTTATCAAACAATATAAAATATTAGTCGTTTAGCTGAAAATTTATAACAGTAAAAAATTGAAAACAAGTTGAAAAATAAAACAAATTCTTTTTTTATTTCACTTTTTTATATACGCAGCTCAAAATTGTGTCAAAATCAAACTCTTCCTATATGTCTTATAAAATTGCAAATCTGCCATTCCTCTGGCATAGCCTCCAGTCAATAAATTTGTTCAACAAAAATTGTGAAAAGTAGTACGCATTGTTTTTTGGAGACAGAAAATTTCAACATTGGCGAAGATTTGATTTTGTGATATTGTTATGAGACGATCATTTAATAACAAATATTAAAATCATTTTCTCTATCATCTGAATATGTTTGTCTGACCTAATGGGTAAAGTGAACTAGAATGGGTACAAATTTAATCCCGTATCAGGCTATTGTTATTGTTATTGAATGAACTTTGTATTAAAATAATAAAAAAACAGAATATCTGCCAATTTGAAGCTTATATATATATATATATATATATATATATATATATATATATATATATATATATATATATATATATATATATATATATATATATATATATATATATATATATATATAACTAATTTGTCTCTTGGTATGAATTCTAAACCATCAGGGTTAAACGACTGTATAAAGTTGAAAAATTATCCCTAAAGAAGGAGAAGGGTAAGTATTTTTAAATTGTTTGACTTACCTGTTATATGGAATTGGTATGTACAAGTTATCATAAAAATTTAATAAGAATTTAAATTTAATAATAATATATGCTAATAATAAGAGGATAAACGTAACCTCTTGTACTGTATCCTCTTTTTTGCATTCTAGTACAAAGTGGCAATTATATTGTTGGAGCTGGTTACTTCGTTCTTATCCAAACGACGACAATTAATGTGTTCAAACAACCCTATGGATTGAAATTGAATTTTGAGAGAAGATGCATATTATTTTGGTGTATTTAAAGCGTTTTATTTAGTGAATTCTGTCTGCATTGAATAATTTACAAAAGCTGTTATACTTATGCTTGAAAACATAGATTCATAATCCGTTTTTTGCTATAAAAGATAAAAGTACCGCTCGAATACAAAACAAATTTCTTTTTTAAGTTTTGTACGAAACATTTTTTCATATAAATTCATATTTCCAATATGTAATGAAAATTGTTAAATCCAATTTATGAAAGGAATTTCCAATTTGTGTATGACAATTTTTTATTTGGATTTTTTTGGTAAAATATTCCTCATTTAAATTAATAAATCAATCTACTGAATGAATACACTAATTGTTTACGAAAAAAGTATATTTTTTTTTTAATTTTACCAAAAAAACTTGATATCTAACACCATTTATATATTATTCACACAAACTGAGAACCACACAAAAATTCCTGAAAACTCATTTAAAAAATATAAATAAATATTTCTAAGTTATGAATGATTGATTATAATCCAATTTATGAATGACAATGTCTACCTTGGTTTGTATTTATAGGTTTTGACCTGAAATCTTAAAATCAAGTAAAATTTTAATTTTATTATTTTTAACAATTCAATAATTTTACCAAATGGTAGATATTTTTTGGCAGATTTCGTTATACTGGATGAAAACGCTAATTTATTTCAACGAAAGTATATATTTTTTTTTTAAATTTTACCAAAAGAAAACTATACAATATACAAAGTATACAATTTAAATTTAAAATTCAAAAATCTTTTTTTTGTATATTAAAAGGACGTCGTACATAGAACAAACAACAAATCTACCTATATAGTCGACTATTATAAAGTAATTTATTAATTTGTTTTTCCATATTTATAAGGTAATTTTACCAAGTTTTTTAGGTGAGTGACATTCACATAATATTTAAAAGTGAAAATATTCTATAACAGAGTTCGAAATACAGAATATCTCTGGAGGCAAGTTAGTTTATAACATTTTGTTTAAAAGATATTCTTCTATAAAACTTGTAGCCGTGAGTTTTCTAAAAGGTATACAATATAATAGGATATTTTATTTATATAATGTTTTGTGTGCGTACTATTTACGTTTACATATGGTTTTTAATAAAATAGGAGAAGAAACTTGCTTGAATTTACAGGGGATCTTTGAAAGTATTATTCATATAGTCCTTTTTAAAAAAAATCCATGATAGATTTCATTATACCACGCAAATGGTATGCATGGACTATGGCATAGTAAATAATTTTGCTACCTCAACACAAAAAGAAAACATTCGGCACTGTGTTCTTTGCGGTACAGATCGTTTTAAATGAAGTTGATAGATCCCTTTTAGGAATTTATATTCCACAATAAATTATCCTATTCAGGATATTTGCCTTGTTTTAGACCTTATTGGGTAGATCAGAGATTTTATAATAATAAATTTTCATTTAAATTGACATCGTATCGTGACATTTATAATCTAAGTAATGTAATTTATTTAACATATAATATAAACCCATTATATTAGAGATTTAACTTAGGTACATAATAAACTCGTTATATAAAAAGTGCGAGATTTAATTCTTATTAAGACTACGTATCACATATCATCTAGTAGTTGAAAATATCAACTTCTTTTCTATAAATGTTAATTTCGAAATCTCTTTTTAAAAATATTATAAAAATTTCATTACATTTAATAGTTTTAATGGCATTTTTTATTCAAACTTGTTAAATACTAAACTATCTAAAATTAAAATTTATATGCTAGTGGCAGAATATTATTTTGCGAAACTAAATTCTTCGCTATGAGTTTTTCAATTAAAACTGTTAAGATACTGCAAGCTAAATAAGTATCGTTAAATACGATTTATTATTTTGCATAAGTAGCTAACTTTTCGTAAATCGACTCCTGAAGACGATTTATTCGTCATAGTAGCCAATACAATGAAACATTTTCTTTATATTTCCAAACGATTAGAGTGAGGATACCCTTACTAGTCTAAAAAACTCAAATTTTTAAATTCCCAAAGATCTTTTAAAACGGCTGTTCATATTGTATAAAAATTCAAATTATCCAGCACACACACACACACAAATAACAGCTAGTAAAAATATGGAAAAAAATCTACGGAATTATTGATATGCAAAACCGTGTTTGAATATATTTAAAGAATGACGCACACACATAATGGGAGAAATGGGGAGTAGTAAAATTATTGATATTACCTGTTACATTTTGTTTTTTATTTATGCATAATTTTTTTTATTTTGTTTTGTTTTTTCTTACACTTGGGTACATTATAATATTACATATTTATATGAATACATAAAATGAAAATTACTTAGAATGAATATTATATGTTTAAATTATCGCCACCATTGCATAGTTAAAGTGGTTTTTTAAATGTTTTAAGACAAGATTTTCTTTCAAGTTCTGCAGAAATTAACGTGCATTTTTGTACTTTGTTATAATCTAGTCGAAAAATCTAAACTTATATTTCAATTTATTATTTAATTACCTTTTAGCATTGAGTCCTAATTCCAATTCAAAAGTGAAGAATTTACACACAATAAGGAAGGGGCTTACCGCTAACCATATCGCTTTAATCTTGCGTTCTTTATCGAAAAATTTCCCCAAACGTTGTGCTTTATTTTAAATGATTAATTTCATATAAAGCATTCTTTATCAATGAATTTTAAAAAAATTTTATGAATGACTACAATTTTTTATAGTAAATAGTGATATTTATATTTTTTGTATTTATATATTTTGTAACTTGACAAAGCAATTGAATTGTTAACACAATTCTGTTATTAATAATTTTTATTCGAATCACCTAATATTATTACTTATATAACCAAATGTGTAACTCAATTTGTATAAAAGTCCGTTTTTATACTTGACTTTTATACACAATAGGTCTGAATATATTTATTCTAAATCTAAAGATTTTACCGCTACCTAATATTGACCGCACAAACTAAATTTTGGTTTAGTTGTTCATAGAAACACCTAATAAGTACATTTTCAACTGCCTGCCTATCCGTCCGTGATTATGATCACTCAAAAAACGAGATAGCGAGCTGAATTTTAGTGACGTTTTCTTAACATAAACAAAGAGTTTAAATTCATGAATGAGCAAAATCCGTTCATTGGGTCCAATGAATCCTTGACCCAACTTTTAAAATATAAAAGATAGAAGAAATGTTTAAATACAAAAAGTTTATTATTTTGAAACATTTTTTTTGTAAAATGTTTTAGTTCTCCACAATTTTAGCTCAAATTTATAACAATACATTTTATTATTTTGCATACATATATGACAATTATATAGACTATATATTTATATTATTTAATGAATGCTTATTAAAAATCGTCCAAACAATGACATTTAATATGTTGAGTATGTAAACAATTAACTCTGTTATTTGTTATCTTCACTTTTTTGTAAAATGATTTACAGTATTTCTGAAGATGGCCATGTTGGTTGAAATTAAAAATATTAAATTTATAATAAATAGTGGTAACACTACAAAATAGTTGCATCATTCATGTACAAGAACTACCACATTATAAAATATCATTAGATTTATTAAATTCTGATATAAATTATGTTAATCTGTTATGACATTTTTCAAATAACCAGCCAGATGTAAAAGAAGAATCTCAAAAACGAACAAAAAGCATTATTTGACTTGGTTTTTCCACTAGCACACGACCATCAGATTTTGAATCGTATTATTTGGAAGATAAATTAACTTTATTCATATCATCGCTAATATTTACTTATATTCACAAATATAATTTCTCTCTATCTATCTCTAATAAGAAAATATAATTTCCATTTATAAACTAAGTAAACTGAATACTTGAAATAAATTGTACGGTCGTTTACTCTGTAAATCCACATCACATAATAATATAACAGTAAAATACCCATATTGTTGTACTATCCTAATTGTTAGTATTATTATTATTATTTAAACGCACACTTAAAATATTTTAACTTCTATGTTTTAGTTAAAATACACTCGTTAAAACTACTGTTGTTACTCTCTCAAGTAGAGAGCAGCCCCTACCACTAGTATTCTTCGATGTTCTTCCACTATTAAACAAAAACATGTGTAAATAAATAAGTAATATTTATTTTATCACCCACGCCTATATTTGTACAAACATTATAACATGTGACGTCAACAAGACCTAGTGTGGTTTTTAATATACCATCATACATACAATGTATATATTTTAATATATTGTGTGGTTTACTTCTTGAAGATTGTATGTACAAGCGATGTTCAAATTTATATTTATTTCTCTAGTTGTGAATGAAGACGAAAGTGGTGTTTAAATCAAAGTTTGTTTATTTTATTTTTTTTTTTTACATGAAAAATTTAACTAAATGATCAATTGTTTTAAAAATATGTTTTAAGTTAACTTTGTTTTGATTTTGGAGATAAAATAATATAAATATGCTTAAGTGGGTGTTTTGTGAAAGTAATCTTATAAAGTAGTTTATGGATTATTATTGACAAGTAAATTGGTATGTCATTTATATTCAATTTTGTTTGTACGTTATTGTGTAAAAATAGAAATGCCAAATCCTCTTAAATCTAAATCATTTCTTTGATTCTTCTTCGTTGTTTTTTTTTCCTTTTTTTTAAATAAATTAATTTTTTGATTATCTAGTATAAAAAATTAAAAGAAATTAGCCACGTTTGATTTTTTTTTAAATTGATACAAATTTAAAAATTATATACCAGGGTTGATTAAATTTTTATAATTTGATGATACCATTGTAGTTGCTAAAAAATATTTGTTTATATATTTAAAAATTATCTTCCATTTTTCAAAAAAAAAAAAAAAAAGTAAATTTAATTTCAAAATTAAACACGAAGCAACTATTTAAAAAACGCGTTAAAAATTATATATTTCGTATTTCACAACTTAAAGATACCTTTATTTGTTGATAAGAAGAAGTTTGTTCCTATTTAAGTTGATTTTTTATATTTTAAGTCTGCTTTCATAATATCTAAAATTAATATATTTAATCTATATATAAAGTTTTTTATACTCAATCAGCCAGAGTATATTAATTTTTTACACTAGCCATGGATACAATATGTAAGAGTATATTAACTTTATACTCGATGTATATTCATTATGTCAGATAATATAATAGTTTTTGTCTAATTTAAAGATGAATGAACAAAATCGGTCCATTTTATCCAATGTATCCATGATGATCGGTGATCTAACTTAAGGACCTTTGAAGATAGAAGAGAAGTCCATGTACAAAAAATGTTTGTTCTTTCAACACAAACAACTTCAAAACATTTTTTTCGTAAACTTCTTCGATTCGCGACAATTTTACCTGATAGCCCATATATAATTGCAATCCATATTAGCATTATATATGTTTTTTAACTGTATGGACTGCATATTTAGAGTATTTTATGAATGGTTATTAAAAATTGTTCAAATATTGATACTGAACCATATATCGAGTAGCGATATAGTTAACAATGTTAGTTATTACATTCACTTGTTTATGCTTAGAAACAAACAATATTATCAATGACTATTTAATTGGAGTGTTATTATTTTAAACAATTTATTTCATTATGTTTGTTTAAAAAATTTCATTTTGACTATTTCATTATGGTTTGATATTATGAAACTTAAAGCATGCAAACAATTTACACATTTGTAATTGTAACACACTTGACAAACTAGGTCATGACGGTACAATCAAATGAAACCCCCAAAATAAAGTTTTCTAAAACAAAAGTGGCATTTGAACAAGAAAAATTTAAATAAATTACGTCTCTCATATTATTATTTGTGTTTATTATATAAAGAAATTATTTACACACGTGTAGGTGGAATTAAATTATATTCACGTGTGTAGGCAGCTTCAACTTGTATTGTGGTAATGTTGTTATGCTAGGTGAAGGCTAGCCATACACCAAATGAAAATGGTTTCTAGCTGACGATGAGTATGTAAAATACGTTCTCACACTCAATCTTCATGTGAAAGATCAAGAGACATTTTCAAAATTTCGTAATAACGTGTTGTGCACCTTAGTTTTTTACAGGTATCAAATTCAAAATTTCTAAACACACAGCTTTTCTGAAACAGCAAAAACTGAAAATGTAAAAGAAACACGATAACAAATACATATGGTTGACTATCAATGTTTGAACAATTTTTAAAGATTATCATTCATAAAATACTCTAAATATGTAGTAAATACAGTTGTAATAATAATAAGATTTACATACTTATATAATAAGATTTACATACCATATGTATTTAGTAGCTAAATTTAAACTGAAATTTTGGCTAATCTTAACAATTGACGATAAAATGTTTCAAAAAAAAAAAAAGTTGTTTTGAAAATATTTTTGTCTGAATTTTTCTTCGGTGGTTTATGGTTTGAAGGTAATAGATTCATTGGGCTTTTAATGGCTAGAATACGTCAATAATATTTCAACTTACCAAAATAGTAAATTTGAAAAAAAAAATGATTGCAGCATTTAATTTATATATTAGATTAACTGAATTGATAATATAAAAAAATAGATACTTATTGATAATTAAATAAAACTGATATTTTTACATTATAAAGACATGGTCTGATCACTAGTCTTGGGCCATTTTCTTTAACAAAAGTGGAATGGAGATTCCAAATTAATGCACTCATAACCATTGTTGTAATTCCAACAATGGTTATGAGTATTCAAAATTTCATACATTTTTAATACTTTTTATGTTATTACTTCGACATATAATGCTTTGCACTTTTTATATTCGAAATATACATAATAATATCAGAATATAAGGTGTAAGGTTTGTAATGTTAGAAAATATTGAGCGCAAACAAAATTTTGGTATAGATGTTCATATAATCACCTAATTAGCCTATTTACGTCTGTCCATCTGTCCGTCACCAAGATTACTCAAAAACGACAACAGCTAGAGGATTGAAATTTCAGTGACGTATTTTAGACAAAGACTGAGTTTAAGTTCGTGAATGAACAAAATCGATTCATTGCGTTCAATGGGTCCAGAACCCAACTTTTAAACCTTAAAAGATAGAAGATAATTTTATGAATCGAGAAACAACTTTTGCAAAATCTTAAGTTCGCCACAATTTAAGCACAAATATAGCTATTAAGTACATATATAAATACAATGCATATTATTATAATGTATATATTTTTGACTGTATAGACTGGGTATTTAGATTATTTAATGATTAAAAATAGTTCAAACATTGATACTAAATCATATCTAGCCTTTTTTACAGGAACAACAATCGATTTGAGTGATTTTAGACAGATAATATGTATTTTAGAATTTTTATTATAGTATTGCCAATATCCCCGTACAGAAACACAAACCATTGTATATTCATAAACGACCAGATTATTTTATAGTGTATTATGTTTATTTTTTTTTTAATTCTTAAACAAAATAAGAGAGAAACATTAATTTGAATATTAATAAAAGGTAATTTTACACAAGTTTATAAACATCACAATGTTCTTTTATACCCTGTGTATTTCGGTAAGGAATAAGGAAAAGGTGAAAAGCATGAGTATAAAAAAAAGGTGATAAGTTGGTTTTAGAGTTGGTTGTTTAAATTAATAACTTAGTTCTGATAAATCAAACAAACTCCATATAAAACTCCACTCATAACAAAAGATATAATATATTCTTAAATGAAAGTCGATAAATTGAACTGCAATTCATTTTATAAGAATGATATTACTATATACCTAGATATAACTGTTTGAAGATTTCAGTTGAATATAGGGCCCATTTTCATGAGGGTTTAAATTTAAACTTACAATTTTCAAAATTCTTTAAAGTTTCCTAGAAGTTAAATCTCACAATATATACAGCTTTTAATAATATTAAACTCAGTAATAAAATATAAAATTGTTAAAATGCATGCCTCATATGTTTTGTTCAACACATTTTTACCACATTTCATATAACGATTAACATTTAATTACTAATATAAGCATTTAGTTAGTATACAACACATTAAATTAGCTTTTTTTTATGGTTTAAATAGTTTACTAGTTTAATGGTACGTCTGGTGACAAAGAATATAAGTGCAATTAGAAAAACCGAAAATAATTGTATGCCTTAAATATTATTTATAAACTTTTTCTATTTTTTATAAATTATTATCTGAAGTATATACTATTCTTATAATATTTATTATACTCCATATATATAGATAGAAAATGTCCGAGTATATTAATTTTAGTTAAAAGTTTGTAACACTTGCAAATATTGAAGGCACTTATAAAATTTCATACAATAGAATCACTTAATAAATGCTATTACGTCTATCCGTACGTCAGTCTGTCTGTCATCAATTTCGGTGACGTATTCTAGACTAAAAAAGTAAGATTAACTTTATGTATGAGCAAAATCGGTCCGCTGGGTCCAGAAAAAAACCATGACTAAAATTTAAAATAAAAAATGTTCGTTTTGTGAAAAACATTTGTTTGAAACATTTTTTCGTAAACGTGTAGATTTGCTCAATTTTTACTAATGTACACATATATAATACATATTATTATTGCTAATGATTAAAATTAGTTCGAACATTGATATTTAATCATATATACAGTTTCTGAACAATTTACTTTCATTTGCAAAATAGCGTTGTTTACAAAATTATATTTAGAGAAAAAAAAAATCATTTTAATTTGGCCGTTCAAGTTTACCAAACACTGAATAGCCTTTTTTACATTATTTTTACAAGAACCGAGAAGAAGAAAACCATGAATACATGACATTTAGATCTGTAACTTTTACCTAAAAATTTTACTTTATACCTGTTGCTATACAGAGGTATACTTTTGGCAAGTATCTTGAACCTGTAAATGATTGACGTTTTTCTGCAACAATTCGTATCGAAATAAATAAATTTGACTATACGACTTCAATTAAATTTATGTATAAATAATCAGTAATATTGCAATTTATTAAAAATAAAAACACCGTTGCCATATAATTCAATAATTATTATAATTACAATAAATACATATTTCATAAAAAAGTTATTGTTAGTAAATTATATACATCTGTTCGCCTACTTTTTAGAAGAGAAGAAAGACGAATAAATTAAATGTAATTTTATTATTTAATTCTTTTTTAAGTTTTGTTTGTTGATGATAGATTTGTATGTTGTATGTTTGATGGTTCTTAATAATAATAGTTGTACTAAATTTCATCATGAACCACATTTAAAAATAATTATACAGCTTTTTATTTTTTATTTATATTTTTAAATGATTATTTTTAGAAGTAGGTTTTAGTGTGGTTAGTTTTTATGGAAAAAATATGTTACCATTTGATAAGTTTGGTATACATATATATATCTGTGAAGAAAAATTTAAATGAAAACATTTGGTTAAAGCATTTATGGTAAGTTTATTTCCGTTATGAAAATATTCTAAAATTGTAAACAAATTAGTACGTAAGAAAATACCATAAAGGTAAAAGATTGACTCTTAAAACAATTGTTTTCTAATTTCTAGTTACTATAATAAATTAATGAACTTTTAGGCCACTAGGTCTTGAAAATTATCCTAGGATAAGCTATCTTTTTTAGAAATAATCTTTGTCTTTGTATATATTTTTTTTTTTAATTTTGCAGCCAATTTTGTAAATAACAAAGGTAGTTTAATAATATAATATCTATAATAGTAAATGAGTGAACATAGCTCAATTAGAACATATCGAAATTTTAACTGAAAAAGTTCCTAAGCTTAAGCTAATAAAATATAACCATAACATAAAGCGGCAACTTTTTTCAATTATATCTAAAATAAAAAAATAAACATCAAAATTTTGCCGGTTGCATATACCGAGTTAAAATCTATTATATATTAAGAAAAAATCATTAATTATTTAAATAACCTGCATATATTTCATTAACAATTTTTGAACTTTTTATAATTATTAATATAACATAGCTAAAGTTAACAACATATTAGTCTAAGAGATTGTGGGCGATTTTAGTACCGTTCTTTCTGTAAAGATGTAATTTTATTCAATGATGTATCATACCATCGCTTACTACGTTCTGGCTGGACCGTGCACGTCATCAGCTTGTGTGAAAACTTCTAGATACTTTGGCTCCATCATTTTTAATTATAGCCAAAAATCCGTTTGTAATTAAATTTCATGTTCTACTATTTTTATGTGAACTGTTACCCTTTTGATCCAAGTCTTACCCCTTCAAATTTAAAACATTTGATAACGTGTTGGGTTTTCGTAGTCCACATACTATGATTCATCACTGAAAAAAAATTATAGCCTTACAGAAAGACCATTACTCAAATTCAAAATGCCCACGAGCTCCCAGTCTATGTCTCTTGCGGTTAATATAGTAATTATGGATTCACGAGCCCTAATTGAACGGTATTGCCACTTATAGGACTTAAAATCACTAGAAGATGTTCAAAACACTCACTATCTGTTTTACTGATGATAACAAAAGAGAAAAATTAATTAAAACTAATTAAATGATTTTGTGAAGATACAGATATGAAAATTTTGTTAATCATTCAGTGTTTAACTAACACTAGAACGCATTCCTTTTGCTTAAAAATTTTCAGCATTTATTACATGAATTTTGGAATAATACATTTTTCTACATTTTGGCAAACCCCTTGCCAAACAAATAACATAATAAATAAATGTAAAAACAATAATTTTATTTCTTATTTATTATAAAACGAATTGCATTATTATTAGTATCATGAATCAGTCGCTTGCCGCAACGTATACATTAAACAACAAAAAATATTTATTGAGTGTATCTTTAAAACTGCTTTGTCTTTATTCAGAAATAATATAAATATAATATTCAGAAATAATATAATATATATATATATATATATATATATATATATATATATATATATATATATATATATATATATATATATATATATATATATATATATATATATATATATATATATATATATTTATATATATATATATATATATATATATGACAATATTTTATACTCAACATGTGTAATATATCAGAGTATATTAATTTTTATTAAAAGTTTGTATCGCTAGTGGAAATGGATTAGTTAGTTGATTCTATGAACGCCTGGACCAAAATTTTTCTTGCGATCACTATTTTCTAGCATTATAAACTTTCGATTTAAATTAATATACACTGGCATATTGTTTATACGTCAAGTGTTAAAACCTTCATTAAACACAGTAAACCAATTTGAATTTTTCTGGCCAACACACTAACCTCTCCGATTTTAGTTTTGTATTTCTTGATGCCTGACTATTTGTGTTGACTTTTTATTGTAAACGTTCGCTATTACTATCTTGAACTATCAAGTACTATGTGTTATTTGATTATTTGAAATAGCTTATGTAAAATAAAGTTGCATCGGTTTTGTTTGTTCAATGATCACGAATTCCCTATTTTTTGGAGATACGTATTATATTATAAATATATAATATATACTGTACCGTATAAATAATAGGAAACTATTATTTACAAATGAATATAATTACCTTCAAACAACCAATTAAATTGTAGAATACAAATGTTCACATGATTTTTGTTTACAAACTATGGACTAATGAAAACGATTCAACTTTAGATGAATTTGGTGCCTCTTATTTCTTGTCTATATTATGTATTAGAAACGTAATAATTTTGAATATTATAAAAATATAACAGTGCTGAGCTTTTAAACTCGGTCACAAAAGACCTTCAACGATTTGATTGTTATTTAATAAAAATTAAAAGTATTGTGCTTCTATTTGGAAAAATTTATTTTTTTTTTTGCTCAGATTTCAAAAATATTTATGTATTTATTGACGTTTTGGAAGTTTCTGAGAAATTTCGTGTTTATCTGTTTATCGGTCTGTCGGTATGTTAAATTCTTTAAGACGTACGCGCATAACTCGAAAACTATTGATCGAATATATAAATTTGTGGTAATCAATATTGATGGAGATTGTTCCTATTTTGAAACAATCTCTTCTATCAACCTTACGAGATAGAACGTTCGAAACTAATCTTTCACATTAATTTTTTTTCACTTTAATGTTGATATATCGTGAAAATGTAGTTTTTCCTAATATGAACTACGTGTGAGTAATATTTGTATCTATTTGATTCATTACTATTGACCTATGGGGTTTTTTTTTTAAATTCTGTAATTATTCAAGTATAGGTTTAAACTTTGTTTAATGATATTATGATCACAGAATAAAAGTATCTGAAAGAAATTAAATATTCTTTGTCTCATAAAGCCATATAAATGAATATCTATTAAACTTAGTCGATATCCCCTACCAACACGATCATAAAATCACAAAAAATACTTTTAATCCTTGTTTGAAGAAATATTTTCTCAAAAAATGTTCTATCTAATAAACTTTTCACAAGTACAATTTTTATGACACTTTATATTTGAGATATGTTATAGTCTGCATCGTTTACTTTCTTTTAAAATTATAAACTATAAATTATAATTCATATACCCTTATATAGAAAGATGTAGTAGAATGAGAAAGTAATAAAACAGAGATAACCAACTAAATAGATAAAGGCAGAGATATCATATGGAGTAAGTAAATGATGCACCTATTTCTATAATAAAATATTATACAGTTACATTACTATTATGTTACTACGTAGATATCAAAATAAAAAGAGATAGATATTTATACATTCGAATTATACACTATTGGCAAATGTTTGCCATTTACAATAAATTGTAGTAACGTCATAGACTGGCTAGAGATGTTAAAAAGAAGTGTATATGATATTCGTAATTCATCTCAAAAGTGTAATCAATCATTTTCATAGTTGAATAGGAGTGTTACTGCCGTGGGTATCTATCGTACTATGTTTGAGTATATAACATTCAAAGTTTGTGTCAGGTATCGCCAATCTATCTATGATCGAGTATACAGACATTAGTTATGTACGCATACTATAACTACTTTATTCTTTGCCTGTAAGGAGGTTTATCAATAGCTGTTAGCAAGCATACAATTTTCCAGCACAAATACTTATCCAAATGTTATGAAATTTGGTATGCACATTATTGACTTGGAAACCTAGTGCTTAACGAAGAGTTTACAAAAAATTTCTAAGTATAAAATCAAATTCTGATCTTTACCTTAGAAATTTTTTCTCAGAAAAACTATTCGACAAGCACTAGGTGGGCATTTCAATATTGTGGATACCAAATTTCATAACATTTCGATAAGTATCTTTTGAGTTATTTGTGTTGAGTAAAAATATACAATGCATATTACATGTTATTTAAGATAACAGCTGTTTGGAAGCACACTCCTTTATATCATGGCCACAGCTGTTGATAAACCGCTTTAAGGGTAATCAATAAGTAAGCTATCATTTTATTTTTTATTTCGAGGAATCTGAATAAAATTTCTCTTTTTTCGGTCAATTTAAATAGATAAACATTTAAAAAACATTTATAGTATACAAACATTTCATAAACGTGAGGCAATGATATACATTGCCTTTTAATACAGAGAAAATAAAACACGGGGAAAATATAACGAAAGAATGATTCGTTGTGTTTTATTTTGAAAAGTAAAAAAGGGTTTCCTGGATACCTAGATACATATTAATAACAATCATTTTATAATGTCAAATAAATTTTAATATCACTAGAAACTAAAGAAGAATGTATAATAATCAAAACAGACTTCTTTGAAATGGAAAGAAAATAATAATATAAATGGAACGCAAAAAAAAAAAAATAATTTCCAGGAATCAAATTTATAAACCTTTATTACTCATTTTTCTTCTAATCACGAAAGTGTTTATGACTATTAATCCAATTTTATGGACAAAGAAGATTATTCTTTTCTAAAATGATAACTCTTAAATAGTTTTAAAACATGTAACTATTAAAATATTTATTAGATTAGGAAGATTTGGAGTAAATCATAATACATGAGTATTATTGCAAGGAAATGTGGTGCCAGAAAAAGTAGGTACAATTAATGTATGAATAAGCAATAAATGATTGAAAGTTTTTTTATCAAACTAGTTTTGTAAAATTTCAGTCCAAGGTTTTCGAATTTGTGAACTGAATTTTATAGTGTAGCAAGAAATATTGCAATAATTTTAGTTATATGATCATCCTTTTTGAACTAAATCTGCAATTTGATATTTATCCATATTCCGATTCAAAAGACTATTTATAATGGTATTGTTGATCTTAACATATATTTCAGATATCTCCTATATTCCATGAAACAGACGACAGAAATGATTATAGAGACTATACTGGTAATTTCCTCCACGTAAAATATAAAAATTGTTTTCTTCAACATTTGTTTTGAATTGATATGTCAGTAAACAAAACGTAAGGTATAATGCATATCCATGATTGTCCAAGTTGTTAAACTCTTCTCCTACCAGAAGCTATTTTAAGGTTGTTTAAATGGTCTTTAAAGTAAGCTTTTTATGATCCATTCAATGATGTTATTTTATATCTCCTCTATCTAAAACATCAGCTCTTTTTATCAGCTCCAATAGGATACGTTAATATATACGTTGAAGATTTTGAATATTATACAACCATTGTTTATTAGGGCTGCTATAAGCTCTCACTTGATTTTACAGTTCGATATAAATATTAGAACTTCAATTTTCATTTATTTTCCTCCCTACTAGAATAAAACTATAATATGCTGTTTCAGATCCTTGGCAACATTTATTTCTAATCTCATCCATAAAATCAAATCAATTACCTTAAATAGATGAAGGTATCTTAAATTCAATAGTTTTGTACTAATATTTCCTTTCAAAAGGAAATGTTTTGGTATAAATTATAATCCTCGGAAATCTCGTCTTATTTTTATTGTAAATGCAGTTTTAATCGTTTAGTCTTGTAAGAAGTACACACGCAATGTCTATAGAGTACTACTTGAGAATATTCGTATTTAGTAGATATTATGGTAGTTATATATATATATATAGTATACTAGTAGTAGTCTAGTCCATATTTTTCTTCTTTTCTAGTATTTTTTTTTTCTTCACTTCGTTCGCTGTCGTCTGCTAGTATTACATACTTCTTGTGTATATTTTTATATTATATTACTGCAGTAGTACATAGTTTATATATTAATAATGACTTGCAAGTTATTGAAATATAAATTTTATGTTCTGTTCTCGAACAGTCGAATAAGAAGTGTACATACGAATATACATGTTTTTACCAGAAAAAAAAAACCAACAATATTCCTATATAAATACAAATAAGTTACTAGTTTTTTTTTTTTTTACATGTATATGTATTTATTGGATTTTAATTCCGTAACGAAAACACGTAGAATCGATAATTTTACCTAGTTCATCGAAGTATTGAAACTATTAACCTGGACTGTACACTACAAGTTTAAATAATATTATATTTTTTATAGACCAACCTCGATCATTCGGTTTCTTTGAAAAATATATATTTTTTTAAACCACCGTTTGTCCTAATCGTTTTGTTGAATACAAGACAGTAAAATCGTAAGAAAGGTAATGTAAAGGCAAAATTAAATAGTTTGATATTCTTATCTATTTCAATTCACTTTAAAAACTTATCAAACCGAAATATTTTGCTTCCTTAATTTTTTATGGAAAACTATTTGAAAGATTTGTAGAATATTAAGCGTGAATTACAATTAAAAGGCTACTATAAATGTGAAAGAAAGCACAGTTAAAAATTTCATATCGTAAAGGAAAAAATAATAATCTGCATGAAACTGATACATAGAATGGCCAATGGTTTTCGTAAATTAGACATAAATAACCCAATTTGCCAAAAATAAATTTCTAATATTTCCATAAGAACTCAAATATATATACTACCTCAATTAGAGGTTTTTATCCTTCTAAATCTGGCAATTCATTTAGATACAACTTAAAAAATTTCAATAATAAAAGTAAAAGCTGACGCATATAAAAGCCATACTTAATTTGTTAATAAATTTTTAATAAATGAATTAATTTAGTGATCATTTATATTTGTCCATTGCAAATTCTCCAAAGTACCTTTCCAATGGTCTTTCATATAAAGTTTGACGAAAAGTAATCACGTTTCGCTATTTTTATGTCGTTTTAACTATTTAAAACACATTAAATTTCAAATGGATTGTTTTTATTGATTTTTATTGCAGCAAAATTTAACAAGTCAAATTTGCTCACCTCAATCATTTTCATAAGAAATTTATCTAAAACCTATTAAATTTGATGTACGAAAATAATGAAATGATTGATATTTATTTTTTAGAATATTGTTTTATATCTTATCTCTTTTTCGTATTCGCAGAAATCAATGATCTCTTATGGCGACTATTCTTTCAAAATTCCGTAAGACCATTCTGATTGATTTTGTTTTGACATGCGTGCGTCAAATGGAAAATAAATTTTTTAGTAAAGAACCCTTTTTGCACTAACCTGATGTGTACTTGATCGAATTTTCTTGAATATTCATACAATAATAATGATTTTCTTTTTAAGTAGAAACTTTTATTTTTATTGTTTTCGGTTTCGTCTTAATAATTTTTATATTCTTTCATCGTTGTGCATATTCACAGAACATTCAACTTGAATACAATTGAATATTTATCTCTACAATTCTTATATATATCTATATATATATATATATATATATATATATATATATATATATATATATATATATATATATATATATATATATATATATATATATATATATATATATAGATACGGGATATGTAGATGATAGTACATTTCATTTTCTTAAATTGAATTTGTTCAAAATTTTCATAAATTTTAATATTCTTGTTTCCCATAGGGGTAAAACGATTCATAAAACAAATAAATTTTTAATAAACACGGCCATATTTTTTAATTAAAGTATTTAATTATTCATTTCCAAGTTTTATAAAGTCTAGTTACACGCTATCTTTGATAATTATTCATAAGTTTCTGCGATAGAATTACTATCTATAGTGAACTTATTTTATAATTTACTCTTTCGGTTGGACTTCCAGCACGTTAAACCAAGAAATATTTCGGGAATATAAATATGCCTTTATAAACCATAATTTTCGAAAATAATGATTTCACTATTTTCACTATATATTTTGTCTAATTTTCACTTTAAAAATGTTTTATAATTACGAGTGCACTTTCGACTTATAAAGTCATTATCAAATGATGAATAATTAATTCTTTTATTTTGGAAAGTTCATACATGATTTTCAAAAATTTTTTATGTTCAAATTAAACAAAATTAAAAGTTTTCATTATTATTTAAGAAAAATAAATATTCAAAAAATAAATAATATACCAGGGTAGATAATTTTTGAAAACAAAAAAAATTATAGTAGGATGAAACCAATTAGAAATGCAAGATAATATGATAAAAATGAATGGAAAAATAAATTACAGGTGATCTGAGTTCGGGAAGTAGTAGGGAGGTGAGTTTTTAAGGGTAAAATTCTGTTAATCTGAATTTCCGGCAAAACTACAAGTCCTATGAAAAAAGTTAAGTGGCAAAGTTGTAGGTAAGGAAAATATGTACAACTTTTGTATTTACACTTTTTTTAAATAACCTCAAAATTTATGTGAAAACTTGAAATAGCCATGTTTTTGGGTTTTTTATTTTTCTTCTCCGAAATTTGGTGAAAACTTACCTTTTTATGTTCCAAATACACTGTAATTTTTTTGATTTAAAATATTGATGAAAAAATACATCTTATTTTGAATAAATATCGAAAAGGCATAATAATTATTCAATCGAAAAATCCCTAATTTTCAACCGAAAAATTTTGAGGTTATGAGAAAAAGTGTATACAAAAGTGAAAAAAAAGTGAAAAGATGTACAAAAATTGTATATCTTTTTATTACCTACAACTTTGTCATTTAACTTTTTTCCATACGACTTTTAGTTTGGCCGGAAATCGATATAAATCATGTTTTATCCTTAAAAACTTACCCCTTCCTACTTCCCGAACTCAGATCGCCTGTAATTTATTTTTCCTTTCATTTATATCATATTATCTTGCATTTCCAATGGGTTTCATCCTACTGTAATTTTCTTCCACTTTTTATCATTTTTTAAGGCTTCTACTCTGGTGTATTATACATCTATTAATTTTTTTATTTTGTTTAATATTTGAGCTTATATATTTATTTAAGTGTAAAAGTGTTAATTTCATTTCATTTTTGAAAGCACAATCCCTATGTAACATTGTAGTCACGTTGGAAATCTTTTTCATTAGAATAATAGTTTCATAATACTATTCTTAAATTTTTATTGAATTGTATTCTTCCGTTTTATCTAAAATTAGACAGTTTTATCTAATTATTTAATAGTTTAGGAGCGCAAATTTTTTATGGTTTTCCAAAAGAAACTTAACTAAAGTCTTTTCCTAAAGAGTCAATAAACAAAAAATAAATACAGCGTTACCATGTGAATAGACATGTCATTCATAAATATATGCCCTTTTATCACAGACAGTATTCGAACTATTAAATCTAAAAAACAGCAGGGACGACGTGTAAATAGTTATTTTATTAAAACCTGTCGGCAAACCTAAATTACAAGCAATTATATGCTCGGCGATTATAGCTATAATAATTGCGATCATACATAGTATATGTATACAGAACACAGTCATAGTGTGTTTCAAAATATTATGTCTTGTAGCTATTATTATTATATGTACTACGAAATGTATATGTATTGCTGTTTGTTATAATAGGGTACGTGCATATAAAAAGTACTATGCCCTAATGACTACTAATATCACAGTTTGTTCATTACAATTTTTCCTTGTATGTTAGAAAGAATAATATTATGGATTTTTAACACTTTAATTAACTTCTCTCCATTATAGTAATATTTTGAAACTATTGAGTATTGAAAATTAGAACAGAACACTGGATTTATCTACTTAGTTGATTCAAATCATGTTAAAAGTTACAAAAAAAAAATAAACGTCCCTAAATTGGGAGAAAGATAGAACGCAGAAATATGAAATATATCACTAATTTGTTACCAATGAATTCTACTTTGAAATACCAAAGTCTGTAGATTAGAATGTCTACTAGATATTTACTTATATCAGGTTCTGATGTACCTAAGGAATGTAGGATTTTATCCTCCACAATTTTGTTTTATTCTGAGAGATTGTAACGCTAGCAAATATTGATCATAAACACAAATTTTTTTATAGGTATTCATAAAATCATCATATTAGTCCGTATCCGCAAGTTAATCTGCCTGTTATATAATATAACACAAAAACGAAAGGAGATAATGAACTGAAATTTTGGTGATGTATTTTAAACCTTAAAAGTAAGATCAAATTCGTGAATATACAAAACAAATCCACTTTGTCTGATGAATGCACATTCCAAGTTTTTTTGAACCATAAACAATTGAAGAAAAATTCAAAAACAAACAACTTTTGTTTGAAATATTTTTTCGTAAAATGTTTCTGGGTCAGTTGCTATCGTCACTCGTTTATGTATTACTTTCTTTTATTGCTAATAGAAGGTTATATTGTAATCATATCAAAATTTCGAATTGAGTTTTCACCGGAAATACTTGTTTAGATCTAAGGTGTCCAGACACGATGATTACATCAAATCTCATTTTGTAACTTGTAATTTTTGCTTCAGGATAAGATTCATAATATGAAATATCCTGTTAAATATCGTGATATTAAATAAACCACGAATTTTCATAAAAATGACAATATTTGTTTAAAAAAATTGTTTTGCTTTTCAAAATATTTTTGTTTTTTCATTTAAATATTTTTTTAAAAGTATATCACTATTATCGTTTTCAATGTCTATAGTATTCACTTTCGTTTTGATACTTGCATTACTGTTGTCAGTGTAATATGCGCCTTCTTGTTATTTGTTCATGTCGAGTAATAGTTACATACAATGTTGATTAGTTTATTTTCATGCTTTCGACCTAATTAGGTGATTTAGTATTTTTCAATAATTTATGGAAAAAGTCCATTCTGCCCTGATGACAATTTTGAGGAATATCCACATTATATCAAACAGGTAAAATCGATAAATTGTATTTTGAAAAATTTTTTTCTTTTAGTTGGAATTCCAAAAATCTAAATTTTCCAAGACTGGTATTATATTGATTTTAAGTATTCCAAAATTGAGATCATATATAGATCGCACATACAAATTAAAAAATTTTCGAATACTAAGGAAAACATGGGAATTCGTTTTCTAAATTTTTTTAAATACATAGAGCCGCAAATGTAATGTAATAATATCCTGGTTTTGATAAAAATTGTTTTGAAAAAGTTATACTTTCAATGATTGTTTCCGTGTGCAATTTTTTATCAAATATTAAAAAAAACGGTCAAAACATTTTTTTCATTGTGGTGATTCTATATTTAATGGTTTTCGAAGTTGTCACCAACGTTTCTGGTTTGTTGTGGTAAGTAGAAAACTTCGGAAGAAGAAATCTGCCATCGACATATATTTGGCTGCCAAAACAGTAGAAAAAACCACATGTGAGAGAAAACCAAATCACTCCATCTGATAGAGCCTTCTTTTATTACGGTCTAGTAAGTGTTTTAGAAGAAATGAGTCTTTAGGTCGCTTTAAGATAATACCATTTCAAACTTAATACAAGTTTTTCTTCAAGCTATAATTCTCATTAAATAGGTACAACATTCAGAAGACTGTTTGACAAGTGTATAACAAAATTCAATTTTCGGGCTAAAAAAGTTAGATACATTCATTTTAAAGTCCAAAATTTTTTGATATGTACGTGATTTTAGTTTTGCATTTATATTATTGAAAGCATATGCATTTCTCGGTTTAAGAACCTAGTCAATGAACAGATTTTCATTTTGTTTTAAATTATACCTATACTAATTGTAAGTATTGCAGTCTTTACGAAACGCATATCTCTTTATACCCGAAAGCGTATAATTACATACTGGAAGGACAAGTTAACGCGTATCAGAATTATATGCACTGGGGAATATTAAGGGCTGTAGGTATTAAAATTATCTTTTTGTGCCATGCCAGACATTTTTTCAAACTCTTTGAAATGAAAATTTGTTTGGAAACGGGCATGGGAAAAAAATAATTTAACTCGCGACACGCCTGTAAGTAATAAGTATCTTTATGTATTACATATATATATATATATATATATATAGCAGCAACATCCTTATGACAAACATTGTTTTTGTGTTCAACGGATGTCGGTTCGAATCCTTATGCATTAATTTTATATTTTTTATTATTATCCAAAAATTTTTTAGAAATGTAGATTATTTATTTTAATTTCCAATGAAATAAACATCTAACATATGTATGAAATAGCAATGAAAAATTTTAAGCAATAGATTGCAATTTTTGTCTAACAGACGTAGTTTTTTTTTCTTTTCTTTTTTCGAAAAATTTAAACTTATACGTTGCTAAAAGAATCATCTTAATGAAAATGACAATTATTTTCAATATTTTTCTTGATATATAATAATTTGTCACGTTTTGTTGACTTAGCGATCGTTGATATATTATTAAATCAAAAACTTTCTTCGTTAATGTTCGATAGTAAAAATATCGTATTGTCTACTATTGAAGATATTTCTTTGTCATTTCATCAAAATTTTTATATAGTTGTTTTATTTTTTACTCTCTTTTTTGTTATAATTTATATCAATTTCATTTCAAATTTATAAGTGGCATATACTTTGATATACAATTTTCATGTATAATTTCTCATATGTATCATATTTCTCATATAATTTGTCATAGCGGGTAGAAACATATTTAACTAAACTTTTTTGAATAACGCATTTGAAAATTTGTTCAGAGATTCTTAGACTTATCAGAAATAACATAGTAAATAACAACACAATCACAATAATCATAATTCCTCGTTAAATATGCCCGTTATAGTTAAAATCGTGATGTTCATGAAAATGATATGGTGCATCATCACACGATTTTCACGTTGTTTTTGTACTGCATGAGTTATATGATTTTATTATCAACATTTTCTTCATTCATAGAAAATTGAATTTTGAAGCATATTTTTTTTCAATTCAAACAAATATCGATTTTTTCCGCTTATGCAATTGATCTCTATAATTGATCTGCATTTTATGCACCTAATTGCATATAATATAAAACTCTTTTTTATTAGCTGTCAAAATCCCTATTGTAGAAATAAATAATAATGCGTATGTAAGAGCCTAGAATATGGTGCGTCAAAAAATCCATAAATCCTAACTTTCTTCCACGTAGTAAATAAAATCCTGAGTCGACGTGGAGAATTTTCTCTCATAGAATAAATTTTCGACTGTAGAAATTTGGGAAAGAAGTGGATCGATCCTAAACCCCCGGAAGCAACGAGAAAAGTCAAAGCATGAATTTTTTATTAACCGAGAAAAATAGTGGCAGGCAAAACTTAATAGGAGAAAACCTGAAAAAAGTGGGAAAAAAGTGGCAGGCACCGCAGGTGGGAAGTGTTGCGGTAATTTGAAATCAAGCGTGGGAGAATTTCTGAAAATTGGTGTAAAGCATTATATAGTAATTAAAAAAACTCTTGCCGGTTGTCAAATAACTTTCCTAACAACTAAACAAACATTACACAAGAATGATAGACATTTATTGGCGCCTGATAATAGTTTTAAAGAATCTAGCACAGGCGTGGGACGTGGTAATAATTCAATGAATAGTCCAAAATTTTCCACTCGTAATTTTTTCGAAAATTTTGGTTCGCTTTTGATTTTTTTTTAAATGAAATTAAAATTTATCAGTTACTAGAAAAAATCCCAAGAAAGAAAAGGTATATGGTGCTGAGTGGTGCTTTAGCTCAGGGGATGTGAACCACCCAAGCTAGAGGGTGAAAAAGTTTATGTTAAAAATTAGTTCTATTTACCACGAGAACCCAAATTAAAACTTGCCCTTCTACTTTTGCTCAAAAATTTTTTGCAGCTTAGGATTCCTATTCTTAAAAATACCGGTTCTATATGTATGATGCATAAAACTTGATGTTGGATATACAGACATGCTACTATATACGGTTTTGATGGTATAAAAGCACATTCTGTTCCTAGTGACCTCATAATAAAAATGACATAATTTAACCACTGACAATAAACCACAACAATATTCAAAATACACAAATTGTACATGAATGTATGTTGCCGATAAAGTGAGTAATAGGGGTATTCCGTGAAATCGTTCGATATTATATACAATACCAGATAGAGTTTAAAGGATACGCAGATAAAGTTTAAAATTTAGTCTTATATCTTGATTTTTGATTCAGTTAAATTTTAAGCATGTTAAATACTTAAACTTTAACCGCTCCTTTGTAATGAGAAAGTTGAACCTATTAATGAGCTATGAGTGTATTAAACATTTTCAACAAACGTCTCAAAATGTCTCATCTAATATCTTAGATCATGAGCAAATTTTTAAGTTTTAATCTTTCAAATTTCATGTTCTACAATTAATTTACAAAACAGCAGAAACTTCCATTTCTTTTTTATTTTAAATCTTGTCATTTCTAAAAAATTTAAATCTTAGTTCGTGGGTCATTCATTCCGTAGGTAAGGTTTGCAACCCAACCTACAAACCCTTATCCAACCAAATGAATCTTCTTTCATGATGTGTTCAATGGTACAATCGAATTTATCTCTAAGTACAAGTAGATATTGTACCTTTAGACAAAAATGTAAGATTTTACAAAGATTTCTAAGTTACATTTTTCAAAACGTTGCAAACTACTCGACTCTATTAGGAATTGTTTTATAGAATATCCTATTATGTATATTTTCAGTAACACATATATAATCGTTTTAATAGTTTTGAATATGGTAAAAGCATATTGTTGTTTCATACAAAATTGTAGATGAAAATTGAACAAATAAACTGGAAGAAAGGACATATGTTTGTTACATTATTATTATATTATATATTTATATGACAAGTCAACTTGTTACTCAAATTTTATAAAAGAAAATGCAGAGACAACCCATTTCAAATTCAATTTACAATTTATATATATAAATGAAACAATGTTAGATATATAACAAACCAATAACAGTAAGTAACCTCATTGTGAAAATATGAAAATATTACATATCAAGTATATTTAGGATCTCTAAAAATAGTATTACATCTTTAAAAAAAGATGAATGACCTTTGACCTACACTATAAGACAATCTGTGGCCTACTCTTTGAACTGTGACCTACACTATAAGACAATCTATTTACATATTGTCCTTAGGGCCAACAAATAAATTCCAAGACAACACAAAGATTTCTAAATTCTTAATTACTGAATTTTAACAGTTCTGTGAATTTGAAGAGTTTTTTAAAATACGGATAAATAAACTATACATATTTTAAAGGGATGAAACGATATCACTAAAGTTCCGATACCTAATCATTAAAGCCATTAAATATCGATACTAACTTAGAAAATATAATATTACATTCATGAACACAACATTAAATGGAACAGTTTTATAGAGGAAATGAACCAAAATTAATATAAACGCAAATCTGAAGAAAGTCCCATTTTTTATAATTATTTCAATATGGCGGTGGCCGAAGAGACGGGAAAATTTTACATTTTTCATTTTAACACCTGTCAACCATCCTAGACTACCGGAATCAAAACTACCGGACCGTTTGTGGTTACCTCACACGTCTTTGTTTCCTCTCTTTACCTTTTGTTTTAACTGTTATGTCTACCCCCTCCCCTACTCTCCTTCGATAGGTTGGTTAAAAAAATTTAAATGCATAGCGTTCTAAAGATAAAAGTTTACAAATTTCCGAAAAATATGATTTTTAAATTTTTTTATATTAAAAATAAAATTAAAAATTTAAATTATAGAAAAATTTTTAAACATTGAAAAGAACAATTTTTGTAGCTAAAATGCACTGAAACGAAGTTATAATCGAAAATCTAATAAAAGTGCCGATTTTTTTCGGTTTTTTCAATATGGCTGCGGGTGCAAATGGGCGGAAATTGTTCATTTTTCACATTTATTAACCATCCTAGATAACATCAAAAATAAAACTACCGGCCCTTTTATATGGTAAAAGTCCTTAGTTATTGGACTATGTACATATATATATAACATTACATTCTAATTTCGTATATAATCGAACATTACTACCGTTATTCTATACTTAAATGGCCATTAAAAAAAATCGATTTAAATATTTCAAAAATTACTTCATGGGAAACGTACTTATTATATGGAAGGACAAGCTCAATCTTGTACATGACTTGAAACTCAATTAGTTTAAAATCAAGTACAAATGCATTTATATTGTGGGTGTTGTATCGAATATTGTTACAAATCTCTAAGAATTAAAATGAGGTTTTATAGTTTTTCAACAGTAAGCAAGTTTTGAGCAATCTAGAAAATTAATTACTATCATAAAACAAAAAGTTATTATTTAATATTTTATTATATCATTTAATAGATTTATGTGTAACAATATTATATATTTTAATATACTTAACAAAATATTCTTCATTTTTATTGTGACACTAAAACGTTGTTTTTGTTGATAATTTTGTTGAGGTCAAGGCATCAAAACAACGCAAATAAGCATTTATGTTTAAAGTATATTCTCGCAGATTTATAAAAAGTTGAACATGAATGTTTCTACAGCTTTAAACAGTTATATATTATTATCATGATATTATAAACTTTGTGAAATTATTAATAAAATATTTCCACGTCAAATAGTTCATATCTAAGTAAAAATAAATATGCATTGTTTTTGTGTGTATATTTATTTGTTTTGTTGTGTCAACTTTTGTTATTCGTAGAAAAAAAGAAGTTTTTTTATTATTTTAAGTAAATATATAAATATAATTCAAGAAGTTATGAATTAATTATTTAATTATTTATAATAGTGTATCATTTTTACATTGTAATGCACTTGAAAAATTATTGTTGACATATGTCGTTTCGATTTGCATCCTGTCCATACAAGTAACTTTTTACGTAAATAATATATTTAATAGAAAATTAATGACTTTAAACATGTATAGCTTTTAGATGAATTAAAACAAAAAAGCAGGAGTTTCTATATTCGGTTCTATGAATTTATTAATAAACCTATGCGCATTTATTTTTACTGAATAGTCCACAAATTTTGTTTTCTTTTAAGTAAATTTTTGCATAGTTAGTTTTTTTAAATTGTCTGAAACAATGTGTATCGTTGAATTTTTTAACCACTGTATGACATGCTGCTGTGTTAATTGAATCGTCGTTTATATCTCGATTGGCATAATAAATACAATATTATAGCCTGAAGAGGATTTGGTTTTATTATAATATTTATTTTATAAAATAAATGAATTTGCATTAATGTTATTGAGTAGCATTTGTTGGAAAATTGTAAAGATCATAAAAAATGTATTTCTATTCAACCCTATTTGTAGTTAGTCGATAAAAATATGCTTTTTATTCTAGTGTGTAACTTTTTTTAATAAAATTGTAATCACTGGTTGTTTGTAGGATTATTTTCCAGCTTTAAAAAATCTAATGATTTTGGTGAAAACAATTAACATTATATATATAAATTATGTTTTTTGTTGAAATGTATAATAAATTATCAATTTTCTGTGATGAAGCAATGCTAAAGCAAAATAAAATCAATTAAAGGCAGTCGATAACAAGTTTCAACAGTTTTATAATTTGATATAAAATTAATAGAGTGTATTTTTTCTTATGGTCTGTTTAAAACTAATTATTTCATCAGTTACTCAAGATTAGTTCAATAACTTGATTATACTATACATTATTCTACAGTTGAACCTGTGAAAAAGATTTATATTTACGTATTTATATTTGGTATAATTTATGTTTTTTACATAGAAAAAAGAATAAAATATTTACAATGGTCTTTTTCGCAAAAAATACTTTTTTTAATTGTCTTTAATTGTACTGAAAGAAAACAACTTACGTATGTATACCTTAAAATAATTTCTTGATATTAATTTATAACTTAAAATAAGTATGCAATAAATTTGTTGGAATCGTCAAAAAGAAAATCAATGTTTTGTTTGGAAAATTTAAATGATCCACTTATCAAATAGCCAAGAGGGAGAAAAAGATAATTGGTATCTGATATAAAATTAGATAAGAAAAAATAATGTTTGGAAACAAATTTTCTACAAAACGATGTATTTTTAAATGATTTTTTTTAAATCTATCGAATACGTAGGTATTTATAAATTTTAAAAAAATAACATACAATCGTAAAATTTTTAAATTTTTGTTTGCTCATTACATTTGGAACCAGTTGATTTTTTTACTTAAATTTTTGCAAACTGCATTTGTATAAAATGCTCCGATTCAAATTTATTTTAAACGCAAAAAATTCAAAATGCTTAGTCGAACTTAATTAAAAACTCAAAATTGAGAAAAACTTAAAGGTTTTGGCTTTAGATGTAATTTGAGGTTGAATGATTATTAAAGTACTTATAAAAAGTTGAATCATAAAAACAAATTTTAAGATTTGTAGTTTAGGTTTATAAAATTTACAATTATAAATATACCTACGCATTCGATAGTTTTTGTTTTCTTTAAATCATTTAAAAATAAACTTTTTTTGTTGAAAATTTTTACCAAACATTCTTTTTTCTTTTCTTTGTTTATATCAGATAGCAATCTTTTTCTCCGAAATATACTTATTGGACAAGTTCTATTACTCATCCCCTTCAAAAAAAAAAAATTAAGATATAATATTGTTGAGAATATAATTGAATAATTGAGAAAAATGGTATATTATTTGAAGGTAAAATGATACAATTCATTTTTTATTCTTTAGATTAAGTGTGAGAAAAGCTTATATTTAAACCTAGCAGATATTAAAGAACCATGAAAAACTATGTGTTGCCACTAAATATATCAATATCGAGTCAAACACGATCGATTTTCAAAAGAATCGTTGATAATAATTTCATAATTTGTTGGTTGATACGTAATACGTTCCGAATCTTTTGCTGGAAACACTTTTATGATTCTCACTTTCAAACAATTTTTCGTAACAATGAATTAATGTATTGTGTTTGAATATAATTTTTATAACAGAAAAAGGATGCCTAAATTTTTCAACATACATTTGTGCATAATATATGCCATCATAACAATTTTTTGTTTGTTAAAAATATGCCAAAGAATGATATTCTTTAATTTAATATTCTGGGATATTATTTTTGTATTATTTTTTTGTTTTTCCTACACCCAATCTTCCAAGAAGAAATTTTTTACTAAATATTTTGTTTCGGTAAATAAAAATGAAATGCAAAAAACGAATTATCATATTTCTTTTTCTTATCTTCGATATGAGATTATATTTTTGTTTTGAGTTTTTTTTCTTGTTTCATTAAACTTAACTAATTCAAATGCTAATGTATGCTTTCATTCAGAAACTTCGTAAAAATTTATGCAAAAATAAATCATAGAATTATAACAATTAAATGATTTTTGTATTTTCAATAATTTTTAATCTTCAAATAAAATTTCCATCTTCCATTTTATAAAACAAAAAATAGCTGTGCTTTGCATATGTTTGGTATTTTATATGGTGTATAATTACAAAATTTGTATCTTTTTTTTCGCATTTGTGAAATGCGGGCAAAACGTAATTAAACGTACTTTGTGGCCGTGATTCGATCGCAGATTAATACTCTAAGGTGGAAGTCTGATGCGAAGCGGTGTGGAATAAAAGAGCAGTTCTTTTATTATTTAGATTAAGCTGAGGGATACGTTTTATGTCGGAATTATATTCCATAATATTCCGGGTGGTAGCGTTACATTTTTCATGGTGATTTCAAGCCGATCAATTTTAGATTTTATTGAAAGTTAATATGAAGTTGATAATCGAATGGCCGTTCTGCAGGCGCATCCAAGGTGAACTAGTAACAAGGTGGAGGAATAATAAATTATATTCGCTTGAAATATAGTCGCTTGAAATTAATAATAAAGATAGTTTCAATAATGATGTAAATAAAAAAATAGTCAACAGAATATTTACGAGTGGAATAATTGTCAGCTGAATATGACATTTGATTGCCTTAGATAGAGATTCCATGGCTACTCAGCTGAAATTTTTATACCGCCCGTCCACCCTCCCGGAGCTTTTATAACAGTGTATGACTGCTAATGAACATTCAAGTCCAACATGAATTAATCAACTTGAAATGATTGTGTCATTTGCAACGCTACCTGCTGGACTATAACAACCAAAGTATAATTTTAATATACTTTCATATATTTCATGTATAAATCAGTTATAATACTCGTATCTAAAGAATATTTATTCAAAATCAATTCATTAAATATATACAGCCGCTGAGATATGGTTGTTTCAAATCCGAAACTACCATATTTCAGCAGCTGTAAGCATTTGATTTGGCGTGAGGTATATAATTGTCACAAGGAGTGTGTATTATCAAAATAATTGACGTAATATTAAAAAATGTACAGGCACTCTTTTTTATCATTAGGTAGCATGGGGATGTTAATAAATTTTTTGAACATTAATTTGAAAATTCAATTGAAGCGTCTGTACTTCATAAAATGTATGGATCTGAAGTTATTTAGAAAAAATTTTTTTAATAAGCAATATATTTAATTTAAATGTAATAATGTAATAAACCATTTACATTAACAATTAGTTTAACCAAGCAAATTAATAAACTTGATAAATAATTATCAATTTATATATAAAATTAGTATTTAACAATTTTGTTTATTTTAAAAATAAAATTAAATAAATTTTTGAATAATTTTTTATTTATAAATGTGCCGTCTAATTCTTTAATTTAAAATATCCCAATTTACTGAGTAAAAAATGAGATTGGTTCCCAAAGGAGTCTGGTACTAAAAATTTTGAATTGATTAGAAAAAAATTTTATAATGATTGTTTCCTATATGACTGACAGTGTTTGTCTAGACATAAAAAGTTTAACGAACCGTCATTATATTATTCTTTATGTGAAATATGTTTTTTTTTTTATAGTATTACTATAAGCTAAAATTCTATATGTATTCTAAACTAAACCTGACTGATTGTCGGGTGATGTTTTATTACTGCTTTGATATAGTTATAACTTTAAAAGATAGACAATTGACATAAAAGGATATACCAGGAATATCATACTCGATTTTACTACTACTGTCAAAGTAAAATATATTTTCTAATTAGATTTAGATTTATATTTTAATGTTTTTTACTCAAGTTTTTAGTCCTGATTGTCGATATTGTAATTGAGTTATATCTATGATTTAATATATACTTTTAAGCTCTAAAATCAGTCTACAGAGAATAAATGAACTTCTTCTCCACAAAAATTGAGCTGTTGATTCTGTATCGATGAAATGATTTCGAAAATTTTTTATCGATTGTATCTGATAGATGGCTGCTCTTTATTCGAAAATGAGAAATGAAATTTCGAAGAAATTACCCTTCTTTATCATTACCGCACAAGGTACTATTGTAACGCAAAAGTTTATAAATATGTTTTTTGCATCAAATAGGAAAGGTTTTTGATTTCACAAGCATAATCTCTTATTTTAAAATTTTTTCTAAAAATTTAGGTGAGAAAAGACAATTTGAAAAAAAAAATCTATTTATTCGACAACTGTACGTACGTTGTCGAATAAATAGATTTTTTAAGTAGATTTAATATCCGGAAATTTGAGTAGGCACTCGTTTTCTAACCTTAAAATAATCTACTTTTGAATATATGGAAATGTCTTCAATGTTTGCTTATTACTACAAGTTTTTCGACAAATAACACACTACCAATAATAAACACTGAACTTCCTCGTAATGTATGAGTATTTTTATCTACATATTTGCTTATAATGACCTATACCACGTGAATACATACGAAATTTCATCCAAATAGGATAAACGGAAAAATAGATCGCTTTCGAATACATCTACTATTGTTTACCATAAAATTATAAATATTCGTTCAATTGTTTTGGTGGTATGCTTTTCAAATCAAGAACACGATACAAGTATCGATACTTTTTCGTATCGAGTACTTTTTTTACGATAACGATACGATTATACTCGATTCTCTTATTACGATGCTTTATACAAATAGTACTATATACAAATGAAAGTATAGAGTATAAAAGTAGGGTAAACTATCCTACAGTGAATAAATTTTATTTGCGTCGATATTACTTCCGAAGTTGTTTATCTTTTCTTTGAAAAACATACTCATTGGAAAACTTATTTTGAGTTGTAATACGTGTATTCAATATTTAATATTAATTATTTTTGTTCTAAGATATTTTTTTTAAAGCGGTTGGAGTGATCCATGGTATAAATAAAAAAGATAAAATACATTTTGTTAGCTCATTAGACAACAAACCTTACGTGCCTGGTGGACTATAGCTTATCATATACATTATAGAGTGATAACTTGTGGTATCGATACATTTTCAATTCTTTTTACTAGACATTTTTTCCTAATCAATCAGAAATATCAGTATCTGATGGTGCAGCAAGTTTTTACCGACTAAGCACCAATACCTCAAAATTGTTCTAAAGAGTTTTCCAAACAAATAAAAAGTATCGATACTGCTAAGTGTATCAATTTTTAAATAAAAAATATTGCTGAATGAAAAGATACCGATCAATACCTTGATGTATCTTGATGTATCTAGATATCTTGAATTCTTGATACTTTTAATTAGATACGTATATGAGAAAGATATTTTCGATTCGATACTACTCAAATATCGTTACTTTTGATTCGATATTATGTGTCTACTTCAGAAAACTTTATTTAATATTTAATCTGACCTGAAGGACGTTAACAGTCTAATGTACTACGAGACAGGCCGGCACGAAACGGAAGTTGGTCTTGAAGTTGAAAAACGTCGTTAGATATAAAAGATATTTATATCTGGTTGTGAGCTAAAAATATTTTTATAGAAACAAGAACACCATTGTTCCGATATCAATAGATATTACTTGGAAGTAAATACATTAGACACTGTTAAACCGTGCTGCAATAAATATAATTATTAAATTTTCTACAACTTTTCTGGCATTTTTTTCGGAAATTAAAATCTTTATTGATTTACTAGAATTTACTAAAAACCATTGAGTTAAATTTTTTGAATCTCGTGATATTACAGTGTCATCAGACGTTTAGTACCTATTCAATTTAAGCAAATACGTTATTAATTTTCTCATTTCTCTTTTAATAATTTTCGTGTGGTATCGAATAATATCCGTAAACACATGAAATTTAAATTAATTTCAAATATCAATTAATATTATGTACAATTTCATCATAATTTCTTTCGTATTTGCATGGTCGATACATAACTTACCTTACATAATTATTTAGTATAGTATCCCTTAAACGAAATCAACCTAAATTAATTTTTTTTTTGAAATATTTGAATATTGTCCTTAATTCTACAATAGTCTTAATAATGGTAATTTAAGTCTTATTACTGTTACAAACGATGTTAACAATTTTATAAGGAACCATTTAGTTATTATTGCACCGTTGAAAATAACAAAAAAAAATATTTGTGCAGTTCACACGATATAAAAGTGAAACTTCAAGATAAGGAAACAAATGTAGAATTTCAGGAGTAGAAGAATTGTAGGTTCTATTTTATGATGAGACATATACAGTAAGTTCGCACAATCACTTTTCATAAGTGAAAAACACTTTTAAAATACACTTATATAGAATAAAACAAGTACATACACAAAATTGACATTGATAACTAATACTATAATAATAATTCACTCAATTCAAGTATAGTATAAGGATTATAATATGTGTATATGTATAATAATAGTATTGCGCATACACATATTGTAATCCACAATATTAATTAAATATTTTAAAAACTGTAACTGTAGCATTTTGTGCTGAGTCTACATTTTGTAAATTAATGTAAATTTTGTGTGTTTGTGTGCGCCATTCTATATAGGTGTAATATTGTTGTCCCCACTTTTTATATGGAATGTGATTGTACGAACATACAGTATATTATATAATTATAATACATGGCTTTATTATATATGTATTTATAATGTATGGATTGGAAATTTAAGTATTTACTGTATTTTATTCATGCTAATGCTGATTAAAAATAGATCATACATTAAAATTCATTTATATGTTTCTACACGGTCAACAAGGTTGGCATTAAACAATGTATCTATAAATTGTTATTTTCACTTGTCATTAATTGCTATTAGATAAATTAAATTAATAAAAAAAAAATTTAACAATTTTTATTGGAAAAAACATTATAAATTATTTCAATGTTATAAGACTTTTTAAGAAAAAATATTTTTATTTCTTTATAATTAAAATTGTACGTCTAAAATGAAATATTATTATATAATATAATAATTATATTATTTAGTAATACTTTTGCTGTTTACAGTTAGTGGATGAAAATTAAGAAATTTTTTCGGAACAAGTCAAAACTTTGATTTTAGATAATTGTTTTTTTTTTATATAGAACATTAAAAATGCATTAAACTTTTTAGTTTAAAAATCAAGCTCTAGTCGAGTGGTGGATGCTACCTCTTCTATTTTATCAATTTTCCATAAATAACTCGAAAATTTCACTTTAATAAAAAATTTGGCAACAAAAATGAAGCTTGTAGAAAAACAATATATTATTTGAAATAAATTATAGCTCGTTAAAGGTGCCGATTCGTTCAAGAAAAATTTTAATAGTATCATTTAGCGTTTCTTTTATAATTGAATTTAAACGTATCGCATGCACTTTTTAAATTAGCTAAGTACCCATAACTCATTCTGAAAGATTTATGAGTTTAAAATCTTTTATTTAGAAAACGCATTCGATTTACATTTTTAATTCTTTTTAAAACTTTTTAATTCAATTATAAAACTAAATAAGACAAGAAATTTTTAGTTTTAATTTATTTCTGTAGTATGAAAGTTACCTGAGATATCTAGGACTGAAATTCATACCTAAGAATAAATTTTATTATAGATTTAACCCAATTTTCTGTAAGTCTAAGCACCCAAGATAGTTTATTAGACAAAATATTGTAGCCTTGCAATGTAGTTTTTAAATCGATTAGTTAACTGAAAAAATCAAGAACTTATAGTTAAAAAATGAATGAAAAAAAAAGTATTACTGCCCCGTTTTTTTGGGTAACAATTTTGGCTATCAAAATGTATATACTTTTACAATAATGCGATGAATTTTTTCTTCGAAATATTTTTCGTTTTTATAATATTCAAGGCTAAATGGTATAATTAAAATTTGTCTCGAACAATCGGAATCTTTAACGAGCTATAATTCTGTTTATATAATATAATATCTATTGAAATAATAAACAAATATTTCTCCTTGTTTTTCAATAAGCTTCATTTTTGTTGGCAAACGTTTTGCGTAAAAGTGTGAGATTTTCGAGCTACTTAAAAAGAATTAATCAAAATCATCCTTTTTTTAAATTAAGAACATTTACATTTTGAATCGCGGATAAATATTTTCTTTTCGAAAAAACCGTACATAATTATTTTAAAATTTGCGTATTTATTCATTTCTATAGTTATTTTTTATGTTGAAAATTTCATCTCTTAGGAGGAATGGCACTCTCTCCCCCAACTTGAGCCTCATTTTTTACTGAATAAGAAGACATAATAACTAATTAATAGGGACGTTTATAAATTCATTGTTGATTTGAATTAAAAAATATATAAAAGCGTTATTGAAATGTATATTATTATTTCAAGTTACTTTTATTTTTCAATTCAATTCACGTTCAAATCAAGTATTAAAATTATGAAAATATCCAGAAGCATTTGAAAATTAGTTTGAAAAATTAAAATAATCATAGTCAGATAAGTTTATGCGTAACGTACAACAAAATACTGGTAAAATGAAAACCACCACCTCCTTTAGTTATTTTGTCGGTTACAAATTATTAATGGAGAACTTTTTCATTAAAAAACTATAATAACATAATTTAATAATCCATTGTTGAAAATAGATGCATTTAGTTCGAATAATAAAAAAACTTTCTCATTGAAACCCATTTATTCCTAATTTAAAACAATTGTTTTAACAGTTATAATAATTATATTATTAATTCGATAGTAATTATTTATAACACTTATCATACCAGTTTATACTCTATTTCACTAAAACAAAAGTGGCATTCATTATTATTTTGTGAAAACTTATTAAATAGTAATAATACAGTTGTTAGTATATGGTTCTATTATAAATTGCCGATAGGTGTATATAAAACAATACAACAAAACCAGGTGGTCTTATTAGATGAGGTGTCTCATTTTGTCCACTAAGTTAATTGTAATATTAACAGTAATATTATCTACTGTTGGTCTATGAGGTTTTTCTAAATGCGCCAATGTGTTTCAAGTCTTTAAGTAATTGTTGATCTATTAAAAGGAAAACGTGTGATAACCTTATAATAATATCTGTAATAGAAATTTTATAAGCAAAATTTGTTTTTAATATCAACTTTTGTAATGTCCTTAAAGTAATTATTTATAGTTCCAAAGCAGTAGTTTTTTGGATTTGAAGTCATATTTTCTTACAGCTAAGATACTAGTGTAATACAACTAATAATTACATTGTACAACATTAAACCTTAATAACCCTAACTGTAGCTCTTTTTATTGACACCCTGATGATTTTATATCTTAGCAAGATATACTTAAGACGTATTTCAAAATTCTTGGCAATCAAAGTTTATATGTTTGAAAAACACATGCTATCTTATTTCAATAATTAGAAAACATAATTACAGTCGCTAATTCTTCGTCAAATGATTGCAACTACTAACCGTCTTTTGTAATGCACAAAAACTTGAGTCATTCTTAAAGATTGAAAAAGGCTTGCATAATGGTGTCATAATTGATATATTTTTTGAAGAAAGCTGAAAATATGATCTGATAATTTTATTATGTCCGATAAACACTAATTTATACCCAAAAAAAAGAATTCTAAATATATACAATCTTAATGTTTTAACTTAACAACACTAATACTTATTTTTCTTGTTTTAGGTAAGTTACCAGTACAATTCTACCAAATGCAGTTAATTCTACAAGGGAATATCTACATTGGGTGAGACAGATTATTGTGGCTTAAGAATACTGAAATATTAACAAATTAAAATAATATTTTACATAATTTCAAAATTAACGGATATATACAAAAATTGCAAATCAAAATCAAATACCGTACTAACAATCATCTTCTTATTCATTGTTAAAATTTTCTGATTTTTCTATTATGGTAAGCAAATCTCTTAATAAAATTTTAGTGATTTGGATTAAATTTTCGTATTAATCTCTGTATTAATCTTTGTATAGTATCTTTAGTACGAGTGACATTAATTCAATATGTTCGATTTTGTAAAAAATGAATATTTTTTTATTAGATTTTATAAATGTTGATATATATCGATGTTTTAAAGTTTACAGTTTATTATTTTAATCGATGTTTTAAAGTTTAATTTATTGTATGCGTTCAAATTTCCAAAACAACTTATTGGATATATACATATTTTTAATAAACATTAGATCACGTGTTTGGTATGGTCTCATTTTACAAACCTCTCGCTTATTGCCATTCAGGAGACAACGCTTGGGCTTGACTTTTTCACTTAAATGTTGATATTCGTTCGTGAACCGTTTTTCGAATTTTTACGAAATTATATATATGTGCATGCATGATATAGTTTTTCATTATTTATTTAGAAGTTTGTTCAAATCGTATATCTCGAAAAATCGATATTATCGAAAAGCCGCAAATTTTGTAAAAAGTCGTCTTGTAGGTACAGAAATTTCATTATTTTAAGTGTATATTTCTGTTTTTGTATGTAAAAATTGCATTTTTTTATCAAGCATTCGAATTTTTAATTCAATCGGTCAAATCGTTCCTGGTATACAGACAGCTATTTAACTAAAAATACTCATTATCAGTTGAAAAGTGTTATCTCTATTATAAATACTGTATTTTTAAATAGTAAAATAAATAAAAAAAACATGGATGGTTCTGTTTGAATGAACTCTTCGAAACTTGGAAAGAATCGTAAAATGGTACTAAGATCGATTTGAAATTCAAGAAATATTCATTTAAATTACAATCGAAATAAAAATTTTACACCAAGAGCCAGCCGTATGAAAATCTTATGGATCAGATACACGAACAATTTTCGGTCTGCGCGTAGTATTCTATAGATGTTAAGGTCTACACGAAATTGTTTAATTATACTCGCATGCATGTGACTTCCGGTAGGCGTTTTAAGCGCCATCTTTATTTATAAGATACATAATCTAAATTTATATCAAATAAAATATTTCGACAAGTGGAATAAAAGTATTAAGCGTCAACCAGCCTGAGTTTTCCACCATCATGTGTCGTCCTCTATGTAAAAAATATATCTTCTATAGAGGTCGACAGATGATATCGGACAACTGGGGCCGGTCGACGCTAGATACTTTTATTCCACTTGTCGAAGCCTTTCTTTTGATATAAATCTGAATAATGTATCTAAAAAATAAAGATGGAGTCCGAAAGCGCCTTCCTGAAGTAACACATATGCGGACAAAATTGAACAATTTCTGAGGTGTTGACCTTAAAATATACAGTGATAGTACGCGTAGACCGAAAATTGTTCATATAGCTGATCCATAAGTGTTTCAAACGGTCCGCTCATTGGGTCACTTGTGATGAGACATTCATCCACAAAAGTGATTTGCTAACTTTAAAAAAGCTTGTTTAAATGTTTTAGAAAATCGGTCCACTACGTCTGTAATAATAATCATAGTAAAAATTTCTCATTGAGACCCTATCTAGGCACTCTGATCTGCTATAGCAAATCTTGTCTCTTACTTCTGATCTTACAATTAAGATCAACTTGTATGCGTGTTATAAAATACAATATATACCTAAAACTATTAAATTATTACTGTAAAACAAAGAGAGTTTCTATACATATATACATATATAATATGAAAACTGTAGTATATCCCATCTGATCCCGGTCATGTATCCCGGATTCCCATATACACAAAACTAAACATATAAATCATAACTGTTTATGTATATCGTGTATTGTTTTCCCTACTGTAGCAGACAACAGAGGGCTAGTAAACTCTTCGACCGTTAATACTTTCACACTATACAAATGTCTAACTGTATATCATAATACACTGATTAGTTCTTTTACCCCTTTTACTTGTAGACATTCAATTGTGTAGAACGATATATACGGAGTGTTTTTGAAATAGTGCTATAACTGAACCGTATAAACCAGTCGTATAAATATATCAAAATGCTCTTTTACTTTTTCTCATACTTTGCTTAATTTTTGTAATAGAGGAAGAGCTGCAAAAAACCTATCGAGTAACCGAATGAAGTATTTTTTAAATGATACTACTCACTGTAACTATTGAAAAAATCATTTAGTGCCATGGCAAATATGGTGCATAACGTTGCTATATTTTTTCTACGGTACATTTTTTGGACATAAACTGTACCAATCGAGTAACCGCATGAAACTGATTTTAAATTTAGTTTCGATTGAGTAGAAAATAATTATGAACAAGTGCCTCGTGAAATCTGGTGCTAACCCCATGGCACGACACATTATTTAATTTTTATTTTGTTATGTTGCCGTACGTATCGAGTGACCGCTTCAAACTATAATCAAATTGAAGTTTAAACATTTCTTATTAAGGAAATACCTGCCACTTCTATTTTAGTGACTAACAACCTATAACAGAAACATTGGGGGGAATAAATTTATAAACATCTCATGAACAACAATTATAGTAATTTTTTAGTGATTTTTTTTGCAGTCCATACAATTATTTATACATATAAGAACTAAATTTGAGTTGAAATTGTGCTAAATCTAAACACTTTATTAACAAATGTTTCAATCAAATGTTGTTTGTTTTGAAAAAAATTTTCAAGCTTTTATTTACCTTTCAATGTGTGTATGTTTGTTCGGGTGGAATCTCGTAACTCAATTTTGAAGCAAATATCTTCAATAAGGGACTGGTTATTTTTAATGCACTTTTACAATTTGGGTATCAAATAAAAGGGCTTGCTAAAAAAAACTCGAAAAATCCAGTATGGGGTACTTCTATAGCTTGAAACTCAATTTTGAAACAGATATCTTAAACCGATTGAGCCGAAATTTTGTACACACATTCAGTTTGGATGATATAATTTGGATAATTTGTTTGGATAATACATGATGGTGAATATTATTTTAAATTCAACATTTGGAACATACAAAATCACGAGCTAATTATTTTTAATGGATTCCTGCAATATGAGTATCAAATGAAAGGTCTTTCGTAGAATAAGTCAAAAATAAAGTGACGTCATCCAATATGGCGGACCAAGTATTTTATTCTTGCCTGTAAAATAAAAAATTAAAGGACTATGAATACGAATGCGAGTTTAAACAAAATTTTGAACATAAACACCCTTGCTGCAATCCGTATGTAGTTTTTAGTAATGACGTTATAAGTTAATATACAAGTTTTTAAGAAAAAGTTTATTTTGTTGTTTTTAGCACATTTAAATAAAATTTGTTTTTATAAAAAGTTTTTTTTTACTTATTTTCATTTATCTTTTATGGTTTAAAAAGTCTAAAACTTATTGGGCCCAATAGGCGATTTTTCTCATTCACGAACTTAAACTCACTTCTTACGCCTAGAATATCCTACCAAAATTTCAGCTCAAAATCAAAAATAGATAATTTTGTTGTTGAGTTACCTTGTTGACGAGCATACGGCTGACATATACCAGTTATCGATGCCAAATATTCTTTAATATTGAATTAAAATTAATATACTCTGACTGAAAAACTAGAATTACCCGCCTTTTTATGAGTTCTAAGTTTATCGATTTAACAAGAGGTCGTTGAAATATGCTAGTTTTTCAAAGTAGAATCTTAAATATTACCCTTTCAAAAACACCCTGTAAAGATACTTAGAAATAAACAGAATATATTCCAATACAAAATATGGCTTCTCGTTGAATAAGATTATTATTTATTCATGCACTGATTCTAATCTTATTTTACACTAAAACTGTATATTGCATACACATTCTTTACAAATTTAAATACATATTATTTGCAATGGAATATTACTGTTGGATATTTATTTGCTTGTTTGTGTAATCTGAGAAATTGTTTTTTTCTAGTGTTTCTTCTTGACTGATGTGCAATAATATTTTTTTGTAGTTTTCTATGTAAAAAAACTTTTTGTTTCGAGTATCATCCTATCATATCATTTTTAAAACATTTTATTATATTCATATGTATTATTAAAACAAAAGCTTGGGCGTAGAATTTATATATGACTAGTTTTCTTATTTAAAATATTGTGCTTTGTTCTTGAATCTGATTGAATTTTACTGAATCAAAATGGTCTACCATTCAAGTCAGAACGATCTTATCAGTTCAGTAACAGCCAACCAATCTGAAAGTAAATAATTTTATTGGTACTGCATAATAGAACTGTATAAAGTCTTCAATTAGCATCATTTCCATCGAAACCAAAATATATTTAAAATTCAAATAGTATCCTTCCCACTTTTACTATGTTTCGAGTTATGATATAAAACCATAAAATTATTAAGGGTTAGGTCGCTCGTATCATTAATTCACATTTGAAGCACTAATTGCTTTGAAATAAAACTATGGTAAAACAGAAAATAAGGGTTGTTATTCTATCAGTTTCTGTATGTATTTTACGTATGTTTTAAGAACTAATTGAAAAAAGTATCGGTTAGACTGTCATTTTTTATTTTTTTATTTTTATGTATAATTAATCCTTTTTTTTAAAATAAACATAATTTATATTTATTGAAATATTAAAAAAATATACATTAAATTTGTTAATTTATTAGTTAGAAAAGATACTCATACATTTCACTAGAAAAAATAATATAATCAGTTTAATATCGAACACTTCATAACCCTGTGTAAAGGAAACTACTATAAAAAATGAAAGATTGATTCGGATTAACCATAAACGAATGGTATATTGAATACAACCACGTTATACCAAAATATTAGCTTTAGGCTTAAGGTTCAAGTAAATTATAATTAAAAAAATTTGGAAAACGGTTGACCCTAAAGGCCACCCTGCAACTTCCCGCTAATTTCATACCTAAGCACTTAAAATTAAACTCATTACAATGTTTTGAGCTAAAAATTTCCGAAAATTTTTAATTTTCTTAGCGGGTTGTTAAAAATTTTAACAAAAATAAAACATAAAATTTCTAAATTTTATTGTTTTAGGTAGTCAGTATATTCAATCATAATCCGCGCAGCAATTTGTGTAAAGACTTGTTTATGAATCAGCATGCGTGAAACTTTAATTATATTTTTCATAGATCCGAATGATTTTTACAGTGGGAACAGGAAATATAATTTATACGAATATTTTTATTTCTTTTACATTCATTCTATATTTTCTAACTCCATAACCCTATCTTTAATAACTGTGGATTTACGAAAAGAATTAATGCATTGAAATTTGATATCTAATTTTTTAATAAATACAAGTTTTAACTGATAAGTTTTATTTAAAATTATCAAAATCATCGTATACGTTTCGTATTATGAAGAAACGAAAAATAATTATTTTAAACATAATTCTGTTAACGATAAATATTTAAATATAAATATTATAGACAGAGAACTTCGGGCTTTGGTTATGGGATGATATAGGAAGTAACCAAATTGAATTTTAGATTTTTTTTTTTTTTTAATGTTGGAAAGAATCAAGTTATTCAAAAAGTGTTTTTAAATCAAATTATGTTAAGTGATATTAAATAAAATTTTATTTGTCAAATTTACAAATGCATGGTAATTTTTAAATATTTATAATTTTAACTGCACTGAACTTATTAATTTTACCATTTAAAATCATAGAATATTTTGGATAGAAATTTTATCAGTCCATAAATGAAAGAGAATCCCTAGTATAAAGTTACATAGATTTTCATTTTTTTCCGTAAATTTGGGGGTTTTCGACATAGTTGTCCGATAGTTTCTATAAATTCCGCTAAAAATACTAATATTTACTTATCTTTCAGAATTTACGGAGCCAATTTTTGACGTATATAAACTTAAACTCCTTTGATGACAAATAATTCAAAAAAAAACTTTTCTAAATCTGTAGGTGCGAAGCTAAATATTGGTACTCTAGTTTTATTTTTTTTTTTTTTTTATTCATGAAAATTCATCATTAAAAAAATTGAGAAAATGCTTCCGTAGATAGCATGACTAATCTTCTATGCAAAAACGCATAACACTATTAAATAATTTGTTACAATTTGAAAGTGTTTCAGATGTGTATTGTTAAATGAAAATATTTGTTCTAGAATACACCTACGCTCGAACGCTGATACCCTGGCTTGCAAATGCAATATGATAGCAAGTACAGCTTCCAATATTTGATAATGTATTTACAATAATTAATGAATAGTTTTATTTAAAATGTTTTTTAAATCTTTCTCAAATATTTAGAGGGTTTTATGGTAAGAGTAACTCATAAGTCGTTTATCTCGATTTTTGTTTTTTTGTTTTTCGATAATTCTCCAAAATGCATTGACTTTAACAAATAAAATTTTTAACCTTCACCGTTAGTTATTTTGCTTACATGAAAAATATTACTACCTTATGTTATTATTAACATAATAAAATTAATTTTTATTTACAAATAAAAAAAAAAAAAACAGGCTCGGACAAAAATTAATTTTTAATCAACTCATAATTCTGACTTCTTCCAAAAATTACGCGTCTTAAAGAGTTTCTATTTCTACGTTCTTACAAAGTCTGAATACAGACTTCTTATTCGAAAACAGAGGTCATATTTCCGACTTCCTAAAGAACATTGCAAAAAACTTTTTACAGATCTCATAATTCACGCTTCTTACGAAAGTCGTAAAAAGTATTTCTTAAATAACTGACAATTCTGACTTCTTAAAGAGATCTTCACAAATATTTCTCAATGATTTGCATGTTTGCTGAAAATAAGGTACATTTTGGTTTTATTATCTCCAACACTTCTTCCAACCTTCCTTTTATAGCACCCCTAATTTGTTTAATTTTTATATTTTATTATACGATGAATACTACTACAAGTACATATGCGATGAGTGACAGGACTAGGTAGGTGGTAAGAAACATCTCTCATAAACTATAGGTACACAAATTATGTAATAATACTGAAGGAGTTATCGTAATAAGTACTTTAACTTTAACCATATCATCTCTTCTCTAAATACAAACAACTTTAAAACTCACTCACTCACAGAGTTAGTTACTCACTCACTCAAAATCATGATGATGACGATGATGATGGCGTTCAAAGTAGTTTAGTAGTGTATATATTCATCAGCATCAGCAAGCATCATCATATCCATATAATAAATAATAACGTAGTTCTATAACTTCATCATCACACACTCATCATATTATTGGCGGATGACCTGGTTTTCTAGATAGATTACTTTTATGAAAATTCTTTTTAATATAAAGACCGACAATGTCTCGTGAATATTATTATTAAGGTAACTAAACTCATGTATACTCGAGTAAATCTACATGCAATCTCTGTACAGGGCGATACCTAACGGTTGTGCTATAAGATACTTTAAATAGAACTGAAATTATTGAGAAAATTCCAAAATCAATATACCAGCAAATGTTTATCACTTAGCTATAAAAATTGAGTGCAAAATAAGTTATAATAAATAAATTTGCTTTAAATTATTTTATTAATTTTTCTTTTTAATTATTTAACAATATTATGTAATCAAAACTTAGAAATTCTAGATAAAAAAAACTTATTGAAAAAATTTTTCAAATTTAAAATGTGGCAACAAACATTTTTGATGTTCCAATATATTACAGTTAAATTATTATTAATCGTGTAGAAGTTTGGGATAAAATGAGGACAATTATATTCTCCTTATTGTGTTTAAATATATTGCGGTTTTCATAATTTGTTACTCAGCAAACAAATAAGAATCTTTCATGCCTTTTAAAATGTAAAGTATCATTTTTATGGTGTGCGAAGTAATGATTTTTATGATATTTTTTTTTTTGTGTGAGATATTAATGTGAAATTTATCGTTAACTGTGTAAATCATTAATGTTAAACTAATAAAATATAAAATACATTATAAAAATCGTGTATTTGATACTTTTAAATAAACATGAAAAATTCAGAAAAATTCATTTTTATACTCGACATACATAATATGTTAGAGTAAATTAATTTTAGTCTAAAGTTATGAAAACAAAATTTTGGTATAGATGTTAATTCAATCGATCCTTGACACAACTTTTAATGTGTAAAATATCAATTCTTAAAAATTTTTTGAAACAAACAACTTTTGTAGCTTGTAAAATGTTAGAATTCGTCACAATTTAAGCTCAAATTTAGTTAATTATCACATATTAGTAATTACAATACATATTATTATACAAGTATGTGTAAGTGTATAGACTGTATAGACTGTATATTTATAGTATTTTATGAATGCTTATTAAAAATAGTCCAAACAATGAAATTCAATCATGTCGACTATTTAAACAATTAACTCTGTTAGTTGTTATCTTCACTTTTCTTTTATATTTAATTATCATCTTTCAAGTAAAATACTATTACGGTATACCCTAATTTTTTAGAATGCTAATTTTACTATTCAAAATCTGTAAATATTAGAATAAAATTTATACTTTATATTATCACCTTCTTTTTTATCCAGATAAAGGTTTCCCTTTACAAAAACCTGAAAAATTTCAGCAAACTTTCAAACTTTAGTTGTCATTTGTACAAACTGTTCTGTTTGTATTAATCCGCATATTAGTCTGTAACAAAAGGGCTTAAACAAAACGTATAAACATACGAGTAATATAGTAGTACACTCTATACATTGATGACGGCAGAAGCAGCTTTTTCAAAACATGTTCATTCAAACAAATTTATTGCATAATGAATTCGATTCGAGAATCTCTTCTTGTTCAAAGTAAATAAACTTATGTGTGTGCATGTTCAGATTCATAGATGAGCACCGTGCATTAAAAAATTGGACACCGTAGTCTACAAATAGGAGTCTTAGATATAAAATTGCTGTCATACTAAATTATTAATGAATTTTCAACATTTGCAAGATTTTTATTGTTTATAGTTTTAAATTCAATTTTTACACTCTGGAATAAAATTCAATTTTGTTATAATTACGTTCATAAGGATATTAGCCGAATTCCATATTAATCGAAAAATTTTGATTTGTGTGCTTTTCAACGCTGTACTGGTAGACAGAACAATATATTATTTACCGTTTTCCTATCAAAGATCTAGTAAAATTTTACCCATTATTCAATAACACTATAATATTATGGCAAATTTAATACTAAAATAATATTTTAGCGTTGTATAACTTTTTTTCCACTTGCTTGCACTTCCACCAGATTTGTATAATAAATGTATTTATTTTTCTATTAAAAATTCGTATAACTAGCCATTTTTTACCATTTTAGACTGTAAAAGCTTGTGTTTAAAAAAATACTTTTTACTTTAAAACTTGTTAACACTATAGGCGAATGTTTTAATAGTAGCTTTAACAAACCTTGTGGTTTAGGACTTCGAACTAGGAGCCAAGCCAATAACTTTATGGCTAAAACAATTTTTATTACTTATTCATATCAAAATTATTATTATAATCGAATTTACATGTACCTTTTGTATATTTTATGGAAAAATTTGATTCTAGTTTTTATTCCTGAAATATTTTTTTATTCTTATTTATTTTTCAACTTTAATATATATCTACTTTCAAGTTTCCGTTATACTTTTTAAAGTAACTGTAAGTGATTTGTTTAGATTTTAAAATATTCTCTCTATATTTATAAAATTACAAACAAAATACGAAAAGAGATGATACACACTCATATACACTGATGTATATTAAAACGAGATAGAATTTTTACCTTAACACACCTGTTGCTAAGCGCACACAAGAGCGGAAAAAGCTTTCCTCCATTTAGACAAAATGAGTTGTTGTTCTATACACAAATCGAATTGTATTGCCATTGGTGTGGTATTATATTTTCTTCAATAAATTTTATAAAACCTTTAAAAACATCATCCCACAATATCGTTACTGCCTGCACCCAATATCCCACAATAATATTGTATACTGTAATACCCTCTAGCTAATATTGGCAAGGTATATACATGTATTCCACGTCTCTATCGACGAGAGCTTCCTGTTTAAGGAAAAATAAACAAAAACATATAATGGGCTGTAGTACTTTACGTAATGTTTTACGATATTATTTTGTGACGGTTAGTGAAGATTGTAGTGTGATAACTTTCTTTTATCGAATTTTATCTTAATGGAAAGTGAGCTACAGGTTTTTTTTTCAGATATTGTGATTTTGAGAAACTTCATTCAAATGATTATCAATCAATTATACGTAGTGAATGTTGAATATGACCTTCGCTGAAATGCCATTTGTACACTTGATGTACAATGTGTAATACTGTAATACATGTAAATTACAGTAGAACTTATCAAATGTTCTAAGAATTGAGTTTGACTTATCCTATTTAGTATATATTTTATTTAATTTTATTTCAAAATAAGCTTGTAGTAGTTTTTTTTGTCCTAATACTAAATCTTAATGTAAAAAGATATAAATAAAAATATTAAAAAACTGATTTTATTTTACTTACATAGTTTTACTAATTATCACGTAGATATCTAGTCAATCATTCACAATTAAAAATTATGCTTCTAAATTACGAATTATGCCTAATTGCTTATATAAGGGGAGTAATCAAATTTTATAAAACTCTTTAAATAGCTATATCTCCGACTTTTTAGTATAAACTTCATTTGTCGAGATATATGTTCCGGTTTTTGCTTCTTCTTTATTTATTATTAATATCACGAATAATTGATCTAAACAATATTTAAATTAGTGATTTGGTGCAAACCAAATTAGCAACGAGTAACATCTCTTCAGAGAATCATTACAACTAGCTAATTCATACTGAAATATGTATTTATAAAATACAAAATAATTTGATCTAGGAAATTGGGGAAAAAATCGAAATTTATTATTAAATTACTGATGTTAAAAAAAATCACGCATGAGGAATGGCTTAGAAGAATAAATTTCGATTTGTTGCTAATAATATAATAGGTCCCTCGAAACGGTAGACTTTATGGCATTAAAATACTTTCATGGTTTCCTGGCATTACAATGCAGGTGATTAAATGATAAGATTAACTTAATTCATTTCACTTACTGTTCAAGATGCTTTTTATATCAGAAAGGCCAAGTTTGTTAGTGAAAAATTCAGTTGATGTAATATTTGGTTTTTAGAATGTCTCTTTTTTCAATATTAGCAAGATTAAATTTTATTAGAATTTAAAACTTTAGACCGTAAAATATAATACAGTCGACTTTAAAATCTTTCCATATTTTCATTACGGCTATCTTTATTAATCAGTGACATTTTTACTTATGTATTTTCGATTCACTAGCGCAGTTCCTGCATGATGAATTTTCTATTTGTTTTATATAACAACTCTTACCTTTACATTCTCTCTGACCATTATTAAACCGTGTCTCGTATCATTCAGTGTAAAAATATTTATATAAGAATCTTGAAAAAGTTGTTTTCTTTTTAACAGTTGTCGTATTTTCTTCACGCTTTTTTTTCAAGCAATCATTTGATTTTCTTCTTTTACTCTTCTGTCTTTGTATAAGGAAGTTTATGATAATTTAAAGTCATGCTTATAAAAATAGTTATTATATTTTTCATCTAGTCGGCTCGAAAATGCAAAAATTTTGGATTAATTAACCATCCAAATGGTTCTATATAATGAGATCATCTTAAACAAATTCAGCATTAGAACGATTTTAAATATTATGCAGTTTCAATTTGTTAAAAATTATATTATAAAATAATTTCGTCTGATGAATAAATTCTTTTAGAAGAAAATTTGTAATTTGTATATTAAATTTTATAGGTAAGTGTGCATTGTATTTTGAGACAAAAGGGACTAGCATATGAACTTGTTTTTGAATGTAAAGTGATAATTTGTATTTTCCTGAAAATATATTAGCTTCCTTGACCGTCTATTTCCTAGCAATATTCAGAGCACCAAATGATAGTTGTCTTATAATCAGGTATCATTTGTTGTTTCATCTGATAAACGCATGGTTTTCAGTTTATCTTTTAAACCCGTTTTTACTTTATAACTTAAAATCATACTACCAATATTAAGCTAGAATGAAAAATTTACGTCCCGTTTCGGTTAGCATATTATTGTTTTTATAAGATCTCACAATAGAATTGTTTGTTACAAATGCAATATATTGTGTTGGAATGACAATGAATTAAGTGTTAGTTAATACTATTTGTATATCCTACAGAGGAGATTCACTCAAAAAGATGTACAATGTAATCCAATAGGATTGTTTAAAGAGCCATCAGTTAAAAGCAAAAAACTGACTAGCATCGATAATGTTCGTCATAGCTAGAACTTTATAATGCGTTTAGTATTGATTTTATAATAGATATTTTACTATATTTCAAGGCATGATTCTCCTTTTTTTTCGTTGATACATTTGTCAATTTCAAAAACTTTGTTTAATGTATACTGTATTTCTGATATACTATATTTCAAGAATTTTATTTTCGAAGAAATAAACTTCCAACATCTACCTTACGTGTGGAACAATATTTTAAGTATTTCAAAACAATGGGTCATTTAATTCCCAATCACCTTATATTGGGCGCTGACATATCTCCGATTTTGATGAAAATTAGTAAAAATGTCGGGTTTTTTGTCAAAAGAAAGAAAATGACCTTTTTTTTTTATTGTTCGTTACGTAATTACGGGATGCCACCCCTAACAATATAGAAAAAAAAAACATTTTTCGCAACCACAATTATTCTTGATTTTTCTATTGAAGTTATTGAAAGGGACTAAACTTTATTTGGAAGCTCGCATTAAAAGTTTCCTTTCGAAAGTATTTTAAAAATTTGGGTTGATTCATTATGAAATGGGACCTTTTTGAAAAAATCATGATTTTGACGTTTTTTCTCAGCTACAACTCGGGACTCGATAAATGAATCGAATCAAAAGTATATTCATTATATTTCTCATCAAGTTATATGTTCACAAAACGATATTAAAATTCGAAAAATTTAAAACATCCCTTTGCTTCATTTTTTTCCCCAAAGCAATGAAAATATAAAATAAAAAAACGTATGTCAGTTTATATATCTGATCAATATTCATAATCAGGTAAAATTGCTGTTATTTTGAATGGTTAAAATTTTATGGCTTTTGAAAAATATTTCTTACATTATTTATCAATGACATATATGCAAATAAATGCAACAAATTGTATAAGGAAGTGAAAATATCTAATATTAAATTCGATGATTAGTTATTTAATAATATGTACGAAAAATGTCAAAAATAAAGAAAAGAAAGTTAAAATGCCTAGCATAAAACTATATAGAAATTTTTCTCATATTGCCAGTTTCATAATACGGTAAAATAAAAGTGTTATTTTCATGTCTTGAGCCTTTTAATCATCCTTAGAAACTAAAAAATTTTTATGCTATTTGACTATATGAAAAAATATGGATAAGGAAGTCAAAATATCTTATATAAAATTAGATGAAAAGTTTGCTCGTCTTGCCAGCTTTCAGAATCCGTTCAAAAAATTTCTGTTATTTACATTCCTTGAAGATATTTCAGGTAGTTTTCCAATTACAGCACTAAAGTGCAATCTGCAGCATAATGCTCAACGTTGAATGTTTTAACTATGGTAACGCTTCGCACAATCGAGCACTCTTCAAATGTCCATTTTTCGGATTATGCGTGCAATAGATACCAACTCAGTGGCAGAAAATTCACAAGTGTTTTTTCTTTACGTTGGCAATGATCGAAATTTTATTTATATATTATCATTAGTAATATTGTTTCTTGTTGAAAATATTTGTAAAGCTTTCGTTGCATCGTAGTTTTTTGGAAACAATAAAAGTCAATTCAGACTGGGTTAAGAAAATAAAGTATGGATGAAGGTAGAAACACTGACTATGTTTTTATATTCCACATTTAAAATGTGAATACAATTTCATTTTAGAATTTAAAACTTTAAACAAATTTATTTTACAGAAATATACTTTTGTCACAAAAAAATGTTAATGAAATAATAATTAAAATCCAAATTACTTAAAATAACTGTAAATAGTTTTCAACCAATTATTATTGTATACCAGTTTATTTATACATTAGTGAGGTTGCTAACTCTATGAATTTTTTTTATTTAACACTGTACTTAGCGCACTCTGCTGATGCATTTAAAAACTGATTCACTTTCCAAATAAGCATCAGCACAATTCGACATTGTGCGCCACTGAGTACATTATGCTCGGTAATTGGAAAACAACTACCATAGTCTGTAAAATATGCTTGAAAATACAAATTTTTTATTATATTGTGTATTATAGTATATCTGTTAGAGCTATAGCTTTGAGAAAAAATTTTCAAAGAGCTTCCATTTCATAATAAATCAACCCAAATTTTTAATATATTTCGAAAGGAAGCTTTTTATTCAAAATTCCCTTAACTCCATTTCAATAAATCCAATAGAAAAATTTTAAATCAAGAATAATTGTGACTATGAAAACTTTTTTTTCAACTGCAGGTGGTGCCAACCGGTAATAAAAAGAAGGTCATTTTATTTCTTTTGACGAAAAACCCAACATTTTTGCTTATTTTCATTAAAAACTCGGAGATATGTCGACACCCAACAACATTTGAGGAATTGGAATTGAATGATTCCAATGAGTTGAAATTTAAGTATAAAAATACGATAAAAAACTCTTATGTAAGTCATTTTTAGTATTTGTGTCAAAGACTATAATCAAATGTTAATAAAATTTTTTATTAATGTGGATGATATCTGTTTATTTTTAGTAATAGTAAGTAAACTTTTATATTCAATAACAATCGTTCTCAGTTTTTATTTTTATTTGTAGGCACAGTAAAGTTTTATTTTAAGGTTTTTGTTTGTTTATTGCAAGCCTATATACAGTTAAATACTTTTATTTCATCAACTTGTCTTTTTCTCGACAATCAATAATATATATTTGGATTTTTACTAGCAAAGCCTTAACAATTCCGTAACATATTTACGAATATATATCATTTTATAGACAGCTTGGCACAGAAATTCTTAATCAATACTGGAACCTTTTAATAATTTTCTATTAATCTTTGTTGTGCAATAAGTGTCAATGAATCAGTAACAATTGTGTATTTTGGGATATCCTGACATTACGATACAGAAACCAATTGCTTTCTATATTTAAATTAACGTTCTTAATTTATACAGATAAATGATTTATAATAATTCAACATAATTAATTATATTTTTTTTTATATTTATTCTATAATACTCTATCAACAAAATAATGTAAGTTTTTCCAACAATACAATAATCAAGCTGAATAAATCCAAATAAGAAAAATTAAACAAACAAAAAAAGTTTTATGTACTGAATCGTAGGTACCAAATTAAAATTTGTGTTAAGTATTTTAGACATATAAAGTTTGATCAAGTTCTTCGTGAATGAGCAAAATCGGTCCAATAGATCCCATGAATTTTGTGTTTATAACTAAATTTTAACTAAACATTTAAATCAGTTTACGAACAAGTATTTCAAACCAAAGTTGTTCGTATTGAAATATTTATTATTTCAATATTCTCTATTTTTTGGTATGAAAACTGAATTGTGAATTCATTGGATCCAGATTTGGACCGATTTTGCTCATTTATGAACTTAAACTTACTTTTTACGTTTAGCTTATATAACACCAAATTATAAGCTCGCTGTCTCTTTTTGTTTTTGAGTTATTTTGATGGACACAAATTGATTAATTAGGTGATTCTATGAACACGTATACAAAAATTTTATCTGTCCCTTCGATATTTTCTAGCGTTACATACTTTAAACTAAAATTAAAATACTCTGACTTATATGTACTATATATGTCGAGAATAATAAACAATCTATAATATTTTTTCTAGAAATTTAATTTTTTTTATTAACAAATTGTTTCTAACAATGAGTAAAGCATGAAATTCGTGAATATTAAAGTTTTGTGACAAGATCAAAAAACTAAATTATACAACGAAGAAATAAATGATGATTTCACTTCTTTAATTTCTTATATATTTTATTTCCATGCGATTTTTTTTTGGTATAGATATGAGTGTTACTGTAAAATGGTAGAATAATATTTTAGAAGATCTCTAGCTTTCAAGGGAAATTTTCATATTCCAAAAAAGTCTTGAATTTACAATCAATGTTTTCCTGAGCAAAGAAGACCAAAACTTCTATGTACTGGAGACTTTTTGTTGTTATATTCTATTCAGTTGTAGTAAAATATAAACATTCAGCTTAGTATTAGACCAGAGTAGAAGCCTTAAAAAATGATAAAAAGTTGAAGAAAATTACAGTAGGATGAAACCCATTTGAAACGCAAGATAATATGATAAAAATGAAAAGAAAAATAAATTACGGGCGATCTGAGTTCGGGAAGTAGGAGGGGGTGAGTTTTTAAGGGTAAAACACGGTTTATTTCGATTTCCGGCAAAACTATAAGTCTTATGGAAAAAATTTCAATGGTAAAGTTGTAGGTAATAAAAAGATCTACAACTTTTGTATTTACACTTTTTTCCACATAGAATCACAAGTTTTCGATTGAAAATGAGGGTGCTTTTTCGATATTTATTCAAAATAAGATGAAAAAATCAATATTTTAAATCAAAAAAGTTACAATTTATTTGGAACACAAATAGGTAAGTTTTCACCAAATTTCGGAGAAAAAAAATAAAAGACCAAAAACTTGGTTATTTCAATTTTTCACATAAATTTTGAGGTTATGTGAAAAAACTGTTAATACAAAAGCTGAAGATCTTTTTATTACCTACAACTTTGCCATTTAATTTTTTTCCATAAGACTTGTAGTTTTGCCGGAAATTCAGATAAACCGAATTTTACCCTTACACCCCCCCCTTACTTCTCGAACTCAAGTCGCCCGTAATTTATTTTTCCTTTCATTTTTATCATATTATCATCCGTTTCCAATTGGTTTCATTCTACTGTAATTTTTTTTGTTTTCAAAAATTATCTACCCTGGTATATATGTTATGAAATAAACTATATCCTGTTGAATTCATTATATATTACTATCGAACCTATATGGTACAGGATACGTTTTTATTTACAAACACCGTCTCCTACCTTGACTCCCTTACCTTACATCATTAAAACCATAAACATAATTCCCTTTATTTTTATGACGTAAAAACGTGTGTACAGTAAAATTAAAAATATTATAATATAAAAAAATAAACAACTTTATGATAATTTTACGTTTTGTATATTTAGCTTTTCTTCTTACATTCACATTTCCATCAGCTTGTTGAACACACTCCTTCAGATCATTAGACATTCGTATATGTTCGGCAGTCGTTGGTTATATTAAATGTACTAGATAGTTTCGAGTAAAGTACTTAACATAGAAAGTTCGAGCTTAATGTTTTAATGCATTAAGATGGTTGGGGAATTAAAATAATTTATTGTTTGTGGATTTTTAAATGTATCTAAAACTACTTTCCAAACTGTTTTAAAAAAACCAGAATTAAATCGATCAGTTCACAACATATTAATTGTAAAAGATAATACTTGAATTTAAAAAAAAAAAATACGGAATTTCTGATATCTTTTATATATTAAAAGATACAAACAAAAATATTCGTAAAAATGTTTCTTTATAAGAAATTTCATTATTAGGTGATTCTTAGATTCAAGCGTCTGTATAAGAAATCGAAAGCGTTGAGTATACATGTGATGGTGAGTAATTAATAATATGGAAGAGGGATTTGATTCTATTCGCAAAAAATTTGTAAAATTTCAAATACTGATTTTATGCTTATAGGAACAATCCCATCGGAGAAGTTGTGCGCATTTTGTATATATTCTCGATAAGATCCTGTAGCTTCATTTGCATTGGATAGTTTCTTAACTACACCTTAAGCCTGAAGGCATCTTAGCCTTCAGGTGATGAAGTGTTATAAAGGAGGATATGGTGGACCAATAGTTATTTGTGAAAAGGATACGGCTGTGGTTATCGTATTATTGTTTTAATATTATCGTCAACCGATTGAGCTAAAATTTTTGCATATACATTTTCTTTGGAATGCAATGCATTTTAATGGCAAACCTCCTCAACCTCATGGGAAAAATTCTAAAATTTTATCTTTACAAGCATGCAGCTTTTGCAATCGGTATGAAATGATGAGGGGAAATCAAAGTACAAAATTTTTTCAATTTTTACTCCTTCTCTTTAGGTTGAATTTTGAAACATACCAAATGTTTTCATGCAATTTTTTCATTCGATGTTATAGTTTTCTGCGACTTATTTTGCTTATAAAATTTGACTATAAATAATTTTTTATTTAAGTTCTCTAAAAAGAAGAAAACAAACTTTAAATTAAATTCAAATCCAACAATTTATTACATTACACGATTTATATTACTGAAACGCTTTTTATTACAGGTACCCAATGTTGATGATTTTAAAAGTATATCTTACTTATCGCTCACAGTAACAAATATATATCTTTATAGCTCAACTCTGTGAATTACCCTAACAACCTTAACAAAGGAAATTCGAACTTAATGCTTTAAAGCATTAACATATATACACGTCAGTTTTTAACTTAATTACGGTTTGTTTAACAAGTATAAACTACATACGTAGGTATCAGTAGAATTAATACTACATACGTAGATAGGTATTACAAAAACTTTTTAATATTATAGGATTTCATATAATTTTATAATGTATGTAAGAATGAATGTGGGTTTAATGTTTTGAGGTCACACACAATATTTATTTTTGTTTTCTTTATTTCAAAGTTGAAATTTTTTAGTAAAGGAAATTCTATTTCTAATTAAGTCCTTTAGATTTTATATTGATTTGGTCGGTATTTGAAAAAAATATTTGAGAAAAACAAGTTAGAAATTTTCTTAAATCGTTACCAAACACAATGATAAAAAGTGGAGATAAAAACTAACAGTTAATTGTTTAAATTATTTTTAATTATTTACATTCATAAAACACTCTAAATATTCAGTTTTTACAGTTATAAATACATTTTATAAAATATTTTTTACTGTAACTATATATGTGTTACCTAAAGATGAGCTAAAATTGGCAACTCAAAACATTTTACCAACAAATGTTTCAAACAAAAGTTTGATTGTTTTAAAAACAACAAACGTAATGTTTGAATTTTTAATCGTTCAGAAGTTGGGTCATGGATTCATTTCACTCAATGGACTGATTTTGTCATTGAGTCATTGCCCCGAGCTAACTAGGTTCTTATATGGACTAACTAGGTGATTCTATGAACACATATACCAAAATTTATCATTTGCCGTCAATATGCGCTAGCGTTATAAGCTTAAGATTAAAATTAAAAGATTAAGATTAAAATAGTTTTACATATAAATTAAGATTAAAATTATAGTTTTACATATAAAAATACAGACACATGGATAAGGGAAGCTCAAACTTTTTATATTTATGACTGGAATGCCTTACACCAACGAGGTGTGATCAAAGTTTTAATTTGACGATTTTGTTTTCGATTGTATCTGTTTATATACGAATCTGCCTTTCTATGATTATTTCACTGTAAATTTCAAACACATACAATTTTGATAAAATTTGATAAACGTGTTTTACATTCAAAAAATAATCTAGTAAATTAGGTCATCATGGCCCGTCATATCATTGGGGCATCAATGGCTTAATATCTAATAGTAAAACATGAGTCATCGAATAGTTTATTATGATTACAAAAACAATGATTTAATGAAGTCTATAGTTCACAGAAGTACTAGTAAATTCCGTTATCTCGCCCAATAAATACTGATCTTATTACAGTTAGGTTTTCTATACGGAAGTTTTTTGCCGATATTGTAATAATATTATTGTACATCTTAGGAACTGCGAATTGAGACTTATAAAGAGATTTTACTACAATTATATATTTTCAAAATTAAAATATATATTCCGTACAAAGGTACTTGATGAACAATAATAATTTATATTCTTGTGATATCAAATGCAATAAAACTTAACAAATACTGAAAGACATAAAAACTGAAATAACCGATTCCAAAGCCAGTTTTTAAATATTTGATTACATTCAGTTGTAATTATAAGATTTCTGAACGATATGAAGTATAATTTTTCATTTCGTTATTTCTGCCAATCAACCTAACAAAATTTGTACTACTACAAGTTTTGAAAGTGTTGAACGATTTTAAATTATTACATTCATGGTTGAGTGCTCTTTTGTCATAAATTTTCAAAGTTTTTATATTCGTCTTTCATATAAACTGCAACCGTATAACTTAATTTTTTGTCATACAATAGGAGGTTTGACTCAATTTATGTTAATACTTTAATTGAAACGTCATTACTTCTCGGACATGAATCTGAAATTAAAATCTGTAAGGATAATCTAGATATGGACAGCCAAATTTTTTTATTAAACATAGAGGAAATCTCTACTTATGTAATTTATCTCCATATAAATTACATATTAAACATTGGTTTTTAGAAAAAGGCAGAAAATAAAATAATATTTGATAGTTATTGATAAATTATTTTCTTTTGAATCAATTTTAATTTGTGTAGTGAAAGATATCAAATTAAGAATCAGTCCGGTACTCTATTTAATGCGCAAAGAAAGGTATTAACATTGTTAGTCGATATGATTTTGAAAGCTGTAAAGCGAGCTTTAAATAGAAATAATGAATAATAATAAATTAAGATACAATCCACCAAAGTAGATAATATATTTATTTGAATAAAATAAATAGATTAAAATCGGTATCATCAGATTTAAAATAAAATAACATAAACGTCCACATTAACAAATTATGGCAGCATTTATCAGCCGTAACACATTAAATAAAGTAAATCAATTACGTTTAAGTGGTATATTATATTTTCTGCAATGCTTCGAAAAAAAGGCACAGAGACTTATGAGGAAAGTTTCAATATAGATGTATTATTTGTTATTATACAGTATACCTTTACCATTAGAGAAGTATAAAGTATAATTAATTCCTATGACAACCTTTTTAGGTGTTGAGATATTTTTTATTCTTTATATTAATTATATTTCGACAATTTCATTTAAATTTTTTGTTATTAAAATGAATAAATAAGAAAAAGTTCCAACCGGTGTCTCAACGTGTACTTAATTTTTTTGTTTTTTATATCCTTTGTTTTTACATTAATCAATTTCCACCTATGATTCCTTGATTTGATTACTTTGGATTTTTGACATTACTTAGTTAATCTATATATCTATATATCTATATATATATATATATATATATATATATGTTTATATATCTATATATATATATATATATCAATAATGCTAAATTATCGAACAACAAAATTTTAATAATGGCAAGTGAAGTTAATGATTCATAAAATACACTAAATATGCATCCTATACTGTTATAATATTTGTATAATACTATGTTATAAAATAATTCCATACTTTTATATATTAAAAAAACTTATGAAAACTGTTCCGCGTCCGTCCGGCCGTTCTATCCAACCGATTTGCATAATTCTTTTATTTTAAATGAAAGGTATTTATGTCCAGATGAAGCATCAAGCATTGGATTATACCTACCTTTTGCAAATTCTTAAATTTCTCATACTCAAACGCGATGTCGTGGTAGTTTTTCATCCCCATATCTACTCTTTTTAATGAAGATAGAGGGTTTGTTTTGGTCAACAAAAGGAGGCTACGATCTTGGGATTTTTATTTTGGGATGAGATTGCATTTAAGGAAGTACGAGCGCCAGGCGGTGTGGGGATAGGTATCGACTCTAGTGCGGTAAGGGGAACGAAGTAACCATATGATTTTTTTCAATATATAGATATACATTTAACATTGGCTAGTGGCGGCATTATTTTTCTTTTAATTAATACACTTTAATTAATCGGGCAAGTGTAAATGTTTTTGAATTAAATTTATCACTAATATATTTACTTTCATACATAAGTTTTTTAAAAATATTCACCGACAGTTTTACGAGAAAAATACAGAAATGTATCAATGTTTGAAGGTTACCCCATAAGACCAATGTTAAATTGCTCAACTTTAAAGTTAATTATTTATTTAAATGATCGGGCAATCTCCTTCAAATTTTTGGAATTTGTTTAGACATATTTAAACTTTGTATTAAAAAAAAATCAAGCCTTTTATCAAAAGTTGCCTTGGTGCTCGTACTTCCTTAATAATTGTTATATATGAACATGTTCAGCTCAGAAAATTGTATGTAGTTTAGAAGTTATTTTTTCGTTTACTCATAGATTCTAAATAATTTTATTTGAACGTTATATAGCTATTAAAATTGTCTGAAAAATGATTTTTAATCGATTACATAACTTTGAGATTAAGAAAGTTATCGTCCAAAATCAAACGTATTTGTAAGCAAAAAAATTTTAAAGCTTGGAAAATTCTAAATCATAAACTTCTGAATTGATAGTATAAGGAATTCGAAAAGTTCTCGTATATTGTAATTCATTCACTATAATTGAGTTCCTAGGTAAGAACCTAATTACACTCGTCCACCACTCGACTTTAATCATGTTTCCTGAACAGCTGTGCTGAACATTTTCGTGATAAGCGACACCATGATAGTTACAAGCATTTCACGGTACATAGAAAAATATTCAATAATTTACACTTAAAAATAATTTAAACTAAGTTTTTTTTGTTGAATTAATGCTTTTTCAAAAATAGAGTAGACGTTTTCAGAAAAAAATTTAATAGTCTGTCTTCAAGCATATTTTAGTGAGCTTTGCTTTGTGAAACTCCATATTAAAGGTTTTTAAACTTCAAATTTTTCATTGTTAAGTCCACTATATTTGTAATATTTTTGACATGTTTCATCTCATACATTGTCGAAATACTGTAAAGCATTAGTCATAATTTTTGGCGTATGGCTTAAAATAAATGCCTGGATTACATAAAATCATTACAATAGCATTTTTCTTGAAAACAAATATTGTTTATCGTTGCATAAGTTGAAAATCAGACAAAGGCTTCAATAGAGTTTAAAATGGACGTATTTTTTTCATCCTTTTTTCCTCATAAAAAGTTGATCATATGAACTTTTAATTGCAAATATCATCGAAAATCATTTAGTTGTGTTCGGACACAAATGTATACAGACCAACACTCTGATCACACACATTGTTTCATTTTCTGATTCTCTTACTGTATTTTTGTAAAGTAAATAATCAATATTTATTTTAATAAATTGTTGCCTTTTAAATTTACATCTCCAGTGTACAAGGCAAATGATTTTTCCAATAAATAAAATAGTTTGCCTGTATCAACCATTTTTTATTTTTTTTATTTTATGTTTTATGTACGAACTAGTATATTGTTATATGCATTATATTAAATTAAACAAAGGAAGTAAAAACGTTCATACGTTCATTTTATTACCAAGAAAAAAAGGAGAAAAATTTTATTAGTTGAGGAAGTACACATGAAATTTAAAAAACTGATATAATTTGTAGGTACTTGATATTGGTATTTAGTCGGATTATTAGTGTATGAGGTCGTGGGAGATGTGACTAAGGAAGGTTCTTTCTGTATGGCTGCAATTTTCTTTTAGTAATGAATCGTAGTATGGGAAGTACAGAAACTACGTTCTGGCAGGAATTAATTCTACTCGTCATCAGCTTGACTATTTTTATTAAAATTTGTAATTTTTTTACTAGGGGGCTTTCAAGGTCGGCGTAAATCATATTTTATATCCAAATCTTGATCACAAACTATAAAACATCGAGTTTAGGTGTAAGTTTACTTTGATTAATTATTTATGGTAAAATAGTCGTCATATGTAGAATCGTAATCAATGATCTCGAGTGATAAAGAACTCCCGAATGAGAAAGATGATACATTTACACGTACTATTTGCAGAGATTTTAAATTAAGTGCTTTTTAATTAATAATAAAAAATGGTGAAATAAAAAAAAATGAATAACGGAATTTTTTCAGACATTATTCTGTGTGCCTAGAACAGATTATTACAAATGGAAGTAAATTTATATGGGTGTCATGCGAAAAACTCCGCAGTGTGGTGACACAACCCTATATATTTTATGATCAATAAAACAAAAAATTGGATTTCTCAGTTCCTGTTTAAAAAAACCAAAATATTTATGCTCAAACAAGTGATTAGCTTAGTTCTTAACATGATCTTGGAAAATTTAATAAATTTTACGTATTTTATTTGCTAAACTGGTGAACACCCTCTGAAAAAATGAAAGATTTTTTCATTTGACTTATCATAGTCATTTCGAAGAAAATTTTAGATAATTGTATTATAGATATATAAAACATATATTTTATAAAACGGATAATTAAACATTTCATTTAATTTTATGTTTTTTTTTTCATCTTTCAACAAAAGTAAACAGTTTCATTTTCATATTAAATGAATAAATTTAAATTGCTGCTGTATTTAATTATCCGTAATATTATAAATATTAATATATATTTAATATACTTCATTTTTTAGTAATGAGTTTCGTCATGTTCATTCACATGATAGCACAATTATAATTTTTTTTTTTTTTTATGTGAATTGATTATATTATATTTTTGTAGTGAAAATTTTTTTCAGCTCACATTTGAGCTTTAAATGATTTAAGATCGAAAAACGGTCAAAACACGCTATGTTTAGTTGTGGTTCATTCATTTTCTACTAGATATTATTTAATTTTTATTAAAATTTGAAAATACTTCAAAATTTGAAAGTTTTATTTTTATGCTAAATTTTTTTGACTGTTCTTGGTAATTCTTTAAATGAAATCGTTAATTGAAGGAAAAAGAAGCATTTTTCAAAACAGGTCAAATTTTACAAGGATAATACTTCACGAGGAAAATAAATAGGGAAAAGTGTTCCAAGAATATTTTATTTTAACCCATATAGTGACAGTTTAATTAATAAACACCCCGCTAAATTTCTTGGACCAACTAACACTATCAAGATTCATACCGATAAACTGGTAGTTTAAAATATTAGAATGCCAAGTCCAGTCAACAACCATGGGTCTTCAGCAAATAGCAAAACGCTTAATCAAATTCCTAAAAGCGATAAAAACTGAAACTTTTTCTCTACGCTAGCGTTTGATTACACATAATGTATTATTTTCAATCAATGAACCGTTTTTGTTCTCCGTTTTTTGAATTTAAATATTACTCAGTCGTGCTTTAAATCTATATGTTGATGGAGGAATGCGTTTATTAAATGTAAAATAATTAAATTTTCTAACCAATTAAATAGCATTTAATTTTTTATTTTGTGTTATTGAAAAATAGATATATAAAAACAAAATTGAAAATCAATATCTTTTTATATTTGGATGATAGAGAAAAGCGTAATTTTAGTGAGTAGACAAATACAGGTGATGTGAGTTGTTATGTAACAAACTCCCCTTAATCAACGTAAACAGGACGTCCAATTTCTGTTTTATACACGTAAGCTAGCAAAACTAATCAGTACAGTCGATAGATGAATATTATTTCTAATTTTTTTACATTTGCAAAGAAGTCATGAAAAAAACTGTAAAAATTATCGTTGGCTATGAGCTTAATCAAACTTGCTTCTAAAATAATTCCACTTCTTTCATTTCGTTGGCATGTATTTGAAGTGCATAATCATGCACTCAAAACTCAGAAAATGCTTTCTTATTTTGACCAAACTTTTTATCATTTCAATTGAAGCGCCTTTATACTTCACGAACAGGGAACAGAAGTTTTTATTTTAATCTTTAAATATAAACAAGGTATAGACATTCAAAAATCTTTATATAGATCTTCATTAAGATAAAATGGAAAATAATATTGGTTTTGGAATAAAGTTTTATTTAATTTATTCGTTTTTGTGTGTTATTGAGTTTTTAAATTTTGAAATATATAGTAAATTTAGTATCAGTCAATTCAAGTAATCATTGTTTAAATTTTAAGAATTTATTGATTAATATTTGAATTTTTATAATAAACAAAATGGAAGGAAATCAAAGTTACAACAATAAATCATTTGATTCTATTTCTGACTTTATAAAACCAAATGTGATCCGCCCATTTCTTACGACAATTTCCTTCAAAGTTGTAAAGTAAAAAATCATATTTTGTATTACAAACTTCTATGATAATTGATTGGTAGAAGAACTATTAGAAAAAATATTTTTGATCGTTTTTTCAAATGAAATCAAAGGCGTATTAAACATTGCATTATTTTAATTATCTAATATAGAGGAAGCCCGGATAAATCGCTTAAGCTAAAGAAAATTGAAAAATTAATACTGAAATAATCAAACATCGTTTAATTTTTATGTTTGGTACATATAACCATCACTGTGTATGGAAATATAATATCACAATCAATAAATTAATGTTAATATGCAAAAAAATTGTTTTTAAGAAAATCTCGTCAATTATTAATTCTTTTTATTCAATTCACATGGCATACTCAGGCAGGCATAGCACTCGCCAACGTGACTGCGACTAATAACATCATCTGTTATAGTTTCTTAGAAACATCGATTTAAATCACCAGTATAAATTACGAACCGATTTACTAAACTGTTTCAAAGCTATTACTATCTTAAACAACTGTTATTTTACACATAATATTATTCGTTAACTGAACCGATTAATTTTTATTAACTGAAGAAAAAAACTTCTAGAAATTTCAAACTCTTATAATAAATAACTTTTACTCTAGAGAACTTATTGAGTATAAATTTATTAAAAATCACTAAAAGATTTTCGAGAAAAAAAATTAAAAACTGTCTGATAATGTCGTATTAATGGAAAGATTAATTAGTGCAAGATAGTTCGGCAACACCTTAGTCACTCGATAGTGACTATAGGCATCTGAGATCTATAATCAATAACTATTGTACCTTTTAACTAATTTTGAAATCGTTTTAATTCGTTTAAATAAACTTTTAGAAATATTATTTTATTCTGCCATTAATACAGACATGATATAATAAATTTAATAATTTAAATAATTAATATAAAAATATAAACCATTATTTTTAATGGTTTTAATTTGAGAAATTATAGATAAACATATCGCAATATCATCTTTGTACCAACATTGCAATTATATCATATGTTTACGGTGTTGACTAGATTTCAAACAATAAAATAATTTAAAGATAAAATAAAGATTTTATTTAATTTACGTATAAAAATAAATTAAATTTTTAAAAAACAAATATTAAATCATGCTCCTAACTATTCGCAATAATCGAATACATTTTTCTGTTTGAAGTTGAATGCAAGTCTGAAACAAAAGTTTTTTTTATAAAACATTTAAAATATTAATAATTTCACTTAAATACGCGCTGAAAACAGAAAAATGTATTTAATTTTGCAATTTTATATAGATACTAAGATTTAACAAAAGCCTGGAATTTTTTTAATTTTTATATAACTATTATCGCCATTTGGAATAATTAGTTTATTCCATACACTTTTTCCGCATATCCTTAAGTTTAATCTACAGTCAAAAGAAACTATGGCCATATTGAATTTGGGATTTTGAATTTTTATGATTTATTTTTAAAAAGTTCGATTCTACCTAATATTTTATGATTTAATGGACATATATTTTTCATAAAAAAAAATATCAAATTTTTTATTATTTTTAACTGTAAAAACAGGTAACAAAATTGATGATTTGATAAAATATTATATTAAAATGATTGTGATGCTTGATCTGTACATGACATATACACTTAAAATATTATCATAATATATCGTATACGTTATATGATACATATATAAATACGATTATTACAAATCTAGATAGAAGATATCTAGTTTAGTATACGAATTATTTGATTATCATATCTCTACATATATCTGTGTCTTCCTACTATATTCATAAGTGCACAAGTATAGTACTTACATCTACATCATGATTAGATTCATATGTAGAGGAATCCAATCAACTGGAAATATTAGAATGTTATAATATTTTGTAACGAATAGTGAAACAAGATCAACTACAACACAATTGTAAGATAGTTAGATATACATAGATTATTGAAATATGTCTAGACATGATTATAATAACCTTTGGTTGTGCAACTAAGATAGTCAAGTCTAAACGCTGGTCATCCAAAAATTTTCTGAAGATTACGTTTTTTTAAAATTGTTTGAAGATATTTTTTGATCCGTAAATTAAAAATCCAAAAATGTTAAAACTATAATGTTAACTGTATGTCGAATACAATATTGTGAACAAATTTGAACAGTGATATACCTACTTTGAACTAATATATTTATACATCTAACAGTATTATTCTTAAGAAATTTTATCCTATATATAGCTAATTGATGACCATTGTTGGATCGAATTGCGTTTAAAATTTAATAATGGTAATATCGCTGGTTACCAAACCATAATCGAAGAATATTTGATCACTCGGTTAATAATTTTTAAACCATTAATATATATATATAAAGAGCTATTATTTTTCCAATAGCCGATAAACAATATCTGACACAATGACGAAATGTTAAACTTAACATGTTATTTGTAATCAAGATTCAAAGTATAAACCTTCTAATTCCATTCACATGTTTACAATAAATAACTTACAAATGACACCATCCATATTGTACCATTCCAAAAAAAAAAAATCAGTTAATCTTGATTTAACTACGAAGATGATGGTGGTGTGAAGCTAGCACAGGAACACGTATTTGAAGTTGGTTTAGTACGGGTCTGTCGGCAATTTTGATAATTACATTCAGCCTGTACTTACTCGACCCTACATATTTTGACAGTTTAGTGCCAGGGTGAACACAGCATAGTTTAATCACAGCTAGATGATAAACGTTACATATCATGATTACGTAAAAAATACGCAACAACAAAATTACAAAATACATTAGTTAAGTATATTAAAGTGAGTTTAGTTATATTTGATACCTAAAAAACAACGAATGATTTTTTTTTTGTTCTATACAGAACGCTATAGAAATGAGATTCTTCGTAAGGACCATAACACACGCAGACACGTACTAAGTCACCTTTAAATTCGTAAACTCTAGACAACAAATTGCGGTAAGGTAGAAATCACAGGGTAAACGTAAAGCATATTCATAACTATCATTAATTATAAATTCGAGATTAAATTCGTGTCGTCATGGAAATCGATATTACTCTCCTAATGAATATATTGTAAAATATATGACAAAATTCGCGTATTGTATTCTTAGTTCTGCAAAATATGAAAGATTTAGGTTTTTTACTGTTTTTTTGTGAAATACATGCACTTGTATGGGCATAAATACTTACGTCGTTATTTAAAATGAATTTAAAGAAACTTAAAATGCATTTTTTCGATGGAAAACCAAGATACCTTTTTTACGGCTTAGCTATTTGCTGTATATGTTATACAACGAAAAAATTTGTAAGAACACTTTTGTTCTAACAAAAATACTGCAATTATTTTATCTTATAGCTATTAGACTAATAATTTTATTAGTAGTTGATTTCAATTTTATTAAGTTGAATGACTTATATCCATCCATATTCATCCACCTCTTATTATCCACGCGTTCGACTTCTAATGATATAAAATAATAGGAGAAAGAAAATACTAACTTGAAATGATCTTACTGAATAAGTCAAAATAAATTCAGAAAATAATCTCAATTTTAATATGCAATTTATATACAAAACAATTTAGTTCTTATGGAATGATTATAGAACAGGTTGACTAAGAAATTTAAACACACACCAGGCTGATTTTTATAGAATATTTAAGACCCTTAAAGTAACTTAAAGAATGACCTGTAGAAAAACAAATAAATTAATTTAAACGTCTTTTCGTAAAAGAAAACAAATTTCCAATATTTATGCTCAAAATACATTCGTTTATTATTTGACATCTGTTTCGAGGTATTTTTGATAATTTAATATGATATTATAAAGAGTAAAATTTAAATCCATATACAGAATATTTAAAATAAACACTGTCGTAGTTTAAATTTTTCTAGATAGTCAAAAATATATAGCTTGGATAATAAATGCTGACTTATTTTTAATAATATTATAAAAAATGAAAAATATTAAAATATTTTTTTGATGTTTTTCGGCATTTATAAAAACTAGTAGTTCTATCAACTGCAGGTCTCACCCCGAAGTAATTAAAATGTATATAAATACGTACACAAAATTTAGAAGATATTTCATACAGTTCAAAACATTATCTTAGATAAATTAAATGTTAAAAAAATAAAATATATTTATTTAAAAAAAAATTATATAAATACATAGTACAGTAGCTTAGTGGTGAGACAACCTGCATTCGAAACATATGGTCTTTTCGATACTGGTTATTAAAATTGTTTCTTTGGGAAAATGTGATTTTTCCCAAAGTGATAAATGTGTTTTTTGCCGAAGGTGAAAATTAAAATTTTCCAAAATGTATACAATGAATTTATAGTGCCATCAATGCGTCTACCAAATTTCGTCAAAATCGAAGAAGGCGTTCGAAAGCAACAACGGAACAAACAGATAACTAGATAGATAGATTCAGACAAAACGAACTACAAAATCGTCTAGTTCTACCACATACCTCATTTCGTTCGGTAAATAAGTAAAAATTCCTTATATTTAGTATCAAATCGTTAAATATAATAACTTTATCTCACCTGTATGTCCTATCTACATAAAGTTATAAAAGAGCTTTTTGACATAGCTTGATATTATACAACATTGTAAAAATACGAAACAACAAAATTGCAAAATACATTAGCCACCTGAGCTTTTTTACGTACCTACATATACTTTAAAGTGAGCTTATATATGATACCTAAAACACACCGCATGAGTTTTTTTTTCTCCTGTACAGAACGTGTTAGTAAAGAGATTCTAAACATAATATATATATATATATATATATATATATATATATATATATATATATATATATATATATATATAAATATATATATATATATATATATATATATATATATATATATATATATATATAAATATATATATATATATATATATATATATATATATATATATATATATATATATATATATATATATATATATATATATATATATATATATATATATGTATTGTTAATTACTGATGAGGCAGTTTTTAAATTTCCTCAATATAAAATACTTAGTCTTATAAATTTCATTTTTGGTGCAAACCGTCACCAAATTAGCAACGAGTAACATCTCCTCAGAGAATCAATACAACTAGCTAATTCCTACTGATGATGACTATTTTGTAGTCGAAATACGTATTACAATAATATATATAAAAATACAAAATAATTGGATCTAAATAAATTGGGGCAAAAAATCGAAATTTATTCGAAAAATCCTAGAGTTCTCATAATTATATAACTTAGTCTTATTCCTAATTGCACCGTGAAATTAAAAACATCTTATAAAACCGAGATATTCTTTTAGACATTTTGTAAACCATTTATCCCGAATATCGTGAATATCAGATTAATAAATAGATAGAAATAACAAGATCCATAAATTCGCATTCGCGGAGAAAATACTTTTACATTCAGTTTTTTGCTTATCTACGATCGAAAATGTCCTAAAGTAATTTTTTGAATAACTTAATACTCATTTTTACATTAGTTACAAAATTTACTCTTATAAATCGAATTAATTGCTAAGTGTTTTTTTGCATAAAATTTATCGATTTCGAATTATAAACTGGTTAATTTTTAAAAACCGAAAAAAATTGATATTTTCAAAACTGAAAAGCAATAGAAAAAAGGTAATTTTAAAGATCCAAATCCTAAATTAATATTCCAAAAAACTTGTCTTTAACTCTTTAATTTTCAGCTTTAAAAACGGAGTTTTTTTCATTTAATAATTTTCATTTTGAAATCATCCAGCAGTCGTAAACATAAAGAAAACATGATTGGTATGCAGTAACCAAAAAAACAAATATCTTCTGTTATCTAAAGTAAATTTTATAGATGTATAACTAAAAATTAATTTAAATAAGTTCTTCTGGTAAAATCCTGGTCTTGATTATGCCACAGTTTTCGAAAATTTATGTAAAAAATAAAGTTTCTAAAGATTACCGAATGAATACAAGACATAAATGTACACAAAAGTTACTTAAGACTACAAACAAATATTAATAGAACATTATAATGTATGATGCACATTAAACGAATATTTAATAAAAATTTAATAATTCATTATCATATCCATATGTCAAAACGGAATACAAATTTAACAACCATAGTGGCTGAAACACGTAGTAAATTTTACTAAACGTACTTAAGAACATAGAAATGGATCATAATAGGTAAAAACTATTAGAATGTTACATTCTTCTTTGTCCATTATATAACGTAACAGTTTCATCTATCTCTATTTATATTCTATGTTTCATATAAAAAAGATTCAATGTTAAAATTTAACGAGTGTGTTTTTTAAATTTTGTTTTTGCAACATTTGTTAAGCTTATAGAAAAAGGAATAAAATGAGTAAACCAAATATATCAGACTTTCGAACTACTTTTTATTTGTCCATTATTGGACATTTATTACTGTCTAGAATGATTCTCCTATATTCACAGATGTAAGACGATTATGTGAAAAAAAGTTTATTCAAGTATATGGTATGCTTCAGCCTACTAAATTAAACATCTGTTACTAAAATCAGATTCGTTTAATTAATTTATAGATTTAAAAGATCTATTTTTTTAATATTACTACATTCATCGAAATTTGATCACAATCATTGAGAAGTAAATTTGTTTGCCCTTTTGACCAAAGTGAGGACTATGGACGATTTTACATTGCCTTTTCTTTATCTATTTATCTAAATGTATAGATAAGTTCCGCTGTTAATTTCAAGCACCTTATCCGATTTTAATTAAATTTGCTATACATGTTCAAAAAATTTACTGTATAATTTTTGGTAAAATTTCATTTTCTTCTTTGAGGAAAGTTTCCAAAAATATCCAATTTGTTCTATACATACTACTGCAATTGATGTAAAAATAATAATAGAATATGAAAACTTTCATTTTTCTTTTAAAACAATTCCCTCGAAAAATAACAACTTTTTTTATGCAAGCTGTGAAGTGGTTTTTTGAAATCGATATAAAATGATGATTGGACATTGGAAAACTATAATTTTTAACTAACAGAGTTAATTGTTTCAATATCCTACAAATGGTTGATTATCAATGAATGAATGATTGGATAATTTTCAATTATTAACATTTACAAAAAAAAATACACTAGGAGAACAGAAACATACATAGTCACTATATTTATATTATTATTATGGTTATATGTTGATTACATAAATTTGAGGTAGAATTGTGATGAATTCAAACATATTTTGAAAAAATATTCAAATAAAAGTTTTTGTATTTGAACTTTTCTTCTATCTCTTATGATTTTTAAAGTGAATCAATTTGACCCCGAGGACTGATTTTGCTCATTCAGGAAGTTAAATTCAATTTGTAGGTCTGGAATACGCCAACAAAAATTGAGTTCGCTATCTCTTTTCATTTTCTAATTATCGTGATGATGATCGGGCGGTCAGACAAACGATATTTCAATGAATTTTAACGTTATTATTTTTACTTTAAATTTCATTAAAAAGTTGGGTGTAATAACGAAGTTATCAATAGTTAAAAACCGGAATAAACGTTTCAAAATATATTCACATTTCTAACTTAATCATTAGTATGATGTAATGTACATAATAATTCTGACAAAGTATATAAAATATTTATAAATATGATTTTTGTACAGTAAAACATTTCTAAAATATTATTATTATTTGTTTGTTGTTATTTTGTATTATATACAATACAACATTTTTACAATACTACAGTAACATATTATAAAACAGCAACAACAACAATAACAATGTGACACAAATAATGTAAACAATTTAAAACATAAAATACATAAACATAGAAAAATACTTATAAACATACATAAATACTATACTACACATATGTATATATGAAACATTATGGAAAATATTATTATACTACATATATATGGTAAAAACCATTTTGAAAATCTGGAATACAAGAGAGATGCGAGTGAATTGTTACTAGTGGATATTATTTAATCATCAAAAACTTGCAATATAATCGGATATTAGAATCGTAGGTACACAGATTTACAAAAATTCTCATCAAACTCCGCGAAGATTATTAATTTCTTAGTATTTATTGTTAATTTTCGTGTATCTGTTATCTTATGCTTAGTTCCTCGAGAATATTATTACAAAATCAAACATATCAGATGTGTACTTATGAAGCCTGATCTTTGAAAATGATCTCATCCACCAAAGCAAATATATTTTGTGGAAAATATTATTATTTTGAAAAATTATACAGACATCTGGTTTTTCAATATGGAAGTAAAGAAACTATATATTAAACATTGATATAGAAAACTTTTATAATTTGTTTAAGGGCTATTTTCCGAAATATCTTCTTTTTTTTTATTGAAAATATATGTTGCGGAAATAGATACAATATATTATGGTTATTAAGCATAAGCTAGTTTAAAAAATTGATTTAGGTACATCAAATAAGCAATTATCTTCGTCTTTACCAAATGTAGCTATTGGTTTTGTAACAATAGCGACAAAACAAGCGTTTCAACCGTTCCCATTCATTTTAGTACTTCAACGAACCCTTACTCTTGACCTAATTATTTCTCTAATTAACTGCGATTTAATAGCACAGATTCTATATTAAAAAATAAGATAAAATTTTTTTAAATAATTGTTTAATAAAAAGTTAAAAAACTTTCCTCTAAAATATCCAACCCTTTTTGTGATATGTGTAACATTTTATATCTGGATTATAAATGTGTTCAAGGATAATGGCTACGGTTGGCAAAAAGAGAATCGTATGGTATAGTGGTGTCTGTGTATGAAGGTTTTCTATACAGGCTATATTCCAAATTTTGATTTTTGAGTCTAAAAAGTTGATTTCATTGTTTGATTCAATTTCCAAAGTAAACGTTCAAAGAATTGACGAAGGCCAAAAAACTCTCCATTGGCCTATCGGTACCAGCAAAACAAACAATGACGCCATCTACATAGTAAAAGCAAGAAATATAGGATTCAACTTAGAAATAATAAGCAAAATGGAGAAAAATAAGAATTATAAAATTTAAAAATTTTGCCATATGAATATGTCTGCCAGTAGTGGATTGCCCTTTGCTGAGTATGTGGTTTGTCTGTAATTTTACTGCCGAACATTCAATCCGAGATTATTAGCGGATTTCTGTTTTACTTTTTAAAAGTGTCTCTATCTATTTTTACACATTCATTTGGCGGAATGTTGCCAAATATATTGCTGACTTATAGGGATTCCAATTTGTTTATTTGAAAATTCTTGAGTTTTGCAACCAGATCCACCGAATTTTTTATGCAGTGGTTATAAGAAAGTATTTTGCTTCTTAATATTAAACTATTTTTTGGCGGCTCACCTAATACAATTCAGCTTGAATAATTAAAAAATCGCAGGTTAAAAGTGTGTTCAATAAAGGGTTGTGAACTGACTTGATGAAGTTATTTTTCGCCCTTTGAATATGAAACATTATACCTGAATTTCAATTAATGAAATATTATAAATCTAATAATTAAGAAATATATACGTTTCATATACATTAGAATAAAAAGTTTTAAAATAATTCATTATTCATACCAATTACCAATAAAGTATAATGAATTTTAAGAACGCCAATTTTAACTTTTGCTTGTTTAAGAACAAATAGTAACATTTTATTGTTAAATATTATTAAGAGAGTAATAACAAAAAAAGATTTATCAACATGTATTTGATCACGAAAATACATTAAACATAACGCAATATTTATCCAAATACTATTCAACTTCGAGACAGATTACTTCACATCGTATCCTGAAATATAACTTGGTATATAAAATACTTATTATCTTTCCAATATGAGATTTTTCTAAAACTAATTAGAAAAAATTGTTCTTATATTTTCCCGTGATGCAAACAGATATAAAATGTTTATAATTTTTAGTATAAATTTAATTTATAAATAATACTAAACTATTCTATCTGGTCGTATAATTTTTTATGGTAATCAAAGTTTTCTATTAAAATTTAATCAATGCTAATCAAAGCATAAAGTGTTTGTTTATATTTTATAGTTAAATAAATAACATTGAATGAAATACTCGACAACACGATCGATTCGAATGAATTTATTTTAAAATAACATAAAATCCATTATTCAAATATTATATTTTATATAGTAATTAACAATTTTATCATGAAATTAAAGTTTAATAAAATATGACTCTAATTATTGAATACACATTTTTGATGTTCATTGTGTAAATAAATATAACACAAATAAATTAATTATTACCTTTATATGTCGAATTTTAACATGCAATTTTTTTAACATTCATCATCAACTTCGATGGGTGCTTTATAAATACGGAATGTCTCTGAAATTTAATAGAAAATTTGCTCTTGAAAAAAAATTATCTATTCAAAAAAGTTACCCTAAAGCAATACTTTGAATAAATTGAGTCGGGAATTTTAAAAATAGATACTTTTTACATTCGAATGTATAGATAAAATAGTCTTTAAATTCTCTTGTTTTTCTTATTATTTCCAAAATTTCATGACTAAAATAATCTTTAACGATTCTTTAATTAAAGTCGTGTGTTAAATTGTCAGATAACGGGAATGCAATACTTCAAGGACCTTTTAAATATCAATCGACAAGACGCCCAATTATTGTGGTTTTGGAATACACTTAAATCGATTGATGTATCCACTTTTAATTTAAAATAATTATATATGTAAAACTTGGAAACGCAAGATAATATGATAAAAATGAAAGGAAAAATAAATTACGGGCGATCTGAGTTCGGGAAGTAGAAAACTCACCCTTTTTTAAGGGTAAAATACTAAGGGTTTAATTCGATTTCCGGCAAAACTACAAGTCCTATGGAAAAAGTTGTAGGTAATAAATAGATCTACAACTTTTGTATTTACACTTTTTTCACATAACCTCAAAATTTTTCTATTGAAAATTTAAGGCGCTTTTTCGATATTTATTCAAAATAAGATGAAAAATAAATATTTTAAATCAAAAAAATTACAGTGTATTTGGAACATAAATAGATATATTTTCACCAAATTTCGGAGAAAAAAAATAAAAAACCAAAAACTTGGTTATTTTAATTTTTCACATAAATTTTGAGGTTATGTGAAAAAAGTGTGCATACAAAAGCTGTAGATATTTTTATTACCTACAACTTTACCATTTCACTTTTTTTCATAGGACTTGTAGTTTTGCTGGAAATTCAGATAAACTAAAATTATAAAAAGCAAAAATTGTTTCTATTAGAACTTTTCTTCTTTCTGTTATAATTTCAATTTGTGTCATCGATTTATGAGAACCAATTTACCAAATTTGCCCAAAATCTACTAATCTTGATTCAACTGGCACACTTAACTACTGTCAAAAATTCAGATTGATTGAATTCTTTTTTTGCGAATAATCGAGTCACACAAATGTGACACGAATGTTTGTTTTGATAAAGCTAACATTTTTAATTTGGATTATGGATGCATTGAACCCAATTGACCTATTCACGATCTTACTCACTTTTAAGGTCTAGAAAATCCACCAAAATACCAGCTCGCTTAATGATGGATGGGCGGAAATGGTCAAGTGTAATTTTTAGTTAAGTCATTTTATAAAGACCCATACAAAAATTTTTTTAGTACTTTCAATATTTTCTACCGTTGCAAATTTTGGACTAATCTTAATACACTATGATATATTTCACATATATGTCGGGTGTAAAAATCAAAAAATTATGGCAATGATAGATCATCACCGTATAAATTAAAAAATAATTAAATGTTTTTATGGAAAATATAATTTAAGTTCAAAAATAAATTTTGTAAATTTCATAAAAGTGATGAAAAAAATAAAAGTTTTTGTAACATAGTTTAAACTCAAAGTCTTGTTAATTTGTTACACTAAGTTTCCTAAATTCTGAATTCCGAATGAGAATTAAATAATTTATTTAAATAGTTTGTTGGTGATTAACTAAAATGGAAATTATATTAAAATTACCTTGCCCAACCTATATATTACTTTTTTTTTGCCATTATATTTTGAAGTAAATGTAAAATCCCATATATATGTATACATTTAAGCCACTAAATGTATTTTTACATTGACGGTATGTTATATTTAATAACAGAATTGTGTCATGTATGTAAATATTTTTATATATTTTGTTTTGATATTCTGCCACTAGTAAACTATTTTTAGATATATTTTTAAACAGGAATAAAATGTTTCAAATATTTAAATAATATTTAGGTTAATATAAACTCATATCTTTTTAAATATTTAACAAAACAAAACAAAAAAATAAAAATGTATTATATATGACATTTAAAATTGAATGTTTTTTTACAAATTTCTTTTGCAAGGAAAATAAATTATTTGTTTTGGAATCTTCAAAATATCTCTATCAAATAGAGTTTGAATTTGAAATAATGATATTAATTAAATTCTTCAGAATGGTATACTAAATAAATTTGGAGTTTTGATCAAATATACTTTTTGAAAAAAGATTAGTATTATTCTATACCTCTTATACAAATCGGTTTAACAGATAACACAACGAGTCAAAATATAAGCGATGTCTCATTCAACTAGGAACGAAAGGCATCGAAAATTGCTAAAAAAATTGTATCCCTATAGATAGAATTGTAAGCCTAATGATATATTAAGGTTACGAAAAATTCAAATATCTAGTTCTCAATATAAAAAAAAATTGCAATAAAGACATTTTTCCCTTAACTCTTAATTAAGTACTAATTTAATTATGAAAATCACCTATTCATAAATCTAAAATTCTGATCATATGTTCAATAACTGATTTTTCTAAAGTTAATTTTAAGAATTATTTTAAAAATTATGGCACTATTAACGACATTTGTGGAGTCATCATAACAAAACAATTTTGTAAACTATTTATTATTAAGTTACCCATTTTTTTATTATCATTTAAACATTTTGTTATATGAGGACTTACAGATAACGCTATAACTTTTGTGACAATAAATTAAAAAATGGTAATTGCAAATTTTTTTAATATTTCGTTACAAAAATTTTACTAAAATATTCGTATTCGACATATTGGACGTTTTTATAACTTTTAAAGCAATCAATTTTCTTAAACAATCACGCATATTTAAAATTGTAATATCAATTTCTAACACGTTTTGAATAAAAGGACTAGTCAATATTTCTTATGATTTAAAGCAAACGGCAATTTTTATTTATAGTTAAACAACTTATTTCTAAATATTCTTTAAAAGGAATTCGTTTAGGTAACGCATATTTTATGCATATACATTTATAACGACATTTTTATGTTATACACATAAATAATAAACATTTTGTTGCATTTTTATTCAAATATTTAATTTTTAATCTCAACATTCAGATTAAGCATTTCTTTTCATTCAGTTCATCTAAATTTGTGCACTTGAATTCTAATAGCTGCACTTGAATTCGTTTTATAAAACATTAGGAACATTTTAGATAAAAAAAATTTTTTTTTAATAACATCATTAAAATAAAAAAGATCAGAAATTATTAAATATAAATAATTATGTCTGATTTATTTTCTATCACTTTATTTTAGATATTTATTTCTTGTTATTAAAATAGAACACATAGAAAAAATTACCTTTTCCAACATATGGTATTTCAGATACCAACTTGTAACTTTTCTTTACTAAACTATAAAATATATTAAACGATTCCATTTTCAGTAAACGAAAAACATTTAAAGTTTTCTAGTTTTACTCCTATCAAAGTTTTTTACACTTAATGGAAAAATATGCTGAAAGTTGCATCGCATATTTTCTTCATAAAATATTAAATAAATTATTAGTAATAGAAAAAAAGTAAAAAATAAAATAAAAATAATATTTCTCATTGATTGTTAATTATCACTGAAAGAATCAATAATACAATATTGTACATTCCTTAACAAACCGTCTGATTCAGATGAACATAAATAAAAGATTTAGTTGATTTTCCGAGACTCGTGTAATGCATATTTAATAATTTATGCGTTTTCCGCCATTTAACCGCAAAGTTTTGTGCATTGAAACTCCATTATAAAACCATTTAGCTGTATACTTTTACCTGTATATTGTATACATATGTAGTTTTTTAAATAATGCAATAGTTTTTTCTAGTTTGTTGATAGGAAAACCCATAATACATAATATTATCGAACGTAAAAACGTGTATATTATAAGCTGTTATTATTGTACAATTCAAGTGTAATGTTGTAGACATCAACTCTCCTTGTAACTAAAGTGACTATATACTATACATAGGTACATACATGCATACGTACATAAATGTTTAAGTGCTTGTTGCAATTCAAACCAACGACATATATATACAAAATATAGACGTAGTAAAAACGGTCTCAAGAGAAAACTAAAAAACAGACTGACTTGAATTGCATCTATATAACGTAATCATCAGAAGTAGTACGTTATTAGTCTGGTACAAGAAGACACACATGGTCAGAAACGGAAAATTTTTTATTCGTAAATAATTAAAAAATACTTTACGAACACTTCTTTGACACTTCTTACAACAAGAATTTTTGAAATATTTTAGTATTTTTGTATCGAATATTCGGATCTTTAGAAAATACTAGCTAGCAATACCTACTGAAATAAGCCATTCAAAAGTTTTAAATTTTATTTATCGAAAAAATTTTAGATCTTTGACATTTTTTTTAAAAACAAAGGCTTATAACTTTTGAACAAAATATTTCATATTTTTTTTCCAGTAAAGGTAATACTGTAATAAATAGAGGGCAAATTTATTCTTAATGAATATAAAATCTCTGCCTAAATTGCGATAAGATTTAAGGTTAAAGTTTTTGGTATAAATGTTTGCTATTCAATTCGTACACGTTTAGATTTGGTGATTATCTTGTAGCCTAGCTGGGAGACCAGTCTACCACCATTTTAAAGATTTTATACAAACAAATATATCCTTAACTTTAGTCTTAGCTCTTATATATTTGCTGCGTATTTTTTGACAATGATTGATATTTAACATATAACAGGTGGGCTAGCATAGAAGGTCATAGGCTAGCATAGAAAAAATATTTTTTTTTTTTATAGAATTTGATTTTTTTATTAAATATAGTTTCCTTCGAGGGCGATACAATGATCATACAATTGTACAGTCGTACAATTTTTCGATACCATTTTTATAATACGATTTGTCTTTAGCCTCAAAATAGGCTTCTGTTTCGGTGATTACCTCTTCATTCGGAGCAAAATTTTCGTTAAGCGAGCATCCTCTTGAAGTCTGAGAAAAGAAAAAAGTCATAACTGGAGAGTACGGTGAATTCAGAATGAATCCAAAGCCAATTCTTGCAATCGATTTCATTGATTTGTTATACGGTGCATTATCTTGATGAAACAACTTTCTTCTTCTTCAAATAAAGCCGCTTTATTGCGATTTCGTCTTTCAAACGCTCTAATAACGCTACGTAATAGCCGCTGTTTATGGTTTTTTCCTTTTTAAGATAGTCAATGAATATTATACCATGAGTATCCCAGAATATTGATGCCAGAATCTTGCCAGCCGACTTTTGTGTCTTTTAACGCTCTGGAGTCGGTTCATCACGTTCACTCGGCGGACTGTCGATTGGACTTCGATGTGAAATGATGGAGCCATGTTTCATCTATCGTCACAAATCGACGCAAAAATTCGGATTTATTACGATCAAACAGCTCCAAACACTCCTTAGAATCATCGATTCGTACTTGTTTTTGGCCGATTGTGAGCTCGCGCGGCACCCACTTTGAACAGAGCTTTTGCATATCCAAATGTTCAAACACGATATGATCAACACGTTCCTTTGATATTTTTAGGGTCTCAGCTATCTCAATCAATTTCATTTTATGGTTATCAAAAATTATATTGTGGATTTTTATGTTTTCGTCGGTAATAGCCTCTTTTTGAGGCGTTCACTGCGTGCATGGTCTTCGGTGCTCATTTTGCCTCGTTTAAATTTAGTAAACCACATCCTCATGTTTCAGAGTTTCAGTTTCAGAGTCGAATAATGTTTATCAAGCCTTGGTTTCAACAGTATTTTTTTTTTTTTGGCCAAAAAGCAATGATTTATTAACACACGAAATTCCTTTTTATCCATTTTCTCAAGGTAACAAAAGTTATTTCACTAAAAATGCTATAAGTCGGATACTACTAGTGCAACAGCTGTCAAATTCATACAAGCGTTTTTTGAAGGTTAGGGCTAACTAAAAATCATATGAAGTTGATACTTATAGTAGCGCCATCTATGTGTCAGCCCGCCTAATATGTTATATGCTTTGTTGACATGTATTATACAAACTCTGTAGCAGTCTTCTATGAACAGAGTCTTTTAATAAACACTTTTTAATGCGTACACATTAACATATGGCCAAATCTAAATAACCAATCTATTTTCATTTATTAAGGACGTTCCCACGAATATTAGTTTTCTTAGAATCATTTAGAAAATTTAATCGGGTTATTCGTTTAATTATAAAAACAAAAAAGTTAGCCACTTTTTGATTATTTTCAATCTTTTACCTTGACCTGACAAATATAAGTTAACGAATCCGAAAAATGGCGCAGTGAAATTTATTACAATAATGTAATGAGCTCAGTGAATCTCATCTATTTTCATTTGTAGATACCATAATCCACATATCATTTTAGCTCGAATCACTCTACGGAACGTCATATATACTTTCTTATTTGATAATATTTGATAGACACTAATGATGTAGCTTTTCTATCGTTGAGCGAATTTTTAGAATAAATTCAGTTGTCCCAAAGATAATCATCCACAAATAAATAAAACCTTTACCTCTATATTTTAACGTGTTGCATTCATAAAAATTTTTTCATTCAAAATATAATATGTAATAGAAATTTCGTAAGCAATATCTATTTTTAACATCAAATTTGGAAGCGTCACAAATTACTAGAAAAATACTTATTCAAATGTTTTGAAATTTGGTATGCTCGATATGGACATGAAAACGGAACACTTCTCGGAGGTTTTTTCTGGAAAAATCATTTCAAAATATAAAATCAAATTTTTATTTTTACCTTAAAATGTTAATATTATGCATACTTAATTTCATAACATTTGGATAAGTATTTTTTGATTTATGTGTGTGCGAAAACTTGAAAAAAATACAATGTATATGGCATGATTTTAATTTAATACTTATTAAAAATAATCTTGTTTTTAATTTCTCAAGAACAGCTACTGTGCAATTGCAGCTGCAGGAAATACACTATATTTTTTCATAACTTCGAACTTTCATTTAGTTTATTATCGAGATAACTGTTTCTTCTTTTCATAACTGTTTCATCTTTTTTTTATGTATTTACCAAAACAAAACTCCTAATCCTACAAAGTACAGAAATGTAAACGAAAACATGAAGGAAATCAAAAACAAAAGCGGCATGAAGATATAAGAATCACATGAAATGATTTCTTCACCTGAATATACCCTCAACGATATCAAAGAGGTAAAATTAGTGGCGATAATATATTTGTGTAAATTTGACTGAAATCACACTAGTAAGCTAGTAAAACTTGTAATGATTTTGCGAGCATGACCCTTAAAGACACACAAACATGAACGAACTGGAAGAAACATTTAACTGGTCTAAAACATATGGCTATTGGATTCAATCTTTCACAATAGTAATGACCAAATTGTCCCATCTACACTCATGTTTGACTAATAGTCATATTCGATTTTTTAAATACAACGTACTACTACTATCTTTATACCATAGACGAAGTGCATTCAGTCTGCCTGTCCGTCTGTGACTAACTTGTTGTGAATGTTATTGTCAAGAGTATACAAACACATCCATACACATACGAAAAACTATTACATTTTCTACTATAGAATAATACCTTGCAACATATCATCTAATAGGGATTTTCACCATTTTTACCTAGAAGAAATCTAAGGTATTCAAAGAGGGCTATTTACACTCATAATATATGAGGGGTTGAAAGATTTTAACACACACATGAATGTGTCTCGTATTTATAATGCTCGAGGAAATATAAAGAAAATTTCATAACAAAAATAAATATAATCTTTTAAAGAAGGATTTAATAAATATTAAAGTTTCTTCGAAAGTTTCTTTCACTTTTCATAATTTTATGTCTGTCTGGGATTTGTGGTACAGAATTTTGATCGACGTTTATAGGATTTTAATATGTTATAGTAATTATTTTCTTACTTCGTAATGGAAATTTACTTGCTTTTCTTCTTCCAAGAACAAATTTTAAAAAAAAAACACTATTATCGTTTATTCTTCGTAAATTCTGTAAATATTTTATTATCAATATTTAAGCTGTAATTATTAAGATTTGTTAATTACACAAAATTCTGCCATTTCATCTATGTCTTAAAATTGACTTCGACTTATACAAAATGCGGCCCACAAAATCTTTTAAACAGTGAAATATTGAAGAAAAATAGACAAAAATTTCGTTTAAAAAAAAAATTATTTAAAAAATTGTTGAGAGTTAATGCGACTTAAAGTAAAGAGTTGAAGACATTTTGAATATTAACGATTCGATATTTTAAATTCGAAAGTTCCTGTAATTTTTTTATTGAGTTCTTTTTAAAATGTCATTATTGTTTAAAAATTTATTATTAATTGCAAGTATATCTTGAAAATCGAATTCAAACAAAGTAATTATTTCTGCAAAAAGACGCAAGTGTTTTTCTATTAAAATTTGCTATATTTTAAATAATCAATGAAATATAACATTGTTTAGCATTAATAAATTTATAATTTAAAGGGTTTTACTATTTTTTTTATTCCATGAAAATAACGAATTCAAAATTCAATAATTCAGAAGTTAGATCTATTTAAACATATAACATATTGATTATATAACCATATTTATTGCTACATATATAAACTGATAATGAACAGATTTTTAATTTTTGATAACTTCCGGTCATCGTAAGAAGTTTTGCGATTTTGGCAGAGAAGCGATTTTGGCAGAATATGTATCATATTCATAAAAATGTTACCTCAATTTTGAACACATTTTCTATATTATGAGAAATTTTATACAGTCTAATTTTATTGTACTAGGGTATTATATTATTCAACTAATTAATTTTTTTTAATATAAATAATTATTTTAAAGAATAAATTAGCTGATAATTTACGGCCAATTCTTTATCACAACAAATATAGTTGCATTGCAAATTGAAATACAATTTTCTTTATAAACTTTGTATACCCACTAAGAAAACGATCTATTGTTCAGTTAAATTCGGATTTACCTACATTTTTACAATCCAAAATTAGAAAATATATCGGTTTTTAGATTCAGAATCTAATTATAATAAGTTTTATACGTACAAAGTTTAATCAATGAATATTAAAAGCTTTTATTGTATAAGTTTCCTTTTCATATATTGCAATTACTATTTACATTTAATTGAAAGTAAAACGTACACATATCTTTCATTTGAAAAGAGATTTATTTTGATACTTGAAACAAATAGGAATTATGATAACTATGTAGTTCCCATAACAATATTTGGTAAAATTAAATAAAATCAATCAATCTTAATTAAATAACTTTTAATTAAATTATATATAAGTTTTATATTTAATAATGTCAATTTTAGATCATAAAAAATGATTTCTCATCTACAGGAAATTTTAAAATATTCAAAGTCATTTTTTAAGATTTTAATTTAATATTTGTACTTTTGAAAATAAATCTTGTACCTATAATAATACTTGGTAAGTCTGAATACATTAGCTTAATCTGAGTAAGTTTTATTATACCAAAACACGGTTCTTTGTTGAATTCTTTTCAACTTACAATTAGGAAACGAATTAAGATAAAACTGAACTAATACAAACATATAACACAAACAGCAAAACAAACTTCGAAATAAAACTAAATATATTGATAATAAAAGAAATATATCTTATCTTATATCTTTAAATGAGCAATTCTTGTGTATATATATATATAAATATATATATTTATATATATATATAATTGGAATCTCGGAATCGGCTCCAACGATTTTCATGAAATTCAGTATATAGGGGGTTTCGGGGGCGATAAATCGATCTAGCTAGGAATCATTTTTAGAAAATGTCATTTTATTTGTGTTTTATCGATAATTTTTTATAATGTAATGATATATTTGTTTAATATTTATAGTACTATAGTCATTGGAGTGGCTAAGTGGTAGCGTGCGAGGCTCTTATATAGAGATTCCGAGTTCAAATCCCGGCTCGACCGACGAGTAAAATTAATTTTTTTTTTAATTTTAATAATTTTAAACAAAACCCAACCCAACAAAACAACACAATAAAGTGAATAATATTTTTCAAATAAGATTTTGTTATTATAATTGTATAATTTTTTATAATGTAATGATATATTTGTTTAATATTTAAAGTCATTGGAGTGGCTAAGTGTTAGCGTGCTGGACTCGTCTTCCGCCTCGACGTAATATAATTTCCAAAAAACACAATTTATAAAAAAAAAATACCGAGCAAAGCTCGGTCATCCAGGTACTATGTATTATGTATGTATTGTCCAATATTCATAAAACTCGGGCAAATAAGTAATAATTGATTAATCTCCATTATTTATCAAACACAAAGTGAACGTAAGAGTCAAAAAACCCACATACCCTTTATTATATTCCGTGATAACTCAATTCTAAATACGGAAAGCCATACTAACTAGATCCCAAATATCGACTGTCAAATATAGCTTGTAAATCGTTTAACGTGCAGATTTCTATAATAGTACCACGTAGATTTTATAGATTTATATATGTAGATTTTAATAAAACGCATTTTTATTACTTTATTCGATAGATGAAAAACTACTTTGTCCAATGTATGAAAGGTTAATTATAATGCCTTTCACTTTCAATAATTATTATCATAATACTCGTTCGTTTTGGCTTTCTTCATACAGTCAGGGTATTAGGAGTAATGGCAAACTTGGTCCGTGCCAAATTGACCGTTATTTATAAATAAAAATATATGGCACAAATTTTTAAAGAACGCAATACTCCTCGAGATATTCAACATTAAATTTTGGTACTTTAGATATTTTAAATCAATCACGATGTCTCCTACTCCAACGACTTAAAATTCTGTAAATTTTGACCAATTTAACAACCATCAGTAGATATACTTAAAAAAAAATTTTTTTCACAGAACTAAAAATGCTTTACAGATTCCAAAAATCTAGTTAATATTTCATATACATCGTTAATCTCTTTAAATTTACCCTGAAACTTTAAATTTATTATTGTTACTTTTAAATCATAATTATTTTCAAATGAATGACTAAATCCGTCAACATTCAAAAAACCCTCTGTTTTAAACTCAAACGAATCATAAATCGTACGAATTATGTTGCGGCGTAGTTAATAATTTTAAATAGTAATTCTCGTTGTTTTTTTTTTTAATTAATGAATTTATTTATTTTAAATTTTTATTTTTTTTAAATGATTAGAGTGACAAATTATACATACACGCTTTATGATTCATTTATACTATGAGACATATTTAAGTTCAAAGTACGATAATTGTCATGTAATAAAAAACAAAACCACAGCTCATTATTCATTCATTAAACAAAATGAATCTGGAACTTTACAATCAAATAATTTCTGCAAAATATGCTTACTTCTTCATGAAAAATCGAAAATAAAGTATCTATTTTTTCGCAATTTTTGACATGAAAATTCAAAAATTTGTGTTCATTTATAGATTTTATCCGCTGGAATTACAAGCTTTTGTAACTATTTGAGCTCAACAAATTATAAAAACAATTGAAACCATAGTTTCATCCGTATTCGTTTTTCAAAAAACTTGCAAGGACGAAAGTCGTAGAAAATATCTTATCACTTTTTTTTGTAAGAATATCTGTCTATGTATCTGTCTGAAGTCTTCCTTAGGAAAACGTCGGTTTCAGAACAAAAATTTTTTTTTTAATTCGTGTAATGGTTAATCTAATCATATAAATTTCGATTTTTTCCCCAATTTCCTAGATCAAATTATTTTGTATTTTATAAATACGTATTTCGACTACAAAGTAGTCATCATCAGTATGAATTAGCTAATTATAATGATTCTATGAGGAGATGTTACTTGCTAATTTGGTGACGGTTTGCACATGCTGTGGTACTAGGGGAACGCTTTGATTTGCTTTGCAAAGAGTCCATGGTTAGACTGCACTTAGTAGAATTTTTAATTTATTAATATTTTGAAATTTTATTATTGAATGTTACCACTTTAAACACGGTTCAAATTAGCGAACTAGAGTAAATTGCACAAGTACTGTATATTATAACAAATTTATAAAATTTACTAATTCTAGATCATCAAAAGTATCAATAATAAATCTCCAATATTTACAATTAATACATTAATTTCGAATATTAAATATTTCGTTGAAAATAATTCAATTAATTCTTGAAGTTTTTTGGTTTGCATTGATATGGCACATTCGTCGTTGATAGAGTTTTCATTAGAAATATCGATTTTTATACTCTTTGCTGTAATGTACTCAGTTAAGTTTGAATATACAGTCAAACCGGAGTAAGAGAGAACTGGGTAAGCGAGAAAACTCTATAAGTGAAAATAATTCTCAGGTCCCGAGCTTTGACCCCTCAAAAACCTCTAAATGTGAGAAACAAAAACCTCTTTAAGTGACAGTCGTTTTTCCCATTCTGACCTCTATAACTGAGAGCCTCTTTTGTATTTACCTCTATAAGCGGTAATTTTCCTATGTATGACTCATTCTTTTTTTTCAGGAATTAGGAACTATGTTGTTTTCTTGTAATTCAAAGAAATAATATTTAACTGTAAAAAGTTGACTGATTTTTTTAAATAAAATTTACCTGTTACTTGCTTCTTTGTATTTATGTATTTCAATAATCACTTCGTAATCACTCTAATAAATTATTCTTTATCATGTTTACAACTAAATATTTTGAATAAACCTCTGTAAGTGAGACCTCTTCTATACCTCTTCTATACCTCTATAAGCTAGAAACTTGCATTAGTGAGAAACCTTGCCAAGCGAGAATAAAATCATGGTCCCTTGAACTCTCTCTTAACCAGGTTTGACTGTATTGAAATAAGAAACGTAAAATAATAATTTAGGAATTTAAAGTTTTAGAAAACTTTGTGCCAGAAATTTCATTTATCATTAATGAGCAAAATAAATACAATAGAGCAATTTAGATAAAAAAGAGTGAATGATAATTTTATACTGGATTAATGGTTATAATACTTGCTTAAGACTTGGATTAAGTTTTTTAGACTATAATTATTATGAATTGTTGGATTGTAATAACATTTTAAATAAAGCAAATCAAAAAAAAAAAAAAATTTTCCTATAGTTTTTCGCCCGTTTCTGTGTTTTGAGCTCATGAATATGTAGGTAATATTGAATTAAAATATTTTTTTTATATTCTTGCGTATCGTATTTTCTTATTTTTGGCTTTCAAAATTATATAGCTTTCAAAATATATAAGATTTATATTAAATATTTAACTCTGATGTATGACTAAACAATTTTCACATTGCGATGTATACATTTGGAGAATATTTTGTTTTTAAGGCTATCAAATTGAAATTACAAAAATTCAAGGAATTTATAAGCTTCAAAAACTCACAAAATGATTATTTGTGAACCACTATAGTCATTAATTTAGCTTAAACTAGTTACGTGTATCGACAAACAGTATGATTTGAATAGATCGTGATCATTGCTTTTGGTCAACGAACATTTTCGAATTTCGATTTTAACATTTAATAAAATATATTCCGACACTTACATAATACACTTTGTTGTATTTATTTAAAGATAGACTTTGAACTTTCCATCTCCATTTAAATATATAATTTAATAAAAAAATAAATAAACAAATCACTTGATTAAAATTAATTTAAAAAAATTAACTGTATCATTGAATTACATGCTGCTTGTAAATATTATTTATCTATTTGTAGGGTGAAGAACATAAAAATCCAACCAATACAATATTTATTTTTTATTATTTAGAAAAAAACTGTTCAGACAGGCGACAGTCTTTAAATATATCAATTTTGAATGGAATTACCCTAAAAAAAATCAACAATAAAGACCAAAAAATACATGGACCAATATGGGAATTTTATTTGAAAGAAAAGTGATGAATTGGAGAAGTATAGCATAAAAAAAAAACTGGTCAAGTGTAAATGTATCTGTTATACTGAAGGTTCAGAACCACATATGCAAGGCAGATAATACTTTTAGTTTAATTTCAGAACATTCTTTTTGTATAGGGGACTAGCAAATCAATTAACAACGACATTTTTGTTTCTGAAGTGAATCATTCGTATTCGTAAATTCGATTTTTATAGTCGACATACATAATATGCCATAGTTAATTTTAGTCTAAAGTTGGTAACACCACCAAATATTAACCGCACAAACAAAATTTTGGTATAGGTGTTCATAGAAATACATAATTAATTCGCTGCCGATTGTCCGTCCGTCATCACGATAACTCAAAAACAAAAAGAGATATCGAGAAAATTAATTTTGTTGGCATATTCTAAAAATAAAAGTGAGTTTAAGTTCGTGAATCAGCAAAATCGGTCAATTGGGTCTAATGGATCCTTGACCCAACTATAAAAGATGGATGAAAAGTTCAAATAGAAAAGAATGTTTATTACAACTTTTGTTTGAAACACTTTTTCGTAAAATATTTGAGTTCTCCACAATTAACGGAGTTAATCTAAACAATTAACTCCGTTATTTGTTATCTTTACTCGTTAAATATGAAATATTGTCTACATGTTCCCCCATATTTCGTTCTCGTTGTCATAATTATCAATCGATCTCATAGGTATTTAACTACCTAATTTTTTATATTTAATCAACATTACGCACATAGCTAGATGCCTAATGATATTATGCTAGTGTTTCGATTATATAAGTATTCCTTTTTTTTTGTTTTTGTTCCTTAAGCTGATGGTTAAACTTCTGTAAATACTAAAGCTGCATATTCCCAGCAATAATAGAACAATTTTGGAAAAAACCCGAGGCGAATATACGCAACGACAGACATCTAGAATATTTAAAGTGTTAAATTCGAGGGTTAAACGTCTTCGAATAACAAAAATTAAATCCGCTAACGAAATAGTATACTACCATTCTTCTATTTGGGCAAGGGAAGTGACGAGTATGTTAGTAAACTGATAATTTAAAGTTTTATAAATTATAATCGTAGTGCAAACACTGCGATTAAATTAATTTTTTTTTAATATTGTGTATTTTTGGAAAGACTTATCAAATGTTCCTTTAGTGGCAACATTTCTTAAAAATAACTTTAGTTCATGTTCTGTTACTGCTCAAGAAATTAAAAACTTGTAAAGCTAACCTAGCTTAATATGAAAAATCTATTTACTATCATTATCAACAGTACTTACAAAACTTTGGATACGGAACTCTAAAAAAGTACGTCTTTGGCGAATACAATAAATAGATAATTCTTTTAAAAATTTTGTTTTACGATTGGTATCGAAAAGTAATAAATTGTAGCAAGTATTTCGTATTGTTACCAAAAAAAAATGTATTGTTGTTGCTACGATAGACGGATATACTTGTTCCTTATGTACAATTTGATAGATAACGCCCGGTGAACGTGAATGTCGGCGACTGAGATGTATTCTTCATGTTCTATTTTGTTACAAACAAGGTAAAATAAATGATCGAAAAACCAAGTAAAAAGTATCATCTACTACGTATTGAACTGTAATTGATATTATAGACAGTTATCTATAGATAAAAAGTGAACGCTTATATGTTACATCGGTTTTTTCCGACACTTAAGAGAAACCATATTTTACCCGTAAATTTTTTGTTTCAAACTTTTAATTAATTAGTTTTCTATAACATCGTAAACAATTAATTATGTTATTTCATGGTAAGCTTTTTTTGGTCTTTGTAACTTGTATACTATACTATATTTGTAATACTACTACACTCATTTTACCATTAAACAATTCAAAAAATATACAAACAACCTGAAAATGTAAACAAAAAATATTTCCCATTGCGGTAATTTAGTTAATGGAGCACAGAAAATAACTTTCATACTAAGAACGTTAGTAGTAATTTCGTATATTAAAATTGTTTAAGTTTTAAAAATAGTCGATCTATTTGACAAATTGTTTTCGAATCATTTATTTATGTTTTTCAGAATCAGTAGATCGATATGCAGCTAGGATCGAAAGAGTAAGAACTTCTTCGGCTGCAGCAACAACTAGATGCATTATTTAAAATTTTGATTCATTATATAAAAACTGAGTTCTATTTGATAAATCTTTACATAGTTAGTGATGTAGAAGAACTAAAAACTTACTATAAAATGTGCTCTTAAAGATATAAAACTAGAAAATATTACTATCCAAAATAAGACTGTTCGAAAGTGAATTTCAGAGGATAGAGTTGCATGTCACCTTACCGTAAGAATTTTTTAAAATTTTATTTGATTATTTGCCAGACCACATGACATTTTTGATTAAAATAAGATACATGACAAAAAAATTAACATTAGGAGGTCGTCGCTCATTTACGAGACTCCTCGGTTACTTTAAAATGGATTCACCAAATTTCACCTAATTTGACACAACTATTTACATTATTATAATAAAATGCTTTTTAGAAAAATAACACAGTTATTTATATATTGCACAAATATTTAAGTGTTGATAAAAATATGTATTTATAATTTTACTGTCCCACAAATTCAATGGAATTTAAAAAAAATTATTCTCTTCAAATTACTGCATTATTCGATAATCTTAAAGTAGGGCTCATACTTAAATATTTTACCCTTATATTTCACGAATGTATCGCCGCAATATACCTTATATAACAATGAATGTTTGATAAAATAATTACATCGAAGTGTACAAGTTTTTTTTTGTCGTTCGAAAATTAATTAAAAAGCACTAAAAAACATTTAAGTAACAATAATAAATACTCATAAAATGATGAAATGAATAATTTTCTTAAGTTGTTTACTCAGTTTATGTTATATGTATTTAAAATAAAATTTAATATGTCATATTTAATTGCAAGAAATAATTATATAATTTTATTTATAAATGACCTAATTTATGAACGTGAAAAAATATAATAATATATTTTAATTGGCGTTGTTTCTTTAAAACAATTTTTTATTAATTCTATCATTTTAACTTTAATTAACTTCAAATTATAAAACGTGAGACACCTTTTATGTTCATATTGAAGGCACAATTTTATTTTTATCGCATTTACTATCATGGTTAAATAATCTTTCAAATACGCAATTTTTCTAAAATTTTTGTTATGTTCTTAAAAATTTTAACCGGTAATATTAATTAACATTTTTTTTAAGTCTTTAACTAAAATATGTTTTTAAAAATTCGTTTACCATTTCAAACGGACAAGAGTCAAAACTGTCAGTACTTCTGGTCAAACCACGTGAATAATCTATGCCAATGTGAACCTACTATACAAGAACTTCTAGACGCTCTCTCTCTCTCTCACACACAAATTGATTATTTTCCGACTTTGACCACCCTCATTCTAGTTTAAAGAATATTTTTTGGGTATTTGGCTGTTCTTTACAGCACCGAAACGATGTACTTGACACTGTATTAAATTGTATTATTATTGCGTGGATCAGAAATATTTTTTATTTTTAAATTTCATTAGGGTTGTTTGGTTACATGTCACCCAACTCAAACGATTTGAGATTGATATTTTTCGCTGTGTGTTATATCACACTGGGTCAGTTTTTAAACACAAATATTTTACCTTACTTTTACATTGCACAGTGCCTGTCCCACCTACATATGCCAGCCAGGCTCACTTATCTCATCACAACTATTATTATAGTGATGGGAATCAGACTAACATAAATTTTAAAATAAACTAATTTTTTTTCTGTGTTTAAATCGAAATAATCGGTTTTCATTTCAAGAACGTTTTCCCCCACAAACAACACGAGATTTTATTTCCCAAATAATTTCGGTAAAAATCGATAGATAGCCCTGTCGTTCTAATGCAACCAAAGCAGTTTTTCAAGACTATGTTAAAATTTGAGAAACTATGGTCAATTTTCTTTCCGATAGAACAAAAAATAATCCTGAGCTCTACTTTTTTTGCTTTAAAATCAATGAATCAATCTTACATAGACATTAAAAGAGGCAATTGAGCAGTACCGAGGAAATTATCCGGTACTAAGGTACATTGAAAAGCGTCCAAGAGTGGAAAATTACTTCACAGTCATAAATCAATTTTCCAGATCCGTATCAGATAAAATAATTGCTTATGATACTAGTTATAAAATTTAATTTTCGCAATGCATATAGATAATCTATGTACCTTATGTTTTCAAAATTGTACTGATAGTTTGATAGACATTTTTTCAGTTAAATATTTGAATTTCTTAAAAAAATGAAGATAAAAATAGATTAAGAACAACTTAGTTAAATCGAATTATGGATATGAGCTTAGGCACCCCGGCACCCATTTCTGACTCGGAGTCCGAAATTTGTTAATCCGGCCTTGTGAATACTAATAAAAAATTTATTAATTTTTCAATATTAGACTTTTCATTTTATAAATAGTAACATATCTATTAAAGCTATATGTGAAATACTCAAAAATATCAAATCTACTGCTCTTTTAAGAATTATAATATTTAGATACCCCTTGTAATTTTGCTAACAAATTATTTTTTGTGTTTTCAATTAATGGTTCTTAATTTTCTAAAACAATCGCCAAAAAAATTTGTCATTTAATAAAGCAATCGCCTCAAAAACAATTTGCATATGAAATATGTTAAATATGCACATTTTTATTACAAATATTTAAAATTTTAATCGTTTAAATATGTGAGACAGTCCTCAATAGAACATGTATAAAAAATATACTTATAGATATAATTTATTCCAAGTTTCAAATGGGTAGTATGATTTTTGTTTTTGTGGATGACCCTTTAATTGGATTATATGCGCAGCAATATTATTTTATCAAATGTATTGAATGATAGAACATCATTTATGCATTGTGTTTCAGGAGGAAAAGTAAATATTTTAAGAGATATTATAGTACAGATGATTGCAATCAAAAATTCCATAAAACATGTGTCCAATATTTGACGAGTGAGTTTCTATAGGTTGCTATTTATCGACTATCAAAAAAAAATTACTAAACAAAAATTGGACAGATGTTAGGTGAAGTTTGTTATTTCAATGCTTAAATATTTAGTATTCCTCCTGAAACAACCTGTACACTTATCTACATAATATCAAATGGATTTTATTGTAGTATCAATAATAAAAAGCGCAATTAGAAAATGCAATCACTAATTGAGAGATATATTAATTAGATAACTATGCTTAATGAATACGAATAAATCTAACAGAAAATATAAAAAACTTAAATTAATTATCTCCACTTAACAGTTACTAATTACGAGTTAGTTGACAATTATTATTGTTAATCTAAATATAATGATCTATTGCATATCAGCATAAAATGATTCATGAATACTCCAAGAGTCATTTGTCATGATTTAAATGCATTACTTGAATTTGAAAATAAACCTTATTAATCCAGTGCAATCAGTCTTTATAAATACAAAATGACGAAATTGAGTTATAGTGATTGAGTTTGCATGAATTTTTTCTTTATTTTATTACTAGAAGTATTGTAATCTTGTCTTATTCGAAAATGCATTATTTGAGTTCCTATATATCCACAAATAAGGTTTTCAGAAATTGCCTTGTGTGTGTATGTGTGACAGCGATATCGTATAGAATGCTTTATCCAAAATTTACCAAACTTAGTATTTTGCCTTCATATTACCTCTAATTGTACCGCTAAGCGTTTGGTTTAAATTGGATTGCTGGTTGTCCCATTTTATTTAAGTGATTTTCAGGTTTTTTATACGTTTTTCTAGAAAACAGCGCCTATCAAACTTTATTTGTTCACAGAACATTTTTTATTCAATTTTTCTTACTTATTATATACTCAATAGTATCAAACTTTAAATTGCCGCAATTTAACAAATGTGTTGGAAGCCTGGGATGCGAAAATAAGTTATTTTGATTAGTTGTTAACAAAACTATTTTTAAACAATATTTTTTATATAATCTTTTCGAAAATTCAATTTTTTTAGTAAACCGGAAATAGAATATAAAAAGATGCATGTTTTTGAATGATTTTTTTCAAATATGTCGAAATTTCTACATTTTACTGAAAAAAGTTTTTAACGAATAAAATAAATGCTTGTAAAAAACAAGTACAAAAATTTTTCATTCCTGCAAATGCAATATTAACGGACTTAAAACTCATTGAAGGTCACATTTCGTAAAAGCTAAATTTAAGTAGTTAGATTTAACGATGCATAACATAAAAGCGGAGAACAATTTGATGAAAACTAATTTTTTCCAAAGAACGCAAAATCTTCATCGAGATTTTTTATTGGTATCGTTAGCTTGGAAATTAAAGGTGATATATTGTATTCATTTTCCTGTCTCAGCTACAAAAACTCCTAAGCAGATTTAATTACATTCAAACCTAAAATATAAACCATTTTGATCTTATTTTGTTCATTTTCAAGAAACATGTGTATGTATTCAATTTTATCGAAAAAATGTGAGTATAAAAATTTGCTTCTCGTAATTATTCTCTTGATTACATTACGTTTATATCGTCTGAAATTATATATAATTATATCGTCGTTACTCGTCGCTTATTTGCTGATAATTTTATTAGCGACGAATTAGCGACGAGTAACATCTCAATGATATAGTTGCTCATAAAGAGAAGAATTACGAATAGGTCATTTATATTCATGGTGATTACATTGTAGTTGAAATACGTAATTATAATATCTAAAATATATCAAGGTATTTATCCGTATTTCATATTTTATGATAACTCTCTGTCCAACCACACAACACAACTATTTATTCGAAAATAAATAAAAGTTTAAAAGTTGGAAAGTATATATTGAATATATATCATATATTTATTGTACTATACTATCCATAATGAATCTCATAGGAGCGAACAATATACGGGTAATCCTTTAAAGTATATAATATTACATACATTAAATGCAAAAACGATACAAAAAGGACAAATTCCATTTTTTTAACTCTTTAAAAAAATATCTTTTATAAAAAGTGATTGAGTATTATTACTAATACAGCAATTTTAATTAATATTACCTACGTCGTCACAATTTTACAATGTGAACCAAAAATAACTTTTAACTCAAATATATATAATTTGATAATTGTCCGACACCTTGTATATTTTGATGACTTTATTTAAATTTGGATTGTAAAATATTTTATAATTACTAAAACATCTATGTATAAATTACGATGAATAATTAACAAAAATTTTATTAGAAGAGTAAATGAAAAATTATACAATTAATCAAGGTGCCAACCCTTTTATCTTTTACCAATGTCTGTGACTACATCAAAATTTTTCCTATTTGTTTCCATTTGTTTGCGTTTTCCAAACATTCTTACCCATTAAATGCTGTAAAAGTATATTGTAAACTATTTTCATTAACAAAAAATTAATATTTTTCGCGAGGTGAATTTTTTTCTCCCATATTATGGAAAAATGTGTCTCTAATTTTATTATGAAGTTGGCTGAGCTAAGTAGTTTTCGAATTACTTGTAGTTTTAATGTGTGGACAATTTGTACACTTTTTAATAATAGCTCAGAATACAAGGCTGAGTTGATTTGTTGTCATATTGATCTATCGATCTATTGAAGTCGGGCATAAACGCATAAACTATCCAATCCTGTATATGCCCCCTACCCATGACTTTTTCTGTACGATACTTATATTTTAGGATCAATAAAATATTATTAATATTATTATTTGATACTGAATAAAAACAGCAGAAAAATTTTATAGTAAAAACCAAAATGAGATCGCTCAAAAGAGAGAGTAAGTTTATATTAACGTCTTAACTGGTAACTACTATCTCTCGACGATGTTATTTGAATTGTAGAGGTACATATTGAACATATAAATAGAAGACATTATATAAAAACCTTAGACATTCAAAGTTCCTGATTAAACAAAAAGGTAAATATGTACTAACTTATGAGGTCACTTGTTAGTATCTCCATATAAATTAAATAGCATACATTTTTTTTCAAGAAATTATCTTTGTTTTTTAATCAATTTTAATTTTGATTCATTTTGATGTGGCATATAAAAGAACTAATATAAATTAATCCGTAGTGATTCCTTAGGACTTTGTTTAGCGGTGTTCAAACATTAATGGCGGACGTTGGCAAACGCATAAAGTTTTTTTTTGTTAATTTTCAACCTTTAAAACTCATTTAAAGTAACCATTTTCACATAAAGCTTTAATAAATGTAAGCTTTAAATAAATTAATAATTTAAAAAATCATAAACCCGACTTCAAAAAAGAAAACTTAATGAAGTATAATGCACTAAAAAGACCGAAATAAGATTGAAGATAGAAAACAAAATTAAAATAAAATATTCATAAAGTAATCTCTATTTCGGTTTAACCAACTCTAGTATGAGCTGAAAGCCTGAGTTAAATACCCGTATTGAGTTGCAAGCGAAATGCATTGTTTTTCTTTTGGTTTATAATTTGCAATTGGATCCCGCCTTTCAGTGCATTATTTGTAAATTTCCTTTTTTTTGAGTTTTTGATTTTTTTAAGTATTGATTTTGTTTTAGACTTTTTAGTATTCTAGCATACTCTTCTGACCCAAATATGTGTCTTTTAAAACTTTTTAAATCGATTTATTATTCGTAATTAAATCTATAACTTATATATATTTATGTAATCTTTTTAATTTCCTTTGTTTTGATACTCTACTAGACAGATTTGGTTATTCAAGTACCTATCTACAGGCACTTGGGTTTTTAAGACGAATATAACGATACCTTAACTGTCGAAATCCATCAGCCCGTTTATAACCCCAAGTAATCAATAAATTTACAAATAGATATACATGCAAGATATGTGCGAAATACATAACCCTTCCTGAATAGTAGGGTAAAAAGAAAAAAGAGGTCTTATCCAAAAATTTTAGTACTACTTTAGAGTGAAAATTTGCTTAAATACATAATAAATACACTTGCAGCCGTGAACATCTGTCTACTAATAAGAGTAGTTTGGCAACCTGGTTAACTACCAAACATCCTACTATCCTAGTTCAATAATATTTTAGCATACTGTTATACGTTATATATACCGAGCTATTACGTATGACTAAATGCTACCTAAAACTGCATTAACAAAAGTAAGTAATAGACTAGTTTTTAAACCTGAAAATGTTGGCTGCATTTAAATGTTCCTAGACTCGCGTACAAATAATTAAGTTTATTGAATATAGGTCTGTGACCTCTCGCGATTGGATCGGGAGAAATCTTACAACGTCTCCCGAGTCTGTAAAAGAGTAATAAAAAATATTTTAGAAAATTGGCTCAGTAAATTCTATTCGCGAAAGAATAACTAAACTAGTATGTATATCTTGATAAAAAATGGTGTCAGATATTGGATTCTCTTGGTTCAAGTTAATATGTGACAGTTAAGACAGTTAATATTGTCAATACCCGTAAGTAATGCGTTTGTTAAGAGAATTTGTTCAATTATGAATAACATATGGACGGAAGAGGGGGAGTTTAAGTGTTTGAATTATTACGACGGAGTTATGTGAAATATATAATGTCAAATAAATTATAACATGAATTGTAGCGAGTTTATCACTAATTATTAGTCTGAACGCAAAGGTTTCCTGGAAATCTGTAAATAAATATGAAATATTCGTTTAAATTTTATAATAACAATGACTAACTATAAAGTTATATTATCAAAACGCGTCCTAAAGTATAAAAGTGTTAATTTGTTTCAAATTTTGACTATTATTATTAATAATTGAATAGTATTAACATTACAACTAGACATGAATGTTTTAAACAATTCGATGAAAAATGAATCACTGCTGAAGAAAGTGTCTTACTAGCATGCTAGGCACGGTTTTTTTGGTAATTTTGATAAAATTGATTTATTGAAGAAGACACAATATAAAAGCACCTAAAAAGCATCTAATTGTAGTACTTGCATTTTGTTATTATAGTTTTTATTTTAGAATTGCTCTTCCAACGTGATATCACAGCAGCACTGCATCAATTACAATCCTGTAATTTAACTGCATACTTTGCCACAAACAATCATTTACATTGATCCGGTAGATAATTTCGTTAAAAACATTGTATGTCATGTTTTAATTTGAATTGATACAACAATACAAATTTTATGTACCGTATATAGCTGCTAGTATGAGCCATACTTCACTGTTGATTTTTTAATACAATCAACTGTCTATTATGTAAATTACAGAGTGATTTCGAAAATTTTAAACAATCAAAATGTTTTCTCCCTGTCTCTGTGTTGCTCAAAGTGGAATACTAGAAAAGTCAAGTTAAATGAAAGTTTTGATTTAAAAATATATATTCTCTATTATAATCTTCTCTATACGTTTCAATGAAAACTAATCTAATATTTTTGAAAGTATTTGATTCTATACACATGAAGCATCCTGTATTTTATCTTATCGATTTATATACTTACTTATTTATAATGCATCTCAAAAATGGGCATTACTGTTATGCCTGAATACCAACAGGAAGAAGTCGGAGACGATACCTTAATTTTGTGAGCAGCTTATATCTTTTCTGGTCCAAGCTTACCTAATTAAGCTTAAATTAGGTAAGAATCTCGGAATTTGAGATACCCAGCTGTAAGTCTGTAAATACTTGTATATTGACACCCTAAAAGTTGTCTCAAAACCTACATATGGTAAGGTGTACGCAACTATTAAATTTCAAGGTCAAAGTTCACAAAAATCGGTTTTTTTTTTTGTAAATATCTCATTTCCTATGGGTTTTTTGCTATTTGTATTATCAATATTGTAGAAAACAAAATTCTCTACAAATTTTGTTTAAAAAAATTTTTTATACGTTGAACCGTTTTACAGATAGAGGGCGGAGAGCGCGCGGTCACAGCATCACTTCAGGCCAACCGGTGCCTCCGGTCGAAAACGCGCCATAAATAGTATAAATATTTGTCAATTTTTATTAACTATTATATTATATTTTATCATTTTTTTCTTAACCTATCCACTTTTTATTCAGTATTAATTTATTTAACAACACTTAGCTGTCCATGTAATTGGAGAATTGTTAATGAAAATATAGGAATTATATCTGAATTTTAACCTAATTAATATTAATAACTTCTTACATGATGAAAAAAAATACAAATACAAATAAATTTTGATCAAAAACTACAATTTATAATTTTAATCATCTTCTTTTTCTTCTTCGTCGTCTTCTGGTAAATTGAAAACATGGTCTTCATCATCGTATAGAATATTAGCTTGTGTATTACGGAAAAGAATGATTGTGAAAGCTCCAACTTTCTTCGTAATTACGATATCGGTTAAGTACATCTGTTGTAGTCTTGTAATGATAGTTTTATCATCTGGCACATACCCTCAAGATATCTTTAAGCTCTTTTAGTGTGAATTGAGAATCATTATTATTTTCGATGTAATTGAAAATCTCTAACATAGCTTCTATAACCTGATTATCTTGACGACTGACGATTTTTATGACCTTTGAACTTGAAATTTAATAGTTGCGTACACCCTACCATATTTAGGTTTTGAGCCAGGTATTTACAGACTTACAGCTGGGTATCTCGATTCCGAGGTAAACTTACTATAATGACTGGACCATTCAGTTTAAAATTTTAAATCCGTTTCTTTCTATTGTCTATTTGCTTTATTACTTATTATAGTTAAAATTTCCATTACGAAGTGTAAATTTCCTCATAAAATTTAATGTTCTCAATGAACTTAAAATAAACACACATTATCAAATTGTGTTAATAATATATAAAGACCTCAACAACAAAACTGAAAATCATCTTAAAATTTATTGTTATAGCACAGTAATTCAGTGTTGGTTGAAGTTGCATTTCTAAGTATAAACTATTAACGTTTGTTTGATAGTAGTTTTTAGGAGTATGAACATACTTCTTCAGAGAAAGCTTCTTCGTCTTATAGTTCGAAACTAGAAGAACTAACATTAAATTTTAGTACACTTGTTTATTTATTTCATCTGTACATTAATACTATTAAAGTGGTTTCTTTTTCTACATATCTTTTCATTCCTTTTTTAACTTTCTCTTCAATATTAATATTTTATACAAAAATTATCAGTTGGATCTTTATCAATTTTTTTTAAGATATAAATTTCAGCTCCATTTAGTAAACGATTTATTTAATACTTTGTTATATGCTCAGGGTCGGATTAAGGCTATGTGTCTCTTTTCCTTCTGTAAGTTTTTGTACAAATTTATGCATCAAATTTTCTAATAACAAGCAAGTGTTAATATATTGCGTTATTTAAACATCTTTTCGATTTACGTAATATTTCAAAACTAATTTAAACTTTTTATAAGTTATTGATTCGTATATAGTTTCACAAAATTCAATAATAAATGCATTTTTTCATCATATCACAACATATTTCACATATCACAGTATCTTTAGCGAAGATATATATCATCATAATCAGTGAATCTTGAACTTAGATTCTTTACGATATTCATGAAAATGCATTATGTTTTACTTTGACCAAACTTAATTTCAAATAGTTTTTCACTTTTTTTATAGAACATGTTAAGGTAACTATCACAAAAATTTTAAGAGTGTAGTATGTACGTTGAAAATATTGATTATTTTCTTAAGTCTCTTTAAAATGATCATTTAAATGAATACATTTATTTCCTAATAATAGACCAGGGTAGAAGCCTTTAAAAATGGTAAAAACTTACGTGCAAGATACTTACTAGTTGTCAAAAATACAAATAATAAATATATATAAAGTCGATATTTTACACGTTAGTTACAAAAACAAAAATACACTGCCAATAATAGACACAAAATTTCCTCGCGATGTACGAATGTGTTAGCATAATAAGCTGTATGTCTGATAAGCCTTCAACGATTAAGTTGCCATTTGGATATAAGATGCAATATAAGAGGCAAATTTATTTCTATATTTCTATCATATACATTGTTTGTTTTTTTTATTTTTGTTTTATTTAAATGTAAATTTTCAAATAAACTCATTCTTAATGGGTTCAATTTTTTAAATTACCAATTTCATATTTTGCAAATAATACTCGACGATTTAATAATATGAATCTCAAAAAATGTATGTATGTAAAATATATTGATGGAGAATTTTTGTAAAAATTTTAATCAAGAACTACTACTATACTATGAAATAATACCCGCACACTATATAAATTTTTATAAAATACATATAAATTTTTATAATATAAGCTTGGTATGTATCTTTGTATCCATGGTAACAATAAATTGAATTCCATACGTATAAAGTTTTACAAATATGTGGAATTGTTTTGCGATTTTCCGCTTAGTATTCAAAAAGTAGTATATGAAAATACCCATTATCGAATATATTTATTTAAATAGCTCTATATCTTTATAACTGCTTGACTGATTGATTTGAAGTTCTTGAATAATTGATTTTGGCACAATTTAAACTACTAATGTAAATCTATATTAATAATTTACACATAAAATTTCATCAAAATCAGATAATCGGTTCACGAAATATCAGCATTTAAATGAAAATACGAAGTTTCGAATGCTATTCGGAAACGATAATAGATAAATGGAGTTTTTCAAAAATGGAACCATCCCGAACACCTCTACTATTTTTGATCAAAAATTTATAAGTATTGGTACAGTAAGTTTGAAGTAATGGTCGTTCGTGTAAATGAGTTTCATAAACCGACAGACCGACGGACAAGAAACGAAATTTATTCAGAAAGTGTCAAAACGCCGACATATACAAAAATTTTAGAAATCGGAGCAAAGAAGAGTTTTTTGTTAATCACAAACACAATACTTTCGATATCGTAGATATACCTCGGAAGTAATAATGAATATTTGTAGTATTCAAGAAAAAATGAAAGTGAACTAAGAAACATAAATCTAAAAATCGAAATATAGTATAAAAAATTGATTATAAATACAAAATTAAATAAAGTATGAAAGTTTTTGAGTCTGTTATAAAATTTCATGTTCCGTTTAAAATTGAAGAAAAAATAAATGTTTTTAAAACACGTTCATGTCTGATATCATCTAAAACAAATGCAGATCACCACTTTTCCCCGGTAGTGCTTTGTCTACTATAGGATTGCTATCTCTCCACTTTTAGTCTGGAGACTCCAAAAAAATTATGTTTTCTCCATACTCCAGTTTATTTTGGAAAATCTTCAGATATTTTTATTTTTATTAAAAAATAAATATTCTTAATTTTGTTGTCTTTATGAATTGAAAGTAAATGCCACTATGACCATTAATAATATTTTGCTATTGATAAATAAATAGTATCAAACACATTAAAAAATGTAAAACTTAAAAATCATTTAAATTAACATTTTAAATTAAATAAAATAGTTAATAAATTATCTAATTGTTTTGTTTTGGTTTTTTAGCTATCCAAAGCTTTTAGTTTTTTTAGAGTTTTTATATAACAAATACATATATATATATATATATATATATATATATATATATATATATATATATATATATATATATATATATATATATATATATATATATATATATATATATATATATATATATATATATATATATATATGTATTTGTTAGATGGATAACTTCGTACTTATTCCTGAAGTGTATGTTTCGACGCTTAACGCAACGGGTTTTGTTCATTTTTTAGAATAATTATAGAACAAATATTAATTTGGTATTTTGCAATAAGTAATTATTTTTCAATTTTGCAACCAATTGTTTTATTTTCCTACAGTCGTATATCGAATTAATACTAAAATAGGCCGACTTTACAAAGCATAAATTAAAATTACACATTGCACCGTACCTAATTTGGCAACGAACTGACACAAAGACTATCGGAAGCTATTTAAAAAAAGTTAACCCTTATCCATTTAAAACATCCCCTTCGACATAACGTAAACAAGTTTAAAAAGAGAAACAAAACCACAATATATACGTCTCTACTTCAAAGTAAATTCTCTGTATACTTTGTTATTCAAATCAAAAGCTCTTTGAACAACGATATTCAAATTTTGCTATTTAGAATATTTCAGAAACTAAAATTAGTTATTTTCTTAATTACAGAGGTGGCGATGATGTACAGCGCTCACTTGAATTACTTGACAGAGTATTATCTGAATTCGATGATATAGAGAATGCAAATCAAATGTTACAACAACAAGCATTATTAAGTGGGGGTACGACAACTGTTGTAACCACAGCATCAACAGAAGGTAGTGGGAGTAATGGAGATGTAAATGAAACACAACAAACAAATACTGGAGGTACTAAGGGTGTTGTAATAACAAAACGTGACATTGACCCAGGGAATACTACAGGTGTTGGGAATGTATCATCTACCCCTGAAGATGATAGTCCATCGTTAGGCGGGCATCAGTCCGAAGACGATGGGTATATGAGTATGAATGGACGTAAAGCTAAATTTGCATTAACGTTTAATCCTGTAAATGAAGTAATCATGCAAGCGGCAGTAGCACAGCACCAAGAAGTCATACCATCCTCCGATGGGACCAACAACACAAACATTGATAGTAATATTATAATACCATCGAATATACAACAACAGACAACGACAGTTGAAATGGATTTTCCGCCACCTCCAGAAGAGGCAGAACGCCTCATTGCGACACTTTTGCCACGGTATGTATATATGTGATGCCATCTCTATTGTAAACCATGTATGATGAACTAACTATCTTTTAGAAGATATTATACATCCTATCGCCAGGGTATCACACTGATCTGTTTTATCCTCTATGTGTAAAACGTCCTCTAGGAAAATTTTATATTATTAAATTTTTTTAAGCATTTATGAACACTAATTTTATCACTCTAACTTGATTTTTCATCCTCTATTATTACGATCAATTGTCAAAATATTAATTTTCTAAAAACTAATTGCAATTAAAATCAGCCTAATTAAATTTTACTTTATTTGCAAGAATAAGTAAACATATTATACTAGCAAATAAATATTCTTCTACTAAATAAGTCGCTGATAACCATTAGAGCAGATATATTATGTGCTTACGAGAGTACTTTTTTCATTTAATAAATGCATTTTAATTGTTCTGCATTTAAGCTTTTCAGGAATCGGCTAATCCAAAATCTAATGTGCGGATGCATACATGTTGTCAAATGTGGGTTGAAAATTATTAAAATTATTAAATTACACAAAATACTTCATAGAGCTTACCGTATTACAAAGATTATATTATGTCTATCTATTTTAGGCAATGAATATTTAATTTACAATAAAAAAATGTTTTGATGTTGTTAGTTTAAGAAAATCTTACTAAATAAAACACTTATAAATATTTTGTATCTGATGACAAATCCTTTGGTTTCGGGTGGTGGAAGGTGATACCTTTTCCGGGAAATGAAAAACCGCTACATTAAAAATAACCAACGTATGTAATCGATAAAGTAAACAATCTTAAGCAATAAGGCTGATTTACAGTTTTCCTAAAATGTCAATAAATAATTAGTAGTATTTCAGTAATTCCTGAAATACTTCCACTATTGATAAAAATAATATACGTTTTTCAAACTTTTGTCAATCTCAAAACTTTTTTAATTTCATGATTTTCAATGTATGTTTCGATAGAACTTTCCTGTTCATTCCAAGTAAAATATCTCAATTTTAAAATTTATTTACAAAAAATTTCATTTTAGATTAATTTTAAAAGATTAAATTTTGTGTACTTAATAAGTATTGATCCAATTTTTAGTCTACAGTGTTCTAGTGACATTATAACCTTAAAGAAATGCCTAAATAAAATATTTTAAAATTGCTTCTAAAAGCAAATATATTATTAAGGTATGCTAAACCGTTTTTCATTAAACGGATGATCAACCCTCCAAGCAAATTCTTTATACAAACAAATATCTTATATAAAATATGTCAATCTTGTTATTTCGTGTTCCCTCTTTTATTTTCCTATGTCTAGACTGTGAAAATTCAGGGATTGTGTTAGATGATAAAACTGTATCAGTTCTTCTTGTTTGGCTACGGTAGATAGAATAGACAAACACACTATCATAATCTTACAAACTTATAAACGTCAAGAGATATGATAGAATACCAGAGAGTTAAGTTAGTTGGATGATACATAAACGTTCGTATTATTGGTCTGGTATTTTATTTATTTTTTTAACTAGTTAGTATAGGAAAGAATGATAGCACCTGCTTGAAAACCTTTCTTTAAATTCTTCAATACAAGTCAAGAATGTCATCAATGATGTGTCAGTCGCAGAAAATTTGGCAAGCTTAACTATAAAAATTTTTGGAGGAAGTACAACTGCTTTTTACATCGAATAACCTAAAATTTTTTTCACACATTTTCAGTTACAAAAATTTATAGTTACTTCACGCAATTGCACCGCTTTCAAAATATTGTCCCACTGGAATTAAAAAAAAAAAAAAAAAAAAGAAAGTATAAATTGTTACATTTGTATAGAACCGAGAGCTATTTTCTTAGAGCGCCAAAAGTAAGATTATATAAACGAGATTTTTCGAGTATATTTTGCTTTTGATTCTTCATGTTCAACATTCATTGTCCACTAGACAGAGTAACGAGTGCATTCATTTTTAGGAAATGCAAATATCACAACTACGTATAAATCTCTTTCAATGTTAAAAAAAAAAAATTTAAGTATTCAAAAACCCGAGACATGTCTCACTAGAAATGGCTGTTTTCATTTTTAAATACTTATAAAAATATGATATATCGAAAAAATCAATAATCATACTAAAAAATTTTCTTGCGATGGCACCCATGTGTCAATTAATATTTTATTTTTTACCACTCATATCTATACACCTAACAAGATACAAACTAATATTATCCTGTCATTAAGCACTTCGTTTTATGATAAATTACTTGTGGTAATTATTATTATTATTTTTTTCGAAAAAATATATATTATATATATATATATATATATATATATTATATAGATTTCGAAAAATTAGAAACATAAAGCGTATATCGTCACGTCTATGACTTATAATTATTAATTTCTAAAAACATATCTCTCAAAGGTATCTTTATCGTAGTGGATAAGTCTATGGTACATAATATCACTATAGAAAAATTACCATACAATCTATATTTTTTATATTGTTAAAAAAATGAAAATCGGAGGAATTAATTTGATTCTAGACTAATTGATTTCTACAATATATTTGATTTGTTGTGATGTGTAGAATAAAGTTTGTAAAAATAACTTAACGAATGGAATTTTAAAAAGAAATATACACGAATTTTCTTAAATTTTTGCCATTTTTTTTTTAGTAATTAGGATATTCCCAAAATCGATGCGAAAAACTATTTCCAGAATATAACAGATTACTACATGGCTGCCCTTTTACAAGCTATTATTTAGTTTCGCGGTGTCAGTCGGTAATCAAATCTTACAAGCTAAATTTGATCCATATTCGGTTTTCGATGGAGCTTATTATGACATAATATAATATGAGGAATATTAAAATAAACCAAAACTGGATCTTACTTATTTGTACAAAAGAATGGTGTCAAAAAATAATAATTTTTTTTCTATTTTCCTTATCATTTCATTTCACATCGATTGTAAGAACCCTGGCTTCATAGCTTGTAAGAAACCACATCTTCCTAATTTGCATAGAAAAAAGTTTTTTTTTGAAATTTTCTGTATAAGGGAGTGAGATGCAATTGACAAATTCAAGTTTTCTTATTTCTTCCTAGTTATTTCACATTGGATGCAATGAAACAGTACCTAACTTGCTTGTATAGAAACAATTATTTAATAATTTGTTGACTATTTTTTTTTACTATTACATTAAATTTTTTTTCCCTTCACTGTTTATGTTTACAAAAATGAATTTCTTAGTCCACAGAATTGGTGATTTAAATATAAATTAAATAATATGTCTAAACAATTTTACTACTAATAACATCAATATTAGATAAAATTACACAAGAACAGAGCTGATACCTACAAATCATTCCGTACCACTGTTCTAATCAATTGAGTTGTCTAATAAAACCAAAAATGATAAAATTAGAGATTTTTTAAAGAATTTCTATACAATCAATTAAAAAAATTTTGTGAACTAAACTCTATAAGTCAACAGTAAAAATATTTTGTAACGCAAATATTTTTTTGTTTTAGAGTTTCACCAGGAAATTCAGCAAAAAGAAGTGTAGGGCGAAGAAAAAATAATAACAAAACACGCACAGAAATTTTAACAAGTCCATTAAGCCAATTCCACAAATATAATAATCTGGAATATACGGTTAATGGTGATGATCCTGCCATAACTGCAGCTACTCAAACAACACTGGTAAGCATATATAATTCAATTCTAAAAAAATTTTTCCTTACTAACGACATCTCCTGTTCCAAAATTTGAAATTTAACGTGTGGCAGAAAAAAGAATACAAAATTGGAAATAAATCTATTAATGCATGGATTTATCTCCAACTCTAACCCAAATGAAAATGTTGCCAAAAACACCTGAAAAGCTAATATGCGGTTTTTAATAATATGTTTTGTTTTATTTTAGCCACAAACCCGTCATCAACGTCCATTCGGTTGGGATAGATCCAATTCTGAAGGTTTTCATCTACATCAAATTAATCCAAAAAAGATTGGACAACGTTATGCAAGTTTACCATATGATTCACGTAACAATCCAGTTGCCCATATAGTAAGTCCTTTAAACATTCCAAGATGGGTACCACCACGCACAGTGCCAGGGGCATCGGAACGTCATCGTGAAGTATGTCGCCGGCATATACAATCAAGCAACGAGAATTTATCAGAACATGATAATCTCGATAACAATTTACGTCCATTAAATAATGATAACGATATCGAACATTTCTCTGATGATTCATTGGAAGAACAATTACCGCCTCCTCCACCACAACAGTGTTCAAAACGTAGTAGTATCGCCTGGGAAGTATCAATCGGTGATGACGAATGTGTCGACGATCCATTACTTACTCCAGGAAGTACGAAAGTTGTTCGACGCCGCCGAAGAAAATCTAACGGTGATCAATTATCACATTCTAGTACAAGTTCAATACCAAATCGGTGTTTACGAGACTTGGACCTTGATTGGCCAGACCCGCCACCCTGCAGTACTGAAGATGAAATCATATCTCCGTTTTCTGATTCAGATGATCCAGTAATTTTACCTGATGATGTTCATTCGTCAGATTTTAGCAATAACAGTGGAACTTACGTCATACGACGCGGACGTAACAAAGAACGGAAACCGTTATTACAAAACCTCAATAATAGTTGTCAAATGTCAACAAATTCAAATTTATCATTAAACTCAAGACTGAGTTCAGATTTAAGTATACCACATTCTCGTTATAGTACAGACTGGAATAATAGTTCAATATTATTTAGCCGGGAATTAATTACCCCAAATTCCCGAGTTAGTATTGATTTAAGTACACCAACGTCTCGACAAAGTCATGAATTAAATTCACCAAAATCTCGCTATAGTTTAGATTTAAATATGTCTTCACGAGATTCTTCGAGTTTTCAGCAAACTTTATCACAGTCACATAGTTCATCGCGACGATCAAGTGATCCAAATTATATCAGTCGATCATGTACACCAAATCAGTCCCGAACACAAAAGCACAGCACTACATTTGATAATATTAAATCGCTAATGAAAGAAGGTGGTATAGAACGGGCATCATATACACCTAGTGGCCCTGAAGATGATGATGAAGACCTTTCTGGACCAATTTATAATCATCATCAAATAATACCACCAAATCTAGTTCGTGTTGTTTCGTTACCCACACTAACTGTCGATGAATTTACTCCACGTCGAGAATTAACTGTGACTGTTGAAGAAGAGGAGGATATAGAAAGTCCACGACAACAAAATAGTTTATCACCACTACGAAAAGTCGAAGAGAATATCAGTGCACTTTTAGAACGGCAAGATTTAGATGTCTCTAAATTACGATTAGAGGATCGTAATTATAAAGATACGTTACAGCTTAATTTAAAGTCACATAAAACTCATATGGAAATTCCGAATTTGGATAAAAAAAATCGTAAAAATCGAAGTAATGACGATGAAGGGACCCCAAAATCAAATCGAAATGGAATACAAAAGTCAGAAAGTGCAAAGGAAATGTTATTATCACATCATCCGAGTATGGAAGATGATGAACCAGGATTAACAAATTCAAATTCAGTCGATTTTCCAGTACGTGTTGAAATCATACAACACGAATTTCCTCCATTGCCCCCATCGCCAGTTGAAGAAGATGATGATGAGTATCAAGAAATTTCAAATCCTAAGCGCGCAGACACACTTCCTACACATACCGCGGACTCACCACCAGCAGTTCCTCCTCATCGAGGCGGAAGTACCGATACGACGAATAGTTTAAAAACACGTTCTATGGATGCAGAATTTAGTCGTGGCTATCGGAATAATTATTCAAGTAGGCAAACGACTACTCCAACTGAACGTCGAACGCTACCTACGGATTTATTACCAGGGACAACTCGACGTCGAACATTTCTTAAACGTGCTTCACAAAGTCCAAGTGAGTCCAGTTCATCAACTCAGCATCATATGCAAACCTCTTGTTCGTTACCCGAAACACCAATTTTTGCGCGGGGATGTGATATTCCTCGGACACCTCATCGTCGGGCGCCTGATATACCAGCTACATTAGGCTCGACAAGTCGTACAGCTCCACGACAAAGTAGTACAATGAGTACATTAAATACAATTGGCACAAGTGCTGGATATCGACGAACGGGTGTTTCAACTACGGGCTTAGAGCAAGCAATGGTTGGTGCTGAATTATTACGTTTGGCGGGTGGTCCTGGACGAGGATGGTACCCAAGACATAGACAACATACACGACCTGCTTCAATTGAACACTTAGATCGATTAGCACCAGGTCATTTAGGTTCAAACCCATGGGACTGTAATTCAAAGAAACCTTTGACGTTACCACCAAACTTAACACCAAAGTTTTATCAACGATCACCACGTGAAGCATTACGAAGAGTTACCAGTTTATTAATACGAAAAGGTAAGCAAATTTTAAAAAATTTAATTCTTTATTGAATAAACGAATCTCTCACAAAACGGATATTAAATCTGGAACATTTACCAAAAAATATGTATTTTTCTATACAAATATTTATGATATACAAAAATTATAGTTTTCGCTTATTTATTAAACGTTTTATAATACAAAATCTTTAAGTACATTGTTATTATATACTATTGATTAAAGAATGGAACATACTTAATCGCAACCTAGATATTTAAGTGGAATTAGCTATTAAACACAATTTTTTTAAATTTATAGCGTACAATTTATGCAAATGATGTTACGTTATACTATATTTTCATAACCATCTTTCTGTGTTTATGTTTCACTAATTGTATTTTTAATTCGATTATTCGGTTATACGTTTCATGTTCCTAGACTACTACCCCTCGAATAATAAAAATCAAAATTGATTCCTACTGCGATTGCTCAAGGCAAATTTTTAATTTTATTTAATACAAATCATGAAAACTTATAATAAAGCATACTCGAACACTACTAAAATCTTAAACTTACGATATTGGATTAATTTTATAATAGTATACATTAAATATAAGAAAAATTATTAGCCTCTACATTTAAACTTTTAAAAATTTTCCTGTTAACTAAATCTGTTTATTTTACTCGTATATTTTTTGTTTTGGATATGCCATAAATGCAAATTTTTTAACCTTTAAAATTACATTATATAGCTCATATTATTTACTTTTATAAAATTAATTATTTTCGCTATAAATGGATAAACAAACAGTTTTGGCTATCACTCAGATTTGAAATAGAAGCTTATTAGGTTTTTTTATAAAGTCTCTAAAAGAACCGAAAATTGATTACGGTTGATAAATTGCGGGTGATAATGTATGTTCAAAGTAAGCATCATTCAGATTTTTCTGATGAGAATATCTAATAATATGCGACCTAATTTACTAGTTAAATACGTACTATATTCTGGAAAAATAGTTTCAACAACCTAAAAAAAACTATTTTTCAATTAATCTCAAGAATTCGGAAAAAATACAATAATCATATTCATATTAGAAAATTGGTTTATATTGAGCAGATATAATAAACAAATATTGAATTTGTTTCAAAACTTCCTTTGCTTTGAAATTTATGTATCTTATCATAATTATTTATATTTCAGAAAATCATTTTTAACAATTTAAGATTTATTAATCTTTATGAAATCGCCTTTGAATATGTATGAAGCAGTCCTTATTTATGGACAAAGTTTGCTTTACGATATTAAAAATTTATGTTTTATATCTATGCAAATTAATATTGTTAGTTTAATTTATATTAACCATAATTATGCTGTAAAAAATGTTTTTAAAACTTTAATTTTACATTCTTTTCTGTAGGGATAACAAGAATTGATATCTATTTTATTATATAAATCGTGAAAAAAGTCATAATAAAAGAATCCCAATTGGTCATTTTTACACACACACAATAAATTTTTTGAATTTCATACTATGTCATATATAAAAATCTACTTAGTCGATAATACATAAATCATACTAATTTTTATTACCGACTAATATTATTTTCATCTTTACTAAAAGATGGCAGTATCTGTATTATCTGAAAACAAACATGCATTCATTTTCAAAGCAATGCTGCCCTCATGTGTGTTATATTGAACTATTCATTTAGTTAAATATGATTGGAAAGGAACACATACATTGTTTGTCTTCTCCGTGTAAACTGTCACGTGATTTCAAAAACGTCTGATCACCAAACATTGGCCTTGGTCACCTTGACTACAACAGCAGGAGAAGTACCATTGAATCGAATATTCAACTTAACGGAAGAAGTAGTTGCCGTGTTTGAAAATGTCTTGTTTTTTTAATCTCTTTTCATCTTTGAAAAATTTTTTCTATTGATTAATTTCAATTTTGAATCGTAACAAAAATACAATGTTTATATTTGAAAAGGCAATATCCCCATATCAAAAACTGAACTCGCTTTGGATCAATAGATTACGAAAAAGGCTATCAGTTGTTCGTTATTGTAAATAGCTTTTTCTCTTTAGTTTGTTAAATTGTTATCAAATAAATTAAGAGAAATAAATTGAAAAGAATTCTCCAAGGAAATTTTCAATATATTACAAACCTCAGAGTTGCTATTTTTATATATCCTCTAACTTACAACCATCTCCTCTACCCCTTTTGCTGTCGTAACCCATTAGTACTACGTTGATACGCCTATTTATGTAGAATTCTTCGTCTTAAAAAACCATATTACGCAGAATCCGCGATGAAATTATAAATTATGGCAAAATATTTTTGTCGTGGTTTATAAAAGTCGTTTACACTGATTGTTTCTAATATTGGAGCACATGAATACAATCTCATATTGCAGATGTTGACTAACTCACACTTTCATATTAGACCATCGATTCATGTTGCTAAAATTTGTCTATATTTTTAATAGTAACGGCACGTTCGTTGAGTCAAGTATGTGATGCGGTAGTAAGAGCTATTACAGTGCAAGGAGCTTTCAATGTACGAGAAATAAAACATAAAGTATTTCTACTTATTACTTTTATAAAACTATCTTTTAACGAAATAGTTAGCTTGAATAGCATTCAATAATTTGTGTATTATCGATTGAATGTTTAGTTTTTTAGACAAATATAACAAAATGCAGCACTTATGAAATGTTTTGACTGCAGGAAAAAAAATATAAAGAAAATGTTGGAAAGTATCAACAAATACTATGCATGCTAAATAATAAACTTTTAAAAATCAATAAAAAAATACCTGACTCAAATGTTATGAAATTTGGCATGCGCAATCTAGATAAGAAAAGGAAAATTCACTTTAGAAGTTTTTCTCGAAAAAAATTTCTAAAGTACAAACTTAAAATTTTATTTTATAATTTATTTTTAATTTTCACGAAAAATTCTTCGATAAAAAATACAATCTATATAACATTATAGTGCATTAGATTTTTCTGCTTTTTCTAGATCTCTGATTATCCGTTTTATCCAGTTTTAATGTGTCTGAAAATTGGAGAGAAATGTATTTATTTTCAGAATCTGTTTATATTCAAACGTTAGAGTACATTGTAAACAATACTTTACTAAGACGGTATATTGTCTAGATTTATAAATTGTGATGTGCGTTAAAAAGTTTAACACACAAAACTAAACCACATTCATACGTATAAAATATATAAAACTGACACACGGTACCGGTTTCTTTATCTGTATAACAAATACTAAGAAACAAATATATTTTGCTTGGGGGCGCTTATAAAATGTCAGTGACTCCATATCTATATTTTCAATGTAATATAGAGTGCTTTTAATGGCTGCTGCTCTGATATATTCTAACATGCGCTGCTCCGCTAAAATGTACTCGAAAAGAATTATTTGTCTCATAAGTGTAGGATTCTTAGGTTTTTGAATGAATTGTCAATAATTGTCCACACATGGAAACTATACCATATAATTTTTATTTACCAGAATTTTAAAAAATTTTAATTTACTGCCAAATTTTTTCATAATTTTTGTACATTTCACTTTTTACAAACTAATGTTAACATTTGTTAATAAAAATAAAATTATTAAAAAAAAAACTATCTGTTTCTATTATGAATCAGTTTTTCCTAACATCCAAATTTGACTCTACAAATTTTATTCTGATAAAAAATACAAGTCATATTAAATCAGTGGAAAAAGTATTTCTAAAAGTTAATCGAAATTAATTTATTGTTTTATATATGAATTTCTAACTTTTTAGAAATTTTTCAATATAAAACTTTAATTCAGAGAATATTTTGTCATTTACAATCGTGGCAAATATTTGAAGTCGATTTATTTTGAGATTTTTTAAAACCTTCGTCATTCATACATTCTTGTTGTCAGAATTCCAGAAACCATGCAATCTATTCTGAACACTTGTAGGTCGGGAAATTGGTTGATCAAACTTTTTAGCTCAGAAAAATGACGTTTAAATAAACTAAATCAAAACTAGTTAACAACTTGACACACTATAAAATCATTAGTCGAATTAAATTAGGTAAAAATATCTAATTTTGTTGAAGCAGAACGGATTTTGATCAAATAGGGCACATTATGTTCGTCATTAACTGTAGAAAAAATCCAATCTCATAACATTTTGTGGTAATTTTTTGTTACGGGTGAAAACCACTCCATCTTTGGAGATTGGAAATATAAGAAAAATTACAGGAATCAACAGAAGATTTTTATTGCAAATCGTATTCTAAAGTCTGCTCATTGTTATCGAAAAATCTATCTTTTTTTAAATGGTTTTTCACAAATAACTCTAAAATTATTGATTTTATTAAAAAAATCAATAATGACCAAAAAAATCAAGAAAATTGTTCTTTGTTTTTTAATGTAGGTCCAAAACAACCAAGTTACAGCTCATTGTACACGCGAAAAATTAAAGCATTACAACATTGAATAATAAGAAAACAATACATTTTATGGAGAAAATGCTTTTAATCTTTTCTAAAATACTCCAAAAGACCTTTAAAATGCAACCTTGAAAAAGCATGAAAAATAAAGGAGTTATAACGACAACAAGGTTATTTTGGATTTTTTTTGTGAACAAAAATTAACAATGAAATCCTCATTACTACTCATCAATTATCAATTATCCAGAAGTTTGATCAGTTTATAATGCGTATATTGAAAAAAAATTTATTTCTGGTGGAATAGGTCTTTTAAGGATATATATATATATATATATATATATATATATATATATATATATATATATATATATATATATATATATATATATATATATATATATATATATATATATATATATATATATATATAAATTGCTAGAATGGAAAAAGTGGTAGTTTTATTGGCAAAAATTTTGTGTTTTTTTACTGTTGCTTAAAAATTACCCGACATAATTTGTACCGTCATTAAACCTTTTCTACGCCAACCTTTATAGAATGAAACGTTTGAGAAACATATAGGTTATAAATTTTCTTATAAAATGGTTTTTTAATGAGCTGTATAATCATAAATTTCAGGAAGTTATTGTTGAAAAATCAAACTAATTCTTTTACAAATATCTGAGCAGCTACATTTTGGAACGAAGAAAACTAGGTAAAAATATGTAATTTTGTTGAAGCAGAACGGATTTTGATCAAACATGGCTCATTTAGTTCGTAATTCAATATAGAAAAAAATCAACCTTTTGAAATTTTGCGCAAATTACCCGCTCTCGCTTAAAAATATGTATTAATAATTGGTACTTTAAATTCATAGAACTCAAACATCCTGGCCCTTGTATTACATATTTGTTTAACTCTTTATTGCTCTAGTATTCTTATTTCATTCCCTCGTTATAATCATTATTATAATCTATTATATTAAGAGATACCTTTCTTTCTCTTTATTTCTAGATAATTAATGCCGCTCTCATATACATAAATTAATACAGAAATATATAAAAAAAAAAATTTTTACCATTTAGTAATGCGAAAGAAATGAATTGTTTCCGTTTGTATAATGTATTAACAAATATTTTTCTTTCTACCCTTCAACTGAAATGAAAAGTTTTATTCATTTGTTTTCATTTTTCATTTCCATCATAAAAAAACGAAGCTCGTAAAGTTCTATTTATTAGTGGACAAACAGAGATGGAACAAATTTGATTGCAAATAGTAAATAAAATATAAAAAACGTGTAAAAAAGATTATTATATGAATTTTATTATAAGTTTAATTCAATTGTTTTTAGTATGCATTAAAAAGAGTTAGTAAAAAATTGATTGTGTAAAACTAAGGTAAACATGATACACAACTACTAACATAATCAATTGTTTAAGCACTCTATTCATTACTGATATCCATTAAAAATAAGAAAAAATTTAAATTAATGCAAAAAGTTTGTTTTAAATCTCACAATTTAAAAAGTAAGTTTTTACTAAATCTAAGCATTAAAATATACTACTAAAATTTGAGCTTCGTATACAAAATACCTTATAGTTGCTTCTTGGGTCTGCATTTTGAGAAGCAGAAAAACTTGTAAAATCAGACCATTTTTTTATTGTCAATATTTTTATTTTTTTAGTGATTTTCAAACAGCTGAATCTTTTATAAATTAAAAAAATAATCTTATTAAACTAAAAATTTTCATTACCTTTAAATTTTTTGGAAAATATAGCTCTAGCTCTAAAAGTCAGTTCTCTTCAAGCGAAGATAACAAAATTTTTGTTAATTCAAATAGACATTTGGAAAAATAAAAATCAGTCATAGCATTCAATTCAGCATTAACTCTTGTTAAATTAAAATTATGAATAATTATCTCCCAAATGATTTTAAATTAAAAAACTCATAAACAAATGACCCATCATTCTCAACAAAATTATCGTAATATTTCAATTTTACTCAAACTCTATTTTTAAACGTTCATAAACTCAAACAGTTAAATTCTTTAATGTTTCACAATTAAAATCATTTTATGAAGCAGTAAAAGATATTTCACATTAAGAATACACATTTGGGCAAGTATTGATTATTCTAAACCAATGAATATGAATAGGTACCTAATGTAGTCAATTTCCCAACTTTTGAATGAAAACTAGAACAAGACCTGTACGAACTTGAGTGTGCAAGCAATGAGTAGCATATTAGTAGCGTATTAGAAATGTGTAACGAATAGCTGAAATTTTTAGAACCAGTTGGATCAATTTTTGATAAAATTTTTTCTCACCCTAAATTTTTAAATGGATTATACGATTTGGGGCTAATCATTTAAATGATTTTCTATGTGAGTTGGACAAAAAAAAAACACTTTGGAAGTTTTACGAAAAATCCTGCATTTTTTTAGCGATTTGAGATCGAAAAAGACCAAAACACGTCATTTTTTTAATATGGTTTACTTCGCTTATACGGAAAATTTTAATTTTACTTTTGATTCGTAAACAGTTATTTTTTAATAACTAGGTATTTGGTTATCTAGGAAATTTTTCTAGTCATAGAATTTTGGACTTAAAGTGAAAAAATATTTAATTATGCATTTAATGATCAACAGTTTTAATTATCAAAGTTAAAAGATTTTTTTTATGTACATATATTATCCATTTAAAAATGGAGAGGGGGGATTTGTAAAGAAAACTGGACAAAAAATTGGGACAGTAACGTATCCTTAAAATTTAAGCTATTCTTAACACAATCCTATTGACAGAATGTAGTGCTCTAGTTTTGCACATGCAAGTCCATTCAGGTCCTGCTCTACTTGTAGAAAACACAATTTTGTGCCGTATTTTTAAAGGTAATTAACTTTTTCAATTTATTCATGAATTGAATATGCATGAAATTAGAGCAAAAATAAATGCATAATTATTGAAAATTAATTACGAAAATTAAATTTTTTTAAATGCAAATTTATGTTTCGTGAGTAAATTCGTAATTTTTTAATTAGCTACAGAATCGATTCTCATTTGGAATCAATAATAATTTTTTATTTTTAATAACTCTATTTGTTTGAAGTCCCATTCATTTTTCCATTATGTTTCCGTCCTTCATTATTATTATTTAAAAATCCGAGAAAAACTTCTTTTAGCTGAAGTTTTGCATTTTTTCGATTAAACTTTTTTCGTTATTTTATTTGTAGCATAATTATTATGCTAGTTCTGATATACAAAATTAAGCAATGTAGAACATATATAAAATGGAAAACAGTATAATATGTAACTTTCAACAATAAATAATGAACAGATGGGGAAAGCTGTGGAAAACTAAGAAAATTTTATAAACTTGTTAATCTTAATATAAAAAAATTACATTAAACAGACTACAGAGCTACTTTAAAAATAATGTTTTTAATTTGAGGCAAAATTTAGATATTTTCGGTATAGAAGAATAAACAGTGCCAAAGATCCTAGTACTGTCTTCCTTGTTTAAGACTAAAACACTTGCATTTTTGAAGTATTGAATCATTATTAGCTATTCTTATTGTATAGATTATTTCTGCAACAAATTAAACACTTTCTGTTACACACGGTATACAAACTTAAATAAAATTAAACAATGTGTAACCAAAAATTAATGGAAAACATTTTTTAATTTATCTCAAAATAAAATTTGTAAAAGAAAATTATGTCAAGTTTAAAATAAATCATTTAATTAAACTTGTTTCAAAAAATAATCTGAACAAATGTTTTTAATTTTTAAACCGCCTTTGCAAAAATAGATTTCTATTATTTATTTCATATACTATTTTTTCATCTCCAATTCATTTGCACGTTAATAAAACGTATTTGTGCATATAAAAAGTTTTTGATTAAGCTATTCAAAATTGTCCAAGGAACTGAAAGTATTAGAAAAACATCACTGATTTTCAATCCTTCGTAGGTGGACAGGATATGACATTGTTACAAAACTTCTTTGTTTTTTTGGATTCAGTCTTCATTGATGACTAGGAAGTATTTTGCATTCCCTTCAGATTTCAAGTGTTTATAAAAACAATCTCAAAAGAGAAGATGTAAAAATTAATCGCAAATGAATAATAAAAACTATCGCGAGTATTATCCTTAAAGTATCAATTAAAATATATAAATGCGTTCGAGTTCTAATGATCTTTTGGACCCGATTGACCGGTTTTGCTCATTCAAATCGAACACTCACTTTTAAAGTAGAATACACTACTACTATTTCAGATCGTTGTCTCTTTTCATTTTTGAGCTATCCTCAGGACGAGCGGATATACGGAAATGGACTAATTAGGTTTTCATTGTGGCTTCAATATTTGCTAGCTTTATAAACTTTAGACTAAAACTAATATACTCTTACATATACTATGTATGTCGAGTATAAAGCCGTGGTTTCTAAATTTTGTAAATTTTGCTTACATTAATAAGTTTTGTATTAATATCTAAATATCAATTAAACAAATGGAATAAACAATTAAAATCAGTAATAAAGAGTTATGTGTAAATGTACCTTGAACTTAAAAAAAAAAATCAGTTTTATTTAATTTAGGCAATGTTTGTAGGTTGACTAAGTGGCCTATAAGTTTATTTAATATTAAGGTAGTTGTTCTGCTACAGAATTGTAAAAATGTTATGCGTCGTATGCACGGTAAAGAGTAGATATTAGCTTGTAGAAATGAGTATAATTTATGACTGATTCTGTACAGCAGTACTCTCTGTGTATACTGTTTCTTTTGTTTGTATAGGTTAACCACACATTTTTTTTTTTTTTTTAATTTCTGGCTTTAGCTACTTTCAGCTATACAGCCTTTAATCAAAAGGGTTTATTATTATTATTTATACAACAACAGTACACAGTACTGCTAGGTGGTCACCCATCCAAATACAGATTGTGACTGCTGTTGCTTAACTTTATAGATTGGTCTAAGCCTGTCATTACGTTACGTCAGTCCGGGGTCAACCACACATTAAACATATATATGTAACTTATAACACACTTACTATTAAATTAGTATATTTTTTCACGTATTGTTGAACTTTCAGTTGCTATATATATCTGTATAACAAAACGGTTGATAATTTTTTTTTTATTTCGAAATAATCAATTACTATTCTACTAGTTTTTCAAAAGTTCCAGACTATTAGTTTTTTTATTATAATCGCAAACGTTAATTAAAACGCATACTCCTCATTGTTTGCAATGTAAATTATTCGAATTTAGATTATAACTGAAATTTAAGACGACCAATCGACTTTAAATTTTAATGACAATTGTATCTTAATATCATTAAAGAGTATACACAAAATTAAGAATTTTCTAACACTATGACTTCAGCAGCACAACTACCTTAAGTTTTAATTTTTTTAAAAATATTTATTTATTTACAGGAAACAGATAATAGTTTTATTTATACAATTCAATTACTACATAAATTTATTACACATTTATTTAACTCTTTAGTAACTGTTTTAGAGTACATACATACTATTACACATTATACAAAATCTAAAAAGAGCCTCACACAACCTCTGTCTATCAATTTTTATGTTTATATAAAAGCCTCACTCTCTATCAAGGCACATCCTAAACTACTATGTCTAGAAATATGACATTTGATATAGGTTTATTGAATAAATCCGCTAAGAAAGTATTTTTGGAAATTGTCTTCAGGTGAGGGGTTAAGATTACGGGAACTTTGTATGATATTTCATAAATAAATTATTACGCATTTAAGGTTTTTTAGATACTTTACTTTTAGGAATATCGGTTTTTTAAAGATAAAAATTATCAAAATTGGAATTATTTCGATTCATAATAAATATTGTCGTAGCTCACTGTTTTTGGATTTTCAGATTTTAGAATCGAAAATTTAAAAAAAAAAAATGCATTTAATTTTTATTTAAAAAATGTACTTACGCTTTTTTAAGCTCAGTGCTGGATTTACTATTGCAGGATGATTAGGCTGAAGGAATCTTAACTAAATCGTTGGATTGTAAAGATAATTTAAAAGTTGACATTTCACAATCGTACGAATTACGTGATAAAAGTAGTGTAATTAAAACGATTGTGAACAAAATCATAAGGTTACAATTTCATTAATAGAAAAAATGTAATTAATATGATTGTGAACTAGGGTATCGAATTGTAGAGATCGACAGGGGGGAGCAAAATTTGAATAGCCTATTGGCGGCAGATATGTAAATCCACATCTTTGTTATCAGTAGTTACAACTTTATCCCGGTTTTTCCATTTGTCCTGCCCATACCCTTAAAATGTACCAATTGTAGAAATAAAAAAATGCTATGCAGTATTTGTTCAACAACTATAGGATATAAGTATAATTTTAAAGAACTTGTTTTAAAATTTAGATTAAAAACTCTTTCGTTACTTGAACTATACGTGATTATAGTAGCATTTATAATATATAATGCACAGAAGTTATATATTTTATAATGCATACATATTATATTTAATAATATTATTACATTTACAATTGAACCGGAACTAGTTATTTTAAAATAAATTTTTAATTCATTTATTTGAATTAATATGTATTATTTTTCATATGTTACATAAATAAAATTAATAAATTTAACAGTTTATTATTTTTGTTTATTAAAAAAAAAGAAAAAAAAAGTGAAATATGGATCACTGATTTATGTTGACTGTGATTGTTGAAAGTTTTATATTAGGAATAACAGGGGTCTTAAAAATTATGCTTAATGTGAACGGTTGTGGCAGAACTGATGTGGCTAATGAGTTATTATTCTCTATTGCTACTCAAAATATTTTCAGACACTGATATTTTCCATACGGGGCAAATATGGTCAATGTTAGTCTACTTTCATAAATTGGAAGTTTAAACATGGTCAGTGATGTACCGAGACCAGTTATTATGTATAGTCGGAGGAAAACGTCGTGATTGGGATTCTTTCTAGAAAATAGTTTGAAGACATAAAAAAATTTGAATTATTTTGTAAAAAATTCACGTTTTAAAAATTGTAATATCTGTAGGATTTCTGACCACTAGAGCTGGAATTTAACATCCTTAAAACGTAATATCATTATCACATAATTATAAAGTTCACTTTTTTTATCTATTATAACTTAATTATATTTTGTATTTTTCTTATAGCATACACTTTTATCGCATGAAAGTGTAAAAATAAGTTTTTTCCTGAGTCACACTTGTTGTAATCTTTCTGACCGAGGAAAAAGTAATTTTTAACTATCTGGTGTAAACCGCGGACTTTTTATTTACAATTACTATTCATATAAAAATAATTTTACTTGAATTTTAATGATTGCGAATTCTTATTCTACACTTACAGTTCTCAAAATAAAATGTTCTTCGTTTGGGTAGATTTACCTTACTCATCCTTTTGTAAAATGACTAAACGGAGTCCAGTGGCAAAAGTATTAGCTTAGTATGTATAATTTAGGTATGTTTAATATATATTCCGTACCAAGTTCTTTACATATTTTAATTATTTATCTAAATGACGCGACGTCGTCTCATGTTTGGAATGGTCAAAATCGTCTTCAAATTTCCGCAGAGTGTTGTTATATGCATTTAAAAGATTTTAAAAATGTTGCTCTCGTGGACGTCCTACTTTCAGTATTTCAGCTGTTAAACTATGAATTTTATATAATTTCACGAGTATTATTTCTAAATTATTAACAGAAGAAAGTGTTTTATTTTATAGATTTAGAAAAGAAAGTGCAATTATAGTATTGCATTAATGATTGGTAATACGAGTAATAATGTTTAATGAGGTTGAATTTGATAATATCTTTTTAAGTATTATTTTTTATGCTTATAAATTTTTCATTTTGTGATAATATAAGAGAAAATTTGTAGATACATAAAAAAAAATCATAAATCACTTTCATATTTTCTATATATTAATCAAATTCATATAATTATAAATTGTATACAAAAAAACATATTTAGTGCATAAAAAATTTTTACTACAGTCTAAAACTTTGCCGTATTTACAAAAAATTATCTTATCTTTATTATCAGTAGTAAACGACAGGCTTATCCCTAGCAAGCATTCCATTCTAGACTTTTTTCATCAACTTTTCAAAAGAATTCATTTTTGTTGCGACGGCTGGAATCGAATCCACAACCTCTTCAAACTAACTGCATTGCATTTGGTGACATTTCCAGCTATCCGACTTAAGAAATTATTAAGTAATTCGCTTAAAGATCCATTAACACATATCAGTCATGTCACTGTTCAGTCTTCGGCCAACCTCAGTCAAAAATAACCAGTCTAACTACACATGTCTTTAGCATCAATTCAGCCACAGTTTAGTATTCGTGCTATGGTTGTTCTTTCAAAGGCTTATGTATTCCCAGATTAACGCAAGACAAAAAATTTGAAATCACATGTTTATCCCGTTCCGTACACATAAAATCGTAAAATCAAGTAAGTAAAGGTCGTTTTAAATTTGTCATGTAATTTATATTTTCGTTTCTAATGTTAAACAAAGTAGAACGTACATGAAACATCGCCAGCAACATGTGATGATGATTCGTGTGTCGCTCAACATTTCAACCAACATAAGCTCGCTCGCTTATAATTAAGGTAGCCACTTGTTCATTATAATAAACTACCAATTATCATTATTCATTCATTTCGTGCGTTTCTTTTTTATAACCGACTTTACAAAAAAAGGTTTCTCAATTCGTATATATAATTTTTTTTTTTATTAGTGTTAATAATTTTGTCGTTTATGAACCTATATTGATGATTCTTTTTTTTTTTTTGTTGGAAAGTAGATATCCCAGATAGGTGATGTACCATGTTAAGAAGTCAGGATCTGATGGCTTTAAGGGGAGAGAAATGGCATAAATAATTTTTAGTGATTAAATTTCATTCAAAGAGAAATTTTTCGTCGTTGTATACAACACTCAAATGTAAAAAATAAACATTTTTCACAAAAAACTAAACAGTAAAAAATAATTATAAATTCAAAACTTTTATTATATTTTAAGAAAAGGATAAAGTACATTGAAATACTTTATTTCCCATATTCCCAAATTTTTGCCTTTCTTGTATTCAGATAAATAATTAAAAAGTCAAAAAATTTAAATTTAAAAAGCAATTGTTGAATTGTAACTTGATCATTTAGTTTTGAATATCGTCTATCTCATGTATTACATCAAATTTTTATATAAAATATTTTTTTTTAGGGTTAGCTAACCTATTATACATCAAGGTTTATCCAATGGATGCAAACATGTTTCACAAATTTTAATAAGGCAAATGATAATTTTTGAACATTATATCGATACATATTAATTTTATTTTATTGGATTTTTTTGCTATTTCAGCATTCAGAGAGACGTAATTTAAATATAGATTATAAAAAAGTTGTTGAGCTACGATAATAGTTATTATAAAAAAAATTGCCAAAAGCAATAAAAAAATATACGTTTAAACAAAATGATTAAGCAAAAATAATTTTTATTTTGACAGAACGCTATCCTAACCTTTACAGCCAGTTAGTTTACTTTGTTTTTTTTTTAATAAAATGTTGCAAATTGTAACACTTGATACAGCCTCCGATATAATAGTTAAAATTAGATAAACTTAGAATTTCTAATCATTTATAAGCATTGAGTTCGTTTTTGAAAAAACAATTCTGTTTGGAAATTTTTGTGTCTGTACACCTGATGATCTGTTCGTATAAATTCATTTAATTCGTATAAACTACTTGAGTGGATATTTATTATTTTTTTATAAACATTATTGCAGTTGCATGGTTCCATTTTACAAACATGTCACCTATCAATTGCCGTTTCGGGGAAATAGTGCTCGAACTTAATCACTACTTTCTCACTTAGAGATGGTGTTTTTGAATCGAATATCCGATTTGGATAAAATTTTGTTTATACATAGGCGATTTAGATTGACATTAATTATTTCATTTTTTTTTAAAATTTATATTTAGGGTTAAAGTGAAAATTATTTTTAGCTGATGTAGAATATACAGTGTAAATGGTAAAACATAGTGATTTTAAATTATACATTATGTTTTTTGTAACTTTGGATACTGTTTGCTTAGAAATTTTTCATCATTAAAAATTCAGTTTGTTACTACAATTAACAAATAACATATCAAAATTATTGCACTCTTTTAATTACTTTTATTAAAAATATCCGTGTCTACTATTTACATTATATAAACATTTTTGTTTGTATCTTTCACAAAGATCGCAAGGAATTTTTTGAGCGTTAAAACGATAATATTGTTTTTTTAACGAGTTTTCTTTCAACTAATCTTTTTTTAATTTATGAAAAATATTCTAGTTGTAATTTTTAAATGATTCAGTAAAACATTACCAAATAAAGATTAATTTTATAATAATTGTTATTGAGTCATCATTGAATAAATATTAGGTACATTCAAGAATAATAATTATTTTATTTTATAAGCTGTCATTTTATAGGATGATTTATCAAAAATAAAACATAATTTCTTTAGTATACATAGTATAACTAAAGCCCGGACGAAATGAGGTCTATGGTATATATTATCTATCTTTGATTGTTCCGGTGTTCGAACGCATGATACAATTTTTAAGGAATTTGCTAGGCAAGTTTATCAATATCCTAGCACTTTTGAGCCATTGGAAGCTTCGCAATAACAAATTTTAAAATTTATTGATCTTCTCGCTAATAGTATGTAATGATGAACTTCATTGTATGTTATTTATATAAAATATTATGGTAAAGAGGTATGGCTTATACCCGAATGAAATCTCCATTCCCAAGAAGGTAACTGGTATAGTTTATTAATGTATTTCTCGCCAAAATGCGTTTCCCATAACGTTTATTTTATCTATACACAAAAATAAATTATTTGAATTAAAACAAATGATCAATAATTAATATATATTTTATAAATACTATTTATTTGATTGATACCTGACAATAATTACTTATTCATCACAATATCAATATCATAGCATTATCAGTAATGTCATGTTTTGTTAAAATTGAGTCATGTTTTATAAGAATGTTAAAACAGGACAAAAGAGTATCTGTTACTCATTATTTTTTCTGAGGAGAAAAAAATGAATATTCGATTTTGCGTTTATATTATATTAATATTTCATTTGGTGTGGTATGATATTTTTCGAGTTATTTGTGCGTGAATTTGAAAAAATTACAATATACATTGCTCCAAAGATTGTCTTATATATTTATATATATATTTTTGGTGTTTATTCTCCTCTAATTTAGTATTCACAAAAATGTAGATCAAATGATATTTTTTAAAAATTTCCAATACTTACGTCATTTACAACAGTCTACTAATCTTTGTTTATTACATAATCATTGTTCCGAATATGGGCAGAAATATTTGGCAACCATTTCATGGTTATTAAGCTGAATTACTAAAATGCATTAATATCAAATAAATAATTTTTAAAATATGATTGATAATAATATAAAATGAATTATATGATAATTGTGTTTTTTTATGTTAAAATTATCATGCAAAAAGAAAATAATATGACCTTTAAATACAAATTTTAATTGTTGATAAGTAAATTAAATTATGCATATAATTAATTTTAGAAAGTATATTCGTTGCCAGCAACGGCAACTCTTTTGTATAATGATGCCTAGGTGATGCTTTCGTGTTACCTAAGTATTTCCTTCAAAGGATTAAAATAGTTTTAATAATCGTCATTTAATTGGAAATTTGGAAATCTTAAATTAAAATGTTGCTTGAGATTAAACCGTTGCCTATTGCGTAGTACATTAATTCATTCATTGTTTTCTTGATAAAATCTGCAGAAATCTCTCTCTCTCTCTCTGTGCCAGATTATTTGTGCAAGTCGGTTCTTATTGAACTTACGTTCGTTAGTTAAAAGAAAATTTAGTTTTATCAACTATGTATTACTTTTTTAAAGTGTATAGTTTTAGTCAAGACTTTTACCTAAAATTGCTACCTTTCTAGACGAATAAGTTTACTAAATTTTGTTATTAAATATAATACTCCTATTAGGCTAAGTGCTGCGATAAAACAGTATTTTTCTACGGATAAGGATATATCGCTATCAGGTGAAAAGTTAAATATGATAATTCTTGTGATGGGTAACATGCGCGTAATGCAGGTATGTGATCATCGATAATAATTATTTAATTTAGTATGCGAATTCAATTCTGTAATAATAATTAAATTACCTAATAGGTTTTGGTTTATTTACCTATGTATCCCACCCCAATAGTAATATAAGTTTTGGATGGTTAATTGTCTTCAACTATACCTCACGTAATAAAAGTGCATTTAATTTTTGTTTTTGATAGAATATTGTTGTTGGTTCACAATGAAGTCAATTGGATTACCTAAAATACGGCTTATTACGTGTTTTTCAGTTTTTTAAAAAATAGTATAAATATCGCAATTTATTGATATTTTCTTAATCAGGAAGTTTTTGGTGCGACTTTGAAGATTCTTACCCATTACGTCTTGTTTTGTTTTTTATTATTGTTCTGTTTTATCTGCACCACGGTCATATAAACTGATTTAGAAAATCAATTTTAAAAAAGTATGACCAAAAGTGTAATGGCTTCACGTATAAGTTGTCGTGTATGCAAGTAGAGTACTACCCACCACCACCGCTAACTACTGACAGTGCCACTGCTGGTTCACACGTATTAATACACTCTCATTTCTATACACACACACCGGTTATATATTCCGCCATATTATTCAAACAACACATTCTCAATTTTATAGGTTTCTGGTTAAATTCTAAGTTTTCCTGTCACATTCTGGTTAAGATTATGTTTTCTTCAAAAGTAGAAAGAAGTTTTATATCCTTAATAATAAAATCAAAAATAATATTTCGTTTCCGGTGTTTCGGCAACTAAAGCACTTCGTATGACATTTATTAAAGAAATTAACAAAGATATTTCATTAATTTTAACGTTTAAGGAAATTAAATTTATTTTAGTATTTAATTCTCTTGCTCTTTTTATTTTTTGACCTATTGTAAATGAAAGTTTTTTCATTTATTTTCAATTAATATGCGAGTATTATCTCGAATATTACAATTATAGTAATTATTTATTATTTTCTAATTTTAGCAAGGAACGTTTCTACATATTTATGACAAAAAACTAACTTTGAATCCTTTTAAACTCATTCTACACACAAAATGAAAATGACCAGCTCTTCCGTACTATACCCAGCTTTCCGTAATATAAAATAAATTTTCTATAGCCACCTAAATATATTGTTCGGATTCTTATATTTGTAACCCACAAGAAAACTGTGTCAATAAACATTCAAAAGATTTTTAGTAATAATCCAAGTCGGTTTTAATATCTTTCCGTTTGTCTTTTATTTTAAATATTCCACATTTTGAAATATTCGTGAAATATTTGCAATTTTTACCCTTACTTAATAATTATCTACAAAAGATGATCGTCAACTGCTTCTTTCAGGTCAGCAGTTTCCTAATTACTCGAAATTTACTGTGTAGTTTCTGAAAAAACTGCGTTCCCCTTTGGCAAAAATTTCCAAAAATAAAATTTTTTCAAAACACTAGAAAAATATGGTATATTCTACGCAAGCTAGGTTCCACTTTTTGCAATAATCAGGAAAAATAGGAAAACTCTAATTCCCAACTGCTTATTAGAAAAAATTTCTAAAAATGCAATTTTTTTTCAATACAAGGCAAGAATACTTGGTTTTTAAAATCGCAGTGAAATGAAATGATCTGACCTTATAGGATAAATTTTTGTTTACTTTTGAACTCCACCCCTTTTTTTGTGTAACCAGGAAAAATACGGTTTAAGGCTTATTTTTGAATAAGCTCAATAGCTTTCAGAGCTACTAGATACAAATCGTCGAATTTATTTATTTTGCTATTTAAACGAAAAATTTATGATTATGATTATGATTATACATAATATGTTAATATTAATAAATTTTGATGGCCCAAGAATATTAAATTTTGAGTCCTATACTTCAATACAGAAAAAAATTTGAAGAGTTGAGACACAGAGCTCATTTTTGTTGACCGCTAGACTCCTTCTTTAACGATTCTATCATTTCTTGAGAACAATCGTATTTTCATTGAATTTTGCAATATCTTAACGAGTTTTAACACTAACGTGTCACAAATGACAGATGTTAATTTTCTTATAAATATAGTAATTTGATGATTAACGAAGTTCAGTTAAGAGTGTAACTAATGAATATCCTTTCTTTGTTTTGTATTGAATAATTTCAAAACCGTTCACATTATGTTATAACCACTATCATAGTTCTTAATTTTTATCAGAATAATTAATCTATCAGAAAAAGTTATAATCTTTTTTTATACCGAATTCGACGACCTTAAATTTTTACATCCTTTAACGATAATAATCTATTGAAAGATTTTTTAATAGAAAACTCTAAAATCGGATTCAGTATTACTGATTAGGTACGCGATATTTTGCAATGTGAAGAAAATACAATGGAAAATGCTTTTTTTTTAATTAACTCTAGTTCAGTTTGACTCTGTTTTATTAAAAATAAAATATTATTTTTGTTTCAGGAAATAATGGAAAAGAAAATTCAAAAAAAGACAAAGATACGCTATCACCTTCTGGAAATTCAGTAAATGGTAAGTTATATAAATGTTCATATTTAATTTCAATTACTGCGTATATATTACACACTCGAAAGTATAAGGCAACCCTATTGAGCTATATCGCATTAATTATTATTATTAATATCCCATTAATTATTATTATTAATATCGCATTACTACTTATTACTATCAATATCGCAATAATTATTATTCATACATACAATCAAAAAACTTACTTAATCCGAATTAAATTTTCTTTGTCTAGAAAGATTTTAAACAAAGGTTTGTAGTCTGCTTAGAATAGCAGAAAAAAAAAAGAAGAATTAAGAGACAAACATATATTGGATTATTCAATCATTACAAGTTGACACTAACTTATCCCCTTTCTGAACTTTAGCACTAAAATATAATTTTGACTTGTGTTATTTACAAGTCAAATTAAAATAGATTGCAGTTTCATATAAATTTGATGAAAATCTGTTCAAAGCTACTACTGTTTACTCAACGCTATAAATATTTTATTAGTTAGAGGGTACCTTTGATGATTGTATATAACACAATTGTCCTATTTTTTTGGTTGTATCCAACACTGAAAACCCCAAAATCGTTAACATCAATCGATGCCATTCATACCCATAGCTAAAAATTATTCGTTGTCCTCGATGTCTAATGGTAACTGGTCATAAGGGTCAATTTATAGAGCAATTTTTGGTGTAAATTTTAATGTAATATTGCTGGTTTATTGGAAAAAAATCGTTGAATTTTTCGCCCCGTTCAAAAGTATTCACAAATATAGGAGTTATTGAAATTTAGTGTTTTAATTGAGAAAATAGTTTTTACAGTAAATGTTTTACAATTTTACTCATCAAACAGTAATAATAATATTTTCCCCATAATACGTTGAACAAAGACAACCTTGATTTCCAAATAAATTACGTAGAATTTTAATTGTTTTAAAAGGTTTTTGTTTTCAATAAATTAATTTAGTGGAAAAAAAAAACATAATGTTTTAACTAACATTTTAATTTAATTAAGTGATTGGTAAACACATATTGTAAAAGTTTCAATAATTGTTACTTAAAATTTTACTCACTACAATATAATATTCTCGTGTGTTTTATTTTGTGTACTTAGTTGTTAAACTATGAAAAATTGACTTATCCGTTTCAGTAAAAATGAATAAAATATCTTACCTACAAGATCTTTCTCAGCCAGAGATCTTTACAATGCTGTATTACGCCTATTAAAGTTCGAATCCTATTGAAATTAAATCGGATGGAATTTGAAATGAATAACTTGAGTTATAGCTGTATTGTTATAATTTCGACAATTTTAATAAAATAAATATTTTCTGGGTTTTTCACCGTTTAAAAATTTCTTTTGTTTTAAAACATGAAATTAATCAAATCTTACGTAACCTTTTAAGCTATTGCATAGCTTCTATCCCGGGCCTTGAGCGCGGGGACCGAATCCAGAAATTCCGTAACGAAAAAACCTGATATGTTACAAATCATCATTTCCATAGAAACCAAAATCTAATTTTGAAATGCAAAATAAAACTTCTTTATCTATTCAAAATAAAACTTCTTTATCTCTTCTCACTAGCAGTATGACGAACTGTCAACTATATAAAGTGTGCATATCGCATTGTTCAAGTATTACCGGAATCATTGCATAGCTTCTATTGCGGGCCTTGAGCGCGGGGACCGAATCCAGAAATTCCGTAACGAAAAAACCTCACGCTCCCCACTCCGACGGGCAAGGAGGTGTGGCTTGACGAATCGAGACGAGCTGCTCCGAAATCGGACGAATACATAAGCAGCTGTTTATGAGAAAGTATATAGGTGTATAGGTGTAAGAAAACGCAATACTGCATGAATAAAATAAATAAATAAATAAAAAATTATAATTGCATAAGTTGATACAAAATGCTATGCAATAGCTTTACCGCGGCAGTCCCCGAGTGCCACACGTCTTTTTTTTTTTTTTATAATCACTTTATGGTATTGAATTGGCCAATTTTCATACAGAAAGCGAATTATACAATTCTCTAAATTTGTGTCTGTTATATTACAATACAATAGACATGTATTGTAATATAACGAAAAGAAAACATTTTATGATAACTATTATAAACACTTGAAAGTTGCAGTAAGTCGCTTAACCAATTTTCTCATAAATTGCCAATAATAAAGGTATTGTTGAACAAATATTATTCGTTATTTATCCGGATTATCCGTTAGATACGGATAGTTTCCGTTACGTGTATAATATTTTTAAGAAATTGCGTGAAAATAAAATAAAATTCGAAAATAATTTGGCTTTATTTCTTGGAATCTAATTTGGTCTACTACGTTTAGAAGTCATATAAGTAGTAATTATAGCTACTAATTTTAAGTTTTATCTAATACTAAAAAAGACAAAAGCAGTATGCTAATAGAAAATTGCTTAAATCATAATTACAATATGCATCAAAAGTAACGAGTAACGTAACGATACGAAAGTAACAAGTACTTATTATATTAGTAACGACTACGGGTACAAAATTTCTCGTTTCTTTTACAGCACTAGGCACTGATTGACTAGTTAGTCTGAGTAATCAACACAAACAATGTAAGGGACGCACGCAGATAGTGTAACCGGGCAAAAACAAATCTTATTATAACAAATCTTATTTAGAATTTAGATTCCGCTTCTATCCGAAATTATTCGAAACTTTTATTTCGGCTTACGGAAATATTTTTATTTCGGATATCCAATATTTTCAGTTACGAGTACACAGCTCTATAACGGTTGTGCCGAGTAAACTACTATACTACTATACTAAACTTATCATTTTAACTCAATTTAGATTAATCAAAAGAATTTTTATAATAAAAAATTTTTTTATATGCCTATGCCAACCTTCACCTAGGCTAATTATATATCAAGTTTATGAAAAAACATAATATTAATTCCATTTAGATAAGATAAAAACTTTTTGAAAAAAAAATATACTGCAATTTATATTTAAATTTGTTACCAACTTCCTATGGAATCTTTATATGACAGTTGACTCCGTCAATTGGTCTTAGCTAAACTTCTCTTGGGTGACCCAATAAAAAAAAAAAGTTTAACAAAACTCCACAACTTATAAACGAATTTATAGTTCTGCCCCAGTTCAATACAGTTTAAATTATAACGTCATTTTAATTAATGTTGGAAAAATTCTCCGGTCGACAGAATGCAAGCGGTGCTTAATTTTTGCACACTACAAGTACCTACATATACTTCTATTAAATATTAAATAATGTTTTTTTACGTATTTAACGGGAATTGATACAAAAAATGAAACATCTACAAACAAGACAATCTTCAATGTATTATATAGACGACAGCTACCTACTGTTTTAAGTAATAAAAAGTATTAACAGTATACAAATGATCGGAAAATGTAGTTAAGGTGAGAGTTGTTAAGAAAAAATCGTCCAATCTTCACAAAAATCCCGTAAAGGGGGTAAAAGAATATATATAATATTCGTTTTTGGTCATTTGAGGCTAAACCATACACGTTATCGAAAAAAAGTGGGATTTAGAAGATGTATATAATGAAATCTTAAACTTTCTTAATGGTTATTATTGACTATAACCTCAAAATATCGAAAAAATGCAAAAATCCGTTTTTTTGGATTTTTTATATAAGATATACATAGTTTGGCTGCAATTGGTAAAGCACCAATACTACGTATATTCTATCATCCCCAACCCCTTCAGGCGCTTTTACGGAGTTTGTTCGATTTTTCCTTAATTATACTTAGACCATTAACTGCATTTTGCGACCATTTGTATACTGCTTATAATTCATCATCTATTAGGGTATTTAAACCGGTATAGCACTGGTCAAATATCTATAGCACGGTTGGCGCACGGTAGTATGTTAGACCAAGCTACGGCCAATTGCACACAGCTGTTTTTATCCCCTTACAACTTTGATCCGCTTTTAGATATCATCATGAAATTTGAAATACACACTATCCCTATGTCTTAGCATTACCTGAAAGTTTCAAATTTCTACATTAAACTGTACCAGAGATTCAGCAGTTTATAAAATTTATTTTTAAGGGTTATATACTTACTGACGTATCAAAATTATAAACTACTTTCGTAGTTGGTGGAAATTCAATAGAATGATGTTTATACCTTTACGTTTTAGTAAAGGAAAAATCGAAAATTTATTATAAGGCTGAATGATTATAAAGGTGGCATTTTTGTGTCAATTACCCATATTTAATGTAAATATATGAATATTAATTGTATACCTAGCTAGATAAGATAAACTTAACAAAGTTGATAAATAACAAACTTACAGTAAGCGATATTTTTATGTTGTCGATTGCAACGCACTGTAAATAATCGCTTACTGTATCAACTTTATTATTCTTATCTAATCTAGGTAAAAAATTATACATTAACATAAAATATTACTTAATTGACTACTAATTGTTTAGTACCATTTCTTTAGTAAATATTTTCTACATTTGTTATACAAGTAAATAACCAGTAAAAGCTGCATAACTATATAAATGCAAATTTCAATTTGTTTATTATTTTAATTAAGGGTCTGACGCTTTCCATCAAAGATTTATAACAGAAATATAAATAACCAAGATTAAGAACCTCAAATATTACATGTAAGCGGACAAAACATTATTCCTTGATCATTCAAAATATCACGATCATCAATAAATATTCATTTTATTCAATTTATCGTGTATTTTTCAAAGAACTCGGAAAAAATTTAAAATTATCGAGAGATTTAAATTAACGAGTGTCAAATTATCATTAGTCGTTTATACTCGTCTTTATTTTGGCCTTTACAATGATCTATAAGGTTCTTCAAGGTCAACTGCGTTTTTTCAAACGGAAATATCCTTTTCAAAAATGCACACTGATATCTTCCTTCCCTAAAGGTTATATAAATAAAACATTAATGGACGTAAATATTTGCAGGTCAAATATATTTTCTACCTCAGTGTTACATTACTGTATTTATATTTAATGATTTAATTAATTTTTAAATGATCGTAAAAATGTAAAGTATCCAATTTCAAAAATATTCTTAAATTATTATTACAATAGTATTTTCTTACATTTTACAATAATAAATGACAATAATAAGGCGGCTAATGTTTAATTGATATCTTTATCAAGGTTTCTATTAAGCGCTTATGTTGATACAATTTTAACCTCGCATAAGTTACATCAGTACATTATCCCAGTAGACATCTAAGTGAGACTTCAAAAAAATGTCTTTGCGAAGACCTCTTTAAGACGTCTCATTATGACGTCGTAATGGCATGATCTGTTAACAGATTTTCGTAATTATGAGCACTGTACGAAGTCTTGTTTTCGAGTTTCGTAAGAAATCGATAACACAAAACCTAATATCCAGCTTAAACCTTATGGGTGCAATCGAAAATTGTAAGTTTAATTAAGCCATATACAAATTTTTGGTAGATATAAAAATATTCCAAGATATGCCCTGCCCTGTATATACAATTTACACAGAGCTATTAAGAAAAGTTTTTATTCTTTATAATTAACAACTAGATTACTTATTGGTAGCATTGCTATATTTTCGTTGTTTCTATCCTGATTAACAAGTTTCTATCATATTTATAACCTAATGTAATATTTATAACCGAAACCGAAATAAAACTTCCGGATAATTTCGGATAGGGCTGAAGTCTGAATTTTAATTTAGACATGTTATGACATGTTTGTTCTTGCCCGACTGAGCCGACACTCTAGCTACGTGCGTTTCACAAGAACTCTTAATTACGGAAAAGGATATTCAACAAAAACCCAATAGCTGACACCTTTACAAGAGTATAAGAAACAGTTATCAGTAACAGATTCTTTAAAAAATGCAGGTACCTGGAATGATAATTTTGAGGAAAAAGAATGAAGACGATCACTAGCTTTTTTATTACCTACTTTTTGAAGCGTTTTATTTCACGAACAAGTTTTGAAGTTTTTTGGAACTGAAGTTTTTTTTTTTTTTAAATCTTTTAAAATAAGATAGATACTGACGATCAAAAAGCCAGATAGTCTTACATAGTTATACTTTAATTTCATTTTCGAATTTTATTTTTTTTTTTGTTATGTTAGACAGTCTAGTTTCATATTGATGTAAAATATAGCAAATGCAGTATGAGGTATCGACCCTATTGTGTTGGGGACTGAAGTGCCAAATGATTACCCAGAAATATAGCTGCTAAATCATTATCTTTTTTGTAGAAATTTGAACAATATTTTGAAGAATTCCACCAATTTTATTTTATTTGTATTCAATTAAAAATCATTAATATTATAATTGTAACATAATATATTTCATTCATTTTGGTCATTATCAACACTTTGGAGTTAAATTTCTTCGTGGTTTCTTCTTATATACTGAGATTGGAATATTAAAAAAAAATAAAACTGACGTCAAATTCCTCTTATTAAATTAGTTAATAAATATCCATAATTGATAAACAAAGTAACTCCACAAAGAAACGCTCCAATCCATATATATTGTTATTTTCACACAATTCGTATAAAATCTATTATCTGTAACCGAAATTATCTTGTGAAACTACTGGATGGCAACCCCCCACTGACGTAACGTAATTACCGATCTCAACCGATCACCAAATTTAAGCACAGTCAGAACATGGATGGGTGAACATCTAGGATTGCTGTGTACTGTTGTTGTATAGATTAAATATATACTCACTGTAGTCACTATATAACTTTAGTAGTTTAAAAGTGACTTAAAAAAAAAAAAAAAAACTTCTGGATAATGTGTTTGTGTGTTGCTGTCCTAAACACTTAGTCTTCTTAATCCACGCAAGAAGCCCTTGCATCTGTATTATACACGTATTACATCCGTGCAAATGTAATATGCATAGACTATTGTATTTTGAACTGGTGTGGTTTGTTAGCTTTACCGGAAATATCCGAAACCATATTATTTTTGAAACATGTAAAAAAATTTGGTTGGAACATTAACCGCGTCCACTGTACAATTCATCCATGTTATTGTGGTTAATAATAAAAACCTATAATGTCTATTAATTTATAAAAAAATTTCTAATGAAATCAAAATAATTATTGAACTAATCTCAGTCTTTTAAATTGAATTTTAATTTAAAAAATATCTTCTATTGTATCTAAATATTCAGTATTCAGACACTGATATATGAAGATATAGATTTATAACAATTGAACCGGTATCTGGATATCGTTTTTTTAAATGTATCTAGATACTTTGAAAATGTATCTGTTACAGTACTGATTTAGGGAATGAGATACAATTGTGAAAATAGAGGAACGTCAAGGTTTTCATGTAATTTCTAGAATGTTGAGTGGAATATATACTTTTTATAAATACCTAAATATAATAAAACAAAATATTAAAACGTTCATTTTATGACTCAAAATCATATTCAATTTTGTTGAAGTTTTTTTAGCCATTTTTACATCTGTTTGCTATTCTTTCAATCCAAAAGACCTTGAATATTATTTTGCAATAGTTGAATGATCTCTTAAGGGGAAAAAATAATGTTTAAAAAAAATGATCTAACTATAAAATATTATATTTTGTCTGGTTTGCCTGCCTGTCTGATGTTATGGCCAACAAGCTTGAAGAATAAATTTATATATGATATATAAACATACAAATTTTTTTGTTTTAATTGACCTGAGCCTTGAAACATTATCAATAATAAACAGGTATGATGCAAACAAGCAGGATAATGTAAATTTTTGGAAGATTATCAAATTTATTGGTATATTCCGTTCCACTCTAATTTCAATAAGTAAAAAAAAATAAATGCGTGAACGTAAGTAAAAAGAGTTGTCAAGTGACTACTGCACTTTGCGGGAGTCATTCAAACAAATCTTCTTTCTAAACATTAGTAGTTGGTATATTTAAACGTTTGTGGAATAACCACGTGTGGTCTTGTTATGTTTATGCTTTTTATTCAGGATCGTTGTTTTCAAGAGGATTTGTTGGGGATAACATATTATAGCATGTATTCACTGATCTTATGAGTAAACTATATAAATACTGTTAGTCCGCAAACAGACAAAAATTAAAGTAGAGGAAATATTCGGCTTTTGGCGCTATTAAATATTTTTAAGATAAGGTATTTCATATTTAATATCAGCCACTCTGAAATAGTTCCAAATGATAGAACTGAAAATGCAGATTTTTTCAAAAATGATTTTCTCAAATGTACACAACTAGTTGTTTTGTGTCCTGGATATAGTCCAGTGAATTCGAGTTTAAAAACTAGATTTCCTCAAGTCCAAAATACACTACTTTTAAACTTGAGAAAATCTAGTTTTTGCAGCTATTTTTATTTTTTTAAGTTGTATATATTTAAGTTTCTCATTTTAAATGCCTCAACGTATGTCTTACAAACGCCGTATAGCATTGAATGGTAGAAAAAACTCTGATCATATAAGTCTCTTAATTGATTCGACTATATCCAGCCTATTATTTTTGTATCGACCCATTGTACATCCGCTCCTGTCCAAAGTAACATTATAGTGTCATGTATGTTCATACACTTTGACGCTTTCGTTTAAAAGTTTCGTTTACAAAAATATAATATATGATACGGTTTTTTTATTATTATTTTTATGAAATATATTTTTAGACTATACACAAAAAAAAAATTATATGTAACATATTGAAAACAGGTTTTTTTACAAAGATAAAAATTTCTTCATTTTTTCGAATTGAAATCAAAATTTTTTGTGACTAATCACCTACACAAAAACGCATATTCATTGTAAATAAGTTCAGAGATTTCGTTCGTTCTATATTTAATAAAATATTTCTGGTACTTTGCCCAATATTTTAATGTTTTAATTCATTTCGAATAGTTTTTACAAAGCTGGAATTTTGAAAATATATTGAAACACATAACTATTAAAAATCAAAATTTTATTTTAAGACCATATATTTTGAATAATCCTTAGCTAATGTTGGATTAACACTATCACAAGTCAGACAATGGGCTAAGGCATTGTCTGGAGAAATCGTAAAAAATCCTTACCAAATTCATCAAAATTGATTTATAGTTACCCAATTAAATAATATTTAAACTACATTAAATTTTCGATTTTTAACGATAATTATAAATATAATCTACAATTTTCGCGGAATCGTTTATTTAGATTTAGTAGAGGTTATTTAATAACTTTAGTGTGAACTTCATTTGGTTTTATATACTACGAATTGTATAATCAAACAAAACAGATTATAATGTACACAGTAGAAAATAATTCTGTTAATGTTAAATACTGTCAAATTTTGAAAACAAAATGTACCTGCAACTAGTTTCCCAAAACTAGTAAGTTCATACAAAACCCTGGATTAAAATCATATAAAATTTTATTTTTGAGTTCATGTTCAATGACAAACTTTTTCATTTATGACTACATTTATCTATTATGATAAGAAACATCGTTCGTTACAGATTCATTATTATAAACAAACTTGTTTTGAATTTTTTTAAATAAAACATCATTATTATTTATTGTTCAAATATAACGGTGAATATTCAATCTAATAATACGAGTATTATCTATCATGTATGAGACAAAAAACTCATTGAAAAGTAAACGCATTGAAAAGTAAAAAAGCTAACTAATTATAATAATATCGGTTTGCATAAAATATGAAATAAATTGTAAAAATCATGCACTTAAAAAATATGATGATTTACCGAAAATAAAACATTTATAATAAAATAATATTTTCTTGAGGGCATTCCCAAAAAAATGAGTTTTCTTAGAATTTTTACAAAATTTAAATACACAAACTTAGAGCTATCCTCTGTTTTTTCAAAATTGTGTTTATTGCATAACAAAGCAATTTTCTTTCAACTGTCTTAAAACTTTTCTTTCAATTGACAATCACTAATTGAAGGTATAACAATTATATATATCTATAAATAAATATATAAATGAAATATTCACCCTTACAATTTAATGAAAATAAGTAGCATTTATTAACATCATACAAATTTTTTCATTCAAAACATAATCTGTATTAGAAATTTCATAAAGAAAATCTATTATTAACATCAATTTTTGGAACGTCCTTAAATAATTAGCTAAATGCAATGCGATTTACCTTATTATTTATTGAATTTTTTTTTCCTTTATTTTTTTGGGATAATTTCATCGGCATGAGTTTCATTTTCATGTTGTACCTATATTTTTAGGTTGTACCTATATTTATAAAAAATATGAAATCCTGTGACATCTTTTTGTATTCTCTTAGTAATAATAAATGAATAAATAATATTTATTTAAGTTATATGTTGGCGAAAGTAGTGTATTAGTCGTTATACATTATGTTAATTTCAATTCTAGTTGTTTTGAAAGACTTCAACTTGAATAAAATATATCATTATATTTGTTAAATACAACAACTTTATAATATTATTGGTAATTTTCATGTAATTACTAATTATAAAATTTTGGAATAATTATTTGGGAAAATAGTTTCTGATTATAAATATTTCATTTGCGGTCAATCCACACATTTTTATGGAATTTCTATGGGAGTGAATGAGAACGGGATATATTAGAAGGAGATAAAACGTGGTTATCAAATAATAGTTGTAACAGTGCACACTATACACAAATACATTGCTGATACAGTGCTGTGTAGCAGTTAGCACATTACAGTTATCTGTGCTGCGTTATTCTAAAAGTTCATAGCTCTAGCTAAAAGATAGTTCATAGCTCCAGGACAAATATATTAATATGGAAAATTAATGCGTTAATTTAATATTAAAAATTATACAAATACACATTAAAATAATTAATAAATATAAATTAATGATACGTATTATTGTATCTTGTAATACTGGTGTATATTCAGGTACAAAATGTAGGAGTATATAGAACATATCTCCTAGAATAAATTACTTAAAACAGATATTTGAGATATACAAGAAGCCTTTGTAACCTTTAAAAAATTTTACTCGAATTATCAAGGATTACTTATTACTTTTAATGTTACATATATCGTTATTTGAGGTAAAGTTTAACCAATATTAAATCCTAAAAATCAAACAATTTATAAAATTAATAATACCAACAAAATTTTTTCGCATTTAATTTTCAATGAATATACCACAACACTTCACTCAAAACAAATGAAGTTTATAAGAGAGTGTTTAATTTTTGGGTTGATTTAGTTGTTCAACATCAAATAGATTTCATCAAACACATCTAAAGATGTTAAACCAAGCCCTCCCTGTACGTCATTTAGATGTTTTATTTAATTACAGAATACCTTACGTTAATTTTTTTCTACAAACAGTACTTTATGATTGTCAGAGAATCTAAATTGAATTGAATTAAAATAAAATTTCATTTAAAACCTCCTTGCTATGTTTTTCAGTTCTTCATCTATATGAAAGGATATGAAACAACGAACAAACAACAAAATTGATATACCATAACTTGACATATAAGATATAAAAAATACTAAACTTATGTTATTTATTATATCAGAAAAAAATGTGTTTCTAAATAACTGTTTATCAATGTAGATATTTATTACAATGTCATTCAACATACTTTTTAAATTCATTTAATGTAGAACGCCATGATCTAGGCGAAAATTTGTGGAAGAATTGTTGTGGATCGTTTTTTGTATCGATTTATTCATTGTAGAAATCTATTTATCCATTATACCTATTTGTTCATTGTTGGTAAATTGTTCCTACAGTGTTTTACGCTTTTTAAAGCAGACTTCTAAGAGATAAGATGATATCTGGAGGCAGCCTAAATCATTGCATGGCTCCTGTTGGCAGATTTTTGCGAGACCCTTGCTTGTCCTTTATGTTAAGTATGTGAGAATAAACTAACGCAAAATTTTAAACTATATCACAAAAAACATATGTAAAATTTTAAAGTATTCTAAATTACTTAAATTTTACAAATGATAAATTTCGATTTTTTCCCCAATTTCCTAGATCAAATTATTTTGTATTTTATAAATACGTATTTCGACTACAAAGTAGTCATCATCAGTATGAATTAGCTAGTTGTAATGATTCTCTGAGGAGATGTTACTCGTTGCTAATTTGGTGACGGTTTGCACCAATAAATAATTTGATCTAGGAAATTGGGGAAAAAATCGAAATTTATTCGAAAAATCCTAGAGTTCTCATTAATAATTATAAAATTTAAAAATGATGTTTGAGTCTTTTTCTAAGGAGGCAAATTTTAATAATAGCACAATAATTTCATAAATATGCTACGTCGTTTTCAAATAACAGAATAGCAAGGATTGAAGTCTGATCTCGACGTTTAAAGTCCTGACATATCGCTTTTTAATAGGAGAGTTAAATAAAAGTGTTCTACTGAATATAAATTCACCGCTGAAACACATTATTCAATTTAATACTTTACTGAGGCTATGCTGTGCAATATAAGGAAAGTAAGAAAAAATAGTCTGTTACAAAAAATGATTTTTCATTGTAAAGCTAATAGGCTACTAAAGCACAGCCTTCTATATAAAATGAGTATACTATGTGAATTTATCCTCAATTGATCAATTACTGTTTAGCCCCTACACTAGGTTTCGAATTTAGGTTTCGGAAATCACTTCGCTGGTAAGCTTACACCACTATAGATAAAAGTACTGTATGAATTTGACCTCAATCAATCGCCTCGAGTTAAGCGAGCTAATATATAGAAACATCTATTATAATATATACACATTTCAGAAACAATAAAATGTCGTGTTCTTTAAATATTCGGATTAACAGATTCAGTTCTTCTTACAATGTCCATGAATATCATTTCTTTCTATTACCTTTCAAAATATTTGTAACTTTTTTGATTGTTTTTACAATTTGTAATCACCAATTTGTTTTTACCTTTATTATAAAACCGTATAAGATGCCATGTTGTTTAAGTGATATTCAGCTAATTTATTTTGGAAATAGTTTTTGCAGGCAATTCAGGACCTTCATTTTTTATAAGCAAAATTTGTTTTGTTTACGTATGTAGCTGATAGACAAGTATTACTATACGCTATTAAAGTAGTAACGAATTTATCGATAATGGTAGATAAATTAGAAAATATATATTGTTATATACTAATTAACTTTAATTGGCACAAAATCCAATGCTGATCCTGGTAATTATATTCTGTATTTAAATATTATTCTTTTATTAATATCGTTGTCCTTTGTCACCTCCTTTCGTAGATGAGTTATAATATTGAAAAATGGTAACTAAAGAAAGTGTTTTTATTAATAATATAAAAAATATATGAAATGTCTCGCACATTGCCCAACGAAGAAAGGCGACAACCGTAAGAAAAGATTCTTAATATTACTATCTATTATCATGAAATTATAATATATTATGATAATAAAAATATTAAATAATGTACAAAAGAGACACAACGAAGCAGTATTATATTTTGAGAAAACACCGCAATGACGGAAACCCGAATAATAATAAATAGTAACGGTATTATTACAACAGTAGCTCGCTGGCTACTATACCATTCCTCCTTTTAGACCTATCAACAGACAGTTTGACTTGTTTTTTTATGTTGAAGTTACATTAAACATATCGTATCGGAGGAGAATAACAAGCAATTCAACAAAATGATATTCAGTAGAAATAACATCGAATCGTTTCCAACAATATATTAATGACTATAATAGTTAATAAAGAGAGTTGGTGTAAAATCAGTTACACCTTTTCATCTGAAAGTAAAATTTCAATATCCATGGTTTAAAGAAATTTTCTAATAAAACGCAAAAGTAGCAGTAGTAATAATAGAGAAGAGGCATATGCCTAGGAAGTATTTCATTCTAGGCCTTTTATACCGGCCCTCTTTTCACCATTCCAATATCCGAAAAAAGGCAGGCAATATAATTACACTGTTATTTAAAAAAAACGATTAAATCATGATATGGACACAAAAACGGATAAATAATTTTTTACTTTTTGGAGTTTTAAATTATTTCCAATTTAAAAGTATTTTCCAACTAATTGTATTTTCAATTTAAAGAGAAATAACCTTAGTTAGCTATCATTAAATTCAAAATATTTTATAATTTAAATGGCTTTTTTTTATAATTTCAATATATGTTACAAAAATTCTGAATTTGTCTGAACACAATTTTCTCAATTGAATGTATTCAAACTCTATCAGAATTCAACAATAATATACAAAACCAGACTATACCACCACATTTATAGAAAATGTGAAGCTGTTTCTGTATTTGAATATTGTTCTTTCGCATTGTTATCTGTATGTATGAACGTATAATAAACATACATGTACATATTATACATAGTCGAAATGAGACTCTATCAGCTTTAAGTATACCAAGACCATTTAAAAACATGAGTCGCCACTAAATTTGAAGCTCTGTCTACATTTAATTTTATATATTAATTTATAAAACCTTGCCACTGTTTACATACCTACGTATCCACTATCATTCCATCATTTAATAGCGATTGTCAAATAGCGGTAACTTTTATTGTTTTAAAAAAGAATTGTTATTGAATATTTATTGATTATTTGGGCACATTTTTGGGAAATGAAATGAACATACCGCAATCATACCGCAAGTTAGATTCAATAACAAGAAAATATAGGTTAAAATCGAATTCAACCAGTAGAAAAGTTTTCTACTCTTATTTATGTTTGTGAGAGTGTTTTTTTTATATATCATTTTCTAATTCTTTTGTAAAAAATCACATTAAAAAAAATTTTAAGAAATTAATTTCGTAGGAAAAACATTTTTACTTATTCCAATAAGCAAGTTATAGTGGAATTTTCATTTAAAAAAATTACTATTAGCTCCGTTAACCCATAGACCTCACTCATGGTGAAACCCTACTCTCATAAGGGAAGTATAGATTAAACCTCTTTATTGTTATTAGAAAAAAACCATTTTTATACCTTAGATATCTACTGATTAACAGATCTTATATTCCAAAATTTATTCTATACATTACATCATACTGAAAACATGAACTTCTTATTATGAATCTACTGATGGCTCAAAAAAGCTCAAAAACTACACAGTTATTTTCTGGGTGTGATAAATGTTCTAACAAATTTCATTCGATTTCACGGGTGTGAAAGCTACTGCGGAGCATAAATAGAAAAATAGATACTGATAAATGAAATGCATCTAGCTTACATTTGCTTCCATTTGTGTATTATGTACAACTACTTAGAATCTAAGTCTTTTAGATGTTATACAATCAGTAAAAATTTCTGTCTCTTCGACTTTCTTGTTGAGGTGAAAAGTTTTTATTCAAATTTATATATTTATATGGATTGGGCAGACAAAATGTTTACTAATTGTCGAACATCTAAAACATAGATTCTAAGTAGTTGTATATATATATATATATATATATATATATATATATATATATATATATATATATATATATATATATATATATATATATATATATATATATACACACAAAAGCTGCTATTTGTGGTATCTTCTAGAAGTTGGGAAAGTGGCATCTTCTTCCGAGTCAGCATAAATGTAATTTTTCGAAATGGGCTTGGATTAATTTTATAGGCAAAACAATTTTTATTAATTTAAATATGACGATTTTTATGAATAAAAGTTAGAAATATAGAGGTTGAAACGAATTCCATAATTAGATTCCATGTTAAACCTCTGAAATATTTATAATTCATAAGTATGGCAAGGTTGAATGTACATCGCATTTTACAAATAAATCCCCAAAAATTTAGTACATATATATTACAACTATAATAAATGGACATTAATCAGAAAATATGACAATATTTCACCAGAGTAAAATAATACAATTTCGCTCACCGACTCTAGTATACTCAAATCCAGCAATGACCATTTCAAAGGTACATAATACAACATACATACATTCATACGCCCTCACAGCCATAGGAGTACTCTATGTATAACAACTAAACACTCATGTTCAACGATCAATAATCCCTTTTGTCGGCCACATTCATTCAAATGACAATGTTTTTTAAAAAACTACTAAAGGGTTGCTGACTCATTAGAATTGGTATAAAAAAGATAATATGTGGGGTACTCTGTTTTTTGTGAAGGGGGTCCCTCTATTATTATTACTTTAGTTTGTGAAGTAATCGCTCAAAAAATCTATTGATGTAATAAAATTGGTGTGGCACGCGCCTAACTTAGAAATGATAACGCAGTACCGTTATTTTATAATGTTTCAGATCAAATACCAAAATTATAATTTGAAATAAAGTAAACAACGAAATTACGTTTATATGGAAAATATTTAGTTCAGGTTTTTTGGTACACCAATCGCAAATAAAGGTTTTTTTCGGATTTTGTAATTTAATTTTTAATAAGTTTTTAAATAAATAGAATGGTCAGAAACGACAATTAATTTTTTTAGATCAATAAAACAATGCATAAAGGTATAATAAAAGTAAAAGTTCGGATTTTTAATACTTGAATTTGGGATGTGTAATCATTAATATATCAATCGTTAATATACTTTTTCCGTAAAAAAGATCATTTTTTATAATAAAAATACTTTAAATTAATTTATAACAATAGATAAGTAAAACTGGATAGCTTTTTATTATACTATTTTCGATTTTGAACATTACTTCCACGAATACTATTTAATACATTTATTGATCCCAAAATTCTGAGCTAAAATAAAGTGTAAACTCTGAATGTCCATTTTTTAATATGTAGTTGAGCGTTTTAAACATGTAAAAATCAAAATATACATAAACATAAAATATTGATAAGCCCTCCGTTTTTATGTCCAAATCATATATTGCAAATTACATAACATTTGGATAATCCTTTTTGGAGTTATTTGTGCAGGAATATTAAAGCTGTATAATGTAATATATTTCATTCGACTATTGTTTATTATCAAATAATCTTTTGGTTTTTATTCCCTTTAAAGTCGTTTTATAATACCCTTCAATCTAAAAATGCACTATGTTAAACTGCTCATTTTAATTTCGTGATTAAGTTAGCATTGAAATGGAGACGACATCCACCAAAAAAATTTTAATATTTATTACCTTTAATACAGAAAAAAATGTCATATATTTTGTGTACATTAACCCATAAGTGTTCAGTATAGTGTGTTAACGGTTTGCATGCCTACGTTCGTTGATTATAAGTATATTTATTTAAAAGTCACTGTCTGTTCGCTGTAATGACATGTTGATTTCACTAACCGTAACTAAATTATCACATTAATCACCTATTTACTTATTTTATTTATTAATTTATTAATTATTTTAGTCCAAAATTAACTTTTGTAAAATTCTACTTATACACATGCAATTTGTTTGTGGGTATTCCGTGCAAGATTATGAAGTGTTAGTATAAAGAAGGCCAACAATAAATTTGTTGTCTTTATGAGTTTTGTCTTGTAGGCTTTGACACATTTAATTCAATTTCTAACCTTAGAATTGCTCTATCTGATTAATTTTGTTTTGTTTTTTTTTTTTTCAAATATTGACCTTATCTGTAAGCAAAATGAATTATATTTCGCATAAGTCAATATTCTATAATAAATAAGAATAAATAAATAAATAATAATCCTTTTTATATATACATTTTGTATAAGAATGCGTCAATAAAAGCATACAAAAACAAGATTTGAGCACAGTATAAAACATATAAAAATTTATATAAAATAAATTATCTTTAATAATAAAGAATTAGTTCAAGACTTCTCATATCACGTGCAGAAAAATATCATATGGAGCGGCATCCAAAAGTATAGTTTTTACAGCCTTCAAGAAACTATAATTGTTAGATTCAGCTGAATTATGTATTTTTTTACTATAGACTAAAAATTAAAATATTTGATGGACATATTTCGAGTACTAAGTTCATTGGATTTAAATCTATAGTCAATGGGTTTGTATATGTATTGTCTTCGAATTGAATGCCGAGAACGACTACGTAAGGCTTACGGCTGTGCTGTTTTCTTTAAATTAAAAATTATCCTACTAGCCTTTTTTTGATTAATGTAGATTTTTTTAGCATAACTATAAGAGCCCCAAACTATAATACCATCACACATAATAGATACAAAATTGGTAAAAAGTAAAAAGTATTGGTAAAAGTAAGTAAATTAACAATAAAGTTTTAATATATACTTTATCGCTCATATTACGTATTTGATACCATATAAAATTAAAATTTTTAATAAGACAGTATATATTCCATTTCATATTATTTATAATATCGATACCTAAAACTTTAATACTATCGGAACACAAATTATCATCCTTATTTTTTATTTTTTTACGTGAGCATTTCAAAACTGGTGTTTGGCTTGTGTTCAATAACTGTCAATTACAACCACGCCAACTTTGAACTGCGCTCAGAATTGAATTTATATGATTATTTAATAGCAAAGGGTCCTTGGAATATATAACGATAGTTCGTCTACGTATAAAAAAAATATCACAAACGAGGTCTGTGTGATACCGAATATAATCTAGCAAATCTTCTTCTTCTTCTTGCTTAGCTCTACAGCCCTTGGTGGGCCTTGGCTTTCTCTACAATAGAGTTCCACGTTCCTTTCTCTTTTGCTTTAATTTTCCAGTTTTTTATTTTTAATTTTGATAAGTCTTCCTGAACTTGATCGAGCCACCTCATTTTGGGTCTACCTCTTTTTCTCGTATTGAATAAAAGCAAATCATTAATATAAATTTGAAACAATTTTTGTCCAAGAATACTCCCTGGTGGGACTCCCCTGAAAATCTGTACCAATCTGATATGCAAAACCGTCCACTGTTCCCGATTTCAACCCGTTGAAATATAATAAAAATAGATTTATTTTCACAAAATGTTTGTTGCATCAGTGAAGTACTGCAGTTCCGAATTATGTTTTGTAAGTTATATACTAAATGTTAATCCCTTTATTTTGTGTGCTTCTTCCTTCTTAGTCCTCATGAAGAATGGATACGATAAAACAACAAATTTTAAGCAAAAAATATTAAAAAACTTTTCAATAGTAAAAATTCCGATTTAACATAAAAGTATTTTTAACAATTTTTAGTGAATAACTCAAAAACCTTACTAATTTTATAGAAAAAAGTGTGAGTAAATAATGGAACGTATAATAAAACAAATAGAAAGATTTGTTTTTAATTTCTGTAGATAAAATATAATTCGTTGAAAGTGATATTTCATTCGAAAAATTAGAGTAATCGCATGAAAAGTTGAATAACATAAAAACGAACAATAATTCCGAGAAAACTCGCTGAACTTTTACTACTAGAGTACCTTTAAAATGAGGTATTGTTGAAATCGTGAGCTTAAAACCTTATGACAATATATTAAAAATCTATTAATCTAAACTAAACATTTTAATCATTGTTTTTATGTTATTCATCCATAAATGGTACTTTTGCAATTTTTCTCGAAAAAATGATAAGCTCCTGTAACGAGCTATAATTCCGTTAAAATTGTATCTACAGAAATGTAATATAAATATTTCATTGCTTTTTTTATGGGGTCCATTTTTTGTTTTTTATTTTGCTTAGATTATTTCCATAAAATGTAAAGTTTTTAATTGCAAATTTATATAGCCAAAAATATATTGACTTTTCGAAAAAATTTAATCATTTATATGAGATGACGAATTGGGCTGGGAAGTCAAAATAAATATGTAAACATATAAGTAGTTTACCACATACAACATAATATAATGCAATATTTTTAAGTCAATTTTTTGTAATTTTTATGATTTTATAACAAAAACTTGAAAAATCGACAAGAACAATAAATAATTAAAATTATAGAAAAACCAAAAATAACCCGTATTTTACAACCTTGAAATTTGTCTGAAATATTGTCTTTCGGATCGAATTTCAAGCAACATCTTAAAATCTACGCCTCCGATCGTTAAATAGATGTTATATTTAAAATATACGGGTCTAAACATAATTTTAATGAAATCGGAGATAAAAAATTTTTGTTTATCTTTTTGCTCAAAGGATTTCGATAAAATTATTTTTAAATGGTAATTTCAAGCGATATCCTGAAAACTGGCCATCCAATCATAAAATAAATTTTACTTTTTGTTTTTCTAGACAATACTTACTCTAGATAATTAAATCAGTCAATGTCAAAAACCTCAAAGTGTACTGTGAAACATTAACAAAAACTGCAAAGCTGTAATTGCATGTAAAACTTTGTTAATAGTTTTTCAACAAAAATGCTCGACATTCCAGAAGGTATTCTGAACTATATTTTTTCTTAGATAATAAATTTGGTTTTTCAATTTCAACATTACAACTGTTGATATAATTTTTACGGTCTGATCAGTTTGGTTTGGTGTAGACTGTCACAAAATTAGCAACGAGTAATACTTACGATTAGCTAATTCATACTAATGATGATTTCTTTGTATTGGAAATATGTATTTATAAAATACAAATAAAATATTTATTTTAAATTGGGGCAAAAAAAAAAAAAAGAAATTTATATAAAATATATGAATAATATAATAATTTTTTATTTTTGTTGTTTCAGGTGATGAAGGTCAAAAGAAGAAAGGATTTTTCAAAAGTTTTTGGAAACGATCTAGACATTATTCGTTAGAACAGTAAATCAAATAGGGGTAAATAATACTACAAACACATACACATAATAAAATCATAAACTACATTCAATTTAACACACACAAAAAATACCAAAAAAATTATATTTTAGAAAAAAGAAATTTATGTTTTCGTAAATGAGAATGAATATGAATGGGTTGGGTAGTTTATTATTCACGGGAATGGTCTTAGTTGAATTTGAAAAATTCGGAGAGAATTGTAAAGAAGGGGAGTACTGCAACATTATATATCATAACTTTTGTAACAAATAAAATGCATCGAAATATGATAGATAAAATCACGTGTGTTTGAAATAAGAGTCGTTATTGCCTATATCGATCAGAGTCATCTCTACGTGTAGATATACCGGGAAAGTACACATGTACAAGATTTCCGGTTGCAATCTGGTGTAAAAGTAATTTTTACTCCCAGCAAGCTTTTACAGCGATCTACAATATAATAATGAAAAACAATTTTTCATTTGCCAAGAAAGTTTTGTATCTACATTCGTTAAATTCGATTAAAAATACAAAGTTAAAATTTTACTCATTGGTATTTTAAAAGGGATTGTTTTCAGCGATTATAGTATCTTGTAAAGCAAACGACTACATCTTTAAGACTTAATTTATTTTAAATCGAATTCATTTACTAACTTAACAATATTCTTTACATTGTTTTTTTAGTCACGGGAAGATAAATTTGTATATATATATGAGAGTAAGATTAATTGGAAAAGATGTCATACGTACCAGATGACAATGATTTCACTCACAATTTTAGAACAGGGTAAACAAGTGTTCCAGGCTATAATTTCACTTTGAAATTACATTTAATAATATTAATATCTAAATAAGAATACTTACTTTGTGCATTTTTTTGCATATGTTATATTTGGGCACGATAAAATAGCTTATAGACTACGAACATATTAGGTCTTATAAGAGCTTCTTTTGTTTTCTGTGTCAAAAATACATACCTACCTATCTTTGCTTTTGCATTATAATATACTTTTTCTAACCAAATATAACTTTAAAGTAATTTTTTTGTTATTTTGAAAAATTCTATCAAGTTATGAAACACATTTTATATTAGTCTATATGAATGCGCAATCAATAGCCACGTGATATCCCTAGGTCATCATATCCTAAACTTCAACAGAGATCATTCTTCAAATTTGTTAGATTGTTCCATAGCAAAATTTTTATAAAACATCAAAGTGTTAATTTTTTAATAATTTTTACTAAACATAATTTATTACCCCATCATAATCTCTTAAAAAAACACACAGTACATAAAATATACAAGAAAATAATAGTTGTTACTATATTTATATGACAGGTTTTACTGTAGTTTTTTAGATAATTATTTGTATTATCTAACAAATTTAAATTGAATTTCGAAAAAGAAATTAATTTAAATGTTAATAATTTATATAATAATATGATGAATGGAAAATTTGAAGAAAAACTTTTCGAATATTTTTACTTAAAACTGAATTATTTAATACATTATTTTCAAAAAAACAATTAATCAAACTTATATGTTAAAATATAACTAAAAAAAAAAAAACAAAAAAACAAAAAAAAAAAAAACAAAAAAAACTATAATTTATATAAAAAGTCCAAAACTAATTCTAGAAAATAATGTAAATGTAGTTTTAGGTTTTGAATTCATTTTATTTTTATTTAATTGCCATGAAGCAGAATTTAAAGAAATAATAATTAATTTTTCAATTAAATTAAGAAAAATTATTATTGTGTTTTTAGGACATTCTTTTTTATTCATGTAAATTATTTTTGTATTAAATTTTTTTTTATAATCTCTTAATATATACAAAGTGTACAAAATTCAAATAAATTACATCGTCGGCCTAATTCGTTAACCTGCTAAACGTCATTTTGTAATGTTTACAGAACGAGAAAAAAAATGAATAAAATTTTTATACATTATGTGATAAAAATTCAAAAAATCCCGTTGGTTGATGCATAAGACTGTCAAGTTTTTAATATTCAGATTGAGAATTGAAAATTTGGTTTGAAACATAAGTATTATGCATTAAATGAACAGATCCAAAAAAACAATCCTAATATTAAGAAAATAAGATTTTTTATAATTAATTGTTTACTTTCTCAAATATTTGGCTAAATCATGAAAAAATTGGACATGAGCATACTGACACGTGGGTGGGGAAATAATGTCAAAATGCATTTTTCATTTTTTCGTGCATATCATTTTCACTCCTTATAAGAAGATATCTCATACCAAACGGTGGATAATACTATGAACTTTAAGTTCTGCACAAAAACTAATTTTAGTCCAAAATGGCAGCAGGTTAACGAATCACGCACCGACGACATATATTTACTAAATAATAATAATAATAATATAGAATACACCTTTTTAAGTCAGGGGTTTTATGGATTGTAAACCTGAAAATCGTTGATACCGCAGATTATTTTTTTAGTTCGTTTTTCTTAAGAGGTAAAATGATTCAGATAGATTACTCAGAAGTTTAATGAAAGCTAATTGGAAAATATATTCTAATTATTACGTTTTCAATAAAATAATACTCTAGCACGAACATCTTAGGTACTACAGAACTCTGTCTATCTTATACATTTATCAATGGTGCTTTTTAAAGCTAAGATACCATAGAAACAGCTTGAATTAAAAAGGTGTTAGTATCAAAAATTCCACTGCGGAATTCTGACTATTGTATCAAGATACTTTTTTTTAAATATAAATTTATATAAATGTCTTCATATAGAATAATTTTTGAAGTATAAAACGGTTTTGATTAAATTATCTTACATAACATAATATGATATTGTACGCTTTGTAAACTAATAATACAAATTATTTCATGTGATTTTTTTATTAAAACAAAAAGTGAATATTATTTATTTTTAATGTGTAAATATATTTAAATATTTTTTAATAACAAGAATAAACTAAAAAAATCAATTTTTATTACAACCGAAAGTGGTATACATTTTGTAAATGTTTTTAGTATGTAAACACAAAAAAAAATAATAAAACACTGTAGACAAACAAGAAAAATGTTGGTTCAAAATGCTAAGGAAATTTATTTATATTTAAAAAAAAAATGCTTTGAAAATTGAATGGTTCTTAATGAGTAGTTCCAATTTTGAAAATACCTCTTAATTGAACAATAGTAGTTTCTTTATGATAAAAAATCATTGAACCCTCTAGTAAGTGAAAAAAAGCTATAAGCTCAAATTCGATTGTTTTAATACTTTTTAATAGCAAATTTTTTGTTGCCTAAAAAAAGTCTTTACAAAAAGAAAATATATGTTGCCAAAAATACTTAAAAAATGTTCGTCACATTACAAATCCAGGTAGTTGAGAATTTCACTTCAATATAGGAAAAGTGTTGCTTATAAATGAAGGTGTTGCCAATTTTTGTCATTAGAATTTATAAATTTACTTTTCTTAGGAAGTGTTTTGTTGCTGAGGAAAAATGTATCGCAAACTGATGTCTAAATTACTTATTATTAACATGACCTATATATTATCTAAAACTGACTACTACACCTAGATGAAAGAGTCTTTAAGTGTTTACAACTTTGTTTGACACTAATAGTCATATTATCTTGTTATTTTTTAGCTTTTCATGCTGATTAACTAGCTATTTTGTGATAACGTGTTAAACAGCATGTGATGCTGACAATCAACGTTGATTAGGCCAATAAGGAAGGTTGATTTTGAAAGTTTAGAAATACGTATTTATAATTAAAAAATTGAAATAATATAAAGTGCTCTATGCTGAATAACATTTCAAAAAAGTAAAAAATTTCCCAATTTGAATAATATCTGTTATTAAAATTCAGATATCCTATAACATTATATCTTATAATGAATAAGTAGTCTTCTTAATAATCTTCAAAAAATACTGTTGGGTTGCGTTTTTGATAGTTACATTGACTATAATACAGGCAATCTCTAATGTAATTCATTGTATTTTGTCAATTTTTCGCACAAAAAAACCAACAAATATTTATACACTCTGTTTTATGTCAATATTGTGCATAAAATAATTTGGTATTTCTTTACATAATGAAATTTTATTTTATTTTTTAGTTATTTGTGCCTGAAAATCGAAAAAAAAAAAGACATTGCCTTTATTATACAGATTTCTATCAAAAACATAACCCCTCTTAAATTTTTTAGGTTTAATAAAAACATCTGTAAAACACTCTTTTACATGATACTTAGCAACATAATACTTTTAAAAGGTAAATTTTCTCTAGCAATAGTATAATAAATGTCACAACAACACCTCTTATGGAGAACTCAAAGATCTCTTTCGCTTAATAGCTGCTTTGATTGACTTCCCCTACAAAATTAATTAGCAAAAAGCCGCAATCAAATTCAATTCAAAATAATTGAGAAAGTAAAAAAAAAAATAGATAAAATGATGTTGATTGTAATTGTTATGTCTATATTTAAAACAGTGAGGCCTGATTGAATTTTCGAGAAAACAGTAAAATGCACTAAAACAATGCCTAATTGGAAATAATTTTTAAATGTGTATTTTATCACTTGCATTTATAAAAAAAAATACTTGCATTTTGTATTTTGTAGTTTATAGCTAACAAATTTTGAAAAAAAAAATACAAAAATCTTATACATAATATACATATATTATACCTTTGTACAGCCAGAAAAACAACAAAACACGAAAATATACAATCGTAATAACTGTTAACCTATTAATAATTCTACACAATTTAATGTCCTTTCGATCATTATTATGTAAATAATATTAAAAATGCTTTACAAAAATTAAATTTTTTTTTTAAATTCCTTACCGTTTTCTCCATTTCAGCATATTTGAATTTTACATCTATAGATACTTCGCTTAAGACAAGAAATAATAATTTCAGTAATAGTAAATTAATGTTTAATTATCTGGGCGACCTAACTTTGCTTATTTATTTCAGCTATCACATGTATCTATCTAATTAAATTTGTTATTTAAGGTGATCCCTGTATATACAACAATGAAATTCTCAAGGCATTAATAAATAATAAAAAATAATACGCTCAAATATAAAAATAATGGCCCTAGACCCCCGATCGCTGTTACCCTTGCTTGCCAATCAACACTGCATGATGTGTTGTTTACTTATTTGGTATAAGATAGGATGAGATGCTTTAATATGGCATTTTTTCAGGGTTGACACTTATACTTACCTAATTAATATACATACAATACACCATCGAATAATCTAGACAGTTTTTCAGGATAATAAATACACTTACCTGGCAATATCAGATTCTATATATATTTAGGGAAATTGAATATAAATGCTCACTTAAGAGCAATATCGAAAGATAGCTTCATAAACGTATGGTCTTAAATCATCTAATTTCGCGTCCCAACTAGCCCCGATCATCGACGCTTAATATTATACGTGCCCGCTGAATATTTATTATACGTGGTCGAGAACGCAACTTGATTAAACTCTACTCTCAAAAATTTGTATTTTGTATATTTGAAAAGAATGTGTAATTTAAAGCTTTATCGACTAGGATAATCTATTCCATTCTCTGAAAAACTTTATTGACAATGTTCAGCGCCAAATTAGGATTTTGATATTTTAAAACTGCCTTAAATGCTTGAAAAATTATCAAGAAATAGTTGGTTCACTTCACTTAAGGCTTTGAATCCAGAAGGAGATTTGAAATATTTTTACAATTAAAACAGCGATCGCAAATTATTGAACTTAAATGAAATGCAATAATAATAATAATAATAATAAATGAATTTATTTTGACTCAATAAATTGAGTATAAATATGTCATACAGAAAAATTACATTTGTACATTTAATAAATCACACTTGCACGGACACAAATCAAGCAGATATTCTTTCAAACAATATTTAAATCTGTTGAAATCTTGTATTGCTCTAATTTCGGCAGGTAACTGATTATATAGTGTGCTACCTTTACATACCGGACTATTACTATATCTCTTTGTTCGATACTTTTGAATATGAATTTTATCCTTGGCTCTTGTATTATGATCATATATATCTGAGTTTAAATTCAGATTTGTTAGATTTTGCTTGGTGTATTTCAGCACTTCAAATGTATAGATCGCGTAGAAAGTCATAATTTTGATTTCTTTAAAGTATCGAACGCACGATTCTCTGTAATTTGTACTAAAAATTAATCTTATGATTCGCTTTTGAATTCTGAAAACTCTTATGCATTCTCCGGAATGTCCCCATAGTGCAATACAATACTTCATGATACTATAACAGAAGGCATAGTAAAAACATAATAAAGTGTCAATGTCACCAAATGTGCGTAAGCACTTAATATAATAATAGTGGTTATTTAACTTTTTACAGACACAATTGATGTGGGAATTCCATTTCATATTTGAGTCTATAATGACTCCTAAGAATTTCGTCTGAATAACCTTTTCAATTTCAATATTGTTATATGAGATTTTTATATCATCCAAATTTTTATTACCCCTATCAAATATAATAAAATTGGTTTTAGATAAATTTATAATAAGTTGGTTATTATAACACCAGGTATTAAATTCTTCCAACACCTTATCAATTTTTTCCTTGAGATTTTCTAACGTATCTGCAGATATGAGTACTGATGTATCATCTGCATACATAATGACTTCTCCAATTGTAATATTATCCGGAAGGTCATTTGAATAAAGCGAAAAGAGTACTGGGCCCAAATTGCTTCCTTGCGGGATACCGACAGTAGAACTATATTTATGTGATTTCCAATCGTTAATTTCAACTTTAAAGTTTCTATTTTCTAAGTACGACTCGAACCATTTATAAGCAACTCCTCTTATACCAAGCATCTCAATTTTTTTCAATAAGATGTTGTGGTTAACAGTGTCAAACGCTGCTGTTAAATCAAAGAAAAGAACACAAACGTAGTTTTTATCGTCTAAGTTTCTTAAAATATATTCTGTGCAGTTGATACACGCAGTGCATGTAGAAAATTTTGGTCGAAATCCATGTTGGCATTTTGACAGTAGATTGCGTTCTGTAATGAAGGACATTAGTCTTTTGTACATTAAGCTTTCTAAAATTTTGGCAAAAACTGATAACAATGATATAGGGCGGTAATTTTTAACGCATGTATGATCTCCATTCTTATATATGGGCTTAACTTTCACTGTTTTTAACACATCAGGAACGTATCCATTCTCAAAAGAAAGATTTACAAGATGTTGAAGCACTACTGTTATTGTTCGACTTGTGAATTTTAATACCTTCGAGGGAATATTGTCAATTCCAGTGGAGCTAGTGTTTTTTAATTTCTTAATTGCATCGCCTACTTCTTTTTCTGTCACTGGGTGTAAGTATATTGAAGAGACGCTGGTTTTACGCGCTGTATCATTGCGTTCCACAGGCCTATTGTAGTGTAAGTTTAGTTTGTTCAGAGCTGACGTTGAAAAATATTTTCCAAATTCGTCAGCTACAGCCAAATCATTAGATTTTTCAACATAATCAATGTTTTTCAATGTTATTTTCTCAGGTAGTTTAATTTGCATACCTGTTGCTCTTCTGATCACTTTCCATTTCTCTTTTACGGGGTTATCTGCTTTACTAATAGATGACTGGATGAAGTTACTTTTAGCTTGGTTTATATTAGTACTGTGTTTTTTTTTCATTTGCTTGTATAAAAGATCAATGTATGGATCTTGTACTGATATTTTTATCTCGTATAGATCTTTTAAATTTCTACCTTCAGCAATGAGTTCATTGGTAATCCATGCATTAGTTTGTCGATTTTTTCTGTTTTGAAACTTAACAATTGGAAAGCTAGCTTCAAAGCAATGATTGTAGGCTGTATAAAACTTTATAAATGCTTCACGAGGGTCGTTTTCTTCAAGCACTTCCGACCATTCAATAGTTTCAACCATCCAATTCATGTAATCCAAGTTTATTTGGTTGATTTTTCGCCTATGGAGCAACTCATTAAATGTTTCTTTACCTTGAAGTTCAATGGTGAGTATTCCAGCTAAATGATCACTTAAGTTTAGGTTTTCCACACTTATTTCTTTTACTGTTATATCTTTATTTACAACACAATAGTCGATTGATGTGCTAGAGTAGGGAGTTATTCGAGTGGGCACTGTTATGATATTTTCACTGTTATTTGATTCAAATATGCCACAGAGAGTTCTTTTTTCCGCACTGTCATTAGAGAAATTTATATTAAAATCACCCATTATAACGTGCAGATTCTTGCTTGTATCAATTAGTCGAAATGCTTCACTGAGTGCATGCATAAAACATCCCAAATCACCCAAAGGGGACCTGTAGATTGACAATATATACAGATTTGTACAGTTAGACGTATACTTTATTGCAACACATTCAAAGTTTAATTCTTCACAAAGATTTTTTGTATTTATAGTGCTACAATATTTGGCCATTTCATTATGAACGTATATAGCAGTACCTCCATTTCAGTTTGCCAATGTTCTGTTACACAAATAATATCAGGATTATTAACTTTAACACTTAATTCTAATTGCACGATTTTATTGCTTATACATTGTATATTCTGGTTAAGTATTTTTATTTTGTTAGAGGATGTTTCAGAAATATTAATCAGTGTACCTTTGATATCAGGTTCTTTAAAATTTTGCTGTTCCTCTAGGAAAAAAGTATCGTTTTACAATAACATTCTTTGGCCAATTTTCGGGATTATACAATTCTTCTTTAAGCTCTTCAGGAGCCCCTATTTTAAAGCTACAGCTTTTACTTTCAGAAACACTTCTTAACAATTCACATTCAAAGGAATGGGTCGGATATTGTCTTTTAAGGCAATTCATTGCTTTTTCTACAGTAGTTCCCTTTTCTATACGTCCTACATATATCCATATCGTTTTTTCAGATGCTTTAAATTCGATATCATCTTCCTTATTTCCGGTTATAATTTGTCGGCGACGTTTTCTATACTTGGGATTTGAAAATCCATCAGTATTATCTGCCATTTCTATTTCTCTTTGTTCTTGGACATTAATTACAGAATGGTTTTCATTATTTTGCGAAGTACCTGCATTTGACCTTTGCATTTCAATTTGATTCGAATTAACTGATTCAGTGTTAATCCTTTTTTTATTTCTGTTGTGTTGATTCAATTTAGGGCCTTTTTCCTTTTTATCAATTGGATGTTCAATGACTTCCGGATCAGCACTATATCACTAAAACCGTTTGTTTACATTCACTTGTCAAATTTGATAATTTTTGTAATTCAATTTTAACCTCATTAAGTTCATCTAATACAGGTTTCACAGCTTGTTCTACAACCTTTGACACAATTTTAGTTAAGATACTATTAAATTCATTGCGATTTAAGCTATTTTTTTATCACTTCAGATATAATTTCATTTTCACTCCGAGTGGCGACTCCACTAGTACCTGGTTGCGCCATATATATATATATATATATATATATATATATATATATATATATATATATATATATATATATATATATATATATATATATATATATATATATATATATATATATATATATATATATATATATATATATATATAAATAAATATACTTACCATACATAATATTAAGCGATTAAGATTGGCTATAATTAAAAATTAAATTGTTATACAAATCAATTTTGGTAGCTACAAAAATACATTATTTTTAAAAACCAGTGGCTTGTTTAGTAATTAGTAGTAGTAGATGAATTAAGCCTGAAGCTTTTGCGCACATAGCGACAAAACCAACTCGCCTACCGAGGCCGGCATATTAATGACTTGTATTGATGACCTTTGAATTATCTAATTAAGATGATTTCATTAGTTTTTCATATTATAAAGATGATATTAAATATAACATACAAAAAAGGTAGGACCAATCGGAGCATACAGACATGAAATAATTGGTTGTATTGATAACATAAATATTACGAAATATCACTTTCTCTGGTTAATTCTTTATTCATTAACTTTCAGTATCACAATGTAACTTATGCTTAACGAGGGTTATCTTTTTGATAGAGACATCTGTATTAAACACACTATTTCCGCACACAGATAACTCAAAAAATACTTATCAAATGTAATGAAATTTTATATTTTTAAATAAACTTAATTATTATCCACACATTGGACGTCATCAATAATAACAGTTTTTTATTAGTTCAAGTGTTTCACTTCACGAACCAGAGACTGTACCTATTTTTTTTTTTTTTGGATTTTGGGGTAGTTATTACCCTGATGACCCTATGGATCCGCGTTTGTCAGGTTTCTCCGACAAAATTTATAAAAAAATCTTAAAAATATTTTAATTTCATAAATGTTTTTTTCGTAAAATTGTGCATACGAAATGTCTTTATATTCAATTTGGAGATATTTTTATTTTCAAACTATATAAGTTTGTCTAAATTGGCTATATAGCATTATTTGCTGAAGCCAGTTTTAATAAAATACAGTTTGTGTACATATTGAGCACTAGCTGCGCCCCGCAGTTTCACCCGCGTAAGTCTACATATCGTGGGAATATCGGGTTAAAAGTAGTAAGAAAAATAACAGTATTCACGACAAATATTATTTTTACAAATTAAAAAAAAAAAAAAGAAAAAAAGAAATACGATCTAATTAATGAAAATAAGAAAGAATAACTACCTATTAACGACAAATATTATTTTTACAAATTAAATACATTATATATGTGTAACTTCAACGATATTTGTGGCGCACATGTCACCGATTGTAAAATTTTTTTCCTACTTACTTGACACTTATCGTTATATTTTGGACAATTTACACAATATCTTTATAAATTATAGCCTATGTGTTTTTCTGATGTATAAGCTAAATTATTGTAAAGTTTCATTAAAATCCATTCAGTAGTTTTTGCGTGAAAGAGGAACAAACATCCACACTCACAAACATTCGGCTTTATAATATTAGTAGGATAAATTCTTAAATGTGATCATGAAACTAAATTACTTTTATTTTCTATTATTTTTAAACCAATACATACTATATTTATTAAAATATAGATCACGTTAATATGTTTCTCATTCTGGACACTTCCTATAACCTAATTTAAGACAGTTTCCATTTTAAATGTATTTGAATATAAATAGAAATCGAAACAAGTATAAACTTCGTCTGAAAAAAAAAACTGAACAAATAGGTACAACAAAAAAAGAAAAACTCAAGAAAAATTTTCATTTATAATACAAATTTATTATGTTTTATTTTAGATAGACACAGGAGGTTCCCTTGCGAATTATCAGAAAAATTTACAAAGCTACTCAAATATTAGTACAACTTTTTTGATTTTTTTAAAATTAAGAACAAAAAAATTAAAGTAAAAATAAAAATAAAATATTTTAAAAAATAAACTATTGTTATTACGGCAGCATTGTTTTGTTGTAGTTTCAACATGGTTTTGGAGACTAAGGGCATAAACACACATGAAACTAAACAAAAAAAAATTAGCCATACGTAACAACAAAAATACCGCTTGGAGAAAAAAGATAAAAATTTATAAAGACTCAAGTTGTGGGGAGAAAAAGGCGCGTAATTAATGTATTTATAAAAAATTTACATTTACAATTCAAAAAAAAAAAAATTCCGACTGTAATCGGATTTATATATAATTTTCAAGCTCAAAAAAAAAGGAATGAACGCTTAAAAAAACTATCTAAAATCACGTAAATTAAAAAAAAAAAAATTATTTTCCATATTTTGAATTAGTTTTTTTTCCAAACTTAGTTAGACTTTAATCCACAAAAGGTAATAACACCTATATTAAGCACTGCTTCATACTGTTAACATCTAACTAAAGTCGGTAAAGAAACTATTTAAAAATTCAACGTTTGGAGCATTTACCAAAATGAATGTCGGTGACTGTTTACATGAATACCGAAGTGTAGAAAATAAGATACCAAACCAAAAATTTTAAATAAAAAACGAAATTTAAAAAAAATATTGCTCGGGGGACTAGAGATTTTTTATCCGTTTAAAAAACCCTAATAAATGTGTTTACATATTTTTTTTTTCAGTATCAAATTTTTTTTCATTTTTATTTAATATAGAGCGATTATTTATTGTAGAGGAAATAAGCTTACACAAAATCTTTTCCAAATTTGCTTTCCAATTATAATTTTTTTAGGGGAGATGACCATAATAATAATAATAGTGTATAGTCAAGTCATATAACACCTTGTTTTCTAAAGCATGGACAAAAATAGGGATTAATGATAATAAAGGGCACGACATTTTTTGGAACAAGAGATCATATTGATTATTTAAAATAATCTGTGTGCGCACTTTTTCATTCTAAAGAGAGAGCAATGCTATGCTTTAGAAAACAAGGATGACAATTTTTCATTTAATAATTATAATAATAATATAAATCTAAAAAAAATTTATTGGAGTCGTTTTAAGGTTATGTGAGCCACAATCTCAGCCATTTCGACACACATTGAGCATATAAGGGTTGCGTGGTATGACTCAACATACTCTAATAACGACCCCACCAAACACGCGACTTGATTGCATTAATCAAAATGTGAGACAAACACATTATCAATTAATCCATAATTAATATATATATTTTTTTTAATTAAAAAGATGACACTTGATAAAAATGTACACGACGATACAACGATGTTTTATTTCGCTGTTGTTATTTTGACAAAAAAAATAATACAACTTTTTTCTTATTTTTTTTGTTTCTTTTTTTTTTATTATTTTTTATAAATAGAAATTGTTTTGTTGTGTGTGTGTTATGTGTATGTGTAAAAACGCGCATGCCCAGTTGAAGTGGCAGCGAGTAACACTACCTGCAACAAAAAAAGAAATTTTTCAAATTTGGAAAAATATATTTCAAGTTAATAAAAAATGAATAAATAAATAATTGGAAAAATGTAGAGATTGATTATCCACAGCAATAGTACTCATTTGTTACTGAAATTAATGCTAAATAATCTGTTTCTCAACAAACCTGGACACATGAGGGGAATAAAGTGCGACTTATTACTTACAGGGTAGAAGGTTTAAACAAGTAAGGCTGTCTGCAGTGTTCTTTTCAATTGCATGGATTGTGATTGAATAGAATTAATTCAATAATCGATTTGTTCCAAGTAGCGGCGTGGCTATACCATCAAAGATTCCAAAAAAACAGAAAAACTATATATTCTCGGCAACAAAAACACGCGACGACCTTGAACCTTTTATTCTTATTTTAAATAAAAAACAATACTTAAAGAAAATTAAATCTGGTAATCAACTTAACAAAAGTAGTCTATTTCATAGTTTTTAATAGATATGAAAGATTCTAATGTTGCCCTTTTTCCGTTTCTACTAAATTTCCACCTTCATTTAGATGGCTTACAACCACTAGCCCGTAGAGATAGAGATTTAGTATTTGCTATATTCGTAATTAAAAATTTTTCATTATTTGCAAATATTATTTATAAAAACAGTTTTTTGTTTACCACATTTAAAATTATGTTGCAGTTAGTTATTTAAATTGTTAAAAACTAAAAAAAAAATGAAGGATCGAATACTGATTAACCCCTTTTGTTAATGTTAACATATTTATATCTATATTTTTTATATCTAAAGGTCAGGATTTTATTCAAACAAGTTTAAGCGTTTGTGTGGAATTTTTGTTTGCACAAGCGGTTTGAATAATAAAAATGTAACACTGGCGCTCAAACTTGTTTTTACAAGTTGTAGTATTAGAAAATGTTTTAACACATGTCTCGTCCTAATAAAATATTATTTTACAATGTATCACGATTAGTCATGAGGTCTCAATATACCCATTCTCAACATATCCATTTCGGAGAATGAAATCTCAATTAGAAATGTAAGACAACTTAAGATTATAACTTTAGGGCATAAGACAACCTTTAATGAGATCTTTCCATTCGTGTCGCTAAACATTTTTCCAAATATATATATATATATATATATATATATTTATATATATATATATATATTTATATATATTTATATCTATATATATATATATATATATATATCGATATATATATATATATATATATATATATATATATATATATATATATATATATATATATATATCGATATATATATATATATATATATATATGGTCGATATATATATATATATATATATATATATATATATATATATATATATATATATATATATCGACCAGTTTATATTTTGAATATATGTTTAGAAAATCAGACAAGAATCTAACTATTTATACGTTAAAATTATTTACGTTTTAAAGTAAATAATTTTAAAAAAATATCTGAGTATATTTTATTTACCCATAAACTTATACATCAAATATATATGAATCAGATCTTAGGAATATAGAATATTTTATACTAATAAAAATATATATTCAAAATATAAACTGGTCGAATATTTTTAAGCTATTGCATAGCTTCTATCGCGGGCCTTGAGCGCGGGGACCGAATCCAGAAATTCCGTAACGAAAAAACCTCACGCTCCGCACTACGACGGGCAAGGAGGTGTGGCTTGAAGGCCGTGCATCGTCTAACGTTGTTTCAGTTCGGCAGTCTTCGACACGGCGTTGCGTAAATTGATACAAAATGCTATGCAATAGCTTTACCGCGGCAGTCCCCGAGTGCCACACGTCTTTTTTTTAGATTACAACAATCATTATTGGTTTGCTTAAATCGTTCTTTTTAGTTTGTCGTACGCAAGCACATTGTTATCATTTTTGACATATGCATATAAATGAAAAAAATGTCTAACAATACTCTTGTGCACGACTTTTTGATCACGTGAAACGGGCCTTTCCCACTTCACATTACGCCAATAATTTAGTCGATTAGCGAATAATTAAAAGGTAAGTAAACATATATATGAACAATATTCTTGTCAAGTAGTTAATACGTTTAGTTATACACTTAAGTAATACTGTCTTTGGAAAATAATACCTTCCACCACTTTTCGTTGTAATTTAATTCATCCTTTAAACGTAAATGTATAAACTTTACTCAACATTTCAATATTTATAGATTTAAAATTTTTTATAAAATGTATGCTGATTATGGGAGTTTTAATAGTCACATATTCTTATATAAATTATGCTGTCGATTTGTAGATTTTGTCCCTCCTTGAGATATCCTTAAGATTTCATATGTATATAAAAAATTATTCTGCTCATTTACAAATTAAATACTAACTTCATTTAAAAGTAATAATTTAAAGAAATTTAAATGGGTCTTTGACTTTTCCGACACAATTTAATCTCGTTTCAACTACTCAAATCCACAAGTTAACCAAGCGCTGCCGTTAAGTTTTTAATTTTCTCATAAATAATATATAAAAAAAATTATATTAATTTATTTCATATTATTTCTAATTAAATCATAAAAAATGCCTTTATTTACTTTAATTTATTCACTTTTTACTTTCGTGTTACATTTAGTAAAAAAAAAATCTTAGTTATTCAAGATTGAATGAATACATGCTTGTTAGGTGCGCGAAGAATGCCTAATCCAAGCAAATAACTCAAATTTGAAGAGCTAATTTTATGATATCACGCAATCTTACACAAAATGGAAAAAATACAATTAATTTTTAATATAAGCAATACTTCCAGAAAAAATTTATAATTTGAAAAGGAAGAAAACAACACACAAATTCATAACGTAAGTAAAATATATAGAAGAATTACCAGATTATCAATATAATGATTTAATGTTAGTCGAGTAATCTCATGTCTTAGCCTATGTACTGTTCTTTGTCAAAAAGTTTGAACGTTAGTAAAAAGATCTTTTTATAAGTGGTACACCGAATCGTTAAAAATGTGAATTCGAAGATACGAATATGGATCATTAGCATTCATATCCGTCAATAAGGATACAGATCTTAACTTTTCTACTTAATCAATTGGTGTCAGTGCGTGGAACGTTGAAACTAGTTGTCGCTTTGTGTTAGTATTGTTATTTGTTATAAATTGTTAGTAATTTGTTTTCACTTACAGTAGTTCACTGTTAGTGTTTTTGTGTTCTTATATTTTACAGTATTTTGTTGGTATCGATACTAGGGGTGTAACCGTATCCGTGGATATACAAGAGGAAAAGAGTATTGACGATACGGTATATCCCTAATCTGTACTTATAAATTCATATGTATTCAAGTGCCGAAAAAAAGTATCGAATATGCACAGGGATACAGATATTTTTTGTCCCTCCGATATCTGTGGATACGTATACGGATATCCGGCACATCACAACTTACTAATTATTTTATATTTCTTCCAATTACAGACGATTATTAATATACATCTCCAATAGATAAAGCGTGTTCCGTGTAGCAACCAGGAATGTGCCGGTTCGGTAAAAATGGAGATCCGCGGATAAGGATAATCGGATTCCATATCCACGAATATGGTAAAAGTACGGGCTATAACTTTTCAACTCAGTGAATCGGATATAATGAATTTAAATTCATTTTAGGATAGTATAATTACTGATTATTACCTTGTATAATTACTGCTATAATGGTTGAAATATTAAATTTTTGTCAAATAAGAAAAATTAAAACCTGTTAAAAACTATTTTAATAGGATTTAACAGTATTTTATTGCTCCATTTACTTATAAAGTCATATAATAATTAAACTTAATAATGCAAAAGACCCGATAAGATCCGCTGAAAAAGAAACGAATACGGATCTTGCGGATATCCGGCGCAACTCTGGTAGCAATAAGTTTAAATATATCATTTAACATTATTTTTTTACTAACAACTGGCTGTTCGAGCAAATCAACATCTCTAAAATGATAAATAAAAACTAAGGAAAAGTTGATTATTTTACTCTATCATAGAGTCTACTCTATCTTGAGAACTAAATTCACTTTTATTCAGGTTTTCCAGACACTGAGTTTTTCTAGATCATTATTATATTTAGGTTTTACGATTCGAAATTTTTAAGTAAAATATAATATCATACTGGAAAAAGTTAAAGGAACAAATAAACTTATGTAGTTCATTAATGATTTTTGATCGACCGAATTTTAATGAAGATTTATTTATTTTAAATTCCCTGACTATTAGCATTATGTGTCATTCTCACTGACTATCAAATGTCTTTTTCAGCCAATTCTAAATTCCCTGACTATTTCAAGTTTTTCCTGACCCTGCAGACACCCTGTTTAAATTTAGAACAAAAAAAGGGCATTTTGTGGTGCGTATTTTTGTATTATTGGATTTTTGTCCAAATCCATAAAAAAACATCAACATTTATGGTTTCATGCTTATATAATAGGTTCACACATTTATTTAATATGTACACAATGTTTGAATAAATAATACCTTCAAAACTTCAAAGATAAACAAAAACTTTCCACATTTCTCAAAAAAATAAAAATATTGCTCAATAACAATTGTTTTTGCAATATATTTTTACTTGGCTCATACTTCAAAAATAGACAAACCTTAAAATAATAATCCAAAAAATATTTAGTACATCTGAATTCTCATTTATCAGATTTGATTATGCATTGATTATTATTTGACATAGAAAGCCATTTTAAATGAAGTTGATAACTTGCCAAATTTTATCTAACAATTAAAAATGCAGACATGGGTGTGGTTCTATCTCACAGTGTCAACGATCTGCCAAATTAAATTTTTAACTAGATAAGACTAGAAAATAATTTCCCATCGCACCTAATGAAAACAAACGGTGGAAAAAACAGGTACTGCCCATTTAAAACACCAAAACTGCATTTTTTTAAGTTGTGTGATCGAAAGGAAACTTTAAAATGCATTTAAACACTCAAAAATTGATTTTGATAATTTCATAAAAAAACCTAATAAATTTTTTTTAACGAATCACGCCAAAAGGAAGTTATAAAAATGTTATCACCAAGGAAATCAAAATGCAATTTCCGCAAAGAACAACAGTATTTTCTTCACCACAATTGAATATTACAGTTTATTAAAATTATCCAGGACAATAACATTAGTGTGGTGAAATTTTTTATCATGATAAAAAAACTGTTTTAATTAGTTGCTGACTGAAATCCAAATTTAATCTATCGTGTTTATCTGTCCGCAGTTTGCTTTATTTTTAGATTGTGCTGTATCAAAAACAGACATTTTATAAAAGTGATTTCAAGGAAATTTATTATAAAATTTAATATTTTTCTTTTACGAGTACGTATTTATCACTACTTTTATATATATATATATATATATATATATATATATATATATATATATATATATATATATATATATATATAATATATATATATATATATATATATATATATATATATATATATATATATATATATATATATATATATATATATATATATATATATATATATTATATATATATATATATATATATATATATATATATATATATAAATATATATATATATATATATATATATATATATTATATATATATATATATATATATATATATTTATATATATATATATATATATATATATATATATATATATATATATATATATATATATATATATATATATATATATATATATATATATATATATATATATATATATATATATATATATATATATATATATATATATATATATATATATATAATATTAAATTAACAACTTAATGTACAACTATAATCAGAGTGACAAATAACATTCAAGCTCACTATATCGTAATCTTAAAAACAAAACAATGTTTGTGGTAATGGAATCAAAACATCTTATGAAAACAGAACAAACATTGTGCTCTTATCAATCATCACATACATCCGGGAGGTAGCTGTATAATGTATGATAAAACATTTATTGACAAACTCAATATATCAACTCAATCCACCAATGTACAGGCAAATTAGAAAATATTGATATTGTACATCAAAAAAACACTAAAATTAAATCAACAACTCGTGAATATTGTAAACTATTTTATATAATTTTTAGGGAGGGAGATGACCGAATAAATTAACGACAATTGGTAAAGAAAATCTTAAGAAAGTAAAGGGGGCTCGTTGTGGCAAATACCAGGAAAATGCATGCTGATCACATAGATCAGAAATATTTCTTTAACACCACTTTAATTTAAAATCCATTGATGTAAAACTATATACTATGCTTATTATACTCCATACTGTTTTAATAGAAAAGTTAGGAGGCATAGGACTTATTAGTCTAACCTAACACTTTTGATAAGTTCTGATGAGTTACTTAAATTTTTCATGCAATGCAAATATTTAAACGGATATGAACTAAGCAATTCGAGATATAACTTTTTTCATAAGAAATATTCCTTTGCTTTAAAATTACTTTCTTTAATTTAATAATATAATAATCTTACTTCTATATGCCTTACTATTGAGTAAGAAACTACGATTGATTTGGGTAAGAATTCATTTACTATCAACGAAAAAATAATCCAAATTTCTTCTGACTGAGAAATAAAAGAATAGCTTTTATATCATATGGTGATCAAAATATATTCAATCAAATCTAACGTAGTGCGGTCACACACTAGTTTAGTTCCACTCAACAAGCTTCATACGAAGTGCCTAGAATTCTCATTTGATACAGGCAAGGAACTACTTGACAGAAACTTGTACGATCATACTCAATGATTTATTATCTCTCTTTCTATATTCTTTAAACTTCTTCCCTCAGTTGAAATTATAAAGAATATCTGAGCTCATCTGTTTTATAACCATAAATTATTAGATGGCACTCTTATTTAGGCTGCAATAATAACTTAATGTACTATAAAGATAACAGACTACATTCAAATTTCGTATTAAAAATCTATTTATTCCAAAATTAAACATAATACACACACATAAATAAATAAAATTATTTTATAAACTTTTTTTTTCATAGGAATATTCGATAACTGACCTCTAGTAACCGCATGTAAGTAAATAATCGCCTAATTTTTCCACTACGGAGGCCGCTTGCTGAGGTTGAATGGGATCCTCATAAAGGGATACAACGACAGCTGTAATTAGAAAATTTGTTTTAAAATTTTTGAAAATTGAAACAAGAAATTTAACTTACTTTGTTGCGTTTTCATGCAGTGGACTCCAACTTTGCCAAGTTTAGCTCGTACTACTCGATCTGTTCCAGACAAATAAATGTACCTGTTTCCTGCCAATGTGACTCCTGATGATGTTAGAATATCTTGTTTTTCGAAACCTTGTACAAGTTTGGCTAACTCCTCTTTCGATACCTGCAACAATAAAAAATAAATTAAATTTTATTACCTAGATTTACAAATATAAAGGTGTTTCATCATAAGTTTTGAAAGTTCGGTTTAGAACAAGAATAAGAAACAAATTATTGAGTAAATTTCTTTACACGATTCCTTTGTGAATAAGACAAACGATGTTCTTTCATGTTAGTGATCATAAATAATAAACAATAATAAGTCTCGAGACTAAGCCTAAGAGTCTTTTGTGTTGTACTTTTAAAATCAACTTCTCAACTGAAACTGAGGATTTTGAGTACAAACTTTATTTAAAACAGTAGAGGTATAAGTGAAAATAATATAACTCAAAATTTCATTTTTCATTTATATGAAATCGTCAGAGATTGCTCGATATGTAAATTATATTCGGTTGAAGTTTGTAATGTTAGTATTGGAATATATAAATTAAGTTTTTTTCAACAAAATTTAGAAATATGATTACCAAAAATGAGCTTTTCTATAAAATCTTCCAACTTTCCCTAAACTTGCAATGTTTTTTTTAAGTTATAATTATATTTCTTGAATATTTATCCAAAGAAATACATAATGAATTTTCAGACAATAAGTAATACACATTTATCATTATTAATCAATGATCTGTGAGATCATTTTAGTACTTATATAGCTGTACTTCTATGACGGTAGACGTTACTAACAGAAACAATATTTTATCATCAAGAGAAAAACTTATATCACACCTCCTTATCATAAGTAATTTATATATTCCAATACTAACATTACAAACTTCAACCGAATGCAACAAGGAACAATACTTTTGAAAACTTATTATTCTGAAGCCATCGATGATCCAAATGTAGTATAGAGTAAATTTCTTGAATGCTATAAGCGCATCAAATTTCATCAAAAATGTGTTCGAAAATTACAGCGGAACAAACATAAATAGATACAAACGGATTGCGAAATTTTTAAGTTAAAACAGACCATATTCCTCCGGTCAACTTTGCCAACCTCATTCGGACGAATCTCTGCCATTTACACACCCAATATTTTTTAAACAATGGTATAACAAAATGTTAGAGAAAGATAGTATATTCATAAAATTACAATGAGTCAAAGTTAAAAATTTAAAAAATTGTTTATTTATTCATTAATTTTCAAACAGTTTAGAAAATGTCTAACGAAAATGAATTTATAAAAAATAATATGTGTCATTGATACAAATTATCACAAAAAATAATCATATAATCTCATTCTCACCAACAAATACGTGGCCAGAACTCACTTTCAATCAACAACACATTATTAATCACAACAATAGACAATGAAAACCTTTGCTTCGTATTTAACTTCGTTGGATAAAAACTTGTGGTTCCGAAATTGAGTCTATCATCCTTGGATGAAGTTTATCAAAATTTGTCGTTTTTCATTTTAATCTTCATTGATATATGAATTGGAACATACTCGTCGTCTACAATATTTTTTTTTATATAAATCTTCTTTTAACTTCCTGTCACAGTATATCTGTTATTTTAATAAATTTTAAACGTTACATGAGAAAAATATCTGTTACCGGTCAAAATATTCCTTTCAGGGAAACAAATTTATGTCGTGTGAATTCATGAAAACATACAGTTTTTATATTCAGACAATCACAACGTATATAAATATTTTCTTTTAGAAAAGTCGTTGAGTGGATTTAACAGTATAAAATTCGTGATTTTGATCTGAAATAACCAAAATAAGTCAAAGAAATGATCAGATAGTCTTCATACAAATTAAAGTGAATAGAAGAATAGTGGCGGCAAAGAACCAAATATTTTTATTGTATTGTTTTGTATATCGTGAATTAAATTGGAAAATGAGAAAATTTATTGCGAAGAATATGGATTACTGGAAAATTAAAACAGTGAATGAAGTAGACATTGATTAGAGAGACACCTCAGATAAAATTTTAACTTTCAAAAAGCCTTACTACATCACCATAACTAGGCTAAGGAGAGAATTAATAATAATGTACAGACACAATTCTGGCTCCTTCATCGACTTCGATGCAAAATGAAAATAACAAAACATCAAATAATTGAACTTGAACCCGGAAATAAATAAACCTTACCAATCGATAAAATACCTACTTTTGAAAACGGATGCAATGAAATGCACTTAATATAATATGTCCAGTATATTGTAATCAACAACATACAGTAAGTACAGAAAAAGTAGATTGACCATTTACTTACTATGTACTGTTCTTTGTATCAGATAAGTAATGACATACTTCTATTCAAAGAGGAAAAATTCCAGTTAAGATGACGCCGTTGTTAACCAGTTAACCCCTCTCCTCATATTTTTTAGAATAAGTCTTTTAATGTTTTACAAAATTTACAAATAAACTGCATTGATGTTGTTGCCAAATTTTTCAAAAATTACATAATTTAAAAGAAAAAAATATTTGAACCAATTAACGATGTGAGGTCATTCACCATTATTTGATAGTAATAATAATAATTATTATTATACAAAATCATTTAAAATGTTAATTTATTGTGAATAATAATTAATTTTTTTGTATACAAGTTGATCTATCGAATGTGTCTTTGTACACACAATAGATACCGTATAAACAAAGAAAAAATAAATGTTTTGAATGTAAAATATATTCCTTTACGCTCAGATACATTTACAATATTAGTTTTAAAACTGTTTTTTTTTTTTTTGCTACACGTCTTGTTGCATGAGAATGTGCTGCTTAGATTTTTTTTCAATGCTTATTAATAATATTTCTACTCCTTTTTTTATTAACACTTACTCATTTCACGCAAAAATTGTAAATATATCAAATTTGAATGCATAGTACCATTTTGCGATTTTAGAGATAAACAGGGAAACAAAAGAAAATATCTTAGACAGAAATGCTTTGAAATGTTAATATATTAAAACAATTTATTCTTGTGAGATTTATCGTGAAATACAGTTACGTTAAATTACGATTTATTTGCATAATTATCCAAAAAACTACCAAGTCTTAAAACTATACAATTTTAAGGCTAATCATAGAAAAACTAAGTTTTTTGGGGAATATTTCACAGAACACCGTTTTCTAATTTAAGTCAACTGCTTATTTATACAAAAAGGTATAGAAAATTGACCTCCACCATATCTAGTAATATGAACTTGAAACATGTTTCAACAAAATAAACAATTAACCTTCTAACTAATATGGTAATGAATGAAATCAAATTTTCAATGTCATATAATTTTTATAAATGGTAATTAAAATATTATATTTAAAAAAAAAAGTAAGACAGTTATAATAAAGTGATTGAGATAAATAAAAATAATTTAAGAAACAAGAAATATTAGATCGACTTTACATATCTAATATTAAGTATGTATATATGTATATATATATAACTATACTTAAATCAACTCAACAACAGGCGAGTTTAATAAGTGATTAAAAGTAGTACACGCGCACACCATATGGTATCATATACAATGATAGTACTCAGTGTTTTATTGTTTTAAATAATAACGTATATTTATTAATAATTAATAGCATTAATTTGAATATTCAAATAAAAATATATAAAAATTAATTTGAATATTCACTGACTTAAGACCCGACTCAAGTTTAAGCATTATTTCCTATTATGCTTTAAATCTTTAAATGATTTATATTAAAATAATTCTATTGAAATTTTGAAATACCCTTCTAAAATATAGGTAAACGTCCACTATTATCGAAAAACATCAATTTAACAAAAAAACTAAATTATTAAATTTTTTCTATTTGATTTGAATTAACCACAAAAACTCTCTTAATTATAATAGCGTCGATCTTGTGACGTAAAAGTACAGCACGCATTGTGCTTATAGTCGAGTGCCATTAGAATTCATTCACAATAACTAAATTGCGTCATACTTAAATTCACTAGACTACTATTGCTTTTAGGAGAGAAAGGCTATCTCTTCTCGGCTACTATTTAATACATTATGACGTCATTATTCTTAAATTATGTGTTAGGTGTTTCAATCATTGGTATATTGAAAAATAAATTATTAATAATTTTAATTTATTAAATATCTAATTTATCCTAATGTTTATATTAAAACTGAACAATATTTAAAATCTTTTCAACATTGTAGAAAACTGAAGGTCACTTTAAGCAATAGGATCTTTGATCTGAGTACGCTGTCATTCTAGTATTTAAAAAAAAAATAAATAAAAAAATTTTCTAGAGAGGTGTGACTCACCCCCAAGACTTGATACTCCTCGTTTTTTTGTTAATTTTGACAGCAAACGTCCAAACAACAAATTTTACATAACCAATTTTTTTATGATCTTTCAACTTAGTTAAAACAAACGAAGGTGTACTTGAGAAAAGTAGGAAATCTTTTGACTAGTTTACATTATTAATATTGGTGTACAAAGCACTGGATTTCAACATCTTGATGAAGGTTTCGACTAACAATATTTTAGTCGTTATATGGCCTACTTGGTTTTTTTCTAAAATAAACATGATACTGTCCGAAGAGTGTGATTGATTGATAATCAAGTTTTAGGCGGAATAATTCACAAATTTTATCTAAATGTCGTAAAATGTTCTTATTAATCGTAAATGCTGTTCAGTTTTATCGATCTATTCATGAATAAACAAAACTTATAAATAAATTGATAATAGATAAATAATAACCCAATTCCACACACGCCAAGAAGTAAGTTTTATAAAGAAAATGTTAAATTCTTTAAACAAAAAATACAATTTTATGTAAAAGCACAATACACATTTTCCTTATAATAAAATGTAACTTTTAGAACGAACATTATTGAAAGCTGCTTAAAAATAATTACCACTTTTACTTCCCACATGCATGTACAATACCATTTATCTATGATAAATATCTATTTTAATTTTGAAACTTTTTCAATATGATAAAAATGATATTGTTATAGGTATTTTACATAAATTTACAAAAAGAAATTAATTTTTCATAATTTATTTAATTAATTCCTCGTATCAATGTGAGTGTATCGGTAATTAAATTTTTTGTATGAATATAAGTTTAATGACAATACAATAATCTTGACGACCACCATAAAGAAAAAAATTAATTACGTTCTGAAATCATAGTTCAAATAAAACTCATATTTTCAGAATCATTACATTTAAAAATTTCGATATATTTTTTATATTTATTGAATAATTTGTTGTACTTTCCCAAGATTAGTGTATTTATTGATTTTTATCAATAAATATCGTACACTCATAAATTAAAGTTGTTCCATTGTATGCGTTATCTCCCTCCATTTTCACTAATTGCACGTCATACATGAAATAATTTTCAATAAAAAATACTACATCGAAAACTAATTTTTTTTAATTTTTAACTCATTATTTTGATTGAAAACTCAAATATATTTCTTAAATTAAGATATGAACATTCAAAATTCCTAATTAAGCAAAGAAAGAAATACCTACGTTTTCAAGAGAGGTAGAAAAGAAAATATTCTTTGAGATTTTAACTTCATTATTTTTGTAACAAATTTTAATTTAATTTTCAAGTTTTGTTATGACATTGATTCCCCTAGTTTCACTATTATTTCGACTAGAATAGAAAAAATTAAATTTAATGTATTACAATGAATAACATATTTAAAAATAATATTTTTTTTTATTACTAAGCAAGTGCCGTGCTATCCTAAGCAAAAAGAAGTAAGTTATTTGGGTTTACGTTGGTATAAAATACAAAAATAACATACTGTCTTCCTAAATGTTTAAATAAAACTTTTAACTGTATTTCAAAAGTCATGAATAGAAAGTCAATTTAAATGTACAATATAATAGCTTTCAATATTATTAATGATTAAAGAAAGTAACAAAATTTTCTAATAAAAACTAATCACAAAAGTTATTGAATATCTAACATATCATTCACGCAAGTGTATTAGTAATTGATAGATAAAATGGTGTCAGGTGTTTTATGTATGTATGTATGTTTTAGATAAAATTATATTAAGCAGAAAACAATAATTTGTTACATAAAATTTGCGTGCATTTTACGATCGAGTAATCTTTCCATTGGAAATAATAAAACTTATCACTTTTACTTTTATCATAATTGTCTATTGTTTTATATTATCGTTATCTATTTTAAGAATGAATGATTATTTCTTTTTATATATTTTGAACATTATCATTAATTTGGTGATTTGATTTTAATTCAGTAATTAGTATACTGCATTTAATTTTTTTTATAACCTATCTCATATCCCTTCTAAAATGGAATTACCGCTTTAATATTTGAACTACTCGACTAACATAATTTATACAAAGTATCTAAAAACGTTATTCTAACTAACTCAGATTGTTCGTAATTTATTTTTCCTATCATTTTTATCATATTATCTTGCGTTTCCACTTGGTTTCATTCTACTATAATTTTTTTCTCTTTCAAAAATTATCTACAATTTCCAGTTTACAAAGGCACTCACATTTAAAATAACAAAAAAGACTTGATAAAATAGAAATAATTTTAATTTTAGTTTGATAAATTAAAAAAATAAAAACAATAACAACAGAATTATGAAGTATTTGTAATTATGAAAATAAAAAAACAAATGCAAAAATATTATGTTGTAATCGAGAATTTAAATTACAACATTTATCGCATATACACATAAAACATTTATCGCATATAAATTATGATAATTATAAAAATATCGTTTTTATTTTTGCAGTGACACTAAAACTATCACTAACTGTTGTGAGAGTGTTATTAGTGAGTTTATTTTAAATTTTAATGACCTCAATTAAATAACCTTATTTAAAATAACTATTTTTATATACGATTCATTTTGAATTTTGTTTTCATTAAACAAAATTTTTAAATTTTAAAACTGTAAAATTCACATTCAAAAATATACATTGCCAGTAAATTACAAAATAATAATTTTTTTGTTTTCAACGTCTTTTTAAACGAAACTATCATTAATTTGAATCCTTTATTAAAAAAAAAAAAAACTTTTTATCTTAGCACACTCAAAACAGAAATTCAACTCAAACAAAAAAATATATTCGATTTTTAACTGTAACTTCTGGTTAAATCATTTAAAAATAAATTATGAATAAGGAGTATGATTTAATATTTTTTTACAAATTTATAATAATTTTCAAACATTACATTAAATCTTTTATTCTATTATCTTATGAAATCTAGTCAACACCGTAAAATATGAAAAATAATTGTAATGTTATGTTGTTATAACCAGCAAAAATGATATATTGCATTGTTCTTTATATATAAAGCTGTCAAATTCAAACTATAACAATAAAAAATATTGGTTAAGATTTTTATATTCATTATTTAAATTTTTAAATTGGATAAATCATATCTGTATTGATGATGATGACAGAATAATACAATATTACACAAAGTTTATTTAAACGGAGTAAAACGATTTCAAAATAAGTTAAAACGAACAACTGATAGTACCAAAGGTCTCACGTTCTTTTTTATGCACTAAATAATTTTTCCATTAAAACGACATTATCACCCAGTTTTTTATGTTTTTCCTCGAAAACAGTTTAGTGAATTTTTATAAATTCATGCTCAATTAGTTCTCTGGAGTTCAATTTACTTACAAAAGTTTAAAATTCCTAAATTTAATCCGTTCAGCTAACGAATTTCCATAAGATCACGAGTAAAAATTACAGTTTTTTAAGATTTAAATAACTTAAAAGTTTCGTGAATAGGTTTGTAATTTATAAAGGTGATTTAGAATAGAATGACGAACGTTATACTAAATTTTCATTCGCCTTAAAGCGTTTTTACTTACCTCCCAAACATCTTCAATGTAAAAATCAGAAAATTCAATTTTTCAAGCAAATTATTCCCAAAATGGGTGTACCCTCCCTCTAAAAATATACTATACTTAAATCCAGTTCTACTGTTGATAGGCTGATGCTGTTTTCATAGATCAATCGTACAAGTTCTTTACAAGTAAATATTGGTATTTAATACAACGTGAGTTCAGTACGTTAAAAAATTCTACGGTTTCTCAGGCTTAAATATATTTCTTTGATCCGATGATATGTACATATTAATTGAATGATGGCTGTAAGTTTTGCCCTCCACAAACGTTACCAAAATGTTTACTGGTTTCAGACAATTGGTATATTAAATAAGAACTATTTTAACACTCCATCTAGAATAAAATTTATTACAGGAGGAGTATTTCATAATAGGGTAAATGTCGAGCATAATATATTAAAATAATTCATCAGATTAATATTTAACTTATATTTTTGGCACTGTGGCGCTGTAATCTTGTCATGAATCTCCCATAAATATTTTAGGAATTTAGAACACAAAATTCATTTTAAGGAAGTTCCCTCGGAGTAATACAAAAAAAAATTAATTTTATAGATAATTATCCGAATTTTTAGTATATTATAGTAAACAAAACATAAAACAAAAATTTGGGTACCTTGCCGATCAATTAAGAAAATAAATGATTAATTGATTGCAAAAGACAGCCAATTTTTTGTTTCAAATGTTTGTTTGTTAAATGACTCATTGTTGATAAACCGTTATAAAACAGAAAAAACAAAAAACAATTGTAGAAACAGGTGAAAAGATTAATTATGAAAAACTTAAAAAATATAATTTTTTTTACAGAAGAAAAATCGCTTGCTACTTCAAATAAACAAAAATTGTGTTCTAGATAAAATATAATTTATTAATAATGTATAAATAATAAAACCTCTATTTTTGGTTTATTACAAGAAAATTTGTATATAAAAGAATATGGCTGCAAGGAAAATGAAAATCGAACAAGGTCATATGTTTCATACTTTTCAGATTTTATGAATCATGTATTTTATCATTAAAAAAAGTAAATAAATACCATATATGGTATAACGTCATATTTGTCGTTTTATTCATTTTTTTAAGTTTTTTTCTGCTGTATTAATTATTATTATCAAGGATCATCATCCAATAAAATTTTTGTTTCTGCATAAAAAGAATTTGACTCATTCAATTTTTAATAATTTTGAAATTTCTTAACCATTAGTCATTCAAGTAATTAGAAAATTTGTTCACGCAATTATCATAAAAACAATCAGTAATGATTAATTCATTTGTTTTTATTAAAATAAATGAACCTGTGTTTGCAAAATAAATTTAGGAGATACGGGGAGCACAGTAAGCTTGAACAGTACTCCAAAAAAAAATTCAAAAATTTATCGAATGCCTTGCTTGAAGCAGGCATGGAGAAGTATCGATATCGACAAATTAAATAAAAAATTGTTTTTAAAATGTGATTCATTGAATTTCAGTTCTAACCTTGAAATATAACGAAAAATATTATTCAATAATTGAGCCTTCACCTATTTACCTTGTAATATTCTGATTAATTGCCAAATGACTTTAAAGTTAATTAAAAATTAAAAATACATAAATAGAAACGACAATATTAAAAATAAATAAATCATCGATTATGTTTAAAATTAGATCAATCAATTTATAAAAACCACATTCATCAATAATCATAATAATCTTAAGAATGATATTGTGCAAACAAATAACCACATTTTTTATTATTGAATTAAAAATATATTTGTTTTATTGTTATACAGGGTTTCCTCTATTGTTTATTTAAAATAATTTATTAAAATTTTGTTTGAATATTTCCGAAAAACTTTTAGCTGCCGTGGGCTAGACCACGAGATTTTAAAGAATACATTGACATTTACTAACAATTGGTTATTAGCAGTGGGTGGCGACTTTTGAACATAAAACAGATTGAACTCCAACTAAAAGAATGTTTTGATTGTAAAATGTTTATATAATTTGACCTTGACACAGGCTTGTTTAAAATAAAAGCATTATTCGCAAAAAAAAAAATCAATTTATTGTTAATATTCGTACTTAGATAATTGGACGTTCAAAAGAAAAGAAGAAAGTACCTTGTTTATACAACTGCTTTTGATATGCGGCAGTTATAGATTAGTAGTCTTAAAAAATGATAAAAAGTGGAAGAAAATTAAAGTAGGATGAAACCCATTGGAAACGCAAGATAATATGATAAAAATGAAAGGAAAAATAAATTACGGGCGATCTGAGTTCGGGAAGTAGGAGGGGGTAAGTTTTTGAGGATAAAACACGATTTATCTCGATTTCCGGCCAAACTCAAAGTCGTATGAAAAAAAGTTAAATGACAAAGTTGTAGGTAATAAAAAGATCTACAACTTTTGTATTAATACTTTTTTCACATAAACTCAAAATTTTTCGATTGAAAATAAGGGTGCTCTTTCGATATTTATTCAAAATAAGATGAAATAAATATTTTAAATCAAAAAAATTATAGTGTATTTGGAACATAAAAAGGTAAGTTTTCACCAAATTTCGGAGAAAAAATAAAAAACCAAAAACTTCGTTATTTCAATTTTTCACATAAATTTTGAGGTTATTTAAAAAAAAGTGTAAATACAAATGTTGTAAATCTTTTTCTTACCTACAACTTTGCCATTTAACTTTTTTCCATAGAACTTGTAGTTTTGCCGGAAATTCAGATAAACCTTATTTTACCCTTAAAAACTCACCCCCTCCTACTTCCCAAACTCAGATCGCTCGTAATTTATTTTTACTTTCATTTTTATCATGCATTTCTAATTGGTTTCATCCTACTATAATTTTTTTTGTTTTCAAAAATTATATACTCTGTATTAATCTACGATAAAAAGCTACTAATTTAAATTTGATAAAATTTTGTTAAAATTAAATTTTCTATTGGATACTTCTTGATAATTGCACAAAAATTATGTAACAAAAAAAAATAGATTCGATTTTTGTCTAAACATTTTTAGTGGTAGTATAAACTTACAACCCAACCCTGACTTTTATTATCCGTATACTTAACTATATGAAACAAAATTACCAACATTACAAAAAATTGAGGCAATTAAAATGATTAAAAATTTTCGAAATATATCGTTCTGGGTCTCACAAAAAATATCACTGGAGCTATCTTAAAAAATAAATGTTTGTCTCCTAAATTATGGTAACAATCTGTACATTTATTTTATTGGACTGTGTTGAATGCATAATAATGGTGTTTACAAGTAGATCAAGGACAATTCACAGCACCGCGACGCGACTATATACATTCAATAGGTTTTATTGATATTGATATATAATGCGGACTGCTTTACGTGAAATTTTTTTTATTTAAATATTTATTTATTATAATAAATATAAGTTATATACTTAACTTTATTAAACAAAGACTTGGTAATAAAACTCAAAATTAACGAAAAACAATAAAATTTTAAATATAGCAACAACAACATTTTTGATGATTTTTAATGATAAGATCATTAACTTGATAGAACTTTTTTTTATCAGCGGTAAAATTTCCGGATACAGTTCAAAAAAGTATCATTTTCGATTAAAATGAAGCTTGTTACTCATAAACTTTTATATAGTGATATATTTGCTATTGAGCGCAGTCGTCGGGGGAATTTGGCTATACAGAAATAAGGCCCAATAGATGTTGATAGATTTGTGTTGGGAATAGATCAGATATTAAGGATCAAAATGTTTCCAGATTAGTTCGAATTTTTTTTTAAGATACTCTCCCACCATTTAAATGAGGTACAAAATATGAAGTAATTTAAATAATGGTTTTATGTGTATTGGGAAAATATTAACACTTTTTACCTTTTTCTGTTTTTGTGTTATAAGCAATTGAAGACATTCAGTAATATTTGGGGCTTTTTTTATACTCAATAATAAAAGTAAAATGGATCCAGTGTCAAATTAACATATCGATAAACTGGTATGTGAGGACTGTTTGAGTGTTTATATTGGGAAGCCTGGGAGATCGATTCAAATTAGAAAACGAGAGTACCTAACTTAGTTCTTAGAGAAAAATGATGTGTCATCCTTTGCGAATCACCTTTTATTATCAGGGTATAAACTATGTCAATAAATAGAAATCATACACAAAATAAAAGAGACTATACTGAAATCTCTAGAAATGTACAAAAGCCGAAGAAATAGTGATAAAATCGGTCAAATTCAAGGGTTTTTACACTTTTTTATGAATGACCCTACATAAGTTTATTTTTAATGTTAGTAATTTATATTTTATTCATAATTTATGGAATATCACAAATTAAAGCCCGAAATTAGTTTCTTTTTTCGATTGTCGAAAAAAGTCGTTCTTGTTTCGACTTTAAGGAAAAATTTAATAATTATACGCAAACATGATAGAAAACATTATTTATTTTCAAATTAAATATAAAAACAATCAACAATTAGGGTCAGTAACCTTTTATGATATTATTTAAGATTGTGCTAATTGATCTTTAGGCTATTTTATCTGACCTTATACATATACTTCTCAAAAAGTTAATAGTTGTTTATTATCATCATGTCTACTTACTTTAAGTTGACTTTGTTTAATCATCTTATTGTATTGCCAAAATCAACAACAGGTTTTAGATAATATCAACAAATATTTAGAATGACCAATTTTAATATGATACTTGAGAATACTTTATTGCAGATCCCAGATTTAATGTCTTCGTTTTAATTTTCGTCTATGTAACGTGTTTATTCATGTTTAATCAAAAATTCAAGAATTTTATTTTTCTTTGCTACAATTCAGATGATACGAGTGTAGGGTTGTGTTTAGAAAGAACACTTATCATATATTTTATAAATCGTGGATATAAAACATTTAATGCACATATCTGTGAAAATTTATTGAAGTATAAAATATATAAAATATAATTAATATAAAAAGTGTATAAAATATAATTAAATGAAAATTTCACTTAACAAATTGGAAAATTTATTGTGCTCACAAAAAATAAACAGGAAAAAAATTCAAGTAATAATTATAATTTTATATTAAAAATTTTATTTATTCCGTTATATTAGGACTGTGCTTCCAACAGCAGTTGATTAAAAATAATATGTAATATATGTATTTCTTTCTAAAAAAATTATAGTAGGATGAAACTCATTGGAAACGGAAGAGAATATAACAAAAATGGAAGGAAAAATAATGTATGGGCGGTCCGAGGTCGGAATGTGGAAGGGGGTGAGTTTTTAAGGAAAAAACACGGTTTCGATTTCGATTTCCGACAAAATTCCAAAAGTGGACACAAATGGAAAAATGGTTAAATAGCAAAGTTGTAAATAATAAAAATATCTACAACTTTTGTATTTAAAAATTATTAATTATCTTATATTGTACCATACGTTTGAAAATTTTTAAAAGGTTAACAATCTACGATATTAAAATAAATTCATTGTCTTCCAATTCTGAACCATGTCTAAAATTGCAAGCCTAAAAAAAGTTTAAAAAACATGGCTAAGAATTTTATATGAAATTTAAATAAACATTTCTGTTGGCCATAAAATTCTATGTTTCTTTTTTTTTTCAAAAAGCAATAATTGATGTTTTAAGGGCATAAATCTTGGTATTTAAAAAAATCATATATATTTCAGTCAGTAAAAAAGCTATTTAATACGAAAAATTGATGAAATTACGCAAGATAATGTAGACTAGAGAATGTGGCACATATTTTGTTCTGAATGTCAGATTGAAATGTTCCAGTTTTTAATTATTAAAATATAATAATACACTATTAAAAACAATTAAAACTTATCATTTTCTTTCTTTTATAAATAATATTTTGTTTTTGATAACCTCGAAAACAACATTTTCCAAGCCAACTGATATTCTAATCGGTAATAACATTTTAAAAAATTTTAAAGTAATAAATCATTCAAAATAAATAATGTACTGTTTTAACTTTTAATAAAAACTCATTGAGAATATGATTCGATATTTCGCCAGGAAAATTTACGAAAAAACTGTATCCAGTAGGCTTTATAATAAAAATTTTAATGTTAGTAGGAAGATTTTATAATTCGCGTTGTCTAAACTTTGCCCTTATAAATAAATACCTGGATTACGTACCATCTTAATTACCGTTAACAATACCAAAAATTAAAATTTTAAAGATTTTATTTTCCACTTCAAAAAAATGCAAATTCAACTGAATAAATTAGATCGTTTCTTACAATTTTCGATATTCACCGCTATATGAAAAAACGATAGAAATTCAGCTTATTCATTTCAAACGCAGACACACATTTTGTGAATGACAGAAGCCGAGAACCGAGTACATAAAACGACGGATGATACATCTCGTTCCATAATACATGTCTGGCGTGAAATGAAATAGAATCGAAGTTACAATAAACAGCAGCGGCAATGCTGAGGACGAATAACACGAGGCGACAAGGATAAAATGAATGAATTGCGTGTATTTCATATGGTTCGTTGCTCGACGCTATATTCACCAAGGTGAAGGCTACTACTAACTACATTTTATATATATATAATGCATCAAAATCAAATTAATCCCCCTTCATCTACCTCCCCCACTTAACCAAATGATAATTATATATTACATGAAAATGGAAGAAAAATAAATAAGAAAAACCATCTTATTAAGTTATCTAAAGCAACAGATAGATCACTCATAAAAATCAATTTTCCATACCAAATTAAAAATGTGAATGAAAAAAAAATTCTGGTTAATAATTTTACTTTAAAAAAATCAATTGAAAATTAATAAAAATTACATTCTTTTCAGGGAAAAATAATTTAAACACACTGTTATCAATTTTGGGATTAATTGATATCGTTAAAGAATTGCTGATTACTAAAAATTCATTAATAATTTTCTATTAAAAAAATAATAATAAAGAAAAATAATCATGTACGAAGTAATAACAAGACATCGTTTCAAATTTTATAATTTTGTATGTACAATTATTTGCATACTTAGCATATTTTAAACTTTTAATGTTAAAATGTATACACTACCAAGTAAAAAGCTATGACTCATAAGAATATACATAGCTATGACGTATGCTTAAAACATGAAAACAAAAAATTAACGTATACTTTATCAAATTTTAAAAATTAAAAATAAAATTTATTGGAAAATGTAAACAAACTTATTTTAAAAAAATTATCACTTATGAAAGTTCTTGAAAATTTCCATAAAAATACATGGGCGGGGCTAACTTCACCCCAATCATATTAAAATATTATCGATCTTCAATTAAAATATAATACTTTAACGGATAAAATCTAATTTTTAATAAAAGTTATCTTTACATTTATAAGAAAGAATGGAATGAAGTTGTGAAATTATCATTTATACGTAAATATGTCCAACCACGTCGATTCTCATGCCCACGAGCCGGCATGACGGCCATCTTGTTTGAAACTGTCCAAAAGGAAAGTCAAAAAAAACTGTACCCTCATAAGAAATATACTCAAAAAATAATTATAGTTGATAATTTTAGGTACTTTTCATATTTGAACAGACAATTTTGTAAAAAATAAAATCAGAAATTCAATGTCTCAATGTTTCTATTTTCTTTCATTTAAAAGACACAAAGGATTTGTATAATGCCCAACCCTTAAATGTTTACGGTAATATTATTTAACTAGAAATTGTATATAATACAACAATTATACACAATTTTAAATTGTATTTTATAATTAAATAAATAAAACCGGTATCAAATAGTGAAATATTACTTACGTCAAATCCTTGCGATTTTGCCCATACATTTCCGTCATGGCCAGCGATGGCTGCTTTCGTTACACAACGAGAGGCCAATAATTGCTTGTCAACATAATCCTGCCAGCTCATTTTTATTTATATTATTAAATTAAATATTTAAGCACTCAAGACAACACTACTACACAATTTACAAGACCAAGAGTTCACAGCTTACTGGCAGTCGCTAGCGGCTAGAGGATTTAAAGAGGATATTGTGTTGGATAAAATGTAGCTGCGCTGCTTATTCACGGGAAGTATCTTTTACGCATATACACTTTTTAATTGTAATAAATTATTACCAAGCGCGTATCTATAAATTACGTCATATCTGCTTTACCGGTTATTTTGAAATTAAATATGTGTTTACATTTAAAATTATTTTAATAGACAAATACAAAAAATTAAAATGGTTTTATTATCTTAATAAAATATTAAAAATACCCTTGGTATCTTCTTTGTTTTTCTTTTGATTTACTAATAATAATTTCCAATATATTTGAATTTGGGTACGAATTTTAAATTTTCTGACGTTAACAGTTTTATTTTGTAAGTATAATTTATTTTAAATTTTCAATATATAAATTTGAAAGACATATAAATTACAGAAATACCAAATTTTTTGTTTTTAAAATGAATTTTTATTGAATTAACTATATTGAATTAACTATACAATTAATTTTTTTTATAAATAAAATTGTACACATTTTGAATATGCTTAAAAATTTAATTGACTCAATTCATCTTGTACAATTTTTGACAAATTTTTTTATTAATCAAATTTTACACATTTGGAATATGCTTAAAAATTTAATTGACTCAAGTATAAAACCCGTCCAACTTTTAACTGTCAAAAGGTCAGTTATTAATTTTTTTAAATACATATTGTATATTTAATTTTTAAAATGCTTGTTCTGTTCAGCTAAATGGAATTAAAACATTTGGCTCTACATATGTAAAACTCTATATCTAACTGTTTTTAGCCCAACGAACCAATTTGAAATAAATGCTTTTATGGTACTAAAATAAAAGCAGCTGTTAAAACGGATTTTATCTAAAATTTTTAATATCAAAATAAAACCCAAAGACATCAAAAGATAGTGGAAATAAACTAGTGATATTTCCAACTAGCAGAGTTGAATGTTTAGATACTTTACATAGCTGTTATTGACATAAAGAAGCCAGATTCTTACAAGCTGTTGACTTAAATTACATGTTATATACATTACATTATAAAAAACTCAAAATAATTATCCAATTGTTATGAAATTTGGTATGCACGTTATTGACATGAAAACGGAGGCTTGTCGAAGAGTGTTTTCAGAAAAAATTTCAAAAGGTAAAACTCAACGTTTTTCGAGAAAAACTTCGATATCTCTAGAGGGTACTTCAGTAAATTTAAATTCCAGTTAAGGTTGTTTTCCATCAGCTGTTGTTCTGACATAAAGGAGTGTGGTTCTAAGCAGCTGTTGACTTAAAACATGTAATATTTATTCTATTTCTTTCAATTTCCCAGTACAAATACTAATCTAAATGTTATAAAATTTGATATGTACGATATTGATATGAAAACTTAGTGCTTGCCGAAGAATTTTACTTAGGTAAAAATCAAAATTTGATTTTGTTTTGAAATGTGTTTTAACAAAAACTCTTCGATAAGCATTAATCGTTTTCATGTCAATATTTTGCATACCAAATTGCATAACATTTGGATAAGTATTTTTTGAGTTATATATTATTGCTGGAAAATTGTATGCTTTTAACAGCATACAATGGATAAACCCCCTTAAGCATTCATAAAATACACTCAATATCTAGTATACACAGTTTATAAATACACATATAATAATGTGTATTGTTTTAACTGAATATTTATATATATTGGCCCAATGGGCAAATTTTACTCATTCACGAATTTAAACTAAATTTTTATCTTTGTTTAGAATACGAAACCAAATATTGATCTTGATGCCGGACTGATATACGGAAATGGGCTAATTAGGTGAGTTTGTAAACACATATACCAAAATTTTGTTTGTGGCTTCAACATATCTTAGCATTACAAACTTTAGACTAAAAAAAATGTTTTCTAGACGTATTGTTTACATGTCAAGTACAAAAAACACATTTGAATTATATTAATAGAGTTCAAATAGCATGTGCAAGATTATTAACAATTAACTATCTTTTTGTTGTTTTTTTTCTAATTATTATATAACAGTTTACTGCATACAAATTTATGAAACGAACAATAAATTATGCTTGAATCTCCATAAAAACAAACATATTAAATTTTAGAATTCATCAAATTTGGAGTATATTCAGGTTCAATGGGAACTCGAAAATCAATGTATTGTATAGTACTATTTAAATTTTCTGTAGAATAAAATCCAGTTCAATACATTTACGTCACCAAAATAACTATTCCCCAAAGCAAATGATCATCCTTTGAAAAATTGTTAATCAAATTTCATTCAACACAGTTTTTTACCCTTAAAATCAGTAAAGAAACTAAAAAGCTCTAAAATTAATATTTAAATTTTTGAGACAATCAACAGAACATAAGCAGAAAATTGTTGCAAATTACAACACTATCTACATGAATATGATACTGAAATTAAAGGCGTAAAATAGTTTTACGGAAATTATTTAGTTTGTAAACATATATAAAATAGCTACGTTAAAAGCTTACAACCCACAATGTATTTCTTTGATTTCTAAATTTACTCACGAGGTTATTTTTTATGAAAATTTATCTAAAGGACATAAAAATAGACATTTTAAATTATAAATTATTTGTTTCCAGTATTTTATTTCGTTTATTTAAAAAAATTTTATTTGGAGAACAATATATATTTATGATGCTTCAAAATACTTTATAAAAAAATTTTTATAAATTGAAGTACTATTTAAAAAAAAAAAAAAACTTTAACTCATGCAATTCACAAAAACATTTATTACAACAAAATTGAGTAAATAACTTACTTCGAAAGTGGAAAAATTATCTATTAATAATTATTCTGAACAAAACTACAATTTTATTAAAAATTTTGAAAAACAAAAATATAACTGATTTTTCCCTGCTAGAAATCAGCCCATTATTACCAATAACATTGTTTTTTGTCTTGAATATTCTAATTTTATCTGTTCCACATTACCATATGTCATTATTAAACAGATGCGATAGTAAATCGGCCAATAATTCAAAAGTATAAAATGTAAGTCAAATTATTTCTTCATCATTTCTAGAAAATTTTCCTAGATCACTGTTCTAATCCAAAACAATATAAAAAATTTTCTGCAACAAAATTAAGCGAAGAAATCACACACCGCATATTTGTTGACCGGATGCGTAAAAATATCCAGTTAATTGTTTAGCAAAATCAATAAATTAATACAAAACCTACGTGTCTTAATTTATTAAAACTAAAGGATTTCCTCACATGCTCCCCAATGTGCAATTAATGGTTTTTTGTCAGAACATGTTTATTCTCTTGCAGTATAAACAGAGCAAGTATCTTAAAACTTTTTTGCTATTTGAAAATCTTCTAAATATATTCAATAAAAAAACATTGTTTTGATGCTCCAATCCAAACTTACTCATAATTTGGCAAAGTATTTAATATCTGATGTTGATTTCCAATTAATACATTGAGGGAATTTTCCCTATGGTATTATAGTTATGAAAAATGCAAGAAAGCAAAAATCACAGATATCTATCGATCAATAATAATTTTTAATTCGTTGAAGTTTTTGGTTTAATATGATATATTATAAAAAAAAAAAGAAAATCTCGCAACAAGGGTTTGTTTATTTGAAATAAATGTTATCCTTAAAAAATGAAGTCCTGGAAATTTCAGAACATCGTTTATTTAAATGTAAACAAAAAAAATAAAGTAAAAGAAAAAAAACGAAAAATAAATACAAAAATATAGTTTACATTGTAAAACTTCAAATATTTGTTTTTAATGGATAGTTAACCAAAAAAATTATTATTTGTTCTTATTTATTTTTGCTGCCAAATTGATGCCCAAATATCTAGATATAATTATGATGTAAACAAAAAGAAACTTTTTAATGAAGCCAAAAATAGAGAGAATATGATTAAAAAATAAAAAATTTTCATTTAATCCAAATGTGTAATTTTTAATTATAAATCCAATGAGGTTGTGGTTATTTGTTGCCCTTCAAAATGCCTGAAAGAGAAAAAAAAGCTATATAAAAATCCACCAACCCAGCTATATATTATCAAAAAAAAATTCGGGGCTATTTTTTATCTTCAACTCTCGTCTTAGCAAGGTTGGAGGATTGGAGGCACATATAAATAAAATAAAAATCAACTCTACTACAACTGTGTTTTTTTTTTTTTTATACTTTTATTAGTATATTTGATTTTACAGATTATTACAAAAAGGGGAGTTGTGGAAAGGACGACAAACAAATCTGATTGGAATCTTGGAAACTTTTTCTCTTCTTTTACATCGTTTTCTATTGAAATAGCCCCTCCAAAACCCCACGACACGCTTGCCAAGACAACAGTGCTGGAGTAACGGTACTGGAGGTTGTAAAAGATGAAAGAACGACGTTGCAAGCAACGCGGCTATGTCATAACCGCGTTGCCGCATATTTAATGAATTGTTTGGCAATGCCAAAGTGGTAGAATATTTTTACTGTTATATAATATATATAAATTAATACACACTACACTAAAAAATCAAAACATGAATATCTAATAAATGAAAAAAAAAATAAAGTAAAATAATTGAATAACTGTTTTGGACACTCAAAGTTCGTGTTCACTAATATCAAATAGCTCTAATTTTATCTATGTTAATTAGAGTAATGATTTGCTTTCAAAAGCAAATCAAAAACTCAACGATGATGCTTGATATATCGCGGCGCGCGTTTTGGTTCGCTGACCTGGAGAATCGAGTGGCGCACAATATTTTTCGCATATACAAATTTTATTAAAATTATACAAAGAAATTCGCAGTCTTCAATAATGTGCGGCATCGGCAGGGGAAAGTAAATTCATCGATCATCAGCTTAAATACTCACACCATAGGAAACTCTAGGCAACGTCACAATACACATTAGCGATTTTATATTTTTTTTAGTTTTGAAAGGGCAGCAAGTAGAATCTAGATTAAATCGGCAACATTCAATGGCATCTCGTCGATGTGTGTATTATAAAATTGCTCAATGTCTTTGAGCACACGCTTGTCTACTTCAGTCACAAAATTGATGGCTACTCCTTTACGACCAAATCGTCCACCTCGCCCAATTCTGAAACAATATTAATTTTAATAGTTTTTAATATTACATTAACGAAAAAATAAGTTCATAACTTTTTTTACCAAATTAACAAAATTTATTAATGATTCAAAATCTTTAAGAAGAGTCATTATATCAGTTAATAAAAACACACCACTCAAAGTTTGTTGAAGCTGGTTATATATATAGATAAAATAATAATTATAAAACAGTATTAAAAAATTTGACTTATTCAAAAGACCTAACTTTCGAAACGCGGAGTGAATGAATTACCATAAGTGTTTTCTACTTCTAATAGATGCAGTATAATCTTATAGATTATCTTATTTGTATGCCGAAGGAAAAAACATATATTATACACATGTATATCCTCTTTGATTTGCAATTTAAAAAAATCTTGAGCAACAGCGCTGTATCACTAATACCATATTTTCCATTAATTAAATGTGCTTTAGTTCAAATCGCTTTTTATTGGACTCTTGGTTCTTTTCAAGCTTTTGAAAAAATCATATTAGAGGCAGGACGGGAGCTTAAGATTTAACACCCTCCACAAGGCACTCTCTAGACACAAGTTTAAACTAAATGAACATTTTCAATTTAATTACATTTGTATCCTTATCTGATATTAATCGCTTTATTGAAAAACTAGTCATAATAAAGTGGCGAGCGAGCTCTTTAATTGATATCCTTTTACTGGTTGCGGAATTAAGCATAAGTGTATTGGATAAACGGAATAATCTTTTTTTAAATCGTACCAAACGTTTTGAAACAATGCTAAATTTTTAAGTAAAGTTATAAGTCGTAACTATTAAAGAAAAAATTGGATTTCTGCTAAATGTGAAATTTTCTGAATAAACATTTTTTTATGTTTAAGGGGGGTATTATTCTGGTCTAGAAAATTGAATAAATCAATTTTTTGCATATTTTCAAAGCTTAGACTTTCAAAAATATGTTCTTAAAAGGATTTTTCAAAATTCGAATTATTTTGGGAGATACAGCGGATTTTGTGATGTGGCATCTAAGCCGGTCGAGCGGAGCGATGAAACTTCAAACGCGATTTTCACAAAACTCCTTTTGTTGAGGTGGTTGGCACGATATCTCAAGTTCTATTTGGCCGATTCATTTGAAATTTTGTGAGAATCTTTTATATACATCTCGTTATCACTTGGACCTTGGATTTTGGAAAATTTTAATTTGAAATATTTTTAAAAAATTCGTAAATGTCAAAAAACAGGGATTAAAAAAAAATTTTTTTTTTCAAGTGGGCGCCATTTTGTGAATTTTTTTATTTATTTTTTCGGCCAATGTCCAAGATATAGCGACATCTTTACTAATTAAGAATTTTGTTTGTTTGTTTGATTTAAATCACTACAAGGGTTGGAATCATGTCAACCAGGGAGCACCGTTTGACTGGCAACCCCCACTTGGCCTGTCACTGGATGAATTTTTTACTTTTTTTTTTAAATTTTTTTATATACTTTAAAAATCAATAAATGTTGTATAAAAAAAATGGATATACTAAAAATACTTTTAATTTTTTTTTTATCCTAGTTTGAAAAATACCGAAAAAGTAGGGCTCTAGACCAGAATATCCCCTTAATAATAATAAATTGCCTTTGATTTGAAACATTGATATACAATAATTGTGTGCGTAATGCTTGAAAAATTGCAAAAATATCTCATTCTATCAAATGTTCCTATTTATAAAGTATTATTTATTTTTAATTTAATACTAAGGAAATTTTGTTGTGTGCCATACATTTTATTAACGCAGTTATCCAAATATTTAGTTTTGGCATGCATCCATACTAATTAGTTTTAGATTTAACGAAATAATTTTAGTATAGCATGCCATTAAATAAAATAATTTGAATTTTACATACTATATCCTTCCCAGTGGATAATTAAGTATTTTAAAAGCGAAAAATAAAATAGTTTTAAAATTAAATAATGCATATTAGTAATAAAATTATATACATATAATTTTATTAGACCATTCATCATTAGACTCAATTTTCATACTTAGCTACTTGTAACACTGGTTAGGATTATACAATAATAAAACATTCTAAATACTAAACAAAATTTTTTAAAAGAGCAGACAAATTTAGTATTGTGAATTGTATTATTATTATGGTACATTAATTTATTTAGTAATCTTGTGGACTATATAATTTATAAAATAAATATGAAAATATATAGATATATATATATATATATATACTAGAAATAAACTAATCCATCAAATGATTGGGTTATAAAATCAGGTTTCTTGAAGTCTATTTTCTTTTTACTAGAATTGACAAAAAGTGTTGGTTTTCATGAGAAAATAACGAATAAATATATGACGAAGCGTTAACGAAATTACCATATTATTGGATTCGTTAATGGTTTGTACGATATCATATGGAGTATCGTATCTTTTATTAATACATAAAAATACCTTATGTTTTAAAAATCTGAAATGTAAAGCATCAAAGATTTTCTGTACATTGTAATAAAACTTTATTCACAGAATTTTTTTTTTTGAAGTTTTAGTGCAAATTTTCGTTTATATTGACATTCTTTTTATTTTCGTGTTAGGAAAAACCGTTATATATACATAAATATATAAGAAAAAATTGCATTATGTGATTTACTTTTGATTATTAATACAATAATAAAATAGTTGTTATTTTGTACTAAATAGGCTTGTTCTAGTTTAAAGCGATCCTATAATAATGTATGGAAAGCATGTATATATACCAATTTTAAAACCGGTTATTTACTTGTCCCTCTAAGAAGAACATTGCATATTATTTATTGATAATAAACTAAGATCGATTTTCTTTGTGTACATTTTTTTACAAGAGGTATTATATTATTTTAACTGGAAAATTATTGGATCATTTACTAGTGCCTACACTTCATGTTCATTTACGCTTGGTTTTTATACCCGATACATAATATGTCAGAGTATATTCATTTTAGTCTAAAGTTTGTAACGCTAGAAATTATTAACCGCACAGACAAAATTTTGGAATAGGTGTTCATAAAAACGCCTAGTTAGTCCATTTCCTTCATATATCGCTAAAATACACAATAAAGTGAAGTTTGCTACATTTGCGTATACTAGTAGTTATGTTGGACACGTTACCAATTCAAAAACATTATGCACTACCAAGTAAAATGCAGTAGTTTATCAATAATTCGGATTATCTGACATATTATTTTAATTGAATATCAGATTCAATATTATTCCACTCTGTATAAGTGGTATGTGTTTTTGACAGAGACCTCTGCTACAAGCTGTGTTGTAATACACATAGTGTTTTTTTTAATTTTCGTTAATATATAATTCAAAAAATGTAAATATAATCCAAATGTTATGAAATTTGGTATGCACAATTTTGACAAGAAACTAAGAGCATGCCGAAGAGTTTCCCGCGAAAAGGATTTCAAAGTAAAAATCAAAAATTTATTTTATATTTAGAAATGTCAAGATTGGACATATCAAATTTCATAACATTTGGATAATTATTTTTTGAGTTATTTATGCGCGAAAATTGACAAAATACAATGTATATTACATTAGAGATTGCCTTTATTAAAGTAGCCTGTAGAGGTATATATCAAAAATATATACCCATTTAATGGGTATATATTGTGTTCTCTATATAATGGCTTGTCTTATAATTTATTGTAATTTTAACACATTATTGATCGATAATTTATACTTATATAACGTTACCGCTTACAAGAGCTGAAAAAGCATTTATTATATGCAATTATATATTATTTTGCTTCGATAATTATCTTTCAATCGATAACTATTTACGTTATGATAATTTTCAACTGTATAGAATGCAAATGTTTGATATAATAATTAAAATGTTGGTACATTAGATTATATGGCTTTATTTATTTAAGTAGGGTAAATTGTCCAACAGTGATCCAATTGTTTCTTGCATTTCAGTTTTAACTTTAAATTTGTGTAAAATTTTTTAAGTTAATACCCAAACGATTTTATTTTGAAATCCACCTTATTTGACTGCCAAATCAAATTACTACTGGTGAGTAACATACGCGTTAAGTAAATACTCTTCAACTGTTATATATGATTTTTTACTACAATATATAATTATTAGTAAATACTTAAGATTCACTGTGGGACGTGGTTCACTGTTGGACAGTTAGCTCTAAGATAGAGTGTAATGATAATAATATACATTTTTATAACTGGATGTACTTTTTAATTAATATAATAAACATGCGGTATACTTTTCGAATGAGCAAGGGTATAGAGAGGTCAGTATCTAAATAGATTTCAAATATAATCAAATTTAACATGAATGCAATTAAAAAAAGAAATTTACTTTACAAAAATGCTCATGAATCGAATTAGATTTAAATTTCAAATTACGACATGCTTTTAGATAAATGGTCATCTTTATATGGGTTTTATATTAAAATTTATTATAAAAGAAACACATTTTCTAACTCAACAAATTACAATACCTTCATTCATGGGGACTCAAAATTTTTAATTTTGACAAGTTTACTGCGCACGTTATTTGTCGACAAGATTTTTGTAACTTTCTCAAGCTTTGATTACATTATAAAAAATTAATGAGAAAAATAATAAAATCTGTAAATATTACCTGTGAATATAATTTTCTCGATTGGATGGTAAGTCGTAATTAATAACCAATGATACTTGTTGTACATCGATACCACGGGCTAATAAATCTGTCGTAATCAGTACACGCGACGATCCAGTACGGAACTGCCTCATAATAACATCACGTTCACGTTGTTCCATATCACCGTGCATAGCCGATACAGTAAAATCACGATCATGCATATTTTCAGTTAACCAATCAACCTTACGACGTGTATTACAAAAAATAACAGCTTGTGTTATTGACAAGGTATCATATAAATCACACAATGTCTCCAATTTCCAATCTTCACGTTCAACATTCACAAAGAATTGTTTAATACCTTCCAATGTTAATTCTTCCTTTTTCACCAATATTCTGATTGGATTACGCATAAAACTTTTTGTTACTTCTAATACATCTGTGGGCATTGTGGCCGATAATAAAATAACTTGAACGTCGCTATTCAACATCTTAAAAACATCATGAATTTGATCTTTAAAACCACGTGATAACATTTCATCGGCTTCATCTAATACAAATTGTTTTATACTATTTGTACGTAACGCTCGACGACTAATCATATCGTACACTCGACCAGGTGTGCCAACAACTACATGCACACCAGCCTCTAACTTTCTAACATCATCGCGTACATTTGTACCACCAATACATGCGTGACATTGCGCATTCATGAAATCACCCAATGCAATCACAACTTTTTGGATTTGTTGGGCTAACTCACGCGTTGGTGCTAAGATTAATGCTTGACATTCTCGTAGCCCTGTATCAATCTGTTGTAATAATGATATAGAAAATGTAGCTGTTTTACCAGTACCAGATTGCGCTTGAGCGATTACATCGTAACCTTTTACACATGGCATAATCGCACGTTGTTGAATGGCAGATGGTTTTTCAAAACCGTATGCATAAATACCACGTAATAACTCTTCTTTTAAATTCATGAAATCGAAATTATCAACAACTTCCTCCCAATTTGATTCAATAACTCCTTCTGGGTCCATACCTGGTGGACCATCGTACGTTTGAGGTTCTTTCTCCGATGCGGGTCCATCTTTCTCACCACCCCAATCTTCAGCTCTAAAAAATAAAATTAACTATTAATATTTATTTCCTATAACATAAAAATAAAATATTTTTAAAAGAAATTTATTTCTCCCTCTTGGGGCGAAGTACACAGTCAAGTAAATACATCAGTGTTTTTTTTAACATTTCTTTTTCTAGCATATTCCCGTTAAGAATATGAAAAATTGGAATTATTAAACCCACTATACGTTTATTTATTTTTAATCACACTTTTGAACTGAAAATATTAAAATTTAGTGGAATTTTTTGTCACTATTTTAAAACACTAAATCACTTATTCGCACACATTATTTAAGTAAATAAAAATTAGAAACGAAACTTTCAATTTTGCTTAAAACTTTCAATTAAATAAATTTCTAACCAACAGATCATAAGGGAAACGTGAATTTCATTAAAATTGTCGTTTAGATTTCAAGGTACTTAGTTAAAAATTTAATACACATATGGACAGATGCCAAACAAAAATTGACAGTTCTACTGAAGCTTAAAAAAATTTGGTAAAATGAGCTGGTTATAAAACGTTAAAAATTTAATAACGGAGAAATATTATTAATCAAGTATTTTCAGAAAAACCAGATATCAATCTTATCTCTTAAACACATAAATAACCTTGAAAATTTGCAGTGAAATTATTAATGCTAACAAATTAGGCTTAAGATTTAGAAAAAAAAATCCAGAAAAATAATGCAAACTATTTTCAAAAAAACATATTATTCGAAAAAAAAAAACATTCTAAGCAATAAAAATCAGAAAAAACGTGCTCTGAACTTTCAAGGCAAAAACTTGCGATGATTTACTAATAAAAATTAAAAAATTGGAACTTTGAAAATTTTCGAAACATACACAAAATATTAAAAAATAGTTCCATAAATTAATTACAAAATTTACTAAAACATTATTTGGAAAATAGACATAAAAAAAATAGAGTATGTAATGAAGCACGCCATGTTGGCAAGTATCAAATTCTCATGCAAAGCCGATTTCACTTTAATTCGAAGTTACCGATTCAATTACAATAAAATTAATAAAACAAACTGAGTAAATGATTTCGAGTTAAAGTTTTACAAACTTTTAATATAAAATTGCACAAAAACATAAAAATTTTATAAGAAAAAAATTACTCACCTTCTATCATTTGTATACGACATGATTCTACTTGTAAAGCTAAACAGAAAAGGATGTATGATTTGTGGTAGTGGCCTTATATTACTACGCCGATGACAAAAATTTTGAAATAAATATGAAGTTTTTTATATTTGGACACTTGATGGCACAAATTATTAGGAAAAATTATTGGCGGATTTATAACAAATAATGAATTTATCAATAAATTAGCCTTATTTTTTCTTAACACGTTTTAAATCACAAATTTATATGGAACTATATGTTGTCGCTTGAAAATTTCTTGTGTGAGTGGTTGTGTGAGTCTCCACAGGAAATGTTGTTCTTAACTGTACAAATTCAACTTGTAAAGCGGGTTATTTAAAATATCTTTCACGTTTTAAAAACAAAAATTATTTTGTTTTTTGATAATTTTTGAAATTTTTTTTTACACCATTGTTGTTCAAAAATATATAAACTGTTTTACATTTATTTTAATTAATTTTGACGACATTTTGATATTCTTTATAAAACATATATATATATATGCACACAAATAAATATTTATAACCCGAAATGTATTTTATCAAATAACAATATGCTTAGGAAACGCTTGGTTATTAATAATAATCACAGATTTCTTAGATATTACAATTTGTGAAAAATCTATAATTGGCGATAAATTTTGATTTAATTTTTCGTATTGTTTATATAAAAAAGAAACTTCGAAATTATTATTAGCTTCCTGGTACCCGCCGGTTCGATGCTGAAAAAGTACAAGATTATATAACATTTGTTAATATTTAATTTAATTATCAATTTCGCTTTTGTTTCCTTTTCTTCGAACGTTTATTCAAGGTACAAAGGGAGAGGGGGACCTTTAAAGCTCTAGATATAGATTTGGCCTACCCGATGTGATCGGCTTCTAAGGAAAATACATAAAAGCTCACTTATTCACTAGCTAAATTTAAAACACCCTTCACCTCGTTTTCCTTTGGCCTACCCTTGGCCTCCAGCCTTACTGCTCGTTTTTTTAACCGAAAGAATTATAGTAATATAATGTTTAAATTGTATAGCTATATGCGTTTCATCTAGGGTAAAATAATATCAATAATATTCAGTATGAATGTGAAGTGGTCGGGTAGTAGCTAGTGTAATTGAAAGTTACTCGTTAAAACATCAGTTATCAGCCAGTGAAAGTTTCGACAAAATCGGTCCAATTGTTTTGGAGATTAACCGGACCAAACACGCAGATAAAAATTTTTATAATTAGATTTTTGTTTTAAGTACGTTTAGAATAAGTTTTTATATGCATAAAGTAAAAAGAATTTATTTTTAAATTACAAACAGGCACTTCAATTTTTAGTTTCAGTATAAAATAATAAGTATAAAAAAAAAAAATTATTTTTTATTTTAATGTTAGATATTTTTATGGAAAACGGTAAACTCAGGTTTTGATATTTACCAAATGAAATAAGCAATTTTTTTTTTTATTTCTGGCTTCAGCTACTTTCAGCTATATAGCCATTGACCAAAGCAGATTATTATTATTATTTTTATACAACAGTACACAGTACTGCACTGCTAGGTGGCCACCCATCCAAATACATATTGTGTCTGCTGTTGATTAACTTTATTGATTTGTCTAAGCCTGTCATTACGTTACGTGAGTTCGAGGTGAATAAGCAATTAAACAATAAATTCAATTGTATTGATTTAATGATTTCAATTTACAATCAAACGATTTTCGATATTATCAAAATCACTGCCCATGTTTAAGAACTATAACTCAAATCAGCATATGGAAACAAAAATCTTAATTATCTATCAAAATAGTTTCTTTTAATAATATTAATTAAGTTTAGCAAGCATAAAGTTTATTTAACAATTAAATATTAAAAATTATTTTGAAATGTCCGCCAGAAAATATTTTTATTCAACGGAAGTGTTCCATTAAAAATAATTTGTTCTAGCCTGTATTTTACGAAGGAAAATTTAATAATATACGAGAGAGATTGGGAAATATTACTGAATTCTCATTAGATTATTCTACTACAGGCGTGAACCTACTACATATTGAAATACTAGTTTATATTTACAATTAACAAATGAACGAAGTTAATACTATTTAGTCGAAATAATTAATGAAAAATATTTCATACTTAACCTTTTCTCTTACAGTTGAAACGATATGCTATATATATTCATGGAAACAAAACTAAACGATTTTGATCATTTTTAGGTCTAGAACACGACGCCTTACAAAGTACGGTATGCTATCTGGTTTCGTTTTAATAGTTGTCGTGATGACACTATATGAAAATTTAATTATTCAATATCTTCAATATTTTTGTACAGTAATAAATTACTACCTTTAGATAAGGTATATATCTAGTTAATATGAAAAATATGAGAGTATATTTTTAATTACTTCAATTATCATCTGAATTATTTAATAAATTTAACTAAATAATACTTTTTATTACTCGAATTTCATAAAATGTAAAAATTTTTATCCTAAACCATTCGTATGACTATTAAATCTAGAGTAACTTAATAAATTGTACATTATATTTAATGTGGTTTTTATAGCATAGGTTTCTCAAGCTTTAATTTATTGGCGATTCAGTGCTAAAATTATTTAATCGAGTACTTTAAAAATAATCTTTTTTTACTTAAATTTATATTTAAAAAAAGTAAACATCAATATTCGCTATTAATATTACCCTACTCTCAATTGATACGTTGATTAAGAATTAAATAAATGATGGATTTTTTTTTAAACTTTGTAATTAAAATATTTATTTTCAGTAACAATATAAATACATATTTTTGGAAGACATTTATTTTTGTAAAAGCCTGGAAAACAATTTAACCATAGAAAGTATTTAAAACAAAACAAATTTTTTTTTATAACAAAGATAATTCCTAAGTACATGCTACAAATTTTCTGGAATAATGTTGATCTTAAAGCTTTTGTAAACTTATACACAAAATATTAAGCCCTTTATAAGCTCACCCTTTTTAAATATTTACACTGAGCACTTTTGAGCTTATAAGTTTTATGATCAAAATTAATCGAAATTTTTTAAATATTTTAGATCTTTTTTGAAATATAATAGGTTAAGCATGTTCTATAATTAAAAATTTCTAATAGATTCAAACCATTCAATTAATAAACATCATAGTCAAGTAATTTTATTGAAATAACTTAAACCTGTTGAAATCTTTGAATTTTGACATTAATAATTTCAAAGTTCACAAGTTTTGTTACTACTAAACTACGGGCTGGGTACGAATTGCATGTAATTGGCTCGTTTATCCATTTCCCTGTGTGAGTTAAATAATCACAAACTTATTTACAGTGAATATCAATATCTCCGCTCATGGAATAGAAAAGGGTCTTTTTTCTAAAAGAAATTATAACGTTATCGATTAAATTTGTATTAAATTCCTGTATATCCTAAATTATTTCTATACAGTCTGAAACAGCTCAAACTTATCACAATATTTTGAAAAAATATCTTCAAATCTTTTAAAGCTAAATTTGATTTCTTAAAAATATTGTTGCTCGATGCATACATTACCACCACACATGATTTTACCGTCTTACAATTGTATTTGCTTGACAGGCATACATTCAATAAAATAAATTTTGATGATTCGACGATGGGCGCACCATATGCGCTTCGCTTTATAAAAAGGCACAAAGTAATATTAAAAATAACACAGCTATGGGAAAAATCATGTAAATCGCCATTCTAGGTTGACATGTTGATATTAACAATGAAATATCATCTTCTTCATGTTCAATACCATCTCGAGTGGGTACTTCAACAATAACTCGTTCCGAAGACATAAATGGAATGTTGAAAATACACTCAGTCTTATTTTTGCATTCTTTTGATAGTGGTATATTCGCATATTGATACGTGGGTTTATAAATATCGAAAACAGCGTGAATATCATTTGAAACGAGATCATTATCGCTATAAAATATATAATAATAGTAGCCATTTGCTTGAACTTCGTGAATAGTTTCCATATGTGCTCCAGACGAATCTAGGAAATGTACATCGTTACATTCATGATTTGGAGAGAATTCTTTCGATAATAAAATCTGCCCATCGTAACATTTTAGCAAATCATTTTCAAAACTTGATACTGAACTTTCTTGGTCACCGTGTTCTGTATGATTAGCTGCATTTCCTCCATGTTCAACACCTCCATCAAGGATAATCGCTGAATCTAAATCACGTTTCAATCGATTTCGTTTTTCTTCATGCGTTAAATTACGATGTTTCGCATGTCTTCGCTTATGACGTTTCGGTTTTAAACGATTTTCCAACATTATTTCCGTTATTTTCTCCAGTTTCTCATCATCAAGTTTCTCGTTAAGCATATTTTTGGTGATATTTGAAGCATCATGGATTTCTTGAGCATTGCTTTCAAAGAATTTTACAGCACGGGAAGCACCTTTAGCGAAGTGACCTCCAAATTTATTTTTATTATGCTCTAACAAACCACACGTTCGCAGATTGCGATCTCCTTCTACTACTAAGATCCTAGACCCATGATACCGAGAACATACTTTCAAAGCAACAGTAGACTGATTTAATAGATAAAAGCCCCAATATTCTAGCGTATCATCTGGTAATCTTATACTTTTTTTTAAACGTATATGCTTACGTTTTGAACTAATTTCAGGTTCTTCGTGTAATTGATATGCATTAAAAGTTGTATTCATTCTCAGGATATGTTTTTGACAAAATATTGATGAAATACCATCTTTAACTTCTATTACATCCGATTCAGCAACGCGATAAGCTACATCGATGTATATACTATGTCTTAAATATAGTGGCAAGATAATTAAGATTGTTGGAAGGACTGCTGTCAGGCAGCAAAATGCAATAACCCGACGTGCGCCATGCATTTTATCCACATCTAAAAATAGAAAAATATTGATAATTAATACATTGCCATTTTAATGTTAATTTTTTTCAAGTTAAAGTTTTTTAAAATACCTTTTCTCTTAAAAGCATTTAATTGTAATAGTTTTTCTTTAAGTCTCGTATCTAATTTTAAAGTGAACTTGACTTATGTTTTGAAAAAAAAATATTTTGATAAACACATAGATCACGTGATGACTAGACGTCATATTTGAAATGGCGCACTAATTGTGAATATTTGAAAAGTAATAAATGATTAATGACTTAAAACATATTAATACATTAATTATTATTAATCATTTTTAAATTGTCTGAAGTGAGCAAGGACGATATTAATTAAAATTTTATTTACTAGAAAACCAAAAGCTAGTTGTTAAAGGAACAATATTTTTTCTTATATTTGATGTGAAAACATTATGTGGTACTATATTTATTGTTTTTTAGAAGGTATGATATGAAATAGGTATTTTCTTTAATATATAGTCTATTATTCATTGAAAAAAACTATCTCTTCTCTTGTCTAGTCAACAAAAGCCTTTCATTTAAAAATTTTGAAAAAAATAGACTCCCGCAAAAGTGATATTTGAAATGCATAAAAAGGTTCTTATAAGTGCATAAAATTTTCCAAAGGAACACTTCATTTTTAGAACTATAGTACTAGTATTTATACTTTGAATTGAGTGATGAAAATAGGGTAAAAAACAGTTGATCTGGTTACAACGGTTAAGAACGGATTCGTTCATTTTAACAAAAAAATTTTTTTTCGATTCCATTAAATATGAATATTATCGAATAAGAAAATTTAGAAGTCTTTTGGGCTTGATTACGATATCCAGGGCGCCTCACAGGTTGAACGTAGTGGCCAAAAACCAACCCGACCCGTGCAAACTACACCCAACAAATCCATGGATTGATAACAGTCGAAAATGGCGTACATGTATTTTTAATAGTTGTATTAAATATACAATATACTTCGCATCGTTGAAAGGTTATAAATTGTACGATTATACGACCTTTTTATACTCGTGATATATAGAATATGCCAGAGTATATTAATTTAACTCTAAAGTTTGTAACGCTTGAACCACAAGCCAAATTGATATGGGTGTTCATAGAATCACCGTGTTAATCCATTTCCGCATATTCGCCCGTCCGCCTGTCATTTCGTCATCAAGAAACCTCAAAAACAGAACAGATAGCGAGTTAAAATTTTGATGACGTATACTAGACATAAAAAGTGAGTTTGCCTTCGTGATGCCGAAAATCAGTTTATAGGATTAAATGGATCCATGAACCAACTTTTAAACCTTAGAAGAAAAAACTCTATTCTTTTAAAAGACGAAAAATTCGAAAACAAAAAAAATGTTTTTTGCAAATTAACAACTTTTATTTGAAACATTTTTTCGTAAATTGTTTAGATTAGGTACAATTTCAACTGAAAATTAAAACATATATTTGCAATATCTACTCAAATATTATGTTTTTTTAATTGTATGGATTGCATATATAGGCTTTTTTATGAACTCGTTTGAAAAATAGTTCAAACATTGATATTGAACTATATGTCCAGTATCTAAACCATTTACTCTGTTAGTTTTTATTTTCACTTATTATCATTAAAATTTGATTAAAAAACTATGCATGTGCGCGATTATAAACTCGCTAATGGTAAGTTAATGCCAGAGTACATAAAGTGTACTCAGGCAGTTATTATTATTAGTATTACTAACTGTATCTATAACTATGGACTATACCATATATCGACTATCTAAACCACTAACTCTGTCAGTTGTTATTTCCACTTGTTTTCTTTCTACTATCTGACCCTCAAATTAAAATTGGTCCCCGCGTTAACACCCATTTGGAATCGTGAGCTCCCTTGAGATGCTTTAATTGTGAATGTGTTAGGCCGGTAGTACAGTATCAAAGATTTGCAAAAAGATCTATAGTTAAAAATTTTCTAATATTTTATTAGAAATTGCTTTTGATAATCCAAAGCCGGTTGCATGAACTTCAACGAATTTTAGAAATATGAATTATCCATAAGCAATTCGTAGTCCGATCCGCTTTCCATAAATCTTACTCTGGTGGAAATAAAAATCAGCAAAAGTATGCATAGGTTTTTAAAATACTTGCGAGAGTATCTGAAATACTTTAAATACTTTTATTTGCCTGTGAATGTCTGCTAAACTATATAAGTGTGTAAAAGTTTTTCCCAATCTGGTTTAACAGTATGAAGCTGTTTCACATAATTTTTAGAGTGTTTCATTAACTAATTAGAAAGAGTTTTACCGATTTTTATATCAATTTTAAAAATACTTTGACAGCATTTAAAAGACCATCCATTACAGAATTTTAGAGTTAATTATTTTAAAAAAACTTTTTAAATAAATGAATGATTCGTTAATTCTAATATACCTAGTTTTATTGTATTTTGACATGTCCATGCGTATTCCACGTTTCACGTTCTTTACCAGTGGGGGAGTTCGAAAACCCAACGAAAAATCTTTCACCTTTGTCTAGGTTTGGGACTGGCATAAGCACTTGCCTGACAAGAGTATCAATGACAGAGTTATATCTATTTATTTGCAAATAATTATTGAGCAGTTTTTCCTTTAATACACGTAAAACAGATAGATGTCTCTTTTTTAAGCAACTTTTGTTAAAAATTTTTTTAATAATAGACTAATAATTGAATTTTATTTACCAAGAACTTATAATTTGTCATATCGATTGTTCAGAAAAGAATGGTAAATTTAATCAGATTATCATTTTTTTAAATATTTGAGTATGACTGTATGAGAGGTCGGTATTTTATAATAGAATTACATTTTATATAATAGAATTACTTAGCTGGACAAAATTTTAATGGGAAATAATATATCTTATGTGAAATTAAAAATATATCTAATCACTTAAACTAATTTGATATTTTTTAATGGATTTTATCTAGATATATCTGCCTATAACAGGAGTAATTCGGCTAATCGTTATTCCTTGGACACTCTTGGGTGGTTTTATTAATAGGCTTGGCTGAATATCTCTTTAACCAATAGCATTGTGATTAAAAAGAAGAAATATGTATTTAATATTTTTTCAGTCTAGTTTAAATAGGTTTTTTGAAAAAAAAAATTTACAGAATGGGCCCGGGGTACTACAACTTTAAAATTTCCGATGGCAACCTATACCTTAGAACACCCCATTTTAAAGCATTTTACGCTAAAATCAATTATGAAAACCATCAAATTTGAAGTTGGTATAAAAATGAGCAAGTTATGGCACAAAGTTTCTAAGCTTTTCTCAAGAAAAATTTTGTTTATTGTTTACATTCACTTATAATACCGAATTAATTTGTTTGCTTTAAAAATTATTATTTTTGAAGCAAACAATTTTTCGACAATACTTCCTTCTTGCACTCATTATTTGAATAATCACTCTAAATACCCTTTTTCAATTTAAATTTTTTACTGTTATTAACATAGAAAATATTTGCTATTCATTTGTTTCATTAGAATTTTGATATTCTGTACGAAGCAAAATCAAATTGAAATTTAAAATCAATAACTAATTTTTCAAACAATGTTTAATAATATACAAGAAATTATGTATTTTCCAAAAATTGTTTATTTTCGATTACCGTTTTTATATTACATTTCGGTTCGTTTAAATTCGCTATCATAAGAATATTTGGATAAACTAAGATAGTGAATGTAAATAATAAAATAAATTTAACATTACAAATAAAATTATAAAGTAATTTATTAGAAAATATGAAAACTTACAAACTAATTTTTCTAAACTTTGTACTATAACTCTCTCATTTTTTGACCAATTTCAAATTTGATGGCACAAATAATTTTTTGCGTATAAAAGTTTACCTCATTTTAAAAAATTATCGTGAGATATAGGGCACCGTTTGAAATTTTGTAGTTATAGTGCCTCTGGATTACCCTGTAAGTTTTTATTGCTTGCAAAAAGGGTTACCATTTTAATCGAGACTGAAAAATATACGTATTTTTTCTGTTTTACACAACACTATATGTTAAAGAGATGTTCAGCCAGGCCTGTTAAAAAACACACAATATATACCTAGTATTTGCTGGGTTTTGATCCATAGTCCAAATTCCAGAAGCTAATCGGCACAGATTTCTCGCTCTTGGGAATAATATGTTTTTATTTTACAAATAAATTAATTTTAAAACTACAAGACTAGACGATTATATTGATTATCTGAATGAACGATCAACTAAGTTTTCATTCAATTGATGAAAAATGTATTATATTATACTTATTTGTAAAGTGAATTTTGCCATGAAATTCGAAAAATAATTATTTTGTAAGATATTACAGTAAGAGTTTTAAAATTCTATTAACATATAACAAATATTCTAAATAATAAAGTTCAAAAAACCTCTATCCTTTTACTATTACAGAAATTTTATTATAATTTCAATTCCCCAAGAAAATAATTTTCAATATTTATAATGATTTTTTATTATCTTGCTACCCATAATTTGTAACACTAAGTTTTTTTTAAATTTTCTATAACGTCGTGGATACCATCATATTATTCTCTAAAAGCCGTACTCATACAGGATTCAAAATTTAACACACAATACTATTAAATAAAATATTTATAAAAAATATTTCCATTCAAGATCAATCACCTTTAATTACACTAATTGAGTTAAGTAAATATACCTTTGAGCCGTTGTATTGAACTATACTTATAAACTGAACGATAGTATTGAACATTTTCAACCACTAATTTATTGTTGGTAGCAATATTTAACATTATTTAAAAAAATATTATCACAGAATTTAAAACAAAAAATTATTTTATTTTTTTCACAATTACATTATTTTTCTCTTTAAAACAATATGTTAGTATTTCTAAAGTAATTTAATAAATGATTTAAAAATATTAATAATAGAAAAAAGTCTTATTTATGTTATTAAATGTAAACAAATGCAAGATTGATTGCAGTAAAAAAAGTAATAAATTAATGATGAAGATAATTATTTTTGTATTCACTTTTTGAAATAAAAATATTTTTATTTGAAATTCATTTTATTAATCAAACTTTAAATAAGTTTTATTTTTTGTTGTTGTACTATTATATTTACTGACTTCCATAATATTCGTTGGATAATGGAAGTTGTATGTGTGTGTGTTTTTAATTTTGGTTTAATAATAAATTGATATAATTTATTAAATGAATTTATAGTATGAAATTTTGATAACGAATTTTTTGGGGTACTTTTCTGCCGTGGTCTATTTATTAATGGAACCGTATGACACTACAAGGTACAACCACAAATCGAAACTGTCACCTAATTTACCAACAAGAAATCAATTTCAGAGATAATATAAAAGTTTTATTAAATTGTGTCCATATAATTCAAATCATATTGTTTTTATCTTATTGTAGTGTTGGCTGCTTATAAAGTATGGCTGTAGTTAATTACAGTGATGAATATTAGTATGGGAGTTAGAGAAACCACGTTAATTTGTAGTATGAAACACTACATACAGTTTAGAAGCCTAGCCGCCGTTATTTCCAAAAATCAAGCCCGTTTTTTATTTCATCCTTTGTCTGTTCTCTACCAAATTTTGGTGTCTATTTGTAGTTAGTTTTTAAGTCATGAAAATTTTTAATTTGTTTGATCTAGCGGAGAGCATGGCTTTGTATGTATAATATAACCTGTATATCGCAGATAGCCAACATCGATCTCCACGTGATGCTCCTATTATTGTAATTAATATTAACAGGACGACTATGGCAAGGACATCCCAAGACCGACTAGTGGCCACTGATGAAACTGATAATCATAGTGGAATTGGGCTACTAAACCTACACCGAGCTCTCGACGAACATAAAGTCATTGAAGCTCGAAGCTTAACCTAAAAAAAGAAAGATCAAAGAAGATCGATGGCACTGCAAGCATCTGCAATTAAAGCCTAGAGTTGGCCTCAAACTGTAGCTCATTAGACAACGGTTGTATTGACTCTATCCACAAAAACGTGGTAGTAATGGCGGACCATTGCCTGTAACTCAAACGAAGCGAAACGAATAGGAACGCGTACGCCCCGGCTGCATCGAGTAGGCTATTAACGAGTTTCCCGATAGAGAACAATCTGTCATTATCCATTCGTAAATACGTTTCCAAATACGTTGCCTTCAATAGGTGCAAGGTTGAGGGTCAGTTCCTTAGATATATATATGTATATTATGCCGAAATTCTGCTCTTCTATCACTACTTCTTTTACTTTGTACAAATCCGGTTAGTTTTGTTTTCTGGTAAATCGTTTAAACTTCGACCTCATTATCTTAGAAATCTTGTATTTGCCATAGAGATGAAATATACTCTAAATATAAAAAGTCAGGGATTTTTTAATTCAATCTTTCGACTCTGACCACTCGTGACCATAAAAATTGAAAAATGGTTAAGATGTATTACATAATCGTTCTAAAAGACTGCCTCCTCTTTTCTCGGATTCCGACAAAGCCCAATTTTTAAATGACACCTTCTCTAAGGCGCACAGGCAACGACGAATATTACGATGGTGCCCGACGGCTCACTTGGTGCCCGAATTAGAAAACATTCCCTCCTCCGCCATAAAACCCATTAATGTCGATAATGTCAACACCGTATCACCTCATGAGGTATTCAGTATTTTAACTTAAATACAGGAAAGCTCCTGGTAATGATGGAATAACTAACGTTGTGCTCCACTATCGTCCTCGGAGGACAGTTGTTCAGCTCAGTTATATCTATGCTCTGCATGCTTGAGACTGGTTATTTTCCTGACCTTTGGAAATGCGCTAAGGTTTTAGCGTTTCCGAAGCCGGGAAAGCAACTTAACTCGCTTTTAAACTACCGACCCATAAGCTTGCTACCATCTCTCGGTAAGGCAGGACAGCTTATCCCCCTATAGTTTGGTTTCAGATCGAACCACTTCACAGTAAGCCGGCTTCACAAGCTTAATGACCATGTTGCTACCGGATTTAACTGGAATATATCCACTGGCATAGCCCTTATGGACATCGAAAAAGCTTTAGATACAGTTTAGCACGATGTGCTCATCCACAAACTTTCGAAATTTAATATACCAGCCTACATCTTAAAATTCTTAATTTCCTATTTATCCAACCGTAAATCTCAAACCCAACAAAGTACATCGAGCCAATACTGTGTCAAAGCTGGTGTACCTCACGGCTCCTTGCTTGGATTCCGCCTCTTTTTATATTATATCAATGATATTCCAAGGGATCGAGCTAGCGAAACTGCTCTCTTCACCGACGACACGACCATCTATTGTTCCAAACAAGCAACCGAAACAAGTTCCTCCAATCCCGATTATCCATTCTTCAAAGCTATTTCAAGTTATGGAAAATTAAAATCAACCCCAACAAGGCCCAATCAATTCTTTTCATCAAAAGAACAAATTTTCCGCCAACCCATTTGGATTGAAGATGTTTAACAGACAAACTCAAAAATCCATCAAAAGTGTTGTGTATTTGGGATTAACTTTTCAAAGACAGTTAAACTGGACACAGAACGCCAAAAAGCACCTGGCTCTGGGAAACGCTTCCTATGCAGAATTATACCCATTACTCTGCCCCAAGAGTAAACTGGAGGAACGTTTAACCGATTTTACAAGTCAAGTATCCGCCCAGTAATTCGCAAATCGTTGCCTTCGAGTGATCTTGAAAAACCCTAAAGATTTCCATCCGAAGCTCCCCACCGCGGAACTGGACACCCGACTATCAACAACTTTATCCTATCAATCTCAAAATTCTTTTTCAAATCTTTCCGAAACCATCCTTTTCCGGAAATTAGCAAACTGGGTCAATTTGACTCACGTGCACATCGAGTGTGTTGTATAATGTATTGCATTGTGTAAACAACAATGATGTTCCACGTGTAAAATTGAATAGAAAAATTCTGAACATTTATAAAAATCGTGTGTTGATTTTTAAAATGGTAAAAGTGACTTTTGAAAGGCAGCCTAATAATATTTTTGGTGGTTGTGCAAACATTATTTTGAATCGTTCGTTGATAAAAATTAAAATATAAAATCATTTGAGACCCCCATTGATGTAACGTTATTACAGATCTCCAGACACAGTCAACAGAAATATCAGACACAGTCAGTACTTGGATTGGTGACCGCCTAGGAATGTCAATTTAAAATATGAAATATTGTGTGTGATTTTAATATTTTTCGTTACTGCGACTAACATAAATTTATTAATTTAAATCGTTCGTCGATAAAAATTAATAATACGTCATTTTATGTAATATAAAATTGTGTGCCAATTTGTAAATTTATCATTCAATATGACAAACAACTGGTATCCAATTGACAAGTTGAAATAGTGAAAACTATCACAGATGGTCATATGCAGTAAGGAATTTGCTGGATTTAAATAATTGTGATGGGTGCGTTAAATCAAATGAAGGTTCTGAAATTGATGTAAATATGCATATTAAAACCAAAGTACGTAAGTCGGACAAAAATGATTTTTGTCGGTTTTACAAAGTTTATCGATGCATTAACCCAGAAATAAAAAAATTCAAAGAGAGCCGAGACGTGATTTTCCTGAATGAAAATATGTCGAATAAGAGTTTGTAGAGTTTATAGATTTACTTATTGTGGAATCTTGTTTTTTATATGTTCTTTATTTTTATTTAATTTAAATGAAACAACTTGAAATATTTTTAATATTATTTTATTATAATAAATTATTTGTTCATATGCCACATGGTGTGGTTTAATATACACTGTTCGTACATGGCGTCTAGTATGAATGAATGCTTATCGACCACTGTCCTGTTCGTGCAAGTGCCATGTTGGATGAATGGCTACGTATCCACAAATGGACTTGTTGAGTTGTTGAATATGAAAATATGCGTTCATGTGTGTGACTTGCACGAAGTTTATCGATGTGGCGGCGAACTGGTCAACCAATAAAATCGCGTTTTAGAGTCGACGCTTTGGATGGTGGTGCCATCTGACCTTATATTTTTTGACTTATATTGATTATAAGGGCAAGTTTCCACTACAAGTTATTTGGAACAATGAGGATAATGTGAGGGATATTGATGATTGTGAATAAAAAGGTTGTAATAAATTCAACTCAAGAAACTCAAGAGTGGAATACTCTTTCAAATAAAAACCTAACACCAATTTTCAAATTTTACACGATTGAATAAAAATCCTAAGCCACAAAGTTTTGAAGACTACGCCACATATTTTTCACTTAGTGCACAAATAATCGATGAACCTGAAATCGCCCAGAAAGTGCTAGACGGCCATGACAAAAACCTTCAAATAAGAAACTAATTAAAAGTAAATGGATATTTAAAATAAAACGAGATGAATCATGGAATATCATACGCTATAAAGCTAGTTACTGGCAAAATGTTGTACACAAGTTTATGGTGTTGCTTATAAGGATGTATATTCACCCGTAGTGCGTAATTCATCAATACGTTTTTTTAGTTGCTCTTGTGGTAAAAAAATTATTTAAATATTGATCATATGGATGCCATAATTGTTTTCCTTCATGATGATTTAACCGACGAAATACATAGGTTCAAGCAGAAGGTATTGAAAACGTTTCCAATAAATGTGTAAATTAAAATAATTTATGGTTTGAAACACAGCAGACGAATTTGGAATAAAAAACTAACAAAGATGTTAAAAAGTTATGGATTAAAAATATCATAAAATGATCCGTGAGTATTTTATGTTAATGATTTATCATTAATGATCAGCCTTTATGTTGATGATTTATTTATCTTTGGAAAAATTGAAGTATGTTGTAAAGTCTGAAACATGCATTATGCACATCTATCAAAATGAAGGATTTGGGCAAATCAAATTCATATATAACACTACACACAACATAAAATAATGATAGGTACTATATCTCTTGATCAAAAGTCATCTATTTTGAAAGTTGTTGAGAAATTTGGGATGAAAAATAGCAAAACAGTTTCGTCACCGAGTGACATGAATCGAAACCTATCAATAGTTATATGTCCAAAAACGAATGAAGAAAAATATGAAATTGATAATATTCCATATCAAGCTATAGGATGTTTATTATACATAGCACAGGTACAAAGCTTTTGCGGTAAATGTGAGTGTCTACCAAGTTTCATTGAAATCAGACAATGCGTTCGAAAGCTACATGAAAATCGCTTTGTTAAAATACAAATCTCATTACATTCGGGAAATTATCAAAGAGGATTATGAGCAATGTAAATTATTATAGTATTAGTATAAATTATTTTATTCTTAGCATATGAAAATTTTAAAAAGTATTCTTTGTCCAATGGAAAGTGATTTCGAAAATTTACTGTATATGTAATTAAATAATTACGCCAAAATAATAATTTATATGTAATATAAATAGCCGTTTCTTGACAATTATTTTTTAACTTGTATATTTAATTAAAGCAGAGTCTTCTCTAATTATTTTGCTATATCTTATGATTTTCTCTAAATATTATGAAAATAATAATATTATGAATATAATATTTTCCTCTTTAACAGATTAAATATTTTCACATAGAAAAAAAAGACTAATAGTAATTTATATTTTTTAATAAAATATAACTTTTTTATGCTTTATTTTCATAGTAAATTATAGAGATTTGTGGAATTTTCATTAATTATATTATATTGAATAGATTTAATTATATTATATTGAATAGATTTTCATTTAATTTATAACAAAGATAATATATAAACAACAGTTAATTGTTTGTATTCCTTATGTATGGCTTATTTATAATTATTCACACAAAAAAAAACTGATTATTATCATAATAGTAAAAAGGTTTCAAACAAATTTTTAATTCAAAATTTTACCTCAAAAATCATCTGTAGACTGTTTTTGGTGTTGGTCACAAAATAACAGGGATAAGAAAATTTTTTAAAATTAAAAATTTCGCCTCAAATTCGTGATCGCAAAAACCCTCTAAATACAATTTTCGATATGAAATTTTGAATGAATATTTTTTTAAATTTCTGTTTCTTCTAGGGGTGATTTTATAGGGGTTGGAAAAATCCTCACTTGCTTTTTGATCTCAGACTCATGATCAGCGAAAAAACCCCGGGGAGATGAAATTCGAGACGAAATTTTAAATAAAAAATTTTCTTGTTCCTGTCATTTCTAGGAGTGGTTTTAATAAGGTTTCAACTAACCTCAGTTGCTTTTAAATCTTTGATTCGTGATCAGTGGCTTCAAAAGCCGCCGTGAGATGATGTCCGAGGTAAAATAATGAATTAAAAATATCTCAGTTGCTTTTTAACCTCGGATTCGCGATCAGCGAATCCCCTAGATACTATTGTAATGGTGTAATTTGTAATCTTTTAAATTTTTTTTATCACTATTTCTATTTGGGGTGGAAAAACTACTCTAATTTTTTTAATTTTCATATTGAGGTAAATATTATGGTAAGGAATGTTCCTGAAGATCTAAAGAGCAC